>JAAALK010000082.1:9903093-10503093 GCA_019279435.1 Zizania palustris
GGCCTCGGTTTGGAACACCCATACCTTATTTAGGACTTACCCACTAGACTTGTGGTTAGTACGTAAGTGTATTGCAACGTATCCCTCAGACCGGTCCTTATAGTGCCCGGGTGCGACTGACCAATGCCCTAGCTTGCACCCGGAACCCACCATGCATACACTCACAACCATGACTCATCACCAACAGAATTTCCAAGGATAAGAAGCAACGGGGATCATATAATAGAACCATTTTGCTACGACTCATTTTTATCCTATAGCGGCCGTGTCAATACATTGGACACTAGCTAATATCATTGATCATATGGTGACAAGGAGGTTAGGCGAGATAGCATGGCTTGGGTTGCACATCAAGGTCGGGGGATCCTAAATAAATATAATGTAGGGTTCATTTGACTAATGCCTATACATAACCTAGTGTTTTAGCGATAATCAATTCAAACATGGGTTCAATATGTTCAAAAGAATTGTTTGGTGACTTGCCTTGTTCAGCAAAGGGAGAGGGAGGGACTTCGGGGAAGTACTCCGGCTCCTCGGCGACGTCGTAGTCTTTTTAATATAAAGTAAATAAAAAGAACACAACATCCAATCAAACGGTATAACATTACATTATAAACACATAAGTTTAAGTTGGTTTGATTATAAATAAAATAAATTCAAAGATTAAAGTTCTGAAATTTATTTCTCCATTAATTTAAAGTGAATCTAAATGAATTATTGTTTTTCATAAAAGGGTTTTTAAGTGTGTATAATACTACATTAAGTTTTCTAGTCAATTTAATATAAATGATTCAGGGAAAACTCAGTGGTTTTAGTGTTTAAACAGAAAGGAACAATTATATAAATTTTCTGGAATTTAAATATTTAAATTTACATTTTAATCCTAAAGGCTTTTGAATAATTATTTGAATAAACATGAAAATGTCAAAATAAACCTACTGTTTTATTGCATAAACATGTAGAGAATAATTTTATGAATTTTCTAAAATTGGAATGGTAATTTTTAGAGTCCAAATGCATTAGATATGAATTTTACAAGTTTAAAAGCATTTCTGGAATTTATTTTCAAATTTTAAAACCCTCGGGTCCACGGTGAGCCAGGCCCACGGTGAACCCGCGCACTGTGCGCGTGCGCCGGGTCGATCTGGACCGTCGGATCCAGATCCGACGCGCGAGGGCGAGGCGGGACGCGTAAGTGACTACGGACAGCCAGGATTAAAACGTTCGAACCGGTACCACGTGGACGCACAGGATTAAACGCGGGTTTTAAATACAGACGACGCACGAGATCGCACCGTACCGCTTCACTCAGATCCGACGGCCAGGATTAAACCGAACAGATGATTTAACCCAAGCGTTGGATCTGGATCGCACGGCCAGGATTGAATCCGGCACAGTGCGTGTCGGGGTGGTAAAGTACCCCTTCTTCCCCGACTCCGGTGGTACGACGGCGAGCGATTCTGGCGAGGGTCGAGGGCTATCTAGTCTAGCTAGGGCTAAAAACGGAAAGGGGGTACCGAGGGGAACAAAAGGGTACCGTTGCGGTGGTCCGGGTCGACGGGGTGAGGCCGGCGACGAGCGGTGGCGGCGAAGGTTCTCGGTTCCGAGGCAGGGACGGCGATCCGGCGAGGTTCGTCGTCGACGAAGGGGTGGCCGAGGTCGGCGAGGTCCTGGCGGTCACGATGGTGGCGGAGGCACGGACGGGGACGGTCCGAGGCGACGGCGAGCGGTGGCCGGAGGTGAATCGGAGGGTGTGCGCTAAAAAGTGAAATGCGAGTGCTCTGTTCGTTCTCGAGGCGATTAAGCGTGGGGGTCGAACGCGGCTCAGGCTGGAGGCTTAAATAGGACACCGGAGAGGGCTCGCATGCAAGGAAACCGGCCGAGGGCCTTTACTCGCCGGCGATGGCTCGGCCATGCACGCGGAGCGGCGATCCCGTGGCATAAACACGAGGGTTAAAGCGGGGAAACGGTCGGCCGAGCGCGGGGGGCTGTTAATGGCGCCAATTTAATGCGGGAGGGGCCGCGAGGCGGATCCGAGGCGGGGTCGTCGGCCGGCGGAATTTGGGGGGCGACGGCGGAGGTAGACGACGGGTCTGACAGGCGGGGGCCACTGGCCAGCTGGCGCGAGCGGGCGAGGGTGGCGACTGACGGGTTGGGCCGGGGTGTCGGGTGCGCGCGCGAGGGGAGGGTTTCGGCGCCGACAGGTGGGTCCATTTGTTAGTCTAAGGCGAGCGCGGTAACGGGCTGGGCCGGCCGGGAGAGAGAGAAGGGAGGGGAGGAGCCCATTACTGTTCTAATACTTTTCTGAATAAAAATAATTCCAGAAAATAGATTAAAATATTAGGGCTACTTCCAAGGTTGATAAAAATTTATAAAAATTCCCAAAATTATATTTTGGCCTTAGGATCATATACAAAAAGTTTCACCTCCTGATTTGGTCATCTACTCTATGTTGTAGTTCAAAAGGGTATAAAAGGAAATTAAAAGTATTTTCTGAAATAATAATTCCCAGAAATTGAATTTAATAATATTTTTATTGTTTTGAAAAATTGGGGTGTTACAAACCTATCCCCCTTACAAGAATCTCGTCCTCGAGATTGGAACGCTACTCGAATAGCTCGGGGTACTGGGCTTTCAGCTCGTCTTCTTTTTCCCAAGTGGCTTCTTCTGCGGGGTGGTTGTTCCATTGGACTTTGCAGAAGCGGACGACGCGACTTCTGGTTACTCTCTCCTTGGTTTCCAAGATCTTGACGGGTCTCTCTATGTAGGTCAAGTCTTCTTGGACATTAAGCTGCTGAAGGTCGGCTTGCTCGGTGGGTACACGGAGACACTTCTTCAGCTGCGAGACATGGAACACATCATGAACGCCTGCCAAGGATGGAGGCAGTTCAAGTTGATATGCCACTTCTCCTTGTCGACGGAGGATCTGGAAAGGTCCGACGTAGCGGGGTGCTAGTTTGCCTTTCATGTTGAACCTTTGAGTGCCACGGAGGGGAGTGACTCGGAGGTAGACATAATCGCCCTCCTCAAAGGCTAGATCTCTACGGCGGTTGTCGGCATAGCTCTTTTGCCTGGATTGGGCGGCCTTCAATCGGTCTCTTATGATCTTAACTTTCTCTTCAGCTTCTCTCAATAAGTCAGTCCCAAACAGTTGTGATTCTCCGGTTTGATCCCAGAGCAACGGCGTTCTGCACTTACGCCCATAGAGTGCTTCGAACGGGGACATTTGCAGGCTGGCTTGATAGCTGTTGTTGTAGGAGAACTCTGCATAAGGTAAGTTCTTGTCCCACATTCCGCCAAAGTCTAGAGCACAAGCTCTAAGCATATCCTCCAATATCTGGTTGACCCTTTCGGTCTGACCATCGGTCTGTGGATGATAGGCGGTGCTAAAGTTCAGCCGGGTGCCGAGTTCCTCTTGAAGGTTCTTCCAAAACTTGGAGGTAAACTGACTCCCGCGGTCAGATACAATCTTCTTGGGGACTCCGTGGAGGCACACGATCCGGGTCATATACAACTCAGCCAACTTGGCGACGGTGTAAGTTGTCTTGACCGGGACAAAGTGAGCTACCTTGGTGAGTCGATCAACGATCACCCAGATAGAATCATGACCAGCTTGGGTCCTGGGCAGTCCTGTGATGAAGTCCATTCCTATCTCTTCCCACTTCCATTCAGGGACTTTGAGGGGTTGAAGAAGTCCGGCAGGTCTCTGATGCTCTGCCTTGACTCGCCGGCATGTGTCGCACTTGGCCACATACTCAGCTATCTCTCTCTTCATGCTGACCCACCAATATTTCTCCTTTAGGTCTTGATACATCTTTGTACTCCCGGGATGGATGGAGTATAGAGTATCGTGGGCTTCTTGAAGGGTGAGAGTCTTCAACTCAGGTAGGTCGGGTACGCATACTCGGTTTCCGAACCAAATGGTACCATGTTCATCCTCGGAGAAGCCGAGGGCTTTACCCTTCCTCATGTTTTGCTGGATCTCCAGGATGTCTGGGTCTTCCTTCTGCTTCTCTCGGATCTGGTCTATTAAGACAGGCCGAGACTCCAAGGCAGCGAGGTACTCTCGAGTGGTGATCCCTAGGTTTAGCCTTTCCATCTCCTTATAGAGTAGAGGAGCCTGGTCTTGAACCATGATGGCATTGCAGTACCCTTTTCGACTAAGGGCGTCTGCCACCACGTTCGCTTTGCCCGGATGATAATGGATGCCCAAGTCGTAATCCTTGATCAGTTCCAACCATCTCCTTTGCCTGAGGTTCAGATCTGGTTGGGTGAATATGTACTTGAGGCTCTTGTGGTCGGTGAAGACCTCACACCGATTTCCCACAAGGTAATGTCTCCATATCTTCAAGGCATGAACCACGGCTGCTAGTTCCAGGTCGTGGGTTGGGTAGTTCAGCTCATGCGGTCTCAATTGCCGGGAGGCGTAGGATATCACTTTCCCTTCTTGCATTAAGACGCATCCCAATCCTTGACGAGAGGCATCACAGTAGACGTGAAAGTCTTTCCGGATGTCTGGCAGAGTCAGAATGGGAGCTGACACAAGCTTCTTCTTGAGAGTCTGGAAGCTCTTTTCGCAGTCGGGGGTCCAATCAAACTTCACCTCTTTCTGCAGAAGTCTGGTCATAGGCTTAGCGATCTTGGAAAAATTCTCGATGAACCGGCGGTAGTATCCGGCCAATCCGAGAAAACTCCGGATCTCGGTCACGGTCGTTGGCTGTAGCCAGTTGGTTACCGCTTCAACGGTGGTTGGGTCCACTGCTATTCCTCCGGCAGATATAACATGACCGAGGAACTTCACCTCAGACGACCAAAATTCGCACTTGCTGTATTTGGCGTACAGTTGCTGCTCCCTTAGCTTTCCGAGGGTCAGACGGAGGTGAGTCTCGTGTTCTTCCTTGGTCTTGGAGTAAACGAGGATATCGTCGATGAATACCACGATGAACTTGTCCAAGAACTCCATGAATACATTGTTCATCATGTTCATGAAAAAGGCCGGGGCATTCGTGAGTCCGAACGACATCACAGTGTACTCGTAGAGTCCATAGCGGGAGGTGAAAGCAGTCTTGGGTATATCTTCCTCCCTGATCCTTAACTGGTGATAACCTGACCTGATGTCAATCTTGGAAAACACCGAGGATCCCTTCAGCTGATCGAACAGGTCGTCGATCCGAGGCAATGGGTATTTGTTTTTTATGGTTACGTCGTTCAAGGCTCTATAGTCCACGCACATCCTCTTGGTCTTGTCCTTCTTCATGGCAAATATGACCGATGCACCCCAAGGTGAGGTACTCGGTCGGATGTAACCTTTCTGCTCTAGGTCTTCGATGTTGCTCTTGACTTCGGCTAGTTCATTGGCGGCCATTCGGTATGGGCGCTTGGAGATTGGAGTGGTCCCGGGGACAAGTTCGATTCTGAATTCGATGTCCCGCTTGGGAGGCATTCCGGGAAGATCTTCGGGGAAAACATCTGCAAACTCCTTGACTATTGGCACCTCTTCAAGAGCTATCGAGCGAAGGGACGCTCCGAGTGGTTTGCGACTGACCATCCGGAAAGTGACGGTTACGCCTTCAGGACTAGTCACCGTGACGGACTTGTTGGCACAGTCGATCACTCCCTTGTGCTTCATCAACCAGTCCATACCTAGTATAAGGTCGAGTCCGGTGCATTGGATGAGGACAGGCTCGGCCCGAAACAGCACTCCTTGGATGTCAAGTTGAACCTTAGGGCTGTAGAAGCGAGCTGAGGTCCTATTGCCGGGGGTGGCAATCACCATGGGAATGGGTAGGGGGAGCACGTCCAGATTGTTTGTTTTTGCAAAATCTTCCGAGACGAAAGAGTGGGTTGCTCCAGAGTCAAATAATATGACGGCCGATACGGAATTCACAGTAAACGTACCGAGTACGACTTCAGGAGCCTCCTGAGCTTCCTCCGCGCTGATGTGGTTGACGCGGGCGCGAACCGCCTAGTGAGGTGCCGCGCCTTGGTTCTGCTTGGGGTGAGGACACTGGTGCGAATAGTGCCCTTCCTTGCGGCAGTTGAAGCAGACGACCGGCCTTCCTTGGCGATCCCTCAAGATCGGGGCCTTGGCGGCTGGTGCCGGCTGAGCGGCCGGAGCTGGAGGAGCGGGGCGAGGATGCCCGGCGTTGGATCCACCGGCTGCGTGAGGTGGCCTGTAGGCGGGCCGAGGATGGTAGGCGGGCGCTGGTGGCGGAGGGACGAAGCGGGGCCTCTGAGTATTCGCCTGCTGATGCTTGAAGGCGATCATCTTCCTCTTCTTGAGGTCCAGCTTGTTCTGCTCAGTCTCTTGGATGAGCGCTTTGTTGACCAGTCGCTGGAAGTTGGCGAAGTCGGCGGCGACGAGCTGGATGGACAGCTCATCCTTAAGTCCCCTGAGGAACTTGGCTTGGCGGAGGGCGTCGGTGCGCACTTCCTCCGGTGCGTAGCGTGCGAGGCGGTTGAACTCATGGAGGTACTCCATGACAGTTCGGTTGCCTTGTTGCAGGTCGCGGAACTCCTGCTGCTTCACCGCGATGACACCGGCGGGGACGTGGGCGGCACGAAAGGCGATGGTGAACTCCGCCCAAGTCACCATGTGGCCCTCTGGCTGGGACGCACGGTAGTTGTCCCACCATTCAGCGGCGGGACCCTGGAGCTGGTGAGTGGCAAAGGCCACTCGCTCCCGGTCGGTGCAGGGGAGGAGGTCGAGCTTCTTCTCGATGGTGCGAAGCCAATCTCCGGCCTCCATCGGGTTGGTTGTGCTCGAGAAGATGGGCGGGCGCACGCGCAAGAACTCGGAGAGTTGCGGAGCGGCCGCGGGTGCTGGTGCGCGAGGGGCGGGCTCCCCGTTCTGCAGACGGTCCAACTGAGCCTGTTGGTGCTGCATTTGGGTGAGGAGGGCGGTGATCAGATGGTTCTGATTCGCCATCATTTCCGCCAAGGTGGGGTGATTGGCGGAAGGCGACCCGGATTGGCGCGGGCCTGTCGCACCCCAGTTGGGCACAACACCCTCAGGCGCATCACGGCTTCCTCCTGCTCCGTTGTTAGAGCCGGTGTTCTGGTGGTCGGCCGTCTTCTGAATATCCAAAATGATAAAGCAAAAGATGACGAAACAAAAATTAACCAAAAATAACATATAGCATTCAAGCATATAAATATATCAAGTGGTGTAAATTGTTCATTACAATCAAGTTCTTATTCCATCTACAACTCAACTCGTTGCAGACGGCACCACATACAAATTTAAGATCTTTATTAAAATCCGCGTCTCCTAACGCCTACTCGCCACCGGAGGCGGTCTCCGTGCTCTCGGAACCACGAGTGCGCGGCTCCAGAGAGATGGTGGGCTCGAGAAAATTCTCGATGATGGAGTCGGAGACGAGGCCGGGGCGTGGTGTAGGGGCGCTGGTAGAAGGCCTGGCGGGGGAGAGTCGTGGCAAGATCCTCTTGGGGCGAGGGAGGGGCTCACGGATGGGCTTCTTCTTCCTAGGAAGAAGAGGAACCATCTCAGCGATGTCCTTCTGCAGCTGCATGATCTTGCGCTGCAGCTCGCCGTTCTGTTGGATCAGGTTCTTCGTTTCTTCACGAAGAAATGCAACCGCCTCATGATGCTCGTCGGCGTCGAGCACCGCCTCGGTGTGGAGATCATCCATGGCCTGCAGAAGACGCGACTGTCGGGCCATGACCGGATCACGCACGGAGTGAACTCCGAGGTAGATGCTACGGTGGGCTCCGGGAGTACGCTTCGGCACAAGCCGGAAGGATGAGTTCTGAAGACGATCGCCGTAGATCATCCTCAGCTCCATGAGGGCCTGGAGGGTGACTCGTTGGCACGCGACGTCGAAAGTCGGGCCTCCAAGTGCGGTGGTGTAGGGCGGCAGGTGTTCTCCGGAGCCATGGACGGTGAGGGAGACGTCACAAGGCCCGGCGAACTCGTCGGGGTAGACTCCTTGAAATTCGGGTTCGAAGAGGAACCCGAGGAAGGTGAGCATCATGCGGAGCTCCCGGACGAAGCCCTCATAGTGGCGGCAGTAGCTGTGGACTTGGTAGACTGGCATCTACAAAACAGCAAGTTGAATAAAAATGAGGAGAGGAACAAAGTTTATGAAGTAGATTTTCGAGAAATAATTTCCTATGGCTAATGGCTAGGCGGGTCTGTTTGGCTTCCTACAGTCAGGTCGGCTCTGATACCATCTTGTAGCGCCCCGATTTAACAAAATCGAGACATTATTGAATTTCCATAGAAAAACAATAATACAAGAGGTTCATCATGCGACAACGTACATACAATAAAATCCATGGTACGCAGACCATATTTATTACAACATTGTTTTAATAAAAACGATAATAGGATAAATAAACAGCGGCATGAGGAACGTCTTCTTCAGGATCTTTCTGCCCGACTGGGTCGCTACTCCAGACCGTCTTCAAGATAAGCATCCTCTGTGGGGTCCAACGGGTATGAGTACAAAAAGTACTCAACAAGCCACCGCAAATGCAAATAATAATGCAGGGTAATAAACAAGGAAGGATAAAGGCTAACAATGCGGAATAAAGCAGTTGCAGTTATGGCACTTAGTGTAATCATATTTTAATCATGCGGAAAGTAAATATGAGCATCATCAACATCAACTAACTCGAGGAGTACGTTTTACCTCCTCGCACAACAGTCCTTACATGTCAATCCATCATGCACATACATATTCAAAATAATCTAACTGGGGGATGTCACGCAACCCGCCCTTGACCGTGGGCTCGGCTTTTCGAAAAGATTTAAGACTCTGATCAGAGATGTACTACTGTACCCACAAGGCACGCACTCATCTCAACGAGATGACCCATTTCACGGGAACTCGTGCCAAAACCTCAATATGAGATGTTCCAAGCGATAACCACCCGCTCTAGGTTTCGCCGGCGCGCCGGGCCGCATCCCGGCTAACGTCGCACCCCCTTTTGCGCCACATTGGTACAAGTCACCCGCAGGTGCAACTTGACCCATCTCCAAATGGTGGCCTCGGTTTGGAACAACCCATACCTTAGTTAGGACTTACCCACTAGACTTGTGGTTAGTACGTAAGTGTATTGCAACAGATCCCTCAGACCGATCCTTATAGTGCCCCGGGTGCGACTGACCAATGCCCTAGCTTGCACCCGGAACCCACCATGCATACACTCACAACCATGACTCATCACCAACAGAATTTCCAAGGATAAGAAGCAACGGGGATCATATAATAGAACCATTTTGCTACGACTCATTTTTATCCTATAGCGGTCGTGTCAATACATTGGACACTAGCTAATATCATTGATCATATGGTGACAAGGAGGTTAGGCGAGATAGCATGGCTTGGGTTGCACATCAAGGTCGGGGGATCCTAAATAAATATAATGTAAGGGTTCATTTGACTAATGCATATACATAACCTATGTGTTTTAGCGATAATCAATTCAAACATGGGTTCAATATGTTCAAAAGAATTGTTTGGTGACTTGCCTTGTTCAGCAAAGGGAGAGGGAGGGACTTCGGGGAAGTACTCCGGCTCCTCGGCGACGTCGTAGTCTTTTTAATATAAAGTAAAATAAAAAGAACACAACATCCAATCAAACGGTATAACATTACATTATAAACACATAAGTTTAAGTTGGTTTGATTATAAATAAAATAAATTCAAAGATTAAAGTTCTGAAATTTATTTCTCCATTAATTTAAAGTGAATCTAAATGAATTATTGTTTTTCATAAAAGGGTTTTTAAGTGTGTATAATACTACATTAAGTTTTCTAGTCAATTTAATATAAATGATTCAGGGAAAACTCAGTGGTTTTAGTGTTTAAACAGAAAGGAACAATTATATAAATTTTCTGGAATTTAAATATTTAAATTTACATTTTAATCCTAAAGGCTTTTGAATAATTATTTGAATAAACATGAAAATGTCAAAATAAACCTACTGTTTTTATTGCATAAACATGTAGAGAATAATTTTATGAATTTTCTAAAATTGGAATGGTAATTTTTAGAGTCCAAATGCATTAGATATGAATTTTACAAGTTTAAAAGCATTTCTGGAATTTATTTTCAAATTTTAAAACCCTCGGGTCCACGGTGAGCCAGGCCCACGGTGAACCCGCGCACTGTGCGCGTGCGCCGGGTCGATCTGGACCGTCGGATCCAGATCCGACGCGCGAGGGCGAGGCGGGACGCGTAAGTGACTACGGACGGCCAGGATTAAAACGTTCGAACCGGTACCACGTGGACGCACAGGATTAAACGCGGGTTTTAAATACAGACGGACGCACGAGATCGCACCGTACCGCTTCACTCAGATCCGACGGCCAGGATTAAACCAAACAGATGATTTAACCCAAGCGTTGGATCTGGATCGCACGGCCAGGATTGAATCCGGCACAGTGCGTGTCGGGGTGGTAAAGTACCCCTTCTTCCCCGACTCCGGTGGTACGACGGCGAGCGATTCCGGCGAGGTCGAGGGCTATCTAGTCTAGCTAGGGCTAAAAATGGAAAGGGGGTACCGAGGGGAACAAAAGGGTACCGTTGCGGTGGTCCGGGGTCGACGGGGTGAGGCCGGCGACGAGCGGTGGCGGCGAAGGTTCTCGGTTCCGAGGCAGGGACGGCGATCCGGCGAGGTTCGTCGTCGACGAAGGGGTGGCCGAGGTCGGCGAGGTCCTGGCGGTCACGATGGTGGCGGAGGCACGGACGGGGACGGTCCGAGGCGACGGCGAGCGGTGGCCGGAGGTGAATCGGAGGGTGTGCGCTAAAAAGTGAAATGCGAGTGCTCTGTTCGTTCTCGAGGCGATTAAGCGTGGGGGTCGAACGCGGCTCAGGCTGGAGGCTTAAATAGGACACCGGAGAGGGCTCGCATGCAAGGAAACCGGCCGAGGGCCTTTACTCGCCGGCGATGGCTCGGCCATGCACGCGGAGCGGCGATCCCGTGGCGTAAACGCGAGGGTTAAAGCGGGGAAACGGTCGGCCGAGCGCGGGGGGGGGCTGTTAATGGCGCCAATTTAATGCGGGAGGGGCCAGCGAGGCGGATCCGAGGCGGGGTCGTCGGCCGGCGGAATTTGGGGGCGACGGCGGGAGGTAGACGACGGGTCTGACAGGCGGGGGCCACTGGCCAGCGGGCGCGAGCGGGCGAGGGTGGCGACTGACGGGTGGGGCCGGGGTGTCGGGTGCGCGCGCGAGGGGAGGGTTTCGGCGCCGACAGGTGGGGTCCATTTGTCAGTCTAAGGCGAGCGCGGTAACGGGCTGGGCCGGCCGGGAGAGAGAGAAGGGAGGGGAGGAGCCCATTACTGTTCTAATACTTTTCTGAATAAAAATAATTCCAGAAAATAGATTAAAATATTAGGGCTACTTCCAAGGTTGATAAAAATTTATAAAAATTCCCAAAATTATATTTTGGCCTTAGGATCATATACAAAAAGTTTCACCTCCTGATTTGGTCATCTACTCTATGTTGTAGTTCAAAAGGGTATAAAAGGAAATTAAAAGTATTTTCTGAAATAATAATTCCCAGAAATTGAATTTAATAATATTTTTATTGTTTTGAAAAATTGGGGTGTTACAGCAGTGAACTTCATGCATTGACGGGTTCAACCTCTAAAGCAGCGCCTTCACCTATAATTCGAGTATTCAGGCCCTGGAGACCCGACCAGGGAGTCGGCTAAGGAACTATCTAGGTCGGAGGCACAGGTGAGGGCATGTAGCGTCTTTGCCAGCAAGCTAGAGATCAAGAGTTATCCCTGTTGAGGATCCATGTGGAGACCGTGGGCTCATGCATCTCAGATGATGAGTGATTGTCAACGGAAGAGATTATGATGAAACCCTCCGAGGGGAGGCACTTCGAAGGGGGCTTCAAAGGAAGAGATCTTGCCGTGGCGTTGGCCGGCGTGACAGGTATATGGATGGACGATCAGTGAGCTGGAGGAGCTGTAGAATCATAGAGGTCCAATCCGGGTACATGATGCAATGATGGCAAGTGAGTGTCGTGGCGTTGGTCATGTGACTCAAGTACACGGATAGGGCTAAGAGAGATACTAGGTTGTGGTGGTCCAATCCAAATACATGGTGCAAGGGCCGCAAGAAGATTTGTTGATTTGGGTTTAAAACTGTCAGGATCAAAAAGTGTCATAAAAGTCCAAGAAATAAAATTTTAATTTTCAGTACATTAGGTTTAAATAGATAGAGTCTTTTAGTATTTTCTGAATTTTTAATTCTGAAAAATACCAAAAGGGTAGATTTAATTTTGTAGTAAAATAGGTATAGTTTTTTTTAGTATTTTTCTAAATTTTTAATTTTAAAAAATACCAAAGGGTATTTTAGGAATACTTAGTTTTAATTCTCTTTTTTGTAAATAATCTTTAAGGGTATTTTGGGGATTTTCTTTGTAGGGATATCTATAAATGGGTCCCATGCCTTTGGAAAAACAATCCAAAAATTTCAGAAATACATTTTTCAATTTGTTAGAACGTTTACATCTCTTTTGTTTGGTGCTTCTCTTTTTCCCTGGTGGCAATGTGTTTTTCATCTGCCGCCGGCGTAAGGTCTGGGTGCAACCACCTCCTGCTGATTTCTGTTTTTCTCCGAGGCACTGTGCAGTCTGCGCACAGCCAACACGCATCGCACGAACCTCAGTCACCCGGCTGGCCTGTTGCCAATGGCTAGAGTTTACTGCGCCTAATGCTTGTCAAATCCACTCCCCTAGATTCCTTTGTCGCCGGTTTGTTAGATTGGTTTTCTTCGGCATTGTTTTTCTGCTGCGTGTGAAGTCACCCCCGCACACGCGCTGACTTTTTTCTAGTTCATTTCCTTGAGCCTGCGGCTGGCATGCATGCTCAAGCACTATTGATCTCAGTTTTCTTAATACATATGATTTGTTTCAGTGTTGTCTCGGTTCATGCATTTTTAACCAGATATTTTATCTTTTGTTTCTGAGTCTATTTTATTGTATTGACACATTTTCCACGATAGTTGATTAAAAATATATGTGATATGTTGATGTTTGTCATGTGCTTGTTGAAATGCTTGTTATTTCATCAAATACTTGTTGATCTATCATCCGATCAGTGATTAGATTTAATCTGCCTTTTGCGCTTTTACAGGTGTCTTTTCAATCAGGACATCGGTTTATTTTTTGAAGGCTAGATTATTTTTAGTGTTTGTGATCTCTCAAACTATCATTACACATTATATCTGACAAGAGAGTGATAGTACTATCTTCATCTATAGTTTTAGAATTTGATTGCTTCCGCTTAGTGTATTTGGAGGAGTGTTGGGTGTTTAGAAAAAAACCATCAATTCAAAAGAATTTGTTGAGACGCTTATTCACCCCGCTCTAGTCACCGGTTTCGATCCTACAATTGGTATCAGAGCAAGTTAGATAACCAGTTGATCTTAACTGGTTTGTTATCCATAGGCGATATGGATAGGTAAAGTAAGATTCCACTGTTCGATGGAAAAGATTTTGCTTACTAGATCAAAGGTGCGCATGGAGGGTTATCTTCAAAGCCAAGGAAGTGCTATTTGAGATATTGTTTTTTCCCAATATGTGATCCTTGATACTCACATGACTCAGGCTGAGAAGGAGCAGTACAATTATAACAAGAAGACAAGAAGCATATTAATTACTAGTCTGAGTCAGAATAAGTTTGATATGGTCCAACACTTACCTACTACATGTGAAATTTGGTCTACACTAACTATTTTCCATGAAGACTCTACTCAGATTAAGGCCAGGCGCCAAAACACTTATAATTAAGAATATCAACTGTTTGGGCATGGACCTAGTGAATTAGTAGATGCCATGTTTTCCCGTTTTGATGGCATTATTAGCAACTTGCGCTCCACTAGGACTCTAGCTTACTCTGATCATGATAGAGCAATCAAGCTTCTATATGCTCTTGATCGTAGCATATGAGAAGTGAAGATCTCTAGTATTGAAGAGTCGGCAAGTTACGATACATTAACTTGCAACGATCTCTTTAGTAAGCTCAAGTCCACTGAGATTACTAAGTGTTGGCGTAAAAGATTACGCTAACAGGTTTCTGTAGAAAAGAAACTAACAAACGAAGTGTTTGCGAAGCAAACTGTTCTAAGCCTCCGAAAGGATAATAGCTTAGAATAGTTCGAAAGTATGTATTGAATCACTTGTAATCGGTCCTCATTACAGGATGAAATGGGGGGTATTTATAGGCCTAAACATTAAGGAAAAGACCTATTTACCCTTCTATTACAACCGACATTAAGGAAACTATTCGGTTTCCTTAATAGGGCTAAAATGGTAAAAGACCAATCTAATAGGATAGAAGATAAGTCTTCCATCTTAGCTGGCAGAAAAGATCCTGAAGGGCTTTGGTTCGAAGACATACTTCGAACCAGTGCCTGTCTTCGAGCTTCGAACCAGGTTCCGAGCATCTTCGAAGAAGGTCTTCGGACAATCTTCGAACTAGTTGGTTGTCTTCGTACTGCTTTGGCAATAACCCCGAGGATGAGATATTTTCCCCCAACAGTAGCCCCTCGAATACGCTTCTCCGTTCGACCTGTAACGTTAGGAAAGCAGTATACGGAAAGAAAAGATAACCAATCATAGGGGTTATTGATTTTCGTTTTATCTCCGAAATGCATGAAGATATGAGCTTCGAATCAGTCATAAGGTAATTACTGTTCAAACTACCTTAGAACTGACTCAGGAAGTTCGAAAGTCTTTTTAGACTTAGAAAAAATAGCCGTTAGTTTCTGTTTCTAACGGAAGTTATATGAGGCGTTATTTTCGGAAGAGAATAACAGGCGGGAATGCGAAAGGGCAGAACCCAAACGGTAACAAACGGAAAGATTAGGCTATAAATAAAGAGCCCCAAAACTTACCCGATTACCTTTTCACCGCTTCTTCTTAGTCAAAAGCTTTTTTTGAGCCCTTTGAGTTCTTGAGCCCTAGCCTTCGAGTTCTTGAGCCCTAGTCTCCATTCCCTCAGATCAATCCGGCAATCGCGATGGTGAAGACCAAGGGATCTGCGCCTCCTTTGGTCTTGGCTCGGCAGCAGGCAGCCGCAGCAGCAGCGGCAACGACATTGGCGGCGACACCCTCGATGCAGGCGACAATATCCATGGCGGCAGGGGGGAGAAATCCCCAAATCCCCGACGACCAAGGTCTGTGCCCACCCTCAACTAAGTACTTGGATCAATCTTTTGAGTTGGGGCCGTCTACCTGCAAGAAAGAATCTTTGGCAATCACAGCGGGGGGAAAGATTAGTGATGGGGTTATGATTCGGAAGCCGGGCAAAGAATCGATTCCATCACCGAGACCCGGAGAAGTTGTAGTGTTCGAAGCTTTTTTCGAAGCAGGCTTAGGCCTCCCGGCTGTGGATTTCTTGGCCGAAGTACTTGACTTGTTTCATGTAACCCTCCCCCAGCTGTCTCCGAATGCTGTAGCCAGATTAGCTATTTTCGAGTGGGCACTGAGAGCCGAAGGTTGTGAGGGGAGGGCTGAAATCTTCGCTGCGCTTCATAGAGCAACTTGTCAGCCAAAGACTTTCGTAGGCTCCGGAGGTGAGAAAGTGGTGGTTTCCTTCGGAAGCATCAATTTTAGGCTTCGTGATGAATATGCCCTGCAATTCCCTGCTAAGGCCATCAATGCTAGATGGTACACCGATTGGGTTCTGAGGTGGTTTTATGCCGAAGTTGGAGTGAGCAGTCCTCTGGCCGGTCCCCTCAAAGAAATCCAGTTCCGGAAGGAAGCCTTAGTGCAACCTGACGAAGGCCAACTCGAAGCTCGCCTCAACTTGCTTCAGAAAATCAGCAGAAGGTTGAGCATGCGGGACTTAGCCGAAGAGTTCCTCGGACTGCAAATTCCTCCGCTGATGGCCAACTGGCCTATCGTCTTCGAGGATGACTCGGAAGGTGGTCTTCGCAAGATTAACTATACTTCGAGCCCTGCAGGTAACTTCGAAACCAACATGCATAGTACATATTTACTTCGAAGAAAGATTAACTCGAATTATTTTTTAGCTTCTTCAGCCCCTATTACTTCAGAGCAAATTGTAAGGGCTTCGGAGAAGATTCTGGGTGCTCCAACTCCGTCAGAAAAAGAATGGCGAATCAAATTAGTAGGAAGTTGGGAGCGATTTAACAGAGTATGGGGAATGCTGGAGTTAACTCCACCCCCTCTGATGGATTGGGTGCCTCAGGAGAAAGGCCCCAAGAAAAGAGTAGCTGAAGCCGGAGCTTCAGGTTCAGCAAAGACTCCGGTGAAGAAGGTGGCTCGGAAGCCAAAGAATCTCGCACCTTCGGATCATGCTCCTTCAAGCTCAAGAACCTCACTTTCTGGTTCTAAAGAGGATGAAGGTATTTTATTAGTAAAATTAATTGATGAAGATGCAACTCAACGAAGTATTCACATTGAAGATACTGCAGGTATTCCGGAGCCCCAAGCCAACATCGAAGAAGTAAGAGCTCCGGATACCCAGGAAGAACAAATTGAAGCCCCTATGGGTGTAGATGAGGCCGAAGTGCCTGCGAACGTACCGGAGTCTGGAGATAATGCTGATCAACCGATGACTTCGGTAATTCAAGAAGATACAACTCAGGCCGGAGTTCCTGTGGATGAAGGTGGAGTCGAAGTCACTATGGCTTCGATTCTCGAAGAAGTAACGAGGACTCTTCAGGACGATGCTCCTGCAGTCCAAGATTTAGCGGCTGATTCGGATGAGGACTACACTTTTGATCCTCCGATCAGTCCGGTGCTCGATATTCCAGAGAATGTCGAAGGTAAATTTTGCATAATTCTTATCAATTTTGCAAAATTATACAATGTGTAATATTTTTGTTTTTTCAGAGCCTCCTGTTGTCGAAGTATCCCTCGAAGATACAATTCAAAGACCTTCGACGACTTCGGAGCCACAACCGGGGGTTACTCTACCGGGGCCTGGAAGAGGAAAAAGACACATAGAGCCTCTCCCTGCTCAAGGATCGACTTCATCTGAGTCAACAGATGAAAGTGAATCGACTGAGGGGGGGCCATCTTCAGAAGTTCCAAGGGCCTCGGAAGAACCCTCCGGACCCTCGCTAAGCAGAGCTGATCAGAAGGCTTTAGTAATGCTTCCTCTCATAACTCCATTTTTGGAGGAGAAAACCGGACTTGGGACTTTGGTTAAACCTTTGGGTGAAGCCAGTCGCAAAGTCGGGGAAACAGAACTGGTAGCCCTTTTAAGCAGAGCGAAGGGTTCGGAGCTTAATATTGCTGTGGAAAGAGCAGCTTATCAGGTATAAAGCATCTTCGAACCAAATAATGAATTATATATGAATAATTTCTTATTCCAGTTTTTCTTTTTTCTTAGCAAGCAGTCTTAGCCCGCGCTGCAGCTTTATCGAGCGAAAACGAAATTGCTCAACTTCGGGAAGAGAACGAAACTCTTCAAAGAAATTTTAACTTCTCCGAAGGTCGAGTAGCTCAAATGGACAATGTAATACTAGCAGAGCGAAGGGCTAGGCAAAGCTTGGAGGCTGCGAAGAAAGAGCTCGAAGCAGAAAGAATTGTGCTTCGAGCGGAGATTGAAAGACTGCGGACGGAGGATGCTGCGAAGGGGTCAGAACTTGTAAGGCTACAAGAAGAGGCTGGCCAACTCCGGACTCAAAAGAATGCTTTGACTACGGAGAATGCTAGAATCTCCGGAGTTTTAGCCGAAACGACTTCGGTCAAGGATGCACTTAATGCAGAAAAGCTCAAGTCTGAGAAGGTGGCTTCGGAGGTCATCGAACAGATGCTAGGTGTCTTGGAGTACTTCGGTACTACTGGATCACTACCTTCGGATGACAATGTAACTCTGCTGCGCCGGCTAAAGAGGATCCAAGGAGCAGCGAAGCAAATGAAGACGGCAGGCATGCGTTATGAAGAACTCTCCGGACAAGTGTCTGCCCTTGGAATACTTCGCTACTACGAGGATTTGGGCCGAACAATCACTCCGAGCACAGAGGGCTCCATCATCTTCGATGACGCGAGACTTTTGACTCCTTCCGAAGGCGTAGCTACTGCTTGGCGAGCCTTCCAGACTTCGTGGAGAGCCGAAGGTCGATCTGCGATCAAGGCTTGGATTGATGAAGGCCAACGCCAAAAGCAAGTTCGGAGTCAAGCTTCGAGCAGTCAGCCTCCTCCGAACCCGCAGGTTTAGGATTATTTAGGATTTTTTGATTATGTAAAGCTGATGCTTGTAAATATTTATCAATGAAAGTCTTGTTTGTCATATTTTTAGGCTTTGCCTCTTATGGAAGATATCGAAGTGTTAGAGCTTAACAGCGAACTTCGCTCACTGTGGAACACCTTCGAACTTCTAAAGAGTTATAAACGTCCTCGATTCCTTATCCCTCGAGATGACTCCGGCGTTATTGCGCCCGAAGTAATCAAAGACGTATTGTCTTATATTAAAGAGGAAGATAAAGAGATTGACGCAAACACCTCGTCTTCTGAAGACACTAATTGGTCCGAAGACGAAGGTGAAGCCCAAAATAAAAGATCTGAAGATCTTAGAAGCTGGGAGAGAAGCCCCGAGCGGCTTCGAACTTGGGCCGAGCTTCAACAAGAACAGAAGGATTTTAGAGCTTCGAAGGGGAGGAAGAGAGTTAAACGTAAAGTTCTTAGAACTTCCAATGTTGGAACTAGTCGTTCCACCCCTAGCTCTCGGGACCGAAGAGGTCTCCGATTCCTTCTTGGTATAGATACCAATTTTTCATAATGTAATCTGTAAACACATTTGTTTCAATAATGAATGCCGATTTAAAATTGTCTCCATAATTACTAGCCCCTCTTTGGGTATAAGCAACTTCGAACTGTATTCAAAGATGGTTATGCGCAAAGAAAAAACTTCGGAGTACAATTTTTTGGGGGTTCGGAGCCCCTCTGTCATTTAAAGATCTTTTGAAATCTTATAAAATGCCTTCGACCTTTGTAGTCAGAAGAATGGTAACTTGGTACCTTTGTTTGCTTTACGAAAGAAATCAATTAAGATAACTTCGAGGACACTTTAGTGTCTTAAAAAATTTGTCACTTTGGACTTATAAGAACAGACATTCAAAGCTCATGGCTTAAATGCTGTTTTGCTTTAGCCACCTTCGGCTATTCTTGCAGAAGTCTACCAGCCGTAGCTTGGACTTCGCAGAAATTGTAGCCACCTTCGGCTATTTTTGCAGAAGTCTACCAGCCGGAGCTTGGACTTCGCAGAATTTGGCCACCTTGGGCTCTTTTTTGCAGAAGTCTACCAGCCGGAGCTTGGACTTCGCAGAATTTGGCCACCTTGGGCTCTTTTTTGCAGAAGTCTACCAGCCGGAGCTTGGACTTCGCAGAATTTGGCCACCTTCGGCTCTTTTTACGGATGTCTGACAAGCTGCAGCTTGGACTCCACAGATTTTGGCCACCTTCGGCTCTTTTTACGGAAGTCTACCAGCCGAAGCTTGGACTCCGTAGAATGTGGTATTGGCTCTTTTACGGATGCCTACAAGGTATCAGCTTGGGCTCCGGATGGATTTCAGCCACCACACCAGAGGCTTCGACTTTATGGGTACGAAGTCCGGAAATACAGCCCAGCTTAATGACACTTCCCTCTCGATCGACTTCTGTCCCAGCGCGTCCGCTCGGGAAACTAGGAGTGTCAAGGGGAAGGCAACTATCAGGGTGTATGCTTTATTAATTTAAAGGTGATTACAAGCGAATTACAAGGAGCCCTTATGCGAAGTATCGCTTTAGGTGCTCCGCATGCCACGTATGTGCTAACTCTTCACCTTCTAAATTAGCTAATTTGAATGAACCAGGGCACCCTGAGCGGACAATTAGATATGGACCTTCCCATTTATTGCCTAACTTCCCTGGTGCTATAATGCTTCGTAGAACAAGATGACCCGGCCTTAACTCGCTGAGCTTAACCTTCGGGTCATACCAAGTCTTCGTCTGCTAATGATACTTTGATAAATTAGCTACAGCTCGAAGTCTTGTTTCTTCCGACAAATCTAACGAAGCTTGTCTTTCTTCTTCGATGTCTGGTTCGGTGCTGCGAAATGAGCCCCCTTTGAGCTCCGTTGGAGTCATAGCTTCATCTCCGAATAGTAGTCTGAACGGAGTAAAACCTGTGGACCTTGTTTGCGTAGTCCGAATGGACCACAGAATCTTCGGAAGCTCTTCGGTCCACAGTCCCTTCGACAACCCTACTATTCTTCGATTTAGCCCTGATAAGATATTTCCATTGGCTCGCTCAACGGCTCCATTCGACTGAGGATGTCTCACTGCAGCAAAACATAATTGAATGCCTAGGTCTTCGCAAAACTTCCTGAAGGGTTCTGCGTCGAACTGTGTTCCATTATCAACTGTGAGATATCTAGGCACTCCGAACCGGCAAATAATGTTCTTCCAGAAGAACTTCTGTACATTATTCGAAGTGATAGATGTTAAGGGCTCTGCTTCCACCCACTTAGAAAAATATTCAATGGCTACCACTGCGAACTTCAGATTTCCCTTTGCTAACGGAAAGGGACCAATTAGATCCATACCCCATCTGGCCATAGGCCATACTGGAGCAATGACTTGAAGAGCTGTTGGTGGGCGATGACTCCGTCGACCCATCCACTGGCATCCTTGACAAGTGCGGACCAAGCTCTCCGCATCAGCTGTTATTGTGGGCCAATAAAGCCCCTGGCGAAGTGTTTTTCCTGCCAGAGCTCTAGGGGCTAAATGACTTCCACAAAGGCCTTCGTGAATTTCTCGAAGAATTTCTTGGCCTTCGGCTTGAGATATACATCGGAGTAGAGGGGAACATACTCCGGCCTTGTATAATATACCGTTGATTAACTGATAGTTCCTTGCTCTGAGATTTAATCTTGACAATTGGGGCTCTTCGGGCAAATTTGTTCCTCCTTGCAAGAGTTCTATGATCGAATCTTTCCAATCTGCACTAGGAATGCAGAGAATCTCTGCAGAAGCAACTTGTGGCACCGAAGGTACATTGAGCTCCTCATAGAAAGCTTCGTCAGGCACATCCACAGCTCCGGCAGCAGCCTTCGCTAAAATGTCCGCTTGCACGTTTTCAGCTCTTGGTATACTCCGAATAGAAATACCCTTGAAATGTGCTTCGATCTTGCGAATTTCTTCCAAGTACTTTGCAAGCTGTGGATGTCGGACTTGAAAACTTTTGTCTACGTGCCCTGCTACTATCTGAGAATCTGTTTTTATAATTATCCTTGTAGCCCCTAGAGCACGTGCTTTCCGGAGTCCCAATAAAATTCCTTCGTACTCCGCTATATTATTGGTAGACTTAAAGTTGAGTCTTGCGGAGTACATTGCTCTTTGTCCTGATGGTGAAATTAATACTGCCCCAATGCCTGCTCCGGATGCTTGGAAAGCCCCATCGGAGTAAATAGTCCAAACTCCGTCATCTGATTTCTCCGGAGTCAACTTCGCAGGTGGAGTCCACTCTGCTACGAAGTCTGCTAGGACTTGAGATTTGATAGCTGTCCTTGCCAGGAAAGATATGCCGAAGGGTGCTAGCTCTACTGCCCACTTTCCAATCCTCCCAGTGGAATCTTTGCTTCGGAGCATATCTCCTAAAGGATACGAAGTTGGTACAATTACATTATGAGCCAAAAAATAATGTCTTAGCTTCCTCGAAGCCATTATCAGAGCATAAATGAACTTTTCAAGTTCGGAGTATCTTGTCTTTGCCCCTGACAATGCTTCGGATACAAAATAGACAGGATTTTGGACCAACTTCCCATTGATATCTGCTTCTCTGACAAGGACTGCGCTGACAGCTGAGCCTATAGCTGCAAGATACAAAAGTAGGGTTTCGTCCGCAATAGGCACCGTAAGTGTAGCAAGATTGCTGAGATAATCTTTAATATCTTCGAAGCTTCTCTGACACTCCGGTGTCCATGCAAAATCTTCGGACCCTTTCAAAGCTTTAAAGATTGGCAAGCTCCTCTCCGCAGACCTTGATAAAAACCTGCTAAGTGCGGCTAGACGTCCGGTCAGCTTTTGCACTTGCTTTAAATTCTCCGGAGGAGCCATCTTCTGCAGCGCAGTTATTTGAGTAGGGCTAGCTTCAATTCCCCTGCTTGAAACTAAGTACCCTAACAACTTTCCAGCCTTAGCTCCGAATATACATTTTTCGGGGTTAAGACGGATCCCACATGCCCGAAGGCTATTGAATGTTTCTGCTAAGTCTAGGCTATGTTGGTGCTTTAAAGCACTCTTTATTACAATATCATCCATATAGGCCTCCACATTGCGACCTAGTTGATGACCTAGAGCCTTAGCAACTAATCTTGAAAAAGTAGCCCCGGCATTTCTTAGGCCGAAGGGCATTCTTACATAGCAGAAGACTCCCGAAGGAGTTACAAAGCTCGTCTTGATTTCATCTTCGCGCTTCAACCATATTTGATGATAACCAGAATACGCGTCGAGGAAGCTTAGTAACTCCGAACCTGCAGTGGAGTCAACTAGTTGATCAATTCGGGGCATGGGGTAGGGGTCACGTGGGCACGCTTTATTCAAAGATGTGAAATCAATGCACATGCGCCACTTTTCGGAGGACTTCTTCCTGACGAAGACTGGGTTGGCTAACCATTCTGTATGGGCCACTTCCCTGATAATCCCAGCCTTCAACAGTTTTTCAACTTCGTCCTTAGCTAGAGCAGCTCTCTCTGCGGACATCTTCCGGAGTCCTTGTCGAACAGGCCGGTCCTTCGGGTTTACAAGCAAGCTGTGTTCAATAATATCCCGATCGACTCTGGTGATATCTTCGTCAGACCAAGCGAAGACATCCAAATTTTCTTCTACGACCTTTTCCAAGGAAGTTGCAACTTCGGGAGGTAAATCTTTACCAAATTGAAAGGTGTATTCTTTACCATCTTTGACAATGACCTTCGTTGCAATCTCTCCTTCGGGACTTGGTCTTGGAAATGACTTTTTCGAAGCTTCGGAAGAGGCTGAAAAAATTTCTCCATTATCTTGGACACTGTTTACTTGCCTCGGATCAAGAGGAGGACCGTGACCATATTCTGCCCTCCGAGCTATGGCTTGATCTCCGAAGATTGTCAGGACTCCTGCTTGTGTGGGCATCTTTATGCACAAGTAGTTGTGATGCGCCACAGCTCCGAACTGATTCAACATGCCTCGTCCGAAGATGACATTATAAGCATACGGGGCATCTACCACATCAAAGATAACTTCTTCAGTTTGGGCTAGTAAACCTTCTCCGAAGGTTACTTCCAGGCCTATCTGGCCAAGTGCATCTAGCGGAGGTCCTGCGAAGCCTTGCAGAGGACGAGCCGCTGGGAGGAGATGCTTCCGGGAAATGCATAACTGATCGAAGGCTTGTACAAATATGATATCTGCTGAGCTACCTCCGTCAATTAGCACCCTTCGGACTTCTGTTCCTGCAATATCAGCAGTAATAACCAATGGATCTGCATGCGGGAACTTGATACCAGCTGCATCCTCCGCAGAGAAAGATATTGGAATATGAGACCACTCCGGCATTGCAGCTGCAGATGACGAAGTCCCAATGTGGCCTACTTCTCGAACGTACTCTCTTCGCTGTCTCTTGGACATGCTTCCGAGGATACCTCCTCCGGAGATAGGGAGAACTACTCTCTTCCCTCTATCTTGCCCTTCTTCTTGCTTCGGAGGTGGCATAACATTGGCCACCGGAGGATGCCTTGCAGCATCAAAATTTTCTATCCGCGCCACAGCCTGGACCGGCTCCGGGCGCACTGCTGCTGCTGGACTTCGGTCGGTACTACCTCGACCCGAAGTTCTCTCCAAGTATTCTCCCCGAAGGGTAAGAATAGCCTTGCAGGTGTCAGTTGCATGGCTTCGATTCTCTCCATGAATACAGCAAAAAAGGGTCTGGCCCTTGCCAGCCGTTTTCCCTGGCGGCCTCCAGCCGCTGGACTTGTTCCCCGCAGACTGTGGAGCTCTTGGTGCAAACTTCTGCGGGGGTGCAATGTTTAAGACTTCAGAGCGAGGGTGCTTTTGCCCTCTTCTTCTATCATGTTGCACTTCGGAGACTGGTTCTTGCGGCTGTGCCGAAGTCTTCACCTCTGCTTTAACTTCTGTCAACACTGTCGAAGTAGCAGTAGTCCTCCGAAGCCAACCTTCTTCTGACTTCGAGTACTCCTCGAAGTAAGACATCAGCTGTGATACTGTGGTGATGCTCTTCCGATGCAGTTTATCCAAAAGGCCTTTATGACTGACGCCTTCTCGAGCCGCATCAACCACCGAGGATGTGGACAGCCCCCGAATTTGCGACTTCGTGTGAGCGAAGCGCTTGAAGTACTGTCTCAATGTTTCTCCGGGGAGCTGTTTCACTTGGAAAAGGCTTCCTGTAGACATGGGGGGCACGATGGTGCCCTGAAAGTTACTTATAAACTTCTTCTTCAACTGTGACCATGAAGCGATTGATCCTGGCTTTAAAGACCAGAACCACCTCAACGCCACTCCTTGAAGGGCTAACGGGAAGCACTTCGCCATAGTTTCTCTGTCTCCGCCACTAGCCTCAATTGCTAGGGCATAAGAACGCGCAAACTCACTGGGATCTTCGTCTCCGGCATACTTGCAAAGCTTCGAAGCTTTGAACTTCGGATCGAAGCGAACCTTCTGAAGCTCGGGATGCAACGGAGATTCATTGTCGTAAGAGGCGTTCTCCGGGGCTTCGGGATAATCAAGATCGTCGTCTTCGTGCACTTCGGGGATAGCTGGGGTGGCTTGAGGGCGAAGCCTGTTCGCAGCCTCTTGTCGCCACCTCGCTACCTCGGCTTGAAGATTGGCCATTTGAGTGGCCATGTCTCCAAGGCTATCTTCATCTCCTCCGGAAGGACCTTCCGAATCTTGAGAGCTGGTATGATCAGTTTGAATCGGAATGGAGGGTGGCAGAGTGGCTCCGGGCGGTCGAAGCATGGAAGGGGTTGGCGGAGAGGTTTCGTATCATCGAGGGATAGAAGCCCCTTGCGGAGTTTGAGGTGGAGGGATAGTCGAATATCCTCCGACTTCGACTTTGTCGAAGGGTATCTCTCCGGAGATCCGAGAGGACCTCCGAGTGGGATTGCGAGGTGCGCTCCGCTTAGGAGGCATGATGGAAGAAGTTGGTAGAGAACGAAGTTTTTTGGACTAAGTTCCCCACGGACGGCGCCAACTGTTGGCGTAAAAGATTACGCTAACAGGTTTCTGTAGAAAAGAAACTAACAAACGAAGTGTTTGCGAAGCAAACTGTTCTAAGCCTCCGAAAGGATAATAGCTTAGAATAGTTCGAAAGTATGTATTGAATCACTTGTAATCGGTCCTCATTACAGGATGAAATGGGGGGTATTTATAGGCCTAAACATTAAGGAAAAGACCTATTTACCCTTCTATTACAACCGACATTAAGGAAACTATTCGGTTTCCTTAATAGGGCTAAAATGGTAAAAGACCAATCTAATAGGATAGAAGATAAGTCTTCCATCTTAGCTGGCAGAAAAGATCCTGAAGGGCTTTGGTTCGAAGACATACTTCGAACCAGTGCCTGTCTTCGAGCTTCGAACCAGGTTCCGAGCATCTTCGAAGAAGGTCTTCGGACAATCTTCGAACTAGTTGGCTGTCTTCGTACTGCTTTGGCAATAACCCCGAGGATGAGATATTTTCCCCCAACACTAAGGCATCTCGTCTAGGACATGGGAACTCCATGCCTCATTCCATGGCACTAGTTTTCGGCTCTAGTAGTGGCACATCATCTAGAGCTAATTCTTTTGATTCTTCTGCTTGAGCAGGTGGACACCTTGAACGATGAAGAGCTTGCTCTCGTTGTCAAGAAGTTCACCCGGTTCTATAATGATAGACGGTATCAAAGGAGAGAAGGTTCTCGTGACTGTTTTGAATGTGGTGATACATATCATATTAAGGATGACTGCCCCAAGCTCAAGAAAGATGAGAGCGACCACACATACCACAAGAGAGACAAAAAACCCCTCCACAAAAAGAACATAGAGAAGATAGCTAAAATAGCAGCTAAAGCGGTCTCAAGAGCTTTTATGGAAGCCCTCAACGACATCAACACATCATCCAGTAAGGAGGATAGCTCAGAAGAGGACGATCCATGAAAGAAGAAGGGACATGACTTCACCAGCCTTTGCTTCATGGTTGATAGCATCAACAATAGTGACAACGAGTCAAAGTAGATAAATTAAATGATGTTTTGGTTAGATGGGATTTGTTACTTGTGAAAGCTATTCGTGAACTAAAAGACCTTAGACCTAAATATAAATATTTTGCCATGATTTGGTCTAAGCTGAATGATGTTGAATGTGAGTCATGTTTTGTTTTCATGAGTGAGTTTATTGAGCTACATTCTGTGCATGCTCAAACTGTCAAACAACTTGAAATTGCATATAAAAAGCTCATTGTGGAGGAATCTAGACCCTATCCTTTATATGCTTGTTCAAATTGTCCATTTCTTATTGAGAGTATCAAATTAAGGGACAAGCATGTTAAGGAGTTAGAGGCTAGATTGGAGAGTGCTATAAGTTCAAAAGATGTGCATCCATTATTTTTCACCTGCACTATCTTTTAGGATAAACTCAGCTGAGAAACCAAGGGTTGGTTTCAGAGTCTGTGATGACTGTTTGACAGATTTTATCCTCTGGTTTCGAAGGGGTACCTCCGAAGGGGTTCGGAGGTTGTTTCACCGAAGGGTACGGTGGGTCCGATTGCTGCAGATATTGCAGCGAAGTGTGACTGCTGGAGGGGTCCGACAGTACACGATGATCTGGGTGTACCGAAGGGTTCAGTACTTTGGGCGGTACACCGGAGTGTGTACCAGATGTTATTTACTTGGAGAGGTCTCTGGAGTACTGGATACACTTGTCTGTTTGTCCTTGGTGTGTAGGTGACCTCAGAGGCGACAGACGGTTCGCAACAAGTGAACCTGGGTCAAGCGGGAGGCTTGATGCCGGGAGAGCGGGGAGCTCGGTCATGAAGGCTGCATGGGGTTGAGGTTGGTCCTCGGGTCAAGGTGCGTCAGGAGAAGGCAGAGAGTGCGGAGGGTGGCTCCGGTTGAAGGTACCTTGAGATGAAGTCCTCGGAGGCGAGGCACTTCGAAGGGTACTCCGAAAGGAGTGACTTCGTAGTATGGTGGATAAAGTCCTCAGCAATGAGGCAATATGTGCGAAGTCTGCTCCGGATGGAGGCACTCGAAGGTTCACCCAACGGAGGTCTCAGAAGTCAAGGTGCATCGAAGGTATGGTCCGGGTGAGGTTCATCGAGGAGTGTGCTCGGGGAGAGACACTGCGACAAAATGCTCATGGAATGCTTCATGCGGAGGACTTGGATGAAGAAGGGACTTTGAAGGGTGGTACTCCGATGGTGGGGCTTCGGAGTGTGGTTATCTTGAAGTACTTTGGCCATGCATGGCTTCGATACACGGACTAACAGAATTTGAGCTAGGAGTTGCTGTGAAGCTGTGGTGGTCCACTCTAGAGGTGATGGAGCGAAAGCTCGAGTGCTTTGACAGCTTTAGCTCAAAACTGTCACTGTATCGAAGGCTGACTTCGGTGAAACAAAAGCCATCAGGCTCAAGGCTTCTCGCCGAAGCTACCGCACCCCTCGCGTGCGAAGGGGGGCTTCAGAAGACTCCAAAATGACAAAGGCTGATAATGTCTGCTCTGCAAAAGCTGATCATGTCTCCTCTGTGAAGCTGACAAAAGAAGCCTCCGAATAAAGTATACTACCATCTGTACCCCCTGTTCTGGTGAGAGAAAATCAGTGTAAACCCTAGGGGTAAAGTAGTCTGTTCACATGGATGAATAGTGCCTATAAATAGTGGAGGCTAGATAGACAACAGTAACACTTTGAGTAGTCATTTTAGAACTCCTGTGCTAGCCACCACACATTATGTATTCAAACTTGTGAGTTCATTTTGTGTTCCCTGTTCAAGAAATGAAACTTTTATTCTGTGTTCATTTACTGCTTGAACTTGTATGCTTGTTTTGCTCAGCAAGTTTTGATCTCTTTCTGCTTCCCTTCTTCCTGGTTTGAGTCTGTGCACTAGAGTGTTGTTTTTGGAGAAGTATGTGAGTGATCTGTGGTTGTGAAGAGTGTGTCATCAGTGTGTGTTCGCTCTATGTAAACTGGAAGCTAGTGCTCTCTAATTACTAGCGAAGCACTGTTCTTGGCTTAAATCGAAGCATGATTCCTTCCCATCAAAGTCCTCGGTACAGTGTGTTCAGTGTGCGTTAAGACCTTTGAAATACGAAGCCTAGTACCAGTTGCTAGTGCGGAGTATAAGGTCGAAGTCTGCAGAGGGTAACCCACTCCTGCGAAGGGTGAAGTGCAAAGTCTGCTCAAGGTATCTAGTGTGCGGAGCCTGCACTGACTTAGCAGAATTGAGTGTTTGGTTTTGTGGGAGGAGCGAAGTCTTCTTGACTTCCAACTTTTGCTCCCTGCGAAGCCTGAGTTCAGAGTTGTAAATACCTCCGAACCAGAAGTTCGAAGGGTGTGTTCGAAGCCTGTTCCGCAGGAGACTAAGTTAAAATAGAAGGTTATTTTTAGCCTGAAATTTTAAAAGCTCCCATTCACCCCCCTCTAGTCGCCGTTTCCGGTCCAACATGAGCTTTGCTAGAGAGCAAGCTCAGAACCTCATGTCTGAAAAAGAATATCTTCTCTCCGTGATTGAAAAATGCCCTGAAAGTAAAGAAAGGATGGATTTACTTTTGGCCAGGACCAAGATTTGCGCTGACAAGGTTTGTTTAACTTTAGGTTTTGGTTTTGAGAGAGTTAAGAGTCTTGATAATGGCGAACCATTTTTATCTATCCCACTACCCTTGAGGAAGAAAAATCCAAGATGGATACTCCACCTAAATCTCCGTTGAGGAGGCATGTTGAAAATCATGGGCCTCATCGCTCCAAAATGATGAGTGATTGTTAACGAAAGTCAACAGAGAGAGAGATGAGTAGAAGAGAACATTGCGTGTCTTGGGCCGTGTGTGACTCAGGTACACGGTCGGTGAGCCACTGCCGGGCAGAGGGAGCCGCGGAGTCGGGCCAGCCCAATCCGGGTACATAGGCCAGGAACGACAGGGGATCCACTGGTCTATTGACCGGATTTGACTTAGGTAAATGAGCGACGAGCGATTGCCGGGTTGAGGGAGCCACGGAATTGGGCCGGCCCAATCCGGGTACCCGGTGTTAAGACAGCGGACGCTTTGTCGGTTTCGGCGCAAAACCGACGCCCCAATCTAGATCATCGATCGGAGGTCTGACAGTCCTGAAGTAAAGTCATAGCTGCTACGAAAGCATTGCGTCAGGACAAGCTATATGTAGATAGGATTTTACTACTTTGCCCGTTGGATCCGTAGTTTAAATTTTGTATCAGTGTGTATTTTAACCTAGGGGTAATTATGTCTTTTCTATTTTTTGAACTGTCTATAAAAGGACATGTGTAACCTAGGATTATATCAACTCAGTAAATTAAAAAAAATCAGAGTTCATTTGTTGAGATATTTTCTCCCATCACCGCCGTTTTTAATCTATGTGCCACCGCCAAAAATTCCTTTCTCTGTGTCCATCGCCGGCGATTGTTCCCTCAGGGCATTTCCATGGCACTGCTACAGTGTCGCTCGTCAGGTCTACAAACACGCATCGGCCATCGGTCTACCACTAGATCCCTACTGACCAGCGCGTGGGCTTCCTGGTTGCTTCCTCTGCCGGCATCACGTGTCTGCACCTATTTCGCTCGTGGCAGCGCCGTAGTTTTTTCCCAAGCTGTGCATCCTCTCTGCGATAGGTCAACAAGAAGCGTCGAAGCCAAACTGTCCCATCTATTGCTGTCTATCCTTGATTTCACCGTCCGTACAAGGCCTCCCTCCAGTGCGTTGGAGCCTACATTTGTCTGTACTGCTGCTCAGCACATCAGGCTGCTCCAATGTTTATCTTCAATATCTAGCCTACAGAGACGCTGGTTTTTCCACCAGACTTCAGCCCAGCACACTTCGTCAACTATTGTTGTGGTCTTCGTCACCAAGTAGTTTTAGGTATTGTGTTCTCTATTTTATAGTTATTTTGCCCTTCTAAATACCTGAGCTTTTTTAGCATTTATAATACTAAATGAAATGAATGCTTGTTATTAGACTAAATTCTTGATTAATCTATGACTAAATTCCTACATATTTTAATGATGCATGTGTGAGTTTTGGGATAAAGGTCACATGTAAGATGAAATGTCTATGAGTGTTTTGTCTTTGCCATGACCCAGATGAAATATATATATATGATTTGGTAGAATGTCTGTTGATCGGTTGTTTGATCTATGAATTAAATTAATCTGCCTTTAAACACTGCGGTAGTATCTTTTCAATTAGGATACCTGTTGTTTTTAGGCTAGATTATTTCTAATGCTTATGATCTCTCAACCTGTCTCATCTCACCATATCTGATAGGAGAGTGATATCACTAGTGTGGTCTATGGCATTTCTATCAAATTTGGTTCGTTTCTGCTAGTTGTCTTTTGAGGAGCATTGGGTGTCTTTGCCATGACCCAAATGAAATATATATGATTTGGTAGAATGTCTGTTGATCGGTTGTTTGATCTATGAATTAAATTAATATGCCTTTAAACACTGCGGTAGTATCTTTTCAATTAGGACACCTATTGTTTTTAGGCTAGATTATTTCTAATGCTTATGATCTCTCAAACTGTCTCATCTCACCATATCTGATAGGAGAGTGATATCATTAGTGTGGTCTATGGCATTTTTATCAAATTTGGTTCATTTCTGCTAGTTGTCTTTGGAGAAGCATTGGGTATTAGGAGAAGATTATTGATTCGAAAGAATTTTTAGGCGCTCATTCACCACTCGCGCCCTTCGGCTTCGTTCTGCATGGTCCAATTCGGAGGCACTACGGACAGTTTGTGGACGATGCCCCCCTCCGCTGCGTCTGTTTTCCCCTGCCATCCACAATACTCCGAAGGAAAATAAGGCATAGTGTTAAGTTGTGGAGGGTACCCTGACCCGGATATGTACGGAGCCCACGGGGTATCCGCCAGTCATACGGCGGAGGCATTGGATGCTCTAGTGGCCTCGCCCACTGTGAGCCGATCCCATCACCCGGAGGGGGGTTCGGCCAAGTCGAAGGTGTCTCGGACCACACCAGCGAATGGTCCTGCCAGGCCAAAGGTATGTTCGGCCAGTGCGGGCCAAAGCCTCCCATCGGAGAAGTCCAATGCGGTGCGAGGTTTGGCCATTGGGAGTCGAAGTTGTTGTATAGGGGACTCGACCACTAGGGCTCGAAGCTGTTGTACGGGGGGTTTGGCCATTGTGGCTCGGAACCACCGTGCGGAGCATCAGGCCAACGTGGCCCGAAGCCTTCGTGCGGAGGGTTCGTCGGCTTCGGCCCGAAGCCGCCCTTCGAAGGTCTTAGCCCCTTTGGCTGTTTTAGCTTAGCACGCGGACCTGCTTCCTGGGCCCTTCTCTGATGCTTATTCAACAACATATCATATGTCACCTTCGGCCTCTTGCGAGCCTTAGCCGAAGGGGTGTCAACGTTCTGTTTCCACACTCCTACCTCGGGGTTCGTTGGCACGAGTGTACGAGTGCGCGGTTCTCCAATGATTACATCCTTCCCTTTAGCTGACTCGGCCTGTTCTGGCCGAATCAACACCTTCTTTTCGCCGAGATCAACGGCGTTGACTAGAAAAGGATCTTTATCTAGCTTCATCTTTGGATCATGGTCTATCTTCAATCGTCCTTCTTCTATGGCCGATTGTATCTGTCATCGAAAAACATTGCAATCTTTAGTATTATGAGAATGTGAATCATGCCACTTACAGTATGGATGCTTCTTTAACTCAACGGCAGGTGGGATGACTTGACCCTTAGGTAACCTGAGAAGCTGACTTTCTAAGATAAAATCAAATATTTTATCACATTTAGTTATATCGAATGAGTACTTGACCTCACTAAGTCTATTCTTTGTGGGGGATGGTCGTAACTCAGAGCAAGTGACAGGTTTATTTTTAGTGTTCCAAACCCATTTGGCCGCGTACATGTCGGCTGAATCCTCTTCCTCTAACTCCTCCTCATTAGAGCATTCCATGATGTGGATTTCGGCCCTAGGCTTGCTAAACATCTTAATAAATTTCTTATCTTTGGCTCGGCCTTCTTGGACCAGAGCCTGCTGTAGAACTTGGCTAACTTCTAAAAAGTTTTGTTTATCTAATATTTCTTTAATTTCAGAACGTAACCCGTTAAAAGATAACTCCGCCAAGTCCCTTTCTGAAATATTAAGGATAAAACATCGGTTTCTAGTATCCCTGAAACGCTTGATGTACTCAGAGGCGCTCTCACTAGATTTTTGCTTAACTGATGTCAAATGCGAAAGCCTAAGTTCTGTCTCACCTGTGTAGAAATAATCATGGAATTTTCGATCTAAATCGTCTCACGTGTGGATGGAGTTCGGCGGGAGCGCCGAAAACCAAGTGAAAGCAGTGTCGAATAGCGAGAGGGAAAATAGTCTAACCTTTAGGGCATCTATCCCACTAACCTCTCCACACTGTGCTCTAGTGTGGTCTTGCTACCCTCGCCATCGAACTTAGTGAATTCAGGGATCCTATAGCCGCGGTGGTAGGGTATCGTATCAAGATGGTCGGGGTTGGGCTTACGGTAAACCCTAACCCGTCCCTAGGGCACGAAGCCACTACACTCTCTAAATAGCGCGCGGACCCGCTCCTCTATATCATCTTGGTATGTTGCTTGTGCGCGCCTCTCATGCGGGGGCGCGACACGCGGCGGGATATCGGCATGTCAGCCATGTGCGTCTTCCCTATGCGCTATTTGTACAACGTGCTCGTGTCCGGGCGTCTGCGCGTGTGGTGCGGGTAGCGTGGGTATTGGCGCAGGTGGCGGTGGATGGTATGCAGTATTACCTTGACCGTAGGTGTAATGATTGGTCTCGGCCATAAGTGGTGAGGCCGGAGACATGATTGTGCCAGTGCTGTCGTTAGTTCTACCATACAAGTGGTTTATCGGAGGTGTGCTAGCTATAGGAACTGGGGGTACGGCCTCAGTAAAGCCAAACCTTCTAAGAGTCGCCTCTACTTGAGAGTTGACTACCGAATCTAAGCGGTTGGCTAGCGAAGCGCTAACGGCTTGATCTATTGATGCGACTATTTTTTGCTCAATTTCTAAAGAAGATAAACGAGTCGATACAGGTGTTACCTAGACCTGAGCGAGGTCGGGGGTGACGATGTCGCGCTTGATGAAGCCTGTGCGTGTCCTGACGTAGCCCCCAAGCATCATGTCTTGGAGCGCCTTTAACTTTGCCTCGATCTCTGCTCGGTCTACTGCGGGGATATCTTCAAGTGTAGGTGATAGTATTTTGCGGTTGTCGATATCCGCGCCTCCTATTGCGTCCATCGGCGGTGTAGACGTAATAGTCGATGTAGATGTACCGGTGGACGATGTAGACGTACTCATCATGTTGGCGTAGCCTTCCCTAGCGGAGTCACCAAAAAGTGTGTTGACACGAAAACATGCCCCCACAATTTGGTCAACCGACGATCCAAAAGTGCACGGATACTTAGGGACAGGCCTAAGCGTAACGTGGCACCGATGTCGCGTTCCAACTACCATTAATAGTGATAAGGGGGGTGGAGTCGCCAAGCAACCAGATTACAAAATAATCCAATTAGCCGAAAGAAATAGATTAAACAGAATAAAATCAGCAAACCAGTCGGAGCCCGTCTGGTTCAAAGTCTGATGCGAAGGGTGCGCCGAAGGGTACCTTCAGCGTCTGGTGCGAAGTGCTCTGCCAAAGGGTGCTTCGGCGTTCGGACTGATCCAGCTGAAGGTGGACTCCGAACAGATCTAGATGTGATGATCACCTCCGAACAATGGGGTTCAGCGTGATATCTCCGATACAGCAATCTATGAGACAATGACGCAAAGGCCACGCGCGAGTGCAACTTCGTCCAGTGCGGAGTAGGGTCGTGGCAAAGCATGTTGCGACGAAGTATGCTGGCGAAGCCTGTTGCCGAAGCCTACGGTCTTGTCGAAGGGTGTCCTGGGGACCTCCGGAACCGGTCTCTCAGCTCTGGACACCTCTGGCGAAGGGGCTCTGAACGTGCGAACTTGCAACAAAGACGATGCGAAGTACCAATTCGCCCTAAGGACTGAATTTTGCTAAGTGTTGCACTAGTAGCGAAGGTAGCAATCTATTCCGCAGATTAGTGGATACTTCACAGGAGAAGTAACAAGGCGATAACAATCTATTACGTAGATCAACGGATACATCACAGGCGAAGTAACAAGGATTAACACTATTCCGTAGTGGCCGACGGAGGGCTTCCAGGCAAACCAACGAAGAGGTACAGAAAAGTAAAGGTAAAGTAAATACGATCAAAGCATGGGCTTTGGTTTGGTTTGAGTTGTGGGGGGGGGGTTCTCCACGCCGGCCATGCCTCTCTATTTATAGGGGGATAACTCCTAATTTAATATACTATTAATCCGATCGGATAGAGATAGAGATTGACACAAGCAATTCTATCTCTGCCGAGGTGGGCTTCGGCCAGGCTCATCGAGGCCTGCTCCTCGGGCCGAAGCTTCGATAGCGTGGGCTTCGACCAGGCCTGTCGAGGCTTTCTCCTCGGGCCGACGCTTCGGTAGCGTGGACCTCTGAAGGCTTCCGAAGCTTCGGCAGCGTGGGCCTCCGAAGGCTTCCTGACCGAAGCCCATGGGCTGGCTAGAGGCTTTCGGAGCCCATAGCTCAATGGACTTCAGCCCTGTAGGGCTTCGGACAGACCCTGGACATGTGTACTTTCGGCCCAAATCACCAAAAATTGATATTTTGAAATTTTTTGCTATCAACAAGAGTATCCTCAAGTAATTGAGAACGATTGAGGAAATGCTCTTAGTGTACGGTGGTGATGAGGAGCTCATTGTAAGTGGTTACACCGATGCTAGTTTTCTGATCTATAAAGATGATTCTCGATCACAATATGGTTTTGTGTTCTGCCTCAATAGAGGCACGGTGAGTTAGAAAAGTTCCAAGCAAGAGACAGTGGCCGATTCTACAACAAAATCTTGGTTTATCGCCGCTTCAAAAGCTACGAAGGAGGCCGTTTGGATCAAAAAGTTTGTTTTTGAGTTGGGTGTTATTCCTAGTGCGTCTAGTCGAGTGGACCTGTATTGTGATAAAAGTGGTGCCATTGCGCAAGCCAAGGAGCCAAGGTTACACCAGAAATCCAAACATATACTTCGGCGATATCACCTAATCCGCGAGATCATAGAGAGGTGATGTAAAGATTTGCAAGGTGCACACAAATTTAAACATAGTAGATCTGTTGACAAAACCTCTTCCACAGCCCAAGCATGAGGCTGAGAAACCATGTTGAAGAATGTGGTTTTGATACTCTAGATGTGATGAGTGATTGTCAACGGAAGTCAAAGAGGAAGAGAAAGGAATACCTGCCGAGTCTGAGGCGCGTGTGACTCAGGTACATGGGCAGCGAGCGATAGTCGGGCAGAGGAGCCGTGGAGTCGGGCTGGCCCAATCCGGGTACATGGCTAGGAGCGGCAGATGATGCATTGGTCTGTTGACTAGGTTTGACTCAAGTACACGGGCGGTGAGCGATTGCCGGGCTGAGGAAGCTATGGGGTTGGGTCGGCCCAATCCGGGTACCTAGTGCGAAAACGATGGACGCTTTGTTAGTTTCGGCGCAAACTGACAACCTATGATTATTTTTTTAGGATATTAATATTTAGTTTTTAAGTTTAGAATATTTTTATTTGAGTCAGGTGATTTTTCTAAGAATACTTTAGTAATTTTCGGAATTTATTTTAGAGTCAGTGTTAATTTACCCTAGGGGTAAATTAGTCTTTTCATGTATTAGGAGTCACCTATAAATAGGCCCCTATCCCCCCTGGGATAGATGACTATTTCTAATAGATCAATCTACAGTCCACACATTCTTTCGCTATCAGCGATTTTTGATCTCCTATTTCTCCGTCGCCGACGGTATCTCGTTTCACCGAGCGATTTTTCTTTGTTTCTTATGGTGCGCGTCGACCAACCCATGCAGCAGAGCAGCGCAGGGCTACACAACGCAGTGGCAGTAGCCAGGGCTATTGACTGGCCTACACTAGCCGCCTAGCCCTATGGCGCGCATGCAACTGGGGCGAACAACAGCAGCGGCGCGCAACGCAAGGCAAGCGTTTTTGTCCCTGCCAACAGCACTGCACGACAACAAGAACTAGAAGCTACAACACGCTTCATCTAGGTACAAAGATCAAGGCAAGAGGTACTAATTAGCCAAGATTATTTTTTAATCTCTAGTCTCGATTTATATGCAACATGCTTTGGAGTTATTTTATATTGCCTCGTTTTGCGTGCCCGGTGATTTGATTTAGATTTCTTCCTGTTATTCGTTTTCGTGTGACGTTCTTCGGCAGAGCAAATCACATGCACATACTGTGAGATTTCTTCGGCTCGGGCGGAGTGCAGACACTGCATTCATTCGGTGCATTCGCACGGAGCGGCGCAACAAATTTTTTTGGCGACTATTTTAGCAGATGCAGGTTAGTTGCTCTATCTCCTAATTTCTAGTTAGATTAAATCTGGTAGTTTTGTTTTTGTAGTTAAGTTTTCATCTGCTAAAATCTATTAGTAATCACGTATTAGTTGTTTTAGTAATTTATGAAGATAATCTCTATCTGCTAGACATTATTATTTAATTCGCTTATTAGTTATCTCATATTATTTTTTATCTGGTCAATCTGCTCATATAAAAAGAAAAGACATATTTATTAGTCGCAGTTATATTCTTATTCTAGTTTTTTACCTGCAATATTTTCGGTTTAATTCTAAATTAATTTTAATGATCCATGTTTTACTCATTTGATTAGTATTTTATTTCTAGACTGAAATATAAATATTTTGTGATTTTTCTAGGTGTTTTTATTTCCTGCAGCATTTTTTATTTAGTTTATTTTTAATATCATTTTAATTAGGACATCGGTCATTTTTAAGCTAGACAACTTTAATTCTCGCAATTTGCTATGCTAATATTATTTGACTGGCTAAATTCATTTGGGTGTTGGGATTAGCACATAGTTTAGCAAGAATTTTTTAGGCGCCCATTCACCCCCCCTCTAGTCGCTACTTTCGGTCCTACAAGTGGTATCCGAGCGAGGTTAGGGTTTTCTAATATCTTAACCGATTCTAAACCTAGGTAGTGGCCATGACGTCTTCTGGCAAAATCCCATCCCTAGAAGCTTTTGGCTACACTTATTGGAAGACTCGCATGGCTCCAACTTGTGTATGTATGAACTTAGCACATCCACAAGATTTCCTGATTACATCATCGCTACCAGAAAACCCATGGAATGAATGTTCTGCTAGCGATGTCAGCGATAGCCAGAGTCCAGTAAAATGGGGGTAAGAAACAAATTTGGTTTATTTTCTGGTCTAGGTCCTAGTGAGTTTGAGCGTGTTAGCCATCTCACCACTGCTCGAGAGATCTGGGCTACCCTCCAGGCACACCATGAGGGGACAACTCAGGTCAAGGCTAGGCTCTACCAGACCTACCTGCGTGAGTATGAAAATTTCTCACAAAAGCCGGGTGAGACTGTTGAGGCTTTGTTTGGTCATTTTCAATCGATCATTAACAGGCTTCACGTTAACAAGGCCGAGCGTGATCAGCTGGTCTCGGATCATGAACAGGCGCTTAAGGTACTCCATACCTTGGACCCTAAGATCTGTGAGATCAAGGTCTCTTCTATTGTTGAGAGCGTGTCTTATGATACATTGACCGTCACAGAGCTGTTTAGCAAGCTCAAGGCCTCAGAGGTCGATATCCAGTTGATATCAAATCTCACTAATTCTGGCTCAAAGACTTTGGCGCTTGTGACACCATCGGCTGATCCTAATGCTAGGAGTTGTACTGCCTTTTCCTTGATGTTTATCTCTGAGGAACAACTTGATACTCAAGGAGATGATGATCTGTGCATGTTTAACAACCGGTTGCGACGTGTCTATGATAAGCAAATGTTTAAAAGACACGGCACAAAATCCAGATGCTTTGAGTGTGGTGATCCAGGTCATTTCATTGCCGACTGCCCCAAGCAAAAGAATTACAAGAAGGGAACTGGCGGCAAGTCCTATAACTCCGGCAAGTATGACAACTCCACTTCCACAAAGGGCAAGCCCAAGACAAGATTCTTTCGAAAGGCTCTGAAGGATTACAGGCGTGAGAACAAGAAGCGAGACAAGACCTTCTTCGCCGAGATGGAGAAAAGATACTCGAAGAGATCCTCGTCTTCCTCCTCGTCTTCAAGTTCAAGTGATGAAGAGATCATGATCAGGAAGGGGAAGGACAGGGATAATCCGGCGGGCCTCTATTTCATGACCTTCGGGGACAAGCCGAAGAGTCGCTCACGTCACAGCCGAAGAATCCACAAGAGCTTCTGCTCAATGGCTCTTGGGGAGAAGAAAGAAAACTACTCCTCCGACGACTCCGATGACGATGACGATGAGAAGGCATCTTCCTATGAACAAGAAGTTGTTAATTTACTAGAACAGAACCGTCAGGAGTTGAAGTATCGGGAGAAACTGCCTAGAGGGGCTAAGAAGAGGATAGATGAGCTTGAGAGTGATCTTGCCATGGTGAATGGCAAGATTAAGAGTTTGTCTTCTTCCCCTAGCTTGGGTGATAGTGGTGAGTGCCCTAACTGTGAGGTGTTGTTGTGTGACCTGACGACTCTTAAGTCCAGGTACACAGAGAGAGTAGATGAGAGAGACTCTTTGGCCACTGAGCTTGAAAGCACTCAGTAGGAGCTAAAAGATGCTCATGCCACTGTTGTCGCACCTTGTGAAGACTGCCCATCCCATTTAGCTAGTATAGCTGAGCTGAGAGCCAAGAGTGATGAGCAGTTGAGCGAGTTAGATGGAGTTAGAGCTAAGTTGGAGCAGACTAAGCTAGAGCTTGAGACCTTGTTAGTTCCACCCACTATTTGTGAGAACTGCCTGTCCATTAGAATGGAGTTGATCAAGCTAAAAGCAGAGAAGTCTGTCGATGTTGATAGAGAGTGTGAGATCTGCTTGTCTCAGGTGGAGGTGTTAGCTTCTTTGAGAGAGGAGCTAGCTGATGTTCAGAACGAGAATTTTTACCTCCGTCAGATCCTGAGTTGGATTAGTGCTAGAGAGCCACAACTCGGCATGATGATCCAGCAGTTCAAGAGACAGGATGGGTTTGGGGTAGGTTACACCTATACCAAGGCATATTTTGAGAGCGCCATTAGCCGAGCAGTGGAGTGGAGTAAAATGACTCCCGAACAGAGATATCCCAAGACTCACTCCACTGAGTCCTTTAAGGATAGTCAGCACAAGGATTGAGTGTTCCAAGAACAACCTAAAGCTCCACCTAAGAAGCAAATCTGGGTCCCAAAGCCTAAAACTCTCCACACTTCTCTTGATTCTTTACCTGGACCCTCTCACACCAAATATGCTACACTCAACACCACCGAGCCTAAGATTCCCAAGCCTCAACCACATACCAAGAAGCCTACCTATCACTGTGAGTTTTGTCAGAGAGATGGGCATCTTGAGGAGTTTTGCTTCAGGAGGAAGCGGGTTGAGCGAGCAGAGAAAGCTCGAGGTGGGCAAGAGCAGTTCTACCAGTAGGGTGGTAGACAGAGAGTTCCTCGACATAGAGAGAGGCTAGAGGCCAGGCCACGTCGTGCAGGTGGTGGTAGAGGAGACGGTTTTTATGATCATGCTCTGGAGGGTGGTTTCCGTACCGGCAGAGTTCCAGATTGTTCGGTATACGGTTTTGGATCTCGCGACCGTGATTTTAGGAAGAACAGAGGACCGCACCTTGATCCGCGTTTCGGTCCAGATTCATATGATTCTTTTTGCTTTCCTACATATGAGCAGATGGCTCGACACTGGTTTAGCACTTTTGCTAAACCTGGCATTGGACCGTTTGCTCCCACTCATGATTATTGATCTTGATTTGGGAGTTGTGTATCCTTTTTGGATACTTTGAGTTAGTTTTTTACTTTCTTCTTTATTTTTTATTGAGTCTTTTTGTGTGCGTTCATATCATGCATAATTATCAATCACATTTTGAGCTTGCTTCTGCTATATGATTAATTTGCTTTACTTTCTATAGCTAGTATATGTTTTTGATTACTTGTCGATGATCATGTTCTATTTCAGTTCACATGGTATATCTGATATTTGTCATATGCATGGCTTTTATGTTTTAAAATTGAAAAATGATCACCATTGCTTCTGGTAACTAGCATGTGTAGGTTGAATGCTTTCGCTATCTTTTACATGCCTAGTAGCTAGATCCTTACTTAAGTGCAGATATGCAACTTGGAAATCTATATTATTTAAATATTAAAAATGTGTTATAAAAATGATAAAAATTCTGAAAAATGATAAATTTATGCATTTTTATGATTATCAGAAAAGATCCAGGTGGGTTTGCTTTGTCGCATTGAATTGTTCTGGACTGCTTACCATAGCACTTTGGTATGAACTAGGACGGTGTAATGTATGCCAAGACCAATGTATTAAGCTTCTGATGGTCCAGTTCTGGCCTAGGCTTGACTTGGTCGGTTAGCATAAGGTTTGACATGCAAATAACTCCTGGCATAAATGAAAAATAAAAGGAAAAAGAAATAGTCTGAAAAATTTAAAAAGATGACAAGTTTGCTGAAGCACTTTTGTTTGGACAATGCTTATCTTGGTAGATATCAGTTAGCTTTTGCATATCATGTTTTACCTTGCTTTTATTTGCAATAATCGAAAAATGTGTGCTAATGACTCCATTTAGATATCATCTATTGCACTGATCATGTCATGTATCTTAGACAGTATATCTTTTGTTGTACCTGTTAGATGTTGTAATTGCAGTTAATCATATCTTAGATGTATCTCTTTAGAGTGCATTTAGTCTCACTTGACGAGTCCAATTGTTAACAAGGGGGACAAATTTTGGAGTTTAGATAACATTTCTTAGCTTTCTCTGGGATTTATTTCAAGGGGAGCTCCTTATTGGTAATTCTGAGATTTGCACTTGTTTTTGAGGCTTTATTTTTGGTTAACCATAATGACCATTTTTCTTGCATATGTTTTGATTTTGGTCATTAGGGTTAAACTTTTATTTTATTTCTTCTATTTTCTTTTGTCTTTGTTTTCTTGTTTCCACATGTTTTGCAGGTTCTGAAGATGAGCTGAAGAGGGTGTTGATAATGCACTCATCAAGGGGGAGATTGAGAAACCATGTTGAAGAATGTGGTTTTGATACTCTAGATGTGATGAGTGATTGTCAACGGAAGTCAAAGAGGAAGAGAAAGGAAGACCTGCCGAGTCTGAGGCACGTGTGACTCAGGTACACGGGCAACGAGCGACAACCGGACAGAGGAGCCGCGGAGTCGGGCTGGCCCAATCTGGGTACATGGCTAGGAGCGGCAGATGATCCACTGGTCTGTTGACTAGGTTTGACTCAGGTACACGAGCGGCGAGCGATTGCCGGGCTGAGGAAGCTGCGGGGTCAGGTCGGCCCAATCTGGGTACCCGGTGCGAAGACGTGGACACTTTGTTAATTTCGGCGCAAAATTGACAACCTATGATTATTTTGTTTTTAGGATATTAATATTTAGTTTTTAAGTTTAGAATATTTTTATTTGAGTCAGGTGATTTTTCTAAGAATATTTTAGTAATTTTCGGAATTTATTTTAGAGTCAGTGTTAATTTACCCTAGGGGTAAATTAGTATTTTCATTTATTAGGAGTCGTCTATAAATAGGCCCCTATCCCCCCTGGGATAGATGACTATTTCTAATAGATTAATCTACAGTCCACACATTCTTTCGCTATCAGCGATTTTTGATCTCCTATTTCTCCGTCGCCGTCGGTATCTCGTTTCACCGAGCGATTTTTCTCTGTTTCTTTTCGTGCGCGTCGACCAACCCGTGCAGCAGAGCAGCGCAGGGCTACGCAACGTAGTGGCAGCAGCCAGGGCTATTGGCTGGCCTACACTAGCCGCCTAGCCCTATGGCGCGCATGCAACTGGGGCGAACAACAGTGGCGGCGCGCAACGCAAGGCAAGCGTTTTTGTCCCTGCCAACAGCACTGCACGACAGCAAGAACTAGAAGCTACAACACGCTTCATCCAGGTACAATGATCAAGGCAAGAGGTACTAATTAGCCAAGATTATTTTTTAATCTCTAGTCTCGATTTACGTGCCCATTGTAAAAATCTGGTTTTATATTTTACTATCAGCCATCAGGCAACACACTTTGGAGTTATTTTAGGTTGCCTCGTTTGCGTGTCCAGTGATTTGCTTTAGATTTCTTCCTGTTATTCATTTTCGTGTGAGGTTCTTCGGTAGAGCAAATCACATGCACATACTATGAGATTTCTTCGGCTCGGGCGGAGTGCAGACACTGCATTCATTCGGTGCATTCGCACAGAGCGGCGCAACAAATTTTTCTGGCGACTATTTTAGCAGATGCATGTTAGTTTCTCTATCTCCTAATTTCTAGTTAGATTAAATCTAGTAGTTTTGTTTTTGTAGTTAAGTTTTCATCTGCTAAAATCTATTAGTAATCACGTATTAGTTGTTTTAGTAATTTATGAAGATAATATTTAATCCGCTTATTAGTTATCTCATATTATTTTTTATCTGGTTAATCTGCTCATATAAAAAGAAAAGACAAATTTATTAGTCGCAGTTATATTCTTATTCTAGTTTTTTACCTGCAATATTTTTGGTTTAATTCTAAATTAATTTTAATGATCCGTGTTTTACTCATTTGATTAGTATTTTATTTCTAGACTGAAATATAAATATTTTGTGATTTTTCTAGGTGTTTATATTTACTGCAGCATTTTTTATTTAGTTTATTTTTAATATCATTTTAATTAGGACATCGGTCATTTTTAAGCTAGACAACTTTAATTCCTGCAATTTGCTTTGCTAATATTATTTGACTGGCTAAATTCGTTTGGGTGTTGGGATTAGCACATAGTTTAGCAAGAATTTTTTAGGCGCCCATTCACCCCCCCTTTGGTCGCTACTTTCGGTCCTACAGAGGCGCACCTTAGCTCCATGGGTATTAGATACTTGTGTGAGTGAGTCATATGTTTTGTGGAAGATGTTAGTAGTGTCTATCCAATGTAAGAGGATAATTGTTATCTTGTTCCTTGAATAAATGTCATTTGCATTTAATTAATGAGTTGATGACTTGTTATGTGAAACTATTTGTTTTATAACGATATTGTTCAAAATGGATCCCTAATCTTATCATCATGTGGGACAATGATGATACATAGATTAGCACATATGACTGATTGATGATCACGTTTCACATATTATAGACATAGGGATGTCAAATTAGTGATGTGGACACATATTGGTGAACATGGTGTTGGATAGACCCACTTGAGATACTGCTGGGATTGTTATTGTAATGTGCCATTAGTTGTTATCTAAAATAGTGTACCTGCAGAGTCCTCAAACCTGAGATCGTCATTTGATTCATGAATGCGTAGTGACACACTTATATGCTTCCTAACGCTATTCCGTAACAGTGTAGTAATAAGAGTTATTTTTAGGTGTGTTGTGAAACATGTCTTATGATGTGAGCGGTCAAGATGGAATTTACCCCTCCTAATAATGGGAGAGACGTATCTAGGCCCCCCGAGGTAGTCAGATTAGAAAAGTGCATGGCCATGCCACTACGACTAAAGAGTTAGTCATGATTTGAATCCAGTACTTATTTGAGTGAAAATGTCGAGTTATCCAATAAGGGTGGCACGAATCTCTCCTTGAGCTTGACTGATGTGGTGTGGTAAAGGGACTGGTGCGTGTGTATATCAAGGTTTAGTGAAATTTGTTTTTGTACACTTTTAGGGCTCAATATGTGCTGGTAGGTACCACTATTGATTAGTGAGTTGGAAAAGGTTTCCGGTGAATAGCGGTTAGTTTATGAATCTATTGGGTCACACACTTAAAGGGGATGGATTGGGAATATTGCAAGGAATTGGTTCTTGTGCAAGTGGGAGATTGAAGGAACAGTGTCCAAGAAAATTCTGGTTGGATTGGAAGTCCCAATTTGGAATCAGAAATTCTGATTATTTTTCTAATTTCAAATAGAGAGCTCAAATCGAAAGTTCCGATATGATATCGGAAATTCTGATAATTTATGGTTTGCAAAACCGAGAGCTCAAATCAGAAGTTCCGATATGGTATCGAATGTTTCGATAATTTCTTATTAACGACAGAGAATTTAAACCGGAAGTACCAATGCGTATCGGGAAAAATCGCACTTATCGGAAGTTCTGATGGTACCTGGAATTGGAGTCCGAGAGTGCTGATCGAAAGTTTCGATATTCGATAGAATGTTCTGATGCGGGCTTAATAGATTGGATTTGTTGGGTCTCAAATCGGTTGTAACCAATTTGTTAGTTTCTAATTGTTGGAGACCAGGGGCTCTCACCTCTATATAAAGAGTGGAGGAGAAGGACTTGGAATACAAGCAATTGATAGTTGTGACCTAGCCACCAAGAACTCCTCTCCTCTCTCTCTTGATTTCAAACATTGAGATTGAGGAATCTCCCGTTTTTCACGAGCAGTGCTAGCACACCGACATGGGAAGGATCCTATCCCTGGATGTGTGGATACTATGGAGGCATTGCTCCAAGCGACGCTCATGGACTTCTTCACGTGAATAACTACGTCGTCTTCGTCGATTGTATCATCGGGGAACAGCCGGAGCGAGGTAAAGATCAGCGAGGACACACTTCCCAGACATCTTCTTCCTCTACACCTAGGACGTCTTGTGCTATAAGGTACCAATCTATAATCCCGCATGAACATGGTTCTTAGTCTTAGGGAGAAATTTTCAAAATTGCCGACTTGCGTAGCTTCCCCTATTCCCCAACAGTTTAAGGCTGTTCAGAGGGCACACGCATCGATAATGAACCCGATAATTAAACCGTGGCCCTTCGGAGGGTGGGGCATTGATATGATCGGCCAAATCTACCGGGTATCAAGTAAAGGACATAAGTTCATATTGGCACCCACTGACTACTTCACACAATGGGTAGAGGTCATTCCACTCAAAAGGGTTACTTACGTCGATGCCATTGAGTTCATAAGATAGCACATAATATATCTATTGAGGATTCCACAAACCATCACCATAGATCAAGGGACAATCTTCGTATCGGAGGAATTCCAGCAATTTGCAGCCGGTATGGGAATCAAACTCTTAAATTCGTCACCATATTATGCACGAGCTAATGGTCAAGCTGAAACATCTAACAAGAGTTTGATCAAGTTGATCAAGCGCAAGATTAACGTGCAACCGAGGTGTTGGCCTCGGTCATTATCAGAAGCACTCTGGGCTTCTCGTATGGTGTGACACATATCCACTCAAGTACCACCATATTAGTTAATTTACGGCCAGGAAGTAGTACTACCATGGGAAAATAACATCAGCTCGAGAAGGATTACATTATAGGACCAACTCACGGTCGATGATTATTATAATCTAATGATAGATGGCCTAGACGATCTCGCGCAGATCTGATTGAGAGCCGTCGAGATGATTAAAGAAAACAAAGTAAGGGTTGCAATGTTTTATAAAAAGAAGGTGGCGCCCAAGTCATTTGAACAATGAGAACTCATGTGGAAACTTATCCTACCGATCGGGTCTAAGGATAATCGGTTCGGTAAGTGGTCACCTAATTGGGAAGGGCCATTTTGAGTTCATCGAGTGGTACCTAGCAATGCTTATCTGCTCGAAGGATTGGATGGAGAAGTGTTCGGGAAAACCTTAAATGGAAAGTACTTTAAGAAATATTTCCCGAGCGTCTAGATAAATGCCTAAAGTGCTACACGCAAGACAGCTGATATGGATGGTATCGCCTTTAGATGGTCAATGCTGAAGCATCACTCTTAGATACAAAAAAATCTCAAAAAAGAAATTCAAGGGATCAATGACAAATGTATTGCAAAGGCATATTGTTTCAAGTTACAAGTCAAAAATTCTAAACGAAGTTATAGAAGAACGTGACAGATAGCCTCGATCACCGGCAACCTAATTGCGTCAACGCTCTAATGGACGGCTTAGTCTTTGTTGTGTGAGCTGGGCACATCTTGAAGGGCCCAACATCAGCGCTGCGCATGGCGAATGGCGCCGGCAAGCCGACGCTTTTGGTCCTTGATCTGAGCCGGGAAGGAGGCTAGAGCACCTTCCTTCTCGTCAATCTTCATCTAGACCCCGTCAAGCTTTGACACCAGATCGGCCTCCTCCACCCGTAGCTGGTCAAGTTACAGTGACATGGTCATCGACTCGTCCTGAATGCCATCCAGAAGAGTGCCCTCGATGAGTACTGCCTTGTCATGGAGTTTAATCGCCTCTTACTACAACGCATAGATGGCGCGATCTGCCATCTACTTTACCACCCACTGCACGTCTGGCCGATGGAACTCCAGATATGTAGCCGATGTAAGACGGTCGACTAGCTCTGGGGAGAGGCAGTCTAGGACGTCATTGAAGCGACCCCATATCATGATGGCGAAGGCTAACCAAGGAGTAAGGTCAACGTAAGGAACTTGGTCAGCCACCCGAGATAGATAATAGTACTCTGGGCCATCTGTGACCTCTCCACGAGCTTGGATTCGGCCGATGAAGAACAAATAAACTAGGAGCTGGCCAAATCCTACCTGCCACGAGCAGATAGTCAGATGATTGAACTCATAGGAGGCTCTATGGGTATTGAAGTTGACTGGCAGAAGGCATGGAGTGATCAAAGTTTTGAACATTTTGGTGGAATCCTTGTTTTGACACAAATCGGTTAGGAGGAACCCATGTGGGTATTCATAATTAGAGAGGGACTCGTATGTGAACCAAATGATTCTCTCGTACTAGAAGCCATAGTAAAACGCGACAAAGTTAAGGCTCAAGGAATCAGGAGACATCCAAAAAGTGGACCGACATGTGGCCGCCTCACCTAGAGATGAACACCGACGATAAGATGGATCGGCCAATTCAAGGTAGTCAGTGGGAAACTCCATCCAAGGAAGAATAGGATTGATGGTCACTTCCATGGTATAGACATTGAGCTATACCTACAGGAACCACCAAGGACCGCCAAGTGATCGATAAATTCGCCAGCCGATATCCTAGCCAATACTTGATGAAGAAGGTCATAAGTGGCACCAAGGATGTATCAGCCGATGGGGTTTTATTTTTGGTAGCAAGCTTCCTGGCCAGGAATTGGAGGTGGGAAGTTGGACCCAGAGTGGATCCACAAAACACAAATCACTCCAGCCAAAGGTTGAGGAAAGACACGTGTTGCTCGGTTTCGATGGGGCCAGTCTTCTTGTTGTGCTTCATGATGTATTTGCCCCAACTACCGAACGATTTTACACCAAGGTGATGGGTCGTATTGGAGTGGAAAGAAAGAGGATTGCAAGGGGAGATAATGTCAAGAGAGGTCAAGGCAAGGACAGTCATTGGACCATGGATGAAAAGAAAAGCGTTAAGGGTATCGGACCAGAAATAGCAAGCGACGACGATAAGTGGCTCATTCTTGTAGGGTTCACCGAGGGAGAGACTGATACAGTGGCCGATGCCGATTTCCTCCTTGGACAAATTGTTGACGGTTGATACCTTGAGGTACCAATTGCGCCAACAAGGAAGAGAAGGAAAGGCCCAAAAGCTAAGATGCCAATCGGAAGAAAGCATGGAGGGATATTGTTGGGGGAAACATTTCATCCTCCAGACGTCAAGAACGCTCTCCTGAAGATACCAGTAGAAGAGGTGAAGTTAGAAGCCTTGATCTTCGAAGATCTTAAAAGTACCGGAGTTGAGCTGTATTCGGAGTATTATACAACGAAGATCTCTATTAAGACTTCGGTTTAATGAAGTTTCCCAAAAGCCTTAACCCTGAAGGAATGTTGCCAGCAAGGATAGAAGACTTATCTTCTTTTTGATTGAATTAGTATTTTACTATTTTAGCCCAATTAGGGGTACCGAAATAGTTTCCACTATGTCAGTTGTAATTGAGGGGTAAAAAGGTCTTTTCCTTAGAGTTTTTACCTATAAATACCCCCATTCTCACCCTGTAAAAAGCATCGAATACTCAAACATTCAATAGATAACTTCGAACTATTTCGAGCTATTATCCTTCAAGGAGGCTTGACATAGTCCGCTCCTACAAACACTTCGGTTGTCACACATAAAGTTTCTTAAACCTGTTAGCATAATCCTTTACGCCAACAATTGGCGCTGTTCGTTGGAAACCTAATATGAAATCTTCGTTCTCTACCAATTTCTTTCTAGAGCCATGCCTCCAAAATGGAGCTCAGGTGGTATTCCCCTTCGTAGGTCCCCTCGGACCTCTGGAGTGAGATCTTTGAATACTATTGAGGTCGAAGGACCTTCTATAGTTCCCCTACCTCAGACCCCCGAAATGAATACACTTACTTGAGCATACTAAGCCCGTTCAGGGACTCCGTCTGGGCTTAGAACCGATGGAGCTTCTCCTGTAGATCCGACTGTACTCCGAACTGATCTGTTCAGTTCTCAAGACCCAGAAGCTCCTTCCGGAAGAAATGAAGACAACCTTGATGATGTGGCAACCCATATGGTCAGTCTTCAAGCCAAAGTGACAAGGTGGAGGCAGGAAGCTGTAGATAGGCTTCGTCCCAAAGCTACCCCTATCATTCCAGAGGTGCCTCAAGGCGATGACCCTTCCTTTTATCCCCAAGCACCCAAGAATGCTTCCTTTGATAGCGAATCTCCGCTGCACCCCAACTTACAAAAGGTGTGCTTTGACCCCAAGTTCAAAACTTCGAAGCTCTGTAAGTTGATGGGGGAATGGTCCCGATCTTCCGCTAGGTAAAGGATAAACTTGGGTTGGTGGAGAATCTCGACGTTGGCGATCCAAGGCTCCGGTCCGGCGGATCAAAACCTTGCAATCGTTACACCACTGTCTCCGTTGGTTATCAACCACGCAGGACGCGATTGACCTCGCCACGAAGGCTAATTCCTGCAAGCGAACCCAAGAACACAAGCAAGAATAGGAAGGATACAAATCGAATGCCAAATCACAGACAAACGAAGATAAGGTGAGGTTTCACAAACGCCAATGCAGCAGCCAATCGGTCCGGTGCAAGAGGCGGGATCTAAACACAACAGTGTAGATGCAAACAAAGCAAAACCTAACCCTAAAGGCGGCTGGCGTGAGAATATATAGGGCGGCGGCCTGTGGGAGGTGAACAGACTTGGGCTGTGGGCTAGAAGATGTACAGACTCGGATTATGGGCCAACACGGCCCAGTTCTGTCACGCAGGACTGTTTTAAATACACAGGACGACTCGAGACTCCAAATGAGGTGAAACCAACGACATACGATCCGTCTTCTCTTCAGCTTTCCAAAAAGTCAAAGAACGCGCCAATCGGACTTCGTATGAGGAAGTTATGCCCATTTTGGTGCAGGGTGGTTGATGTAGTCCGAACCAGCGAATTCTTGACTTAAAATCATCCGTGCGACTTCGTCTTCAACTCCAATTCTTCTATTCCATCTCCCATGTTCCTAAGCAACAAAATATCGCTAGTATTCAGTAGCATCCCGTCCAAACAAATATTAACATAGTTGCTAAGGAAAGAATTAACCTCATGGTTCAAGCGACGGGCACGGGTGCGTGTGATTGGTCCTTGTAGTTGAATTGTAGGTGGAGGCTCCATGTGTGTATCATGTGAAGTGATGTCCTCATCATCCTCCCCCTCTTGAATTGGAGTCGTCCTCGACTCAAGCTCATCATCATCTCCCAAATAGGGCTTTAAATCTGAAATGTTAAATGTGGGACTAACCCCAAAAGCTGCAGGCAACTCAAGCTTATATGCATTGTCATTTATCTTCTCAAGCACACGGAAAGGACCATCAGCACGGGCATCAATTTAGACTTTCGTAAATCAGGAAAACGATCCTTGCGCAAGTGCAACCAAACAAGATCACCCGGTTCAAATGTTATCTCTTTTCTACCCTTACTACCATAAGCACGATATTTCTCATTCATTTTCTCTATGTTTGCTTTAGTAGTTTCATGCATCTTAAGCAATAATTCAGCACGTGTAGTAGCATCAAAATTCAAGTTTTCAGATGGTGGTAATGGTAGCAAATCAATAGGAGCACGCGGATTAAAGCCATAGACCACTTGAAACGGACTTACCTTAGTAGTGGAGTGTACTGACCTATTATATGCAAACTCAATATGAGGTAGACACTCTTCCCAAAGCTTCAAGTTGGTCTTCAAAACAGCCCTCGACATGGTGGACAATGTACGGTTGACGACCTTCGTTTGCCCATCCGTTTGGTGGTGACAAGTAGTAGAAAATAGCAGCTTCGTCCCCAACTTATGCCACAGTGTCCTCCAAAAATGACTTAAAAATTTAGCATCACGATCTGAAACGATGGTATTGGGAACTCCATGCAGGCGTATGACCTCTCTGAAAAACAAATCAGCAACATTTGTAGCGTCGTCGCTCTTGTGACAAGGTATAAAATGCGCCATTTTGGAGAAACGATCTACCACCACAAAAATACTATCTCTCCCCCTCCTAGTTCTAGGTAATCCTAACACAAAATCCATAGAAATATCCTCCCAAGGTACACTAGGAACGGACAGAGGCATATAAAGACCATGTGGGTTTAGACGGGACTTAGCTTTATTGCAAGTAGTGCATCGTGCCACATAGCGCTCAACATCGTGTCTCATCCTAGGCCAATAGAAGTGTGTGGACAGCACATCTTCGGTTTTATTTGATCCAAAATGACCCATCAAACCACCACCATGTGCTTCCTGCAATAACAACAAGCGAAGAGAGCTAGCCGACACACATAACTTGTTAGCACGAAAAAGATATCCATTATTCAGCACATATTTGTTCCAAGCACGGTCATCGGTACAATTTGCAAAAGCATCTTTGAAGTCCAAATCAGTAGCATACATGTCCTTCAATGTTTCTAAACCAAAGATCTTATAATCAAGTTGAGAAAGCAATGTATAACGTCTAGATAAAGCATCGACAATCACATTATCTTTCCCTTTCTTATGCTTAATGATATATGGAAAAGTCTCAATAAATTCTACCCATTTAGCATGTCGTTTATTCAGATTTGCTTGACTACGTATATGCTTCAATGCTTCATGATCGGAATGAATAATAAACTCCTTAGGCAAAAGGTAATGTTGTCAAGTTTCAAGCACACGCACTAAGGCATATAATTCCTTATCATAGGTAGAATAATTCAACTGTGGACCATGTAATTTTTCACTAAAATAGGCCACGGGTTTACCTCCTTGCAGCAGCACACCTCCTAATCCAAAACCACTAGCATCACATTCTAACTCAAAAGGCTTACCGAAGTCGGGTAACTGAAGTAAAGGTGCATGTGTAAGGCGATCCTTGAGTGTGGCAAAAGCTTGTTCTTGTGCTGGTTCCCAAGTAAAAGTAACGCCCTTCTTGGTCAACTCATGTAAAGGACCGGCTATGGTGCTGAAATCTTTCACAAAACGCCGGTAGAAACCTGCAAGATCAAGAAAACTACATACCTGTGTGATAGTTTGGGGTTGCGGCCAACTGTTGATTGCTTCTACCTTTGCCGCGTCAACCTCAATACCCTGTGAAGTGACAACATATCCAAGAAACACAACTTGATCCGTGCAAAACGTGCACTTCTCAAGGTTACCAAACATTCTAGCCTCACGGAGGACAGAAAAAACAGCACGTAGGTGTTCAACATGTTCAGTGAGAGACTTGCTATAAACCAAGATATCATCAAAGTATACAACCACAAAGCGTCCTATAAAGTGCCGTAGGACTTCATTCATCAAGCGCATGAAGGTACTAGGTGCATTACTAAGTCCAAAAGGCATGACAAGCCACTCATATAATCCAAACTTTGTTTTAAAAGCAGTTTTCCATTCATCACCTAGTTTCATGCGAATTTGGTGGTAGCCACTACGGAGATCGATCTTAGAAAAGATAATGGCACCACTAAGCTCATCAAGCATGTCATCCAATCTAGCAATAGGGTGTTGATATCGAATGGTGATATTATTAATAGTACGACAATCAACACACATGCGCCAACTACCATCTTTCTTAGGTACCAAAAGAACAGGTACTGCACAAGGACTAAGGCTTTCACGGACGTACCCACGATCAAGAAGGTCCTGTACTTGGCGCTCAATTTCTTTTGTCTCCTCCGGATTGGTACGGTACGCTGCACGATTAGGAAGAGACACTCCCGGGACCAAATCAATTTGGTGCTCGATGCCGCGTATCGGTGGCAGCCCGGGTGGTATCTCAGCAGGAAAAACATCTTTAAACTCCTGCAAAAGGTCAGTGACTGCAACAGGAACATAGCTAGGAATGTTCGCAAGTGAAAACAACACATTTGTGCAAATCAAGCCATATAGCAAGGGGGTATCATCACAAATTTCAGCAAGGTCAGTTTTAGTTGCAAGCATGACACACCCTTTCAGATTTATAACTTGTGATAAAGAAGGAGAAGCAATTTTATCTTTCTGTTGCCTCAAAAGCGTCTTAGCTACTTGCTGATTTTCAGAAGGTTGTTTGCTCTTTTGTGCATCCCTAGCATGTTTTTCTTGTTCAAATTTTACAATTTCAGCAGGAGTCATAGGAAGCAATGTAACTTTCTTTCCTTTATACATAAATGTGTACGTATTGCTCCTACCATGGTGGGTAGCATCAGTATCATACTCCCAAGGTCTACCAAGTAACAGAGAACATGCTTGCATTGGTACTACATCAAAATCAGCAGCTCCGAAGTATGTACCAATGGAAAATTTGATGTGAGCAGTTTGTGTTACCTTGACCTTACCGCTATTGTTGAACCATTGCACATGGTAAGGGTGTGGATGCGCACGTGTGGGAAGTTGAAGCTTCGTTACCATGTCGTGGCTCACCAAATTGTTGCAACTACCGCTGTCGATGATGACACGTACACGACGGTTATTGACGCCGAAGAAGGTCTAAAACAGATTGTTCCGTTGTGCCCTGTCGTCCTGCTCCATGTGAGTGCTCAAGACGCGTTGTACAATAAGTGCTTTAAGGTCGGCAGTGGCATCCGATGCAATAACAGCGTCATCGTCGAATGTTTCATCATCTCCTGCAATGTTAGCAGCAAGTGCATATTCATCTTCAACATCACTAGCACTTACATAGCCACCGTCTTCCGTAGCAATATAAGCCCGCTGACTAGGGCAGTCTTTCATCACATGGCCAAATCCTTTGCATCTGTGACACTGGATCGCTGCAGAACGTGTAGTAGAGGCCGCCGAGGAGGTGGGCTTGGCTGGCGCCTTGGATGCTGCAGTCTTGGAACTCTCAACCTGGGCTGTAGATGTAGAAGGTGCTGATGTAGCCGCCGGTCGAGAAGGGGGTGGGGGTGGTCATTGCTGCTGACCACTTGAGCGTGAAGTAGCACCACCAATGTTGGTCCTCATGTTGCGTTGTGGTTGTTGGCGACCCTGCAATTCTTTTTCTGCAAGCATAGCAAGATGGAAAAGACGAGTGATAGTATTGTATTCTTTATAATCAATGATATCCTGAATTTCACGTCTTAAACCACCATAAAAACAGGTCATTTTATCCTCATTGTCCTCCTCAATTTCAGCACGCATGCAACCTATTTGCAACTCCTGATAATACTCCTCTACCGATTTATTTCCTTGGTTTAGGCGCTGCAATTTTTTTCTCAAATCACGTTTATATGAAGGAGGGGCCCATCTACCACGCATTTGCCGTTTTAACATATCCCAATTTTGTGGTTCATTTCCAACCTGAACTATTTCAGTCCACCAAAGAAGAGCATATCCAGTGAAGTCACTAGTAGCTAAACGCACGCGGTGGATAGCAGGAACCATGTGAGCATTAAATTTTTGTTCGACTGACATCTCCCAATCTAAATATGCATCTGGATCATAGGTGCCAGCAAAAGAAGGTACTGAAAATTTTACCTTAGAGTAGGGATCATTGTTCCTGTGGTTGTCATTGTTACCTCGTGGAGGGCGGTTGCGGTGGCCGCCCATACCTTGACGGTTACCTTGACGGTTGAACTGAAAGCGATGATGTGCAGCCTCATCAGGTCCAATGCCATTGTTCCCAGCATAGGATAGGTCGTCTTCTTCTTCAATATGGTCGTATTCCTCTTCAATATGGTCGTCTTCCTCTTCAACATGGTCATTGTTGGCTCGTGCAGCAGGCAAGCGTGTTTCCAAGGCAGTCATCCGGTCTACTAGGTCAGCCACAGTACGTGCGAGACGTTCGATGGAATGTTGGGTCTGCCGCTGAGACTCTAGTAGAGCACGTCGTGAGACACATTCATTAAAATCAGATGGAGGGGTACCGCTGTTATCTGCCATGTTAGTGAAAGACAAAACAACAAAGAATAATCCTGATGGAAAAACAGCTAGGTGTGGTGGTGGGTGTGGGGTGGAAGCAATCCGTCAAGCACCTTACCCACGCTTGCAAGTGTTCTTACCACGCCGCAGGGAGGTCACCGGCCTACAAGTGATGAACCAAGTGGAGGGTGGTGTACAATTGCAAGAAATGAACCTGTCCTGACCAAGAGAAAGGTGTAGCTTGGGAGACAAAATGAGTAACAAGGATTAGCAATAGTAATAACAGTTAAACCAAGTTCAATAAGTGTTCCCAAGTACTCGTCAAGTTGCTGGCCTTAGTGCTCCCAAGGTGAAAATTCAAGCAATAGAGGGAAACTATGTGCCCAAAACTCAAATGGAAGCAACACAGGCCAAATTCAGCTCTCTACAGATCGGACAAGGGATCGGACAAGAGATCGGACAAAGGTTCGGACAAGCAAAAGGCTGCCAAGGCCTGCCTCAGATCGGACAATAGTTCGGACAAGAGTTCGGACAAGAGATCGGACAAGCAAATAGCTGCCAAGGCCTGCCTCAGATTGGACAACAGTTCGGACAGGAGTTCGGACAAGCAACAACAGGACTGCTTCTCTTTTTTTTATATAATTTTTTTTCTCCTTCTTTTTTTTTTCACTCTATTTTTTTTGAACAAGGATGACAAGAGATACAACCACAAAAAATTGGCACCTGCAACTGAGGTGGGATGTGGCTCACAAAAATTCAAACAAGTTCGCTGTTCGGCGAGCAAAAACTTTGTCCAATTTTTTTCTTTATCTTCCTGATTTTTTTTGGCGATTTTGGTGAGGGCTAACCGGCATAGGGTACCCACCCAAATTGGGTCAGGAACACGCTCAAACAATTTCAGATTTTTCTGCCAAACGAGCGAAAAGTTATGCCTGTTTTACTGAAGGGGGGTCACAAAGAGTCGGTGTGGAGAACAAAATAGGGTTGCGGAAGGGGGGTTTTTCGGTGGGGAAATTTTTTTTTCTGAGACACAAGAACAACTACTACTCAAACGACACAGATGGATGACTAAACCAGCAACAAGACTCGACCAAGAACACGAACTCAACAAAGTTAAAACTGAAATTAAAATCGCAAGGCACAAAGGGGTTCTCGGTGGGGAATTTTTTTGGTGCTGTTTTCTGGACTCTGGGTAAAACAAAAACAGATCGAGATTACCTAACGGGAAATCTGAGCTCTGATACCAACTGATGGGGGAATGGTCCCGATCTTCCGCTAGTTAAAGGATAAACTTGGGTTGGTGGAGAATCTCGACGTTGGCGATCCAAGGCTCCGGTCCGGCGGATCAAAACCTTGCAATCGTTACACCACTGTCTCCGTTGGTTATCAACCACGCAGGACGCGATTGACCTCGCCACGAAGGCTAATTCCTGCAAGCGAACCCAAGAACACAAGCAAGAACAGGAAGGATACAAATCGAATGCCAAATCACAGACAAACGAAGATAAGGTGAGGTTTCACAAACGCCAATGCAGCAGCCAATCGGTCCGGTGCAAGAGGCGGGATCTAAACACAACAGTGTAGATGCAAACAAAGCAAAACCTAACCCTAAAGGCGTCTGGCATGAGAATATATAGGGCGGCGGACTGTTGGAGGTGAACAGACTTGGGCTGTGGGCTAGAAGATGTACAGACTCGGATTATGGGCCAACACGGCCCAGTTTTTTCACGCAGGACTGTTTTAAATACACAGGACGACTCGAGACTCCAAATGAGGTGAAACTAATGGCAAACGATCCGTATTCTCTTCAGCTTTCCAAAAAGTCAAAGAACGCGCCAATCGGACTTCGTATGAGGAAGTTATGCCCATTTTGGTGCAGGGTGGTTGATGTAGTCCGAACGAGCGAATTCTTGACTTAAAATCATCCGTGCGACTTCGTCTTCAACTCCAATTCTTCTATTCCATCTCCCATGTTCCTAAGCAACAAAATATCGCTAGTATTCAGTAGCATCCCGTCCAAACAAATATTAACATAGTTGCTAAGGAAAGAATTAACCTCATGGTTCAAGCGACGGGCACGGGTGCGTGTGATTGGTCCTTGTAGTTGAATTGTAGGTGGAGGCTCCATGTGTGTATCATGTGAAGTGATGTCCTCATCATCCTCCCCCTCTTGAATTGGAGTCGTCCTCGACTCAAGCTCATCATCATCTCCCAAATAGGGCTTTAAATCTGAAATGTTAAATGTGGGACTAACCCCAAAAGCTGCAGGCAACTCAAGCTTAAATGCATTGTCATTTATCTTCTCAAGCATACGGAAAGGACCATCAGCACGGGGCATCAATTTAGACTTTCGTAAATCAGGAAAACGATCCTTGCGCAAGTGCAACCAAACAAGATCACCCGGTTCAAATGTTATCTCTTTTCTACCCTTACTACCATAAGCACGATATTTCTCATTCATTTTCTCTATGTTTGCTTTAGTAGTTTCATGCATCTTAAGCAATAATTCAGCACGTGTAGTAGCATCAAAATTCAAGTTTTCAGATGGTGGTAATGGTAGCAAATCAATAGGAGCACGCGGATTAAAGCCATAGACCACTTGAAACGGACTTACCTTAGTAGTAGAGTGTACTGACCTATTATATGCAAACTCAATATGAGGTAGACACTCTTCCCAAAGCTTCAAGTTGGTCTTCAAAACAGCCCTCGACATGGTGGACAATGTACGGTTGACGACCTCCGTTTGTCCATCCGTTTGGGGGTGACAAGTAGTAGAAAATAGCAGCTTCGTCCCCAACTTATGCCACAGCGTCCTCCAAAAATGACTTAAAAATTTAGCATCACGATCTGAAACGATGGTATTGGGAACTCCATGCAGGCGTACGACCTCTCTGAAAAACAAATCAGCAACATTTGTAGCGTCGTCGCTCTTGTGACAAGGTATAAAATGCGCCATTTTGGAGAAACGATCTACCACCACAAAAATACTATCTCTCCCCTTCCTAGTTCTAGGTAATCCTAACACAAAATCCATAGAAATATCCTCCCAAGGTACACTAGGAACGGGCAGAGGCATATAAAGACCATGTGGGTTTAGACGGGACTTAGCTTTATTGCAAGTAGTGCATCGTGCCACATAGCGCTCAACATCGCGTCTCATCCTAGGCCAATAGAAGTGTGTGGACAACACATCTTCGGTTTTCTTTGATCCAAAATGACCCATCAAACCACCACCATGTGCTTCCTGCAATAACAACAAGCGAAGAGAGCTAGCCGACACACATAACTTGTTAGCACGAAAAAGATATCCATTATTCAGCACATATTTGTTCCAAGCACGGTCATCGGTACAATTTGCAAAAGCATCTTTGAAGTCCAAATCAGTAGCATACATGTCCTTCAATGTTTCTAAACCAAAGATCTTATAATCAAGTTGAGAAAGCAATGTATAACGTCTAGATAAAGCATCGGCAATCACATTATCTTTCCCTTTCTTATGCTTAATGATGTATGGAAAAGTCTCAATAAATTCTACCCATTTAGCATGTCGTTTATTTAGATTTGCTTGACTACGTATATGCTTCAATGCTTCATGATCGGAATGAATAATAAACTCCTTAGGCAAAAGGTAATGTTGCCAAGTTTCAAGCACACGCACTAAGGCATATAATTCCTTATCATAGGTAGAATAATTCAACTGTGGACCATGTAATTTTTCACTAAAATAGGCCACGGGTTTACCTCCTTGCAGCAGCACACCTCCTAATCCAAAACCACTAGCATCACATTCTAACTCAAAAGGCTTACCGAAGTCGGGTAACTGAAGTAGAGGTGCATGTGTAAGGCGATCCTTGAGTGTGGCAAAAGCTTGTTCTTGTGCTGGTTCCCAAGTAAAAGTAACGCCCTTCTTGGTCAACTCATGTAAAGGACCGGCTATGGTGCTGAAATCTTTCACAAAACGCCGGTAGAAACCTGCAAGACCAAGAAAACTACGTACCTGTGTGATAGTTTGGGGTTGCGGCCAGCTGTTGATTGCTTCTACCTTTGCCGCGTCAACCTCAATACCCTGTGAAGTGACAACATATCTAAGAAACACAACTCGATCCGTGCAAAACGTGCACTTCTCAAGGTTACCAAACATTCTAGCCTCACGGAGGACAGAAAAACAGCACGTAGGTGTTCAACATGTTCAGTGAGAGACTTGCTATAAACCAAGATATCATCAAAGTATACAACCACAAAGCGTCCTATAAAGTGCCGTAGGACTTCATTCATCAAGCGCATGAAGGTACTAGGTGCATTAGTAAGTCCAAAAGGCATGACACGCCACTCATATAATCCAAACTTTGTTTTAAAAGCAGTTTTCCATTCATCACCTAGTTTCATGCGAATTTTGTGGTAGCCACTACGGAGATCGATCTTAGAAAAGATAATGGCACCACTAAGCTCATCAAGCATGTCATCCAATCTAGGAATAGGGTGTCGATATCGATGGACGGCTTAGTCTTTGTTGTGTGAGCTGGGGACATCTTGAAGGGCCCAACATCAGCGCTGCGCATGGCGAATGGCGCCGGCAAGCCGACGCTTTTGGTCCTTGATCTGAGCCGGGAAGGAGGCTAGAGCACCTTCCTTCTCGTCAATCTTCATCTAGACCCCATCAAGCTTTGACACCAGATCGGCCTCCTCCACCCGTAGCTGGTCAAGTTACAGTGACATGGTCATCGACTCGTCCTGAATGCCATCCAAAAGAGTGCCCTCGATGAGTACTGCCTTGTCATGGAGTTTAATCGCCTCTTACTACAACGCATAGATGGCGCGATCTGCCATCTACTTTACCACCCACTGCACGTCTGGCCGATGGAACTCCAGATATGTAGCCGACGTAAGACGGTCGACTAGCTCTGGGGAGAGGCAGTCTAGGACGTCATTGAAGCAACCCCATATCATGATGGCGAAGGCTAACCAAGGAGTAAGGTCAATGTAAGGAACTTGGTCAGCCACCCGAGATAGATAATAGTACTCTGGGCCATCTGTGACCTCTCCACGAGCTTGGATTCAGCCGATGAAGAACAAATAAACTAGGAGCTGGCCAAATCCTACCTGCCACGAGCAGATAGTCAGATGATTGAACTCATAGGAGGCTCTATGGGTATTGAAGTTGACCGGCAGAAGGCATGGAGTGATCAAAGTTTTGAACATTTTGGTGGAATCCTTGTTTCGACACAAATCGGTTAGGAGGAACCCATGTGGGTATTCATAATTAGAGAGGGACTCGTATGTGAACCAAATGATTCTCTCGTACTAGAAGCCATAGTAAAACGCGACAAAGTTAAGGCTCAAGGAATCAGGAGACATCCAAAAAGTGGACCGACATGTGGCCGCCTCACCTAGAGATGAACACCGACGATAAGATGGATCGGCCAATTCAAGGTAGTCAGTGGGAAACTCCATCCAAGGAAGAATAGGATTGATGGTCACTTCCATGGTATAGACATTGAGCTAGACCTACAGGAACCACCAAGGACCGCCAAGTGATCGATAAATTCGCCAACCGATATCCTAGCCAATACTTGATGAAGAAGGTCATAAGTGGCACCAAGGATGTATCAGCCGATGGGGTTTTATTTTTGGTAGCAAGCTTCCTGGCCAGGAATTGGAGGTGGGAAGTTGGACCCAGAGTGGATCCACAGAACACAAATCACTCCAGCCAAAGGTTGAGGAAAGACACGTGTTGCTCGGTTTCGATGGGGCCAGTCTTCTTGTTGTGCTTCATGATGTATTTGCCCCAACTACCGAAAGATTTTACACCAAGGTGATGGGTCGTATTGGAGTGGAAAGAAAGAGGATTGCAAGGGGAGATAATGTGAAGAGAGGTCAAGGCAAGGACAGTCATCGGACCATGGATGAAAAGAAAAGCGTTAAGGGTATTGGACCAGAAATAGCAAGCGACGACGATAAGTGGCTCATTCTTGTAGGGTTCACCGAGGGAGAGACTGATACAGTGGCCGATGCCGATTTCCTCCTTGGACAAATTGTTGATGGTTGATACCTTGAGGTACCAATTGCGCCAACCAGGAAGAGAAGGAAAGGCCCAAAAGCTAAGATGCCAATCGGAAGAAAGCATGGAGGGATATTGTTGGGGGAAACATTTCATCCTCCAGACATAAAGAACGCTCTCCTGAAGATACCAGTAGAAGAGGTGAAGTTAGAAGCCTTGATCTTCGAAGATCTTAAAAGTACCGGAGTTGAGCTGTATTCGGAGTATTATACAACGAAGATCTCTATTAAGACTTCGGTTTAATGAAGTTTCCCAAAAGCCTTAACCCTGAAGGAATGTTGCCAGCAAGGATAGAAGACTTATCTTCTTTTTGATTGAATTAGTATTTTACTATTTAAGCCCAATTAGGGGTACCGAAATAGTTTCCACTATGTCAGTTGTAATTGAGGGGTAAAAAGGTCTTTTCCTTAGAGTTTTTACCTATAAATACCCCCATTCTCACCCTGTAAAAAGCATCGAATACTCAAACATTCAATAGATAACTTCGAACTATTTCGAGCTATTATCCTTCAAGGAGGCTTGAGATAGTCCGCTCCTACAAACACTTCGTTTGTCACACATAAAGTTTCTTAAACCTGTTAGCATAATCCTTTACGCCAACAATTGGCGCTGTTCGTTGGAAACCTAATATGAAATCTTCGTTCTCTACCAATTTCTTTCTAGAGCCATGCCTCCGAAACGGAGCTCAGGTGGTAGTCCCCTTCGGAGGTCCCCTCGGACCTCTAGAGTGAGATCTTTGAATACTATTGAGGTCGAAGGACCTTCTATAGTTCCCCTACCTCAGACCCCCGAAATGAATACAATTACTTGAGCATACTAAGCCCGTTCAGGGACTCCGTTTGGGCTTATAACAGATGGAGCTTCTCCTGTAGATCCGACTGTACTCCGAACTGATCTGTTCAGTTCTCAAGACCCAGAAGCTCCTTCCGGAAGAAATGAAGACAACCTTGATGATGTGGCAACCCATATGGTCAGTCTTCAAGCCAAAGTGACAAGGTGGAGGCAGGAAGCTGTAGATAGGCTTCGTCCCAAAGCTACCCCTATCATTCCAGAGGTGCCTCAAGGCGATGACCCTTCCTTTTATCCCCAAGCACCCAAGAATGCTTCCTTTGATAGCGAATCTCCGCTGCACCCCAACTTACAAAAGGTGTGCTTTGACCCCAAGTTCAAAACTTCGAAGCTCTGTAAGTACTCCGGGGAAGAAGATCCAGGGGAGTTCTCTCATTCATACGCTTTAGCGATTGAAGCTAGCGGAGGGGTTCAGGATACAATGGCAAAATGCTTCCCCCTTGTGCTTGAAGGAGTTGCTTTGTGTTGGTTCTGGTCTTTGAAGCCAGGATCAATTAAATCTTGGGAGAAGTTAAGAAAAAAATTCATAAGTAACTTCCAGGGTACTTTTGTGCCCCCTATGTCTACTTGGAGTCTCTTTCAGGTGAAGCTGCAACCTGGAGAAACTTTGAGGTAGTTCTTTAAGCGCTTCGCTCATACGAAGTCGCATATAAGAGGACTGTCTGCATCATCCATGGTCGATGCAGCCCGAGAAGGAGTCACCAATGCAGGCCTCCTTGACAAGCTTCATCGGAAGCATATATCCTCCGTAGCACAATTAATGGCTTATTTTGAGGAGTATGCTAGGTCGGAGGAAGGATGGCTCTGAAGAACAGCCTCGTCTTCACCAATTGTCCAAGAAGTTAAGCTCGAAGTGAAAACTTCAACATCTTTGCAAGGGCCTAACTTCGACAACCAGCATGACAGGCGTCGAGGGCAGAAGCACCCTCGCTCCGAAGTCCTAAACATCGCTCCTTCTCCGCAAAAATTTTCCCCCAAGAGTCCAAAAGATTTGGGAAACAAGGTCAGCGGCTGGAGGCTGTCAGGGAAGTTGGTTGGCAAGGGCCAGGCCTTCATCTGCTGTGTTCATGGAGAAAACCAAAACCATGCTATAGATGCATGCAATTCTATACTAGCTTTAAGAAGCGAGTACCTCGAAAGGAGCTTTGGTCGAGGCACTACTGACCGAGCCCCTCCCGAGGCACGTCCGGAGCCGGTGCAGGCTGTCGTATGTGTAGACAACTTTGATCCCCCAAGACAGCCTCCGGTGGCCAGTGTTATGCCACCTCTGAAGCAAGAAGATATTCAAGACTGGGGCAAAAGAGTGGTTCTTCCTATCTCCAGTGGAGGAACCCTAGGCAGCATGTCAAATAGGCAACGGAGAGAGTATGTTTGGGAAGTAGGCCATATTGGAACCTCTTCATTGGCAGCTGAAATGCCCGAGTGGTCCCATGTGCTTATATCTTTTTCTGTAGGTGATGCTACGGGTATAAAATTCCCCCATGCAGATCCTCTTGTAATTACTGCTGATATTGCAGGGACCGAAGTTCGGATAGTATTGGTTGATGGATATTATCTTTGTTTAGGCCTTCGACCAGCTTTGTATCTCCCAGAAGCATCTCCTCCCAGCAGCTCGTCCCCTTCAAGGCTTTGCAAGACCTCCTCTTGATGCCCTCGGCAAAATAGGTCTTGAGGTTGCCTTTGGAGAGGGGCTCTTGGCAAGAACAGAGGAAGTAATTTTCGATGTTGTCAATGCCCCTTATGCTTATAATGTCATCTTCGGAAGGGGCATGTTAAATCAATTCGGAGCTATGGCACACCATAATTATTTATGCATGAAGATGCCCACGGAAGCAGGAGTGCTTACTGTCTTCGGTGATCAAGCCACCGCACGAAGGGCAGAATACAACCATGGCCCACCTCTTGATCCAAGACAAGTGAATAATGTACAAGACCATTCGGAGGATATCTTTGCATCAAGTGAGTCTTCAAAGATATCTTTTCCAAGGCCAAGTCCCGAAGGAGAAATTATAACAAAGATTATTGTAAAGGACGGTAAAGACTATCCCTTTCAGTTTGGCAAAGAATTGCCTTCGGAAATCACTACTTCTTTGGAAGAAGTAGTTAGAGAGAATTTAGATGTCTTTGCTTGGTCCGATGAAGACATTCCAGGAGTTAGCTGAAATATCATTGAGCACAGTTTGCTTGTGAACCCAAGGGTTCAACCTGTTTGGCAGAGGCTCCGAAAATTATCAGCAGAGAGGGCAAGCCTTGCTAAGGCAGAAGTTGAAAAATTGTTGAAAGTTGCGATTATCAGAAAAGTAGCTCATATAGAGTGGTTAGCCAACCCAGTCTTCGTCAAAAAGAAGGCCTCCGGAAAATGGCGCATGTGTATTGATTTTACATCCTTGAATAAAGCATGCCCACGTGACCCCTACCCCATGCCCCGTATAGATCAATTAGTTGACTCCACTGCTGGTTCGGAGCTATTAAGTTTCCTCGACGCGTATTCTGGATGTCATCAAATATGGTTAAAGCGCGAAGATGAAATCAAAACAAGCTTCGTAACTCCTTCGGGACTCTTCTGCTATGTAAGAATGCCCTTCGGCTTGAGAAATGTTGGGGCAACTTTTTCAAGATTAATTGCTAAGGCTCTAGGTCACCAAATAGGTCGTAATGTCGAAGCCTATATGGATGACATTGTAATAAAGAGTGCTTTAAAGCACCAATATAGTCTAGAGTTGGCAAAAACATTTGAGAGCCTCCGAGCATGTGGAGTCTGCCTCAACCTCGAAAAATGTATCTTCGGGGCTCAAGCTGGAAAACTGTTAGGGTATTTAGTTTCGAGCAGGGGAATTGAAGCTAGCCCAACTCAAATAACTGAACTACAAAGAATGGCTCCACCAGAGAATTTATAACAGGTTTAGAAGCTTACTGGACGCCTTGCAGCACTCAACAGATTTCTAGCAAGGTCCGCAGAGCGAAGCTTGCCCATATTCAAAGCCTTGAAAGGGTCCGAAGATTTTGCATGGACACCGGAGTGCCAAAAGAGTTTAGACGATATTAAAGATTATCTCAGCAACCTGACAACACTCACTGTGCCCATGACATATGAAACCCTTCTTCTTTATCTTGGAGGTACAGGCTCCGCTGTCAGTGCTGTCCTTGTTCGAGAAATGGATTTCAATGGGAAGTTGGTACAAAATCCAGTATATTTTGTATCCGAAGCTTTATCCGAAGCAAAAACAAGATACTCCGAGCTTGAAAAATTCACTTATGCTCTGGTAATGGCTTCAAGGAAATTGCGACATTAGTTCTTAGCGCATAATGTAATTGTACCAACTTATTATCTTTTGGGAGATATGCTTCGAAGCAAAGATTCTACAGGGAGGATTGGAAAATGGGCCGTCGAGCTAGCACCCTTCGGCATCTACTTTGTAGCAAGGACAACAATCAAGTCACAAGTGGTGGCAGGTTTTGTAGAAGAATGGACTCCGTCTGCAGTGGAAGCGCCAGGGCAGCGGCCGTCTTCTCCTATAAATAGCTCCTGACTCACTAGCAGAGCCCTCTCCCGCTCACTTGCTTAATTCCTCCGCTGCAGTCTGGACCGGCGAGCTCTTGCTCTCGAGCTCTCGCTTCCCTTTTCTGCTCGCCTCATTCTTTCGCTCGCCTCCTCCTTTCGCTTCCTCTTGCTATGGTGGAGAGGAGCACCCCTGCTACAGCGGTAGACCCCCGCTTCCTGCAGCGCCAGATGGCGGCGGCGGCGGTGGTGGCGGCAATGGCTTCAGGCCCACCGGAGGCACATGACCCACGGGAGCTCCGTCCAGCTTCAGAACGGTTCTGGGAGCAAACCCTGGAGCTGGGGCCGTCGGCGTGCACAGACGCATCCATCGAGCAGGCGACCAGGGCCACCTTGGCCCCGAATCTAGGGCCAGGAAGCCTAGTACGGATCCGGTCCCAGCGCCGCGGGAAGGCGAAGTCGTCGTCTTCGAGGCGTTCTTCAATGCGGGGCTGGGGTTTCCGGCTTCAGAGCTCCTCTCCGTGGTCCTAGACGCCTTCCACCTTGACCTCCCACAGCTATCTCCGAACGCCGTGGCACGCCTCGCTATCTTCGAGTGGTCCATGTGCGCCGAAGGCTGCGAGGGCAGGGCATAGGTCTTCGCCCAGATGCACGAAGCCCTCTACCAACCGAAGAAGAAGGACGGCCGGGTGCTGGCCTTCGTGAGCATTAATTTCCAGCTCTGGAAGAGGTATGTGGACTCCTTCCCAGCGAAGGCAATCAACGAACGGTGGTACTCCAAGTGGGTGCACCGGTGGTTCTACGTCCACGTGGGGCTGAGCTCCATGCTTGCCGGACCTCCGTGCCACATCTGGTTCTGGAGGGAGGCGGTTGTCGAGGCCAACGCCGGCTCGGTCTCCGCTCGCATCCAACTGCTCCAAATGGTCGACCGCCGGATGAGCATGCGGGATCTAACGGAGGAGTTCATCACCCTCGAGATTCCGCCCCTGAAGGAGGAGTGGTCGGCGTCACTCCAGAGTACCCAGGATGAGTCAACATCGATGGAGCTCTCCCGCTGGCTTGGTTAGCATCCGCCTTCTCTTAATCTTGTCAATCCCTTTATTATGTTCAAAGGGTCATCGGACTTAACGCTCGAGTACAGGATCGCTCGTTGCCAAGACCCCCGATGAAGTAGCCCAGATGGCCGAAAGGATCCTCGGGGCTCCTACCCCGGCTGAGTACAAACGGCGGGTAGAACTCATGGGATCTTGGGGGCAGCACAACCGCGTGTGGGACACGCTCGAGATTTCTCCCCCGCCTCTCCCGGAGGGGGAAGCCCTCCGCGCGGCTTCGAAGAAAAGGGGGGCAGACCTCGATGTCGGCCCCTCCCCCAGGCGCCCCTCGAAGAAGAAGAAGGTGGTGAAGGACCGAAGAGGCTTTCCCCGCCCACTCCTCCGCTTCCCACTCTGAATGGGGGTACTCCAGCGAGGGAGCCGGGACGGATCTGGACGATCCCCCGGTGGTCCCAGACCCGGTCCGCCCGGAGCGACTGGCTACCGATGGTGCCAGAAGCACTCCTGTCCCCCTGAACCCGTCGCCGCCTGCTCCGACGACCGGGCAGGAGGCGCCAATTATCGAAGTGGAGTCGTCTCCCAAGTCCACCCCTCCGCGCGATCCGGCATTGGATGGGATCTCCGCCAGCTCGCGGGGGAGTAGGGAGACTGATAGCCTAGACTGTGGGGGTTGGCTAACCCCCTCGGAGCTGTCGAAGAGAGCGCCGATGTCGAGGCCGAACTTGCTGCGGCAGCAGCAGGTTCCTCGGTGAACTCGATAGACAATTTGTTCTATCGGCCGGGTACTCCGGGGTGCGTCCGGCCCTCGGAAGCCCCTGTCGAAACCGCGGATGAAGGTACGCGGTTCCACTCATCCTTTTACTTGAAAGCATCAAATCCCTTTGGCCCTAAACTCCGTTTTTCCTGGGCAGGTATGTCCGTCCGAGCCTCAGATCCGGCCCTGATACACTCCGAGGATGCCGCCAGTGCAGGGTCCAAAGTCCCTGTAGGTGCAGCGGTAACCTCGGGGCCAGGCGACGGGGTGGAGTCGGAGGAGGCTCCTGGAGAAGCCTCTGAGGAGGCTGATCGAGAGGCTGGGATCCGGCGCCGGCCGCCCTCCAGCTCGAGGGTTGCGCATTCTAGCGTGCCCCTCCTGTCCCCTTTCCGGAGGAAGGCGAGGACTTCGTGTCGAGGGTGGCCCCGGTCCACGACTCCTACCTGCGCTTGTGGGAGGCCGGGGTGATAGACGAGCTCAGCCTGGTGGATGGCATCGACCTCGGTCGGGCCATCGAGAGCACCGCGGGCCAGGTATTTCTCCGGAGCGCCCTAAGGCAAGCCCCTAGTCTCCTTCTCTGACTCACCGCTTCGTGCGCAGGTGGTTGCGCTGGCGCAGGGTTCGCTGCTGTCCCTACTCTCCGAACGCCGCCGCCGCGAGAGCAGCACTTTGGAGCTCTCTAGGCGAGCGGACGCTGCCTAGAGGTTGGTCTGTGAGCAGGCAGCCGAGATCGAAGCTCTTCACCCTCGGGCCGCCAGAGCCGAGGCACTCGAGGCCTAAATAGCGGAGGTTGACACCCTCAAGGCCTGAGTCGCTGAACTGGAGGGGCTCCGAGTCCGCACTGCTCAAGCGGACGAGCTCGAGGTGGAGGTCAATATCTTTCGGGCCCAGGCCGCCGAGGTGGAGGGGCTTTGGTCCCGAGCTGAGGAGGCGGACCGGCTCGAAGGAGAAGTCTTCGCGCTTCAAGCTCAGGTCTTGGAGATGGATGATCTCCGGGAGGCAGCAGCCAGTGCCGAGGCCCTCAAAGCCTGAGTGCTCCAGCTTGAGCGGACCGCGGTGGACCTCCTGGCCTGGAACGAGGAGGCGACCAAGGCGCTAGCCCAGAGAGAGAAGACGGCGGACGACACCGTAGTGTCCCTCCGGAGGGCGCTGGCGCGCTATGGCACCGGGTGTATAGCTTTTGACGTCACCCGGGAGCCCCTTAGCCGCTGGCTAAAGTTCACCCAGGCTGCCATCCGGCAGATAGGCCTCACCGTGTCAAAATACGGTGAGGTATTGGCCCGGGTAGCTGCGCTCAGAATCCTCCAGCACCTGGAGGCGTCCGGCAGCCCCCTCCCTTCGTCTTCGAGTTCTCACCCCGTCGCCTTCGAGGGGAGCCACCTTCTTTCCCCTAGCCCGGCGGTAGCCCAGTCCTGGAGGGTCCTCCAGGCAACTTGGCAAGCCGAGGGCCCCAATGCGGTCAAGGCCTGGCTGGACGAGGCCCTTCGCTGAGTGAACCTCCGGTCCCCTCGAAGCCCCCAGCCGCGGCGCGCCAACCGGACCCGAAGGTGTAGTCCCCTTAGGGCCTTCATATCGCAACTTCTATAATAGATTAGAAACTTGCCAACGTATTAATAAAGAGTAATTACTTCTCGAAAATTATTCAGGGCGTTCGATCCGCTCATGATTGTGACATTGAGGTCCTCGAACCTGACGAAGCCCTTTGGCACCAATGGGCTATTCTTGAAGCCCTTAGAGATAATCGACCCGCGCGTTTCGTCGTTCCCCGAGGGTAGCGACGGACATGCAGATCCCGAGATTCTTCAGGAGGTTCTGAGCTCAATTAAGGAAGAAGAGAGAGAGAGCCTCGGGCTCTATCCTCGTCGCCTGAATCGGTGGATTGTTCCCACGCGGAGGTTGATCCGAACGAAACACCGTCCAGGGGCGAAGGTTTGCGCAGTTGGGCTCAATTGCAGGAAGATCAGAAGACCTTCCGTGCCCGAAGGAAAAAAGAGAAGAGGTAGAAGAGGAAGTAGAAGTCTAACCGCGCAGCGCCGGAGCCCCAGACGAGGGCGGGCTCCGGCCCGGGTGACTGTCTGGACCGAAGAGGCTTCCGGTTCCTGCTCGGCATGGACGAAGACTTCTCTTAACCTTTCTTTGCTTTTAACTTTGCAACAGACGTTGTACGCTGTACGTTGTATTGATGATGTAAATAATCGAAGCCTTTCTTCTCTGCTCATTCTCCCCCCTCCTTTGCGGGTAGACGACTTGTCGACTGGTCATGAACAGCAGTAAGGAAGGCAGAAGAACTAGGGGTGCGTCAAACCGGATACCGGAACCCAAATCGAGGGTGTGTCGAGCCGGAGCTCGGAACCCGAGTCGAAGGCGCGTCGACCTAGAGTTTGTAACCCGAGTCGAGGGTGCATCGAGCCTGAGCTCGGGACCCGAGTCGAAGGTGCGTCGAGCCGGAGCTCGGAACCCGAGTTGAGGGCGCGTCGACCTGGAGTTCGTAACCCGAGTCGAGGGTGCGTCGAGCCGGAGCTCGGAACCAGAGTCGAGGGTGCGTCGAGCCGGATCTCGGAACCCCGACTCGAGGGTGCGTCGAGCCGGAGCTCGGAACCCGAGTAGGGGGTGCGTCGAGCCGGAGCTCGGAACCCGAGTCGAAGGTGCATCGAGCCGAAGCTCGGAACCCGAGTAGGGGGTGCGATGAGCCAGAGCTCGGAACCCGAGTTGAGGGTGCGTCGAGCCGGAGCTCAGAACCCGAGTCGAGGGTGCGTCGAGCCGGAGCTCGGAACCCGAATCGAGGGTGCGTCAAGCCGGAGCTCGGAACCCGAGTAGGGGGTGCGTCGAGCTGGAGCTCGGAACCCGAGTCAAGGGTGCGTCGAGCCGATGCTCGGAACCCGAGTAGGGGGTGCGTCGAGCCGGAGCTCGGAACCCGAGTCGAGGGTGCGTTGAGCCGGAGCTCGGAACCCGAATTGCTTGGTGAAACTACGCTTTGGTACAGAAGTGCGTCCACTTTGGTCGAAAACGTTCACCTGATATTATTATTTAATTGGAAGTTGGATACAATAGTAGCCAACATCGGCCATCATCGGAAGACACTTATGAAATTATGCAAAATAGCGCTTCAAGTGCTCCGCGTGCCAAGTGTGCTTCAGGTCCTCGCCTCCCAAAGTAGCCAGACGGTAGCATCCTGGCCACCCGGAGCCGGTCACAATGTATGGGCCTTCCCATTTGTTTCCTAGCTTCGTCGGGGCGGCCACCGCGCACAGGACAAGGTGCCTTGGCTGGAACTCATTGCGCTTGACCTTGGGGTCATACCACGCCTTTGTCTGCTTCTGGTACTGCGAAAGGCTGGCGACGGCTCGGAGCCGTGATTCCTCCATGAAGTCAAGGGAGACGACGCACTCTTTATTGCTCTCGGGTGTTGTGACCCGCAGCGAACCAGCTCGAAGCTCCGTCGGGGTCATTGCTTCGTCACCAAATAGAAGCCGGAACGGGGTGAACCCGGTAGCTCGGGAAGGGGTGGTCCGAATGGACCACAAGATCTTTGGTAGCTCTTCAGGCCACAATCCCTTGGCTAAGCCCACGATGCGTTTATTGAGGCCAGAGAGAATATGCCTATTAGCCCTCTCAAAAGCCCCATTTGACTGGGGATGCCGCACCGCTGCGAAGCACAACTCTACTCCCAATTCTTCGCAGAATGCTTTGAAAGCCCCAGCGTCGAACTGAGTGCCATTGTCTCACGTGAGATGCTTGGGCACTCCGAAGCGGCAAACTATATTCTGCCAAAAGAATTTCTGGACAATTCGAGAGGTGATGGAAGTCAACGGTTCTGCTTTGACCAACTTGGAGAAATACTCGACGGCGATGACGATGAAGCACAGGTTGCCTCTCACCCTAGGGAATGGTCCAATGAGGTCCATCCCCCAGCGAGCTAGAGGCCATACAGGCGGGATGAGCTGTAGGCTGACCGGGGGCCTGTGGCTCCATCGCCCCATCCATTGGCATCCTTGGCAAGTACGTACCAAATCTTCGGCGTCGGCGACGACTGTGGGCCAGTATACGCCCTGCCGGAGGGTCTTCTCGGCGAGTGCTCGAGGGGCTAAATGGCTGCCACACAGCCCCTCGTGGATTTCTCGGAGCATTGTTATTCCGTCTGAGCGAGAGATGCACCGAAGCAGCGGGGAACATACCCCTGACTTGTATAGGACGCCATCAATGACTTGAAAAGACCTAGCGCGGAGCAGAAGCCGCGCCTGATCTAGACTGAGTCGGTCATCCATATCGCCGCTGAGTGCTCGTAAAATGGGCTCCCGCCAATCGTCGCTGACCATGCAGAGGACTGAAGCTGGTCGAGGGGACGCCGAGGCCTCGACCAACACGGAGGGTGGTGCTTCTTCGCGTAGGGACGCTGAAGGTTTGATAATTTCTTCAAACAAGGCGCCAGGCGGCAGAGTTTGGCCGCTGGCAATAGCTTTAGCGAGGGCGTCAGCTTTGCAGTTCTCGCTTCTTGGGATGCTCTGGACGGATGTCCCTTTGAAAGATGCTTCGAATTTCCGAATGGCTTCGAGGTAGGCGGCGAGGTCGGGGTGCCGGGCCTGGAAACTCTTGTCTATATGTCCGGCGACGACTTGAGAATCGGTCTTGACTACGACGCGGGTTGCTCTGAGCGCATGCGCCTTGCGAAGACCCAGCAGTACTCCTTCATACTCGGCGATATTGTTTGTAGCCTTGAAGTTCAATCGAACGGAGTACGAAGCCTGCTGACCGGAGGGGGAAACAATCACTGCCCCAGCACCAGCTCCCGAAGCCTGGTAGGCACCATCCGAATAGACGGTCCACACCCCCTCGCCTGCTTTGATACTAGTGTGATCAGCCACAGACATCCATTCAGCGACGAAATCAGCAAGGATCTGAGATTTGACGGCAGTCCGAGCTACGAAGGAGATTCCGAATGGAGCAAGCTCTACTGCCCACTTCCCGATACGTCCGGTGGCGTCCTTATTCCGGAACATGTCACCCAGTGGGTATGCAGTTGGGATGATAATATCATGAGCCATGAAGTAATGTCGAAGCTTCTGGGACGCCATGACGAGGGCATATGCCACCTTCTCGAGCTCGGAATACCGAGTTTTTGCTCCGGAGAAGGCTTCGGATAAGAAGTAAACGGGTCGTTGCACCAGCTTCCCGCCAAGGTATTCTTCTTGAATTAGGGCTGCGCTCGCCGCGCTGCCGGAGGTAGCGAGGTAGACCAGAAGAGGATTGCCAGCCTGGGGTGTGGCGAGGGCCACGAGGTCAGAGAGGTATTCCTTCATTTGGTCGAAACAACCCTCACATTCAGGAGTCCATTCAAAGTCTTCGGAGCCTCGTAGTGCCTTAAAAATGGGCAGGCTTTTCTCGGCCGATCTCGCCAAAAAACGGCTAAGAGCGGACAAGCCCCAGCTAGCTTCTGTGCCTACTTCAAATTCCGGGGGGGAGACATGTTTTGCAACGTGCTGACTTGTTTTGGGCTGCCTTCGATACCTCGACTAGAGACTAGATACCCCAGCAGCCTCCCAACACGTGCCCCAAAGACACACTTCTCCGGATTAAGCCGGATCCCGCTCCGCCGGAGGCTGTCGAAGGTTTCAACTATGTCCGCACCATGGCAATCCTTGACCGTGCATTTAATGACAATGTCGTCCATATATGCTTCGACGTTGCGGCCAATCTGGTGGCCCAGAGCTTTAGATATTAGTCTTGAGAAGGTGGCTCCGGCATTGCGGAGGCCGAAAGGCATCCGGACGTAACAAAACACTCCCGAGGGGGTGATAAAACTTGTTTTGACCTGATCTTTCAGCTTCAACCAGATCTGGTGATACCCTGAATAGGCGTTTAGGAAGCTTTGGAGCTCGACACCAGTAGTGGAATCAACTAAATGGTCAATGCATGGCATGGGGTAGGGGTCACGAGGGCAAGCTTTATTCAGAGAAGTGATGTCGATACACATGCGCCATTTGCCAGATGTTTTCTTCTGGACAAACACTGGATTAGACAACCACTCGGTGTGACTAACTTCCCGAATGACCCCCGCTTGGAGCAGCTTCTCAGTCTCGGTCTTAGCAAGCTCAGCTCGCTCGACGGACACCTTTCAGAGCCCCTAGCGCACCGGGCGAGCTTTTGGGTCGAGCGCCAGAGAATGCTCGATAATTGAGCGATCGATGCCTGGGATGTCTTCGTCGGACCACGCGATAATGTCCAAGTTGTTGCGGATGACTTCTTCAAGTTGCTCTGACACCTTCGGCTCTAAGCCCCCTCTGAAGCGGATCGGGCACTCCTTCCCGTCCCGGATCAGGACCTTCATGATGATTTCCCTCTCCGGGAGCAGTTTGGCTGGGTGTCCCTTCGGCACAGTGTCTTCGGTACCTGGCAATCCGACTTCTTCCAAGCCTTCTCGAACGTAGTGGACCTGGCGTGGCTCCAGTGGGGCCGATTGACCATACTCGACCCGGTGGCCGCAGCCTGGTCTCCCAGAACCGACAACACTACCCCTAGAGTTGGCATCTTGAGGCATAGGTAGTTGTGATGGGCGATGGCCCCGAAGCGGTTGAGCATCCCCCTTTTGAAGATGGCATTGTAGGCGTACGGGGCATCGACGATGTCGAAGATGATCTCCTCGCTGCGACGAAGGGTAGAGTCTCTGAAAGTCACCTCCAACCTAATCTGGCCAAGAGCGTTGAGCGGCGGACTTGCGAAGCCCTGGAGTGGCCGGGAAGCTGGCAACAAGTGCTTCCGAGAGAGGCACAACTGGTCGAAAGCCTGCACGAAGATAATGTCAGCGGAACTCCCGCCATCGACTAGGATGCGACGCACCTCGACTCCCGCGATGTCTGCCGAGATGACGAGGGGGTCGGCGTGCGGGAACTTGACGCTGGCGGCGTCCTCGGCGGTGAAGGAGATGGTGATGTGGGACCATTCGGGAAGCGTGGAGGAGCTTGAGGTGCCGATATGTCTGACCTCCCGGACGTAATCCCTCCGCTGGCGCTTGGACATGGCTTCCAGGGCCCCTCCTCCGGATATGGGGAGGACCACCCATTTCCCTCGGTCCGGTCCATCTTCGAGCTTGGGAGCCTGGATCCTGCCAAGCTCCGGAGCTAGGCCCATGACTTCCGGTCCGTCTTGGTGCCCGACTATCTGGACCGCGTCAGGGCAGGGTGTCGAGGCTCCTTTGTCGGTGGAGCCGCGGCCAGAGTTTCACTCGATGTAGTCATTCCAGAGAGCAAGGATGGTCCGGTAGGAGTCTGTGTCATGGCTCCGGTTCTCGTCGTGGACGCTACAGTAAAGAACAGCCCCACTGGAGAACGCCCTTGGCGGAGCCCTGGCTCCGACGGGACGACCTCCACCAGATGTGTGCTGGTTCTTGGCGGGGCCCCTAGGGTGATGCTGAGGACTTCCCCTCGAAGGTGCTTCCGATCTCGCCGGGAGTCCCGGTGAGAGGAGTCTTGTCGACCAGAGTCTTGGTGGCGGAGGTCTGGAACGGGGCGAACTCCACGGTCGAGGTCTGGCGAGACCTCGTATGCCTTGGTTTTTGAGGCTCAGACAGGAACAATCATCGCCTGTCGGTGCAGCTGACCCTCCTCGGACCGATCGTACTCTTCGAAGTACGTCATGAGCTGCGCCACCGAGGAAATCGGCTTCCGATGAAGCTTGTCGAGGAGGCCCGGGTGGGTGACGCCCTCCCGGGCAGCATCAATGACCAAGGAGGCTGAAAATCCTTTGATCTGGGCCTTGGTGTGCGCGAAGCGTTGGGAGTATTGCCGCAGCGTCTCCACGGGCTGCTGCTTCACCTGGAAGAGGCTTACGGTCGACATTGGGGCCACGAATGTCCCCTGGAAGTTGTTGACGAACTTCTTTTCAGCTGGTCCCACGAACGGATGGTTCTAGGCCAGAGCGACCAGAACCATCGAAGAGCGATCCCTTCGAGCGCTAGAGGGAAGAACTTAGCCATGGTGTCGCGACTCCCCCCGGACGCTTCTATTGCCAGAGCGTACGAGTGGGAGAATTCTCCGGGGTCGGAGTCCCCGGAGTACTTAGGAAGCTTGGCAGCGCGAAACTTCGAGTCGAAACGCACCCTATGGAGGTCGGGGTGCAGGGGAGACTCCTCGTCGTATGACGCGTTCTCTTCCTCCACTTGATCTTCATCGTCGCTCAAGGCCACGGCTGCGACCCTCATGGCGCGGGAGGGCTCCGGAGGGCGAAGCGACGCCTCCTGATGCCATTGAGCCAGCTACGCCTTCAGTCTGGCATTCTCGGCTACCAGGGCGTCAGCCTGACTCCCGCTTCCTCCGGAGGCGGTCTTCGGGTCTTGCGAGCGGATGTAGTCGGTCCGGAGGGCCACCGCCGGGGCCCGTTTGGAGGGTGCACCTTTGAAGGCCCCTCCTGGGGCCCTGAGGGGTTGACAAAGCTGGGCTCTGTAATGCTAGCAGGACCCCGAACCTCCGGCGTCCCCTCAGGGGCCTGGGTCGGCTCCATGGTGGGCGCTCCGACAGACGCGACGGCCGGTGGGTCTGGAGTGGCGACTGGGGTAGGCTCAACTCCGGTGGTGCGGGCCGACCGCCGCATAGGAACCATGCTCGTGCCCTTCCGACCCGACATGTCTCTGTGACTGGATGTAGAGGACGCTAGCTTCTCGAACTAGGATCCCCATGGATGGCGCCAATTGTTGGGACGACAGATTGAACCAGCAGGTTTTCTTGATGGATGAGAGTGATGGAATGCTCTGCGTAAATTGTATTCTTGGATTGTGTGTTTATTACAACTGTAGTTGGGGGTATTTATAGGGTGACCCGCCCTGGAGGGTTGGGTACCTCCAAAACCCTCAACCACTACTCGGTCTGACACTGGTCTGTAGTACAGACAAGAATAGGTGTTACATAGTACAGACAAGAAGGTGCGATTCTGACAGCGTATCAACCGTGTCGGGCGCTGCAGGCGATCACGATCTTGTCCCCGGACGGCCGTAACTGGGTATTTCCCCTCGTGCGGTTGCGCTCCAAAGACTCCAAACCTCCCGAAGGCTAGTGTCCGGCATCCAGCCGGTCGCTTCCCCCGAGAGCCCCTTCGGCATGCCCCGGAGCTCCCGGAGGCCTCTAGGCCTCCCCGTCCGAAGGCCCTGGTACCTTCGGCGCAGGGCCCCGGGTCTTCCGGCCGCGGCCTCCTCTTCGAACCGTACTGCTCTTCGCGCTTCCAACTGTCATCGGGATTATCTCCCCCAACAATCTTGAAGCCGTAAGTTGATGCTACCGAAGGCAATCACCATCTTCTCTCCTTCGGCTCTCTGATAAGTCTTTGGTTGGCAGGAAGCTTTGTGAAGCACTGCGATGATTTCAGCTCTGCCCTCACAACCTTCGGCTCTCATTGCCCACTCGAAGATGGCTAGGCGTGAAAAAGCATTGGGCGAAAGTTGGGGTAAAGTAACATGGAACAATCTCTGTACCTCGGAGAGAAAATTCACTGCCGGAAGCCCCAATACTGCTTCGAAGAAGGCTTCGAACACGACGACCTCTCTGACCCGTGGTGAAGGAATCACTTCTTTGCCAGCCTTTTGAATCTTGATTCCAGGATCGGTATTCCCTATAGTCACCACCGCAATGGACTTCTTCAAGCAAGTTGAAGGTCCCAAGATATACGACTGGTCCATGTATTTGGCTGATGCCGGGAGGAGATCGTGAGGACCAGCTAGATGAGGATTATACGAAGGCGCTGCTGCTACTGCCGCCATTGCCTACTGCCTGGCCAAGGACAAAGCAGGTACGAGAGCTTTGTGGCTAGTTTTCGCCATGGGAGAAGGTGGAGTTCGAGTTCAAGCTCACAAAGCAGAAAAGGGGAAAATGCAGGAGCAGTTGGTAAAGTATCCAAAACACACTCCTACCCTCTTATTTGTAGTGTGAATTCGCAGGCAGTGTACCGTTCATATGTGCCTTTCAATCTTCTTTACCGTTACAATTTATCACGACTCTTCGTGAGAAATCACGTCTCTAGAAACGAAGCGATGGTGTAGCACTCTTTGAGAAAAGGGGTAACGACTATTTCTGTGAGTCTAACGGTTATTTCAGCTTCGCAAAGATTTATTTTCGAAGCTACTTCAATGCATACTTTCACATAGAAGCTGGTTCAAAGATTGCGAATCTCCGAATGCTTCAAACAACGGTAAATTTCTGTAAGTCCCTGAGCATGAAAATATTTCTTGCGTATACTGCTCTCCTTGCTATACAGGTTATTCACAGAAGCATATTCGAGGGGCTACTATATTCAGAGTATTATACATCGAAGATCTCCGTTAATACTTTGTTTTATTGAAGTTTCCCGAAAGCCTTAACCCCGAAGGAATGTTGCCAGCAAGGATAGAAGACTTATCTTCTTTCTGATTAAATTAGTCTTTTATTATTTTAGCCCTATTAGGGGTACCGAAATAGTTTCCACTATGTCGGTTGTAATTGAGGGGTAAAAAGGTCTTTTCCTTAGAGTTTTTACCTATAAATACTCCCATTCTTACCCTGTAAATGGCATCGAATACTCAGATATTCAATAGATAACTTCGAACTATTTCGAGCTATTATCCTTCATGGAATCTTGAGATAGTCTGCTCCTACAAACACTTCGTTTGTCACACATACAGTTTCTTAAACCTGTTAGTGTAATCTTTTATGCCAACAGATATTTAAAAGGGATCTTATTGGTTTCTATTTTTATGATGTCAAAAAGATCGAGGTCACCCATCGGACCTAGGAAATGGGGAATGACATGGTTAGCAACGTGATTCAAGACTTGGTTCTATAAGTTCTACAAAGAAGAAAGTAAAAAATAAATGATAAGAAATGGGGATCAATGAAGAAGAGTGGTGGACGAATCAGGAAAGCCGAAGAACAGGGACAAGAGAATAATGTCAAAGACTTACATTGGGGATCGCGTTGATAGTGGCCATCGCTTGTGTTGCCGGAGTGCAAGGTAGGTAAAGGAGAAGAAGACGGCGAGTGGTGGTGGTCACAAGTAGCACAAGAAGCAGATGGTGGCGAGCTCATGGGCTAAAGTGAGCAGTGCACAGAAAGCCAGGAGTACTTATAAAGCAAAGGACAACTCCTCGGAAGCCATGTCAAACAGATACCACCAGATTTGGTGTGTACCACTTGCAATGTTCGGCAAAAGGTAATCATGAGTGCATTTTTCGAAATTCCAAGATCTTTGTATGCTCGGGTTTTGTGGAACTGAATCTTCAGTTTAAAGAGCACCAGTGCAAAACTATGTGGGATGAAGACTGATGTGACGCCTTCACAAAGAAAAGATAGATGCGTCAGACCAAGCGATACCCATCGCAATTGTGAATGGCCGGAGAAGAAGAAGGAAAAATGAAGAAGGAAATATATACGTAGCCGAGACACTAGGGGAAAATTTATAAAGTACTAGAAGATGAAGGGTTTCAGCTAACAATTAATGAGTGTGAAAAGACATCGTGATTAGACATTTGAAAAGACATGACGGTACAAAGTGATGATGGTTGGTAATTTTGAAACATAAATAACCATTTAATGCTCCAAAACTAGCGGCATGTATTGACGCCAAGATTTAGTAGAGCCCAGGCCCACCAAGGATGCCACACGGTCAAGAGAAGTCAAGAGGGGTCCTGTCAAAGGTGGTCAAGGAAGCTCGTCCATATTGTTGCAGCATGACCGGATATGAAGGAGCCGACGAAGGAGAGAGAAAATAAACATGATCCAAAATCGGTTACAATGTAGATTACTTGGATGGAAAATCTCCGAACTATAAATATGTATCTAATTAGCAAGGTTTCGAGGACACACAAAATCAACTACAATAAACTACTACTTTCGCCGCATCGCCACCCTTGGATTCCCAAGGTTAATCCTAGCGGGACTTGGCACTCGGAACTAGGCTGCAACGTTTCAATCTCCCGTGAAGAGATGAGTCCCGCCACCCTAACAGTCACATCAATTGGGTTCGTGTTCTTCGAGGCTGCATAATATTGATCTCTTGAGGTATCTTCCTAATCGGTGTGATCGCCGGGTTTATCTTTGTGTATTTTTCTAGGTCTAAGGCTGCATCAGTTTTGATCTCTTATATTGATGTTAATTAGGTGTCATAGTTTGAGGCTTCATTTGTTAAGTATGACATCTTGATCTATTGTATCATGTTTATGCTATATACCATTCATCTAAATAAAGTGTGCCCAATGCGTTGGAGTGTTATTGATTTATCGTGATGAGCGACTGTCTTGGTTAGGTCCGATCTTACAGTTACGATGATTTAATGATATGAATATGTTATTTGGTATGTTGAGTTTAGTTTCTATCGGAGTACAAGCTGTTAGGTTACCTTTGTTTCCACGCAATATTCTATTCGCATCTGGGAGACACTCATCGGCCTTGATACATTCTACCTTATCGGCCGATAGTGTGTTCATCCCGATAACATGGGTGTGGTCATTGGCCCCATGGCCGATAGGGACGTTTAATCCCTTTTATTCTATTCTCTCCATAGGCATTGACTCGATAGCCGATCGGCGTTGCCACTAACATTATTATTCGTGATTCCTTATCAGTTGTAGAGTCAAACTGATTGGCACGCTTAGAACCTTCTTCTTTCTAAGATTATAAGACCTACTCTAGAGTGAAGCAGATCTCCCAGGCCACATGTGTGACCAAAAAATACACTAGCAATGCCTTAATGCCACTGTCTTTGGTCATGGGTCGATGAGTCCAACCTTGCTTGACGTGTTTTTCTTGACCTATATTGACATCAACACATCGACCAATCCCCTCTTCCAATACTACAAGTCAACCCATCGTCTTGACACTAAATCCACCAGTAGATTGAGTGGGTACATTGCAAAGCACAATAAGAATACTAGACAAGTAGATGTTCATGAATATGTAGCGTTCCTCAATCTATGGTTAGAAAGATTTGTCTTTTTCGAATCATCCTTGGGCCCGACATCTCATTTTCAATTCTTAGCAGAGCAACTTGCTTCTCAGGTAAGTTTCCTCATGGTTGATACCTCCTTGGAGCCACCTATCATCTTCTCCAATAGGTATCGGTTAGGGTGTCGGCGTGTGATCCCGTTGTCCATCTTAGCGGCCCTTGGTGGTTTATTCAGATTTGGCTCAATGTCTACATCACCAAGGTCATCAATGACCCTCCTCTTGCCTTAATGCAATTCCCTTTTGATTTCCTTGAATTGACCGATCTTGTTTATCACCGATGTTCTTCTTTAGGTTATGCGGCCGCTTGCCGCTCTAGTCTCCGCATATCCCCTGAACCCTTGGTGTTGGGGGAATAGATTTCCCTTGAATAGGGGCCAAATGACGTCAGCCTCTGTCGGCCTTCGGTCTGGAGCCCAACTGTTGGGGGAAAATATCTCATCTTCGGGGTTATTGCTGCAGTAGCATGACAGCAGATAGTGGATTCGAAGGTTTCCAGACGTCCATCTTCGAAGATGCCCTGAGTCAAGTTCGAAGTACGAAGATAGGCATTGGTTCAGAGTACATCTTCGAACTAAGGCAATTCGAGATCTTTATTGCCAGCTAAGATGGAAGATTTATCTTTTATATTATTAGATTAGTCTTTTACCATTTTAGCCCTATCAAGGGTACCGAATAGTTTCCACTATGTCGGTTGTAATAGAGGGGTAAATAGGTCTTTTCCTTAATATTTGGGCCTATAAATACCCCCCATTTCACCCTGTAATAGGGACCGAATACAAGTTATTCAATACACACATTCGAACTATTCTAAGTTGTTATCCTTTCGGAGGCTTAGAACAGTTCTCTTCGCAAACACTTCGTTTATTAGTTTCTTTTCTACATAAACCTGTTAGCGTAATCTTTTACGCCAACAGTTGGCGCCGTCCGTGGGGGACCTAGTCCGAAAAACTTCGTTCTCTACCAACTTCTTACATCATGCCTCCTAAGCAGAGCGCACCCCGCAATCCCACTCGGAGGTCTTCTCGGATCTCCGGAGAGATACCATTCGACACGGTTGAAGTCGGAGGGCCTTCGACATTCCCTCCGCAAACTCCGGAAGGGGCTTCCATCCCTCGAACATACGAAGCTTCTCCGCCAACCCCTTCCATACTTCGACCACCCGGAGTCCCTCCTCCACCTTCCATCCCAATTCGAACTGATCCTACTAGTTCTCAAGACCCGAAAGATCCTTCCGGAGAAGATGAAGATAATCTTGGAGATATGGCCACTCAAATGGCCAACCTTCAAGCTGAGGTAGCAAGGTGGCGACAAGAAGCTGCGAACAGGCTTCGCTCTCAAGCCATCCCAACTATCCTAGAAGTGCCCGAAGACGACGATCTCGATTATCCCGAAGCCCCGGAGAATGCCTCCTTCGATAATGAATCTCCGCTGCATCCAGAGCTGCAGAAAGTTCGCTTTGATCCAAAGTTCAAAACTTCGAAGCTCTGTAAGTATGCTGGAGATGAAGATCCCGGAGAGTTCATTCGTTCTTATGCCCTAGCAATTGAAGCTAGAGGAGGAGTTCGAGACACCATGGCGAAGTGCTTCCCTTTAGCTCTTCAGGGAGTGGCATTAAGGTGGTTCTGGTCCTTGAAGCCATGATCAATTAATTCATGGTCGCAGCTGAAGAAGAAGTTTATAAGCAATTTTCAAGGCACCTTCGTGCCTCCCATGTCAACAGGAAGCCTTTTCCAGGTGAAACAGCTCCCCGGAGAGACATTGAGGCAATATTTTAAGCGCTTCGCTCATACGAAGTCGCAAATTCGGGGGTTGTCTGCATCCTCGGTAGTTGATGCAGCTCGGGAAGGCGTCACTCATCAAGGCCTCCTAGATAAGCTTCATCGGAAAAGCATCTCCTCGGTCTCTCAGTTGATGTCATACTTCGAGGAGTATGCGAGGTCAGAAGAGGGTTGGCTTCGAAGGACTGCCGCTACTTCGTCCATATTGCAAGAAGTTAAAGTAGAAGTGAAAACTTCGGCACAGCCGCAAGAACCAGTCTTCGAAGTGCAACATGATCGGAGAAGAGGGCAAAAGCACCCTCGTTCTGAAGTCATGAATATTGCACCCCCACAGAAGTTTACATAGAGAGCTCCACAGTCTTCGGGGAACAATGCCAGCGGCTGGAGGCCGCCAGGGAAAACGGCTGGCAAGGGCCAGACCCTTTTCTGCTGCATCCATGGAGAAAATCGAAGCCATGCAACTGATACCTGCAAGGCTATACTTACCCTAAGGGGAGAGTACCTAGAGAGAACTTCGGGTCGAGGTACTACCGACCGGTTCCAGCTGCAACGCGCCCAGAGCCGGTCCAGGATGTGGCACGGATAGAAAACTTTGATGCTGCAAGACACCCTCCAGTGGCCAATGTTATGCCACCTCCGAAGCAAGAGGAAGGGCAAGATCGAGGGAAAAGAGTGGTCCTTCCCATCTCTGGCGGAGGTACCCTCAGAAGCATGTCCAAGAGACAGTGAAGGGACTACATCAGAGAAGTAGGCCATATTGGGACTTTCATCGTCTGCAGCTGCAATGCCGGAGTGGTCTCACGTACCGATATCTTTTTCTGTGGAGGATGCAGCTGGTATTAAGTTCCCGCATGCAGATCCACTGGTTATCACTGCTGATATTGCGGGTACTGAAGTTCGAAGGGTGTTGATTGACGGAGGTAGTTCGGCAGATATCATTTTTGTTCAAGCCTTCGATCAATTGTGCATTTCCAGGAAGCATCTCCTTCCAGCGGCTCGTCCTCTGCAAGGCTTCGCAGGACCTCCGCTTGATGCACTTGGCCAAATAGGCCTGGAAGTTACCTTCAGAGAAGGTTTATTGGCCCGGACTGAGGAAGTAATCTTCGATGTTGTAGATGCCCCGTATGCTTACAACGTCATCTTCGGAAGAGGCATGCTAAACCAGTTCGGAGCTGTGGCGCATCACAATTATTTGTGCATGAAGATGCCCACACAAGCAGGAGTCCTTACAGTCTTCGGAGATCAAGCCATTGCTCGGAGGGCGGAATATGGTCATGGTCCCCCTCTTGATCCAAGACAAGTAAACACTGTACAAGATAATGAAGAAATTTTTTCAGCCTCCTCCGAAGCTTCGAAGAAGTCCTTTCCGAGACCAAGTCCCGAAGGAGAGATTGCAACGAAGGTCATTGTTAAAGATGGTAAAGAGTAAACATTTAAATTTGGTAAAGATTTACCTCCTGAAGTTGCAACCTCCTTGGAAAAGGTGGTGGAAGAAAATTTGGATGTCTTCGCTTGGTCTGACGAAGATATCACCGGAGTCGATCGGGATATCATTGAACATGGTTTACTTGTAAACCCGAAGGCCCGGCCTATTCGGCAAGGACTCCGGAAAATGTCTGCAGAAAGAGCTGCTCTAGCAAAGGATGAAGTTGAGAAATTGCTGAAGGCTGGGATTATGAGAGAAGTGGCTCATACAGAATGGTTAGCCAACCCAGTCTTCGTCAGGAAGAAGTCTTCTGGGAAGTGGAGCATGTGCATTGATTTCACATCTTTGAATAAAGCATGCCCTCGTGACCCCTACCCCATGCCCCGAATTGATCAATTGGTTGACTCCACCGCAGGTTCGGAGTTATTAAGCTTCCTTGACGCGTATTCTGGTTATCATCAAATATGGTTGAAGCGCGAAGATGAGATCAAGACAAGCTTCGTAACTCCTTCGGGAGTCTTCTGTTATGTAAGAATGCTCTTCGGCTTAAGAAATGCCGGGGCTACTTTTTCGAGGTTAGTTGCTAAGGCTCTAGGTCATCAATTAGGTCGCAATGTGGAGGCCTATATGGATGATATTGTAATAAAGAGTGCTTTAAAGCACCAGCATAGCCTAGACTTAGCAGAAACATTCAATAGCCTTCGGGCATGTGGGATCCGTCTTAACCCCGAAAAATGTATCTTCGGAGCTAAGGCTGGAAAGTTGTTAGGGTATTTAGTTTCAAGCAGGGGAATTGAAGCTAGCCCTACTCAAATAACTGCGCTACAAAAGATGGCTCCTCCGGAAAATTTAAAGCAAGTGCAAAAGCTGACTGGGCGTCTGGCAGCACTTAGCAGGTTTTTATCAAGGTCTGCGGAGAGAAGCTTGCCTATATTTAAAGCATTGAAAGGGTCCGAAGATTTTGCATGGACACCGGAGTGTCAGAAAAGCTTTGAAGATATTAAAGAGTATCTCAGTAATCTTGCTACACTCACGGTGCCTACTACGGATGAAACCCTACTCCTTTACCTTGCAGCTACAGGTTCTGCTGTCAGCGGAGTCCTTGTCAGAGAAGTGGATTTCAATGGGAAGTTGGTCCAAAATCCTGTTTATTTTGTATCCGAAGCATTATCAGGAGCGAAGACAAGATACTCCGAACTTGAGAAGTTCGTTTATGCTCTGATAATGGCTTCGAGGAAGTTAAGACATTATTTTTTGGCACACAATGTAATTGTACCAACTTCGTATCCTTTAGGAGATATGCTTCGAAGCAAGGATTCCACTGGAAGGATTGGGAAGTGGGCAGTTGAGCTAGCACCCTTCGGCATATCTTTCTTGGCAAGGACAGCAATCAAATCGCAAGTCCTAGCAGACTTTGTAGCAGAGTGGACTCCACCTGCAAATTTGGTTTCGGAGAAGTCAAGTGACGGAGTTTGGATTGTTTACTCCGATGGGGCTTTCCAAGCATCCGGAGCAGGCATTGGGGCAGTGTTGATTTCACCGTCAGGGCAAAGAGCAATGTACTCCGCAAGACTCAACTTTAAGTCTACCAATAATATAGTGGAGTATGAAGGAATTTTATTGGGACTCCGAAAAGCACGTGCTCTAGGGGCTACAAGAATAATTATAAAGACAGATTCTCAGATAGTAGCAGGGCACGTAGATAAAAGTTTCCAAGTTCGGCATCCACAGCTTGCAAAGTACTTAGAAGAAATCCGTAAAATTGAAGCACACTTCAAGGGTATTTCCATTCGGAGTATACCAAGAGCAGAAAATGTGCAAGCAGACATCTTAGCAAAAGCTGCAGCCGGAGCTGTCGATGTGCCCGAAGAAGCTTTCTATGAGGAGCTCAATATACCTTCGGTGCCACAAATTCCCTCTGCAGAGATTCTTTGCATTCCTAGTGCAGATTGGAAAAATTCAATCATGGAACTTTTACAGGGAGGAACAAATTTGCCCGAAGAGCCACAGCTGTCAAGATTAAAGCTTAGAGCTAGAAATTATCAAATAATCAACGGTATTTTATACAAGGCCGGAGTATGTTCCCCTCTACTCCGATGTATATCTCAAGCCGAAGGCCAAGAAATTCTTCGAGAAATTCATGAAGGCCTTTGTGGTAGCCATTTAGCCCCTAGAGCTTTGGCAGGAAAAACACTTTGCCAGGGGCTTTATTGGCCTATGATAACAGCTGATGCGGAGAGCTTAGTCCGCACTTGTCAAGGATGCCAGTGGATGGGTCGACGGAGTCATCGCCCACCGACAACTCTTCAAGTCATTGCTCCGGTATGGCCTATGGCCAGATGGGGTATGGATTTAATTGGCCCCTTTCCAGTAGCCAAGGGAAATCTGAAGTTCGCAGTGGTAGCTATTGAATATTTTTCTAAGTGGGTGGAAGCAGAACCCTTAACAGCTATCACTTCGAACAATGTACAGAAATTCTTCTGGAAGAACATCATTTGCCGGTTCGGAGTGCCTAGATACCTCACAGTTGATAATGGAACACAATTCGACGCAGAACCCTTCAGGAAGTTTTGCGAAGATCTAGGCATTCAGCTATGTTTTGCTGCAGTGAGGCATCCTCAGTCTAATGGAGCCGTAGAGCGAGCCAATGGAAATATTTTGTCAGGCCTAAATCGAAGGATAGTAGGATTAGCCAAGGGACTATGGACCGAAGAGCTTCCGAAGATTTTGTGGTCCATTCGGACTACACAAACAAGGTCCACAGGTTTTACTCCATTCAGACTACTATTTGGAGATGAAGCTATGACTCCAACGGAGCTCAAAGGAGGATCATTTCGCAGCACCGAACCAGACATTGAAGAAGAAAGACAAGCTTCATTAGATTTATCAGAAGAAACAAGACTTCGAGCTGTAGCAAATTTATCAAAGTATCATCAGCAGACGAAGGCTTGGTTCGACCCGAAGGTTAAGCTCAATGAACTAAGACCGGGTCATCTTGTTCTACGAAGCATTATAGCACCAGGGAAGTTAGGGAATAAATGGGAAGGTCCATACCTAATTGTCCGTTCAGGACGCCCTGGCTCCTTTAAGTTAGCTAATTTAGAAGGTGAAGAGTTAGCGCATACTTGGCATGCGGAGCACCTAAAGCGATACTTCGCATAAGGGCTCCTTGTAATTCGCTTGTAATCATCTTCTAAATTAATAAAGCATATGATCCTGATAGTGCCTTCCCCTCATAGACTTCCAGCTTCCGAGTGGACGCACTGGAACCGCGGGGTCGACCGAGAGGGAAGTGTCATGAAGCTGGGTTGTATTTTCGGACATCGAACCTGCAAGTTCGAAGCTTCCGACGTGGGGGATGACATAATTCGGAGCCCAAGCCACTGGCTTGTAGGCATCCGTAAAAGAGCCCAAAACCACATCATACGGAGTCCAAGCCATTGGCTGGTAGACTTCCGTAAAAAGAGCTGAAGGTGGCCAAAATATACGGAGTCCAAGTCATTGGCTGGTAGACTTCCGTAAAAAGAGCCGAAGGTGGCCAAGACCTGCGAAGTCCAAGCCATTGGCTGGTAGACTTCCGCAAAAAGAGCCGAAGGTGGCCAAAATATACGGAGTCCAAGCCATTGGCTGGTAGACATCCGTAAAAAGAGTCCAAAGAGACCATTGCAAACTCCGAACCATTGGTTCGACAGAGATCGCAAAAATGAGCCGAAGGTGGCTTAAGCAAAACAGAATTTGAGCCATGAGCTTCGAATGTCTGTTAACACAGTCCAAAGTGACAAATTATCTAAGATACTAAGGTATCTTGAAAGTTATCTCAAGTGATTTCTTTCAAAAATCAAAGGTGCTAAGTTGCCATTCTTCAGACTACAAATAGTCGGAGACATTTTATAAGATTTTAAAAGATCTTCAAATGACAGAGGGGCTCCGAACCCCCAAAAAATTGTACTCCGAAGTTTTTTCTTTGCGCATAACCATCTTTGAATATATTTCGAAGTTGCTTATACCCAAAGAGGGGCTAGTAAATATGGAGACAATTTTAAATCGGTATTCATTATTCAAATAAATGTGTTTACAGATTACATTATGAAAAATTGGTATCTATACCAAGAAGGAATCGGAGACCTCTTCGGTCCGTAGAGCTAGGGGTGGAACGACTAGTTCCAGCACCGGGAGTTCTAATAACTTTACGTTTAACTCTTTTGCTCCTGTTCGAAGCTCTAAAATCCTTCTGTTCTTGTTGAAGCTCGGCCCAAGTTCGAAGCCGTTCGGGGCTCCTTTCCCAGCTTCCAAGTTCTTCAGGCTTTTTATTTCGAGCTTCATCTTCGTTTTCAGACCAATTAACGTCTTCAGAAGAAGAAGTGTTTACGTTAACCTCTTTTTCTTCCTCTTTAATATAAGACAGTATGTCTTTGATTACTTCGCGCGCAATTACGCCGGAGTCATCTCGAGGAATTAGAAATCGAGGATGTTTATAAGCTTTAAGAAGATCGAAGGTAACCCATAATGAGCGAACTTCGTCGTTAAGGTCTAACACTTCGATGTCTTCCGTAAGAGGCAAAGCCTAAAAATATGACAAAGAAGATTTTCATTGATAAATGTTTACAAGCATAAAGCTTTACATGGTTAAAAATCCTAAAGTATTCCTAAACCTGCAGGTTCGAAGGAGGCTGACTGCTCGAAGCTTGGGTCCGAACTTGCTTCTGGCGTTGGCCTTCGTCAATCCAAGCCTTGATCGCGGAGCGACCTTCAGCTCTCCATGAAGTTTGGAAGGCTCGCCAGGCAGCAGCCACACCTTCGGAAGGTTTTAGAAGTCGCTCGTCGTCGAAGGTGATTGGGCCCCCTCCTGCGTCCGGAGTTATCGATCGGCCCAGATCCTCGTAGTAGCGAAGTAGACCAACAACAGACACTTGTCCGGAGAGTTCTCCGTATCTAATGCCCGCCGTCTTCATCTGCTTCACCACCCCTTGGATCCTTTTCAACCGGCGCAGAAGAGTGATGTTATCGTCAGAAGGAAGTATCCCGGTAGTACCGAAGTACTCCAGGACATCTAACAACTGACTCATAACCTCCGCAGCCACCTTCTCAGACTTCAACTTGTCTTCGTTCAGCGCATCCTTCGTCGAAGTGACTTCGCCCAAAACCCCAGAAAGCCTAGCATTCTCAGTGGTCAAAATGTTCTTCTGGTTCAACAGTTGGCTGGCTTCCTCTTGGAGTCGGACGAGCTCGGACCCCGCAGTAGCGTGCTCCGCCCGCAGTTTTTCAACTTCTGCTCGAAGCACAATCCTTTCTGCTTCGAGCTCTTTCTTCGCAGCCTCCAAACATTGCCTGGCCCTTCGCTCTGTTGATATTATATTATCCATTTGAGCCACTCGACTTTCGGAGATGTTAAAATTCCTTTGAAGGGCAGTATTTTCCTCCCGAAGACGAGCGATCTCTTCGTCATTACATATGTTTGCAGCTCGGGCCAAGACAGTTTGCTGCAAAAATAAAAACTAAGGTCAATATTTATTAGAAGATGAACTCTATGATATTTCGCAGTTGCTTCGTACCTGGTAGGCTGCACGTTCAATAGCAGCATTAAGCTCCGTCCTGTCAGCCTTGCTCAGGATGGCCACTAAATTGGTCTCCCCTATGTCACGGCTAGCTCGATCCAAAGGATCGAGCAAAGTCCGAAGACCAGTTGTTTGCCCTAAGAAAGGAGCCAGCAAGGGGAGCATGCTTATCGCCTGTTGGTCATCTTCGTTCAGCGAAGGACCGGAGCTTTGGCCTTTAGTCTTCGGAGCCACTGGAGACTGGCCCTCCCCGGAAGATTGGCTCTCGTCTGTTGAATCAGACGGAGTTGATCCGGAGCTCACAGCAGGGAGGGGCTCTATATGTCTTTTGCCTCTTCCAGGTCCCATTTGAGTAACTCTCTGGGCTGGCTCCGAAGTTGTCGAAGGTCCAGGAATTATTTCCTCTTGACGGACTTCTTCCATAGGAGCGGACTCTATAAAAATAATGAAAAGTATTATACATTGTATAAATACTCAAAATAAACATAAAAAAGTTATTCGAAGTCTACCTTCGACATTTTGCAGTGGAGCCATCGTCGGACTGTTCGGTGGATCGAAAGCTAGTTCTTCATCTGAATCAGCCGTTAAGTCTTGGACTGTAGGAGCATCATCCTGAACAGTCCTCGTTGCTTCTTCGGGGATCGAAGCTATTGTAACTTCAACCCCGCTCTCATTCACAGGAACTTCGTCCTGAGATGCCTCTTCCTGAACTACCGAAGTCCTTGGTTGATCAACATTATCTTGGGACTCCGGCACGTTCGCAGGTACTTCGGCTTGTGCAGTCTCTTGAGTTTCATCTTCTTCTATTAGACGCACAAGCAATCTCCCTGTTTCTTCTTGGGAGTCAGAAACCGAAGCCATTGAGCTCGAAGGTGCAGGATTCGAAGGTGCGAGATTTTTTGGCTTCCGAGCCACCTTCTTCACTGGAGTCTTTGCGGAACTCGAAGTCCCGGCTTCGGCTTTCCACTTCTTGGGTCCTTTCTCCGAAGGCACCCAATCCATCAGAGGGGGCGGAGTAATTCCCAACATTCCCCATACTCTGTTAAACCTCTCCCAACTCCCGACCAATTTAACTCTCCATTCTTTTTCAGTCGGAGTTGGGGCGCCCAAAATCTTCTCCGAAGCCCTTATAATTTGTTCCGAAGTAACAGGGGCTAAAGAAGCTAAAAAATATATAAATCAAGTTAGTCTTTCTTTGAAGTTAATATGCATAATACATGTTGTCTTCGAAGTTACCTGCAGGGCTCGAAGTCACGGTAATCTTTCGAAGACCGCCTTCCGAATCCTCTTCGAAGACGATAGGCCAGTTGGCCATCAGTGGAGAGATTTGCAACCCGAGGTATTCTTCGGCTAAGTCTCGCATGCTTAACCTTCGGCTAATCTTTTGAAGCAGGTTGAGACGGGCTTCGAGTTGACCTTCGTTAGGCTGCACTAAGGCTTCCTTCCGGAATTGGATTTCTTTAAGGGGTCCAGCCAAAGGACTGCTTGCCCCAACTTCGGCATAGAACCATCTCAGAACCCAATCAGTATACCATCTTGCATTGATGGCCTTAGCAGGAAACTGAAGGGCATATTCATCTCGAAGCCTAAAGTTGATACTACCGAAGGATACTACTACTTTTTCACCTCCGGGGCCTACGAAGGTCTTTGGTTGGCATGTTGCTCTATGTAGTGCAGCGAAGATCTCTGCCCTCCCCTCACAACCTTCGGCTCTCAGCGCCCATTCAAAGATAGCCAAATGAGCTACTGCATTCGGAGAGAGCTGAGGAAGGGTAACATGAAATAGATCAAGTACCTCCGCCAGGAAGTCTACTGCTGGAAGGCCCAAGCCGGCTTCGAAGAAGGCTTCGAAAACAACTACTTCTCCGGGTCTTGGCGACGGAATCATTTCTTTGCCTGGCTTCCGGATCATGACTCCGGTACTAATTTTCCCTTCCACTGCGATTGGCAATGACTCTCTCTTGCAGGTAGAAGGCCCCAATTGGAAAGATTGATCCAAGTATTTTGTTGATGGCGGGCAGAGACCTTGATCATCGACATTTTGGGGATTTCCCCCTTTGGCCGCCATGGATGTTGTTGCAGATGCCGGAGCTAATGTCGCCATTGCAGTCACTGGGTTGCTTTGGGGAAAATGGAGGCTAGGGCTCAAAAACTCAAAGGGCTCAAAAGGTGTTTGATTGCGAGAAAGCGGTGAAAAGGTAACCGGTAAGTTCTAGGCCTTCTATTTATAGCCTAGATTTTACTTTTTTACCGTTAGTCCATGTCGTTTTGCATTCCTGCCGTTACTTTTATCCGAAATTAACGCATTCTACAATTTCCGTTAGAAACAGAAAGCTAACGGCTATTTTCTCTAAGTCTAAAAGACTTTCGAACTTCCTGAGTTGGTTCTAAGATAGTTCGAAAAACAATTATCCTAAGACTGATTCGGAGTTTATATCTTCATGCATTTCGGAGATGAATTAAAATCCAATAACCCCTATGTTTAGTTATCTTTTCCTTCCGTATACTGCTCTCCTAACATTACAGGTTAAACGGAGAAGCGTATTCGAGGGGCTACTGTTGGGGGAAAATATCTCATCTTCGGGGTTATTGCCGTAGCAGCATGACAGCAGATAGTGGATTCGAAGGTTTCCAGACGTCCATCTTCGAAGATGCCCTGAGTCAAGTTCGAAGTACGAAGATAGGCATTGGTTCGGAGTACATCTTCGAACTAAGGCAATTCGAGATCTTTATTGCCAGCTAAGATGGAAGATTTATCTTTTATATTATTAGATTAGTCTTTTACCATTTTAGCCCTATCAAGGGTACCGAATAGTTTCCACTATGTCGGTTGTAATAGAGGGGTAAATAGGTCTTTTCCTTAATATTTGGGCCTATAAATACCCCCCATTTCACCCTGTAATAGGGACCGAATACAAGTTATGCAATACACACATTCGAACTATTCTAAGTTGTTATCCTTTCGGAGGCTTAGAACAGTTTTCTTCGCAAACACTTCGTTTGTTAGTTTCTTTTCTACAGAAACCTGTTAGCGTAATCTTTTACGCCAACACCAACGCTATCGAAGCATGTATCTTCCCAAAGAAGCTGTTTCCAGGTCCCAAGGTACCTTGCGGAGCCTGCCGATGTGAAGCCCCCAAGCCTCGTCGAAGCCCTCTGGAGCGAGGTCCCTCGGAGCCCTCCAGAGTGAAGCCCTCAAGATTCCTTGAAGACCACCAGAAGCTAAGTCTCAGGCCAACTTTGAAGCTAGCCTCCGGGCCTTCTTCGGAGTTAGCCTTCGAGCTCCCTTCGGAGCTCCTCAGAGCTAGTCTCCGGACCCTCTCCAGCCAGTTCGAAGCCAAGGCCCTGGTTCGGAGGTCCCGGTTCGGAGGCCCTAGTTCGTAGGCCCCCAGTTCGAAGGCCCCGGTTCATAGGCCCCCAGTTCGGAGGCCCCGGTTCGGAGGCCCCCAGTTTGGAGGCCCAAGTTCGGAGCCCTGGTTCGGAGCCCCGGATTCGGAGCTTCGGCCCTACTCCAAACCCAGAAGATATTTACGCCCTGCTACAGTGTAGAAGTCGTACCAGGGGCCCCTCTGCCCATAGTTTGTCGTCTAGCTGGTCAAGATGTGACGTTACCTAACACGTTTGTAAAGCTGTAAAGCACTTTTGTACCGTAGCTAGCTCCTTTTCCCCTCTTTGCCCCTATGAGCCTAGGGCTCATAGAGGGCATCTCGGTTTTTTCCTTTGGCCTGCATGCCTATAAAAGCAGGGCCAAGCCCTTGTAACAGGACACAACCTCCAGGGGGGCCATGAGACCCTGGGGTTCACTTCTCCACATAGAGGCATACCATGCCAAATCCACCACAACTGGACGTAGGGCTATTATCTCTTAGGAGAGGCCCGTACCAGTATAAATCCTTTCTCCCTATGAGAGAACCCTTTGAGGTTCATCCTACACATCATACACGCATATACAAAACCTGTGCTGTAGCTAACACAATTGCTACAACAGTTGGCGCCGTCCGTGGTGATCTTAGTCCTAAAAGCTAAGTTCTCTGCCACTGCCTGCAACTCGAAGTACGCTTGAGGGGGGAGCTTCAAAGCTTTTCTGCTTCGCGCACCCTTCGGCAAGGGCTTCGGGTGCAGTTCGAAGGCCGTCCTTCGCATGCCGAAGCTCACCCTCCAGCAAGGGGCTCCGCTTCGTGCGTCGAAGGCCGTTGAAGCCCCAGGGGCTATGAGGCAAACTTTCAGCCGCTTTACGAGGTATGTACACTATCCGAAGTACAACTTCGATGTACAATTTTGCAATCACTTTGATATATATTCGAAGCCCTGCTTCGCCTTGAATTCAAAGCCTTGCTTTATCTTATCAAAAACCCGAAGCCTTGCTTCGCCTTTTTAAAATTCGAAGCCTCGCTTCGCCTTACAAAATCCGGAGCACCCCTCCGAAGGCTACACAGCGCCCCCGGGCCCGTAGCAGTAACAGGGACTCTGGGCCATGGCCCGATGCGTCCAAGGACTCTGAGCCACCGGCCCGATGCGTCCAGGGATTCCGGGTTCCGTACCCGAAGCATCCCAGGGATTCCGAGTTCCGTACCCGAAGCATCCCAGGGATTCCGGGTACCGTACCCGAAGCATCCCAGGGTTGAAGGTGGCCTAGGGTCGTAGGTGACCCAGAGCCGAAGGTGGCTCAGAGCCGAAGGTGGCTCACATTATCACAGGTTCGGTGAATCCACACCAAATATCCATTTTCATTACAGAATCAAGCTCAGAAGCCTTGCTTCGTTATCCAAACACGCTCTGAAGCCTTGCTTCGCGTGTCAAAATCCAATATACGCCTAAGCATGTTGAAGTCATGCTTCGCTCAAAATCTAAGTGCGTTACGGAGCCTTGCTCACGCACAACATCTAAATCCTAGCATGCTGAAGCATGCTTCGCTTAATTTGGCTACGCTGAAGCTTTGCTTCGCTCCAAATTAATGCGTTCGAACCCAAAAGAGGCCTTCGTTCGATATGTTCTAAGCATTCGAAGCCGCCAAAAGGCGCACCCCTCCGCATTTTTATTGGTCGCACCAGCAACGGCTAAGTCCCTAGTTGCCACGAGCAAGGGGGGAAGCATGTATGCGAGGTGTGCGAATGTCATACGCAGTACGAGTGTGGCAAGCTAAAACGTCCGAAGTCATCAGACAACGCGAAGCATGCAGACAAAGTATGCAAATACAATAAACTCCATTCATTGAATCATAATCGAGAAGTATGTTACAAATGTACTTCGAACACAAAACTACGTGTAGTCTGTATCTAAGCCTAAGAAGAATCGAGTGCGAGGTCCCAACCCTCGCTTGCCTTTCTTTTGACCAGGGCCCCCTCGGCTGGACGAAGCCTCATCGGAGCCTGCCCTCCCACATACGGCTCGTCCAGGCTCCGAAGCCCGCAGACCTCTACTTTGCAGGTCGCTCCGAGTTAACGAGGCTGGCGGTGCTGTATCGAAGGCAGAGAAGTCTAAAGCTTCATCGCCCGGTAAGACCGTTCGCGAAGGAAAAAACGAATAACTCTGAAGGTACTCCATCTTCACAATAGCTAGTAGATCCTGAGCTACTTCGGGGATGGCTTCGCCGTTAGGTCCCCTCGGAAGATTAAACCGAGGGGGGCCTTCGGACCTAGCTACTTCGAGGACTGCCCACAACTGTTGAAGTTCTTCAGAGTCCTCAAGCACTTCGAAGTCAACGTTCGGAGGCTGAGCCTGGGCAGGTATAAGAAACCCCCGCATTCATATTAATAAGCTGATAAGTTTTTACAAGCCTGCAGCTAAGTATTACAAGAAGCCTAAGGAGATCTACACCTTCGGAGGCGGAGGTGTCGATGTCGAAGGCCGATCGGACACAGCAGGTGCTTTGGCTCGGCGAAGGCGGAGAGCCTTCTGAAGGTCGAGGACTGCTTCGCAGCCTTGTTCCTTCCAAGGCTCCTGCAGCCACCGCCAGGCTCCACAGACGTCTGTCAGAGGCGTCACCAAGTGTTGGCCCCCGAAGGCCACCGGGGTCACGGAGGTTGCTGCCTCGAGGTGATTGCACCCCGCGTCATGAAGCATCTGCAATACTCCTTGGCCCGCGACTCGGCCGGCCATCAAGGCAAAGCCCTTCAACGACTGCTCCACCGTCGAAGCTACTACCTTCAAGAACTCGACGCGATCCCCAATTGGATCCTGGTCCCCGAAGTCCGAAGCCCGGCAGTCGGTCCCTATCTGCTCGAGGACTTCGGTCAATCTTTGAGTGGCTTCATCAAGGTTGTCCACGACGAAGTCTTCGAGCTTCTGAGCCCGTTGGCGGAGTGAAGAGTTCTCCTTTGCCTGCCGGGCCTCGGCGTCCTTCGCTGCCTTGAGCTCCACGCGGAGCCGATCCAACTCCGATGCCAAGGCTTCCTTAGCCTTGTTAGCTTCAGCCTTCGCCGCCTCTACATCAGCCTTCGCCGCCTCTGCTTCGGTCCTCGCCGTCTCGGCCTCCCCTCTCGCCGCGTCGACCGAAGCTTCGGCCCGCCTTCACTTCTCGGCTTCAACCAAGACTTCGCGTCAAAGGGCCTCCTTCTCCTCTGCCAGGCACATCATCCGCCTGTCCGCAGAGGTCGAAGCCGCTGCGTTCAGTGCGAAGGCCTAGAAGAATTCAAGGAATCATAAGTGTTGATCGAAGACTAGCGTATAATTCGAAGGTTGTGTAGGACCTCGCTCACCTGCAGAAGGGCTTCATTCGCATTGATGAAGAGCTCCGTGGGGTTTGAATGGCTGAGTTGAGCCACCAAGTCCCCTGCCTCCACGGCTGCACAAGCCTCGCGGAAGCTGTTGATCGCCACCTCCGTCACGGCACCCTTCGGCCGAAAAGGATGGACAATCTCCTCCGCCGCGATCGCCTGCACGGGCTTCGGCGTGGCCGGGCTCAGCTCCACCACCTCGACCTCCTCATCGCTTTGAGGTTCCCCTTTGCCGCGGTCGCTGCCTCCGTCTTCTTCAGACAAGGAGCTGTCAGACTCCGAGCTACTGCTGCTGCTGCCGGAGGCCTCTGCTGGCTTCGTCGGGGTGGACCTCGCATCGGCGTCGTCCTCTGCAGGCTTCGCTGCGGTGAGCCTTGCACCAGCACCCCTTCTGCAAAAAAGACCAAGTCAGGACCCGCACATTGAAGAAGAAGCATGTTAGAAAGATTTACCTTCGTCAGAGATTTCTTCAAATGAAAGGGGGTCGATGTGCGCCCCCCAGTCCCTTCGCTGCGAGGCTGGCGTGTCGGCCTTCGTGCCTGAAGTCGTCGCCGTCGAGGCCTCCGTGGCCTTCTTGGTGGTGAGCGCGTCGGCCTCCGACGCAGGAGTCGTCATCGGAGCCTTCGCTGCCTTCTTGATGGCCGGAGCGCTTGTGGGCCCCGCCGCTACCTCCTCAGGAGTAGAGACCTCAGTCGCAGGGACCTCCGGCCGAGCCTTCGAACTCTCAGGCTCATCGTCGTCCCCTCTTCCTCTTGGCACCAGCCGCCGAAGTTGCGAGGTGGGTGAAGTCCGGCAGGTCAGGGAACACCTCGTAGCCAAGCATGGTCCATACCCTGTTCCAATGCTCCCAGGAACCCACTGAAGCACGACGCTGGGCCTGCTCCTCTGGTGTCGGACTCCCTACGACGCGCTCCGCCGCCGCGATGGCCTCCTCCGGAGTCCTCACTTCAAGATGGGCTTCATAAAAAAGTTCAAGTCAGAGTGAAGTTTGGCGAAGTATGGAAGCAGAAGGATTTTGAAGTCTTACAGAAGCGTTCGAAGGCCAACTCGCATTGTTCCCCTTGGCCCGAAGCTTGAAAGAGCCCCTCCAGCCAAGAGCGCGCGAGGGGGCTGAGCCGGAGGGTGATGAACTCCTCTACGAGGTCCCTCATGCTCATCTTCGTCGCCACCCTCCGAAGAAGCGAGATCCTCGAGCGAAGGGTGTCCGGACTGGTCTTCACCACCCCTTCGCACCGATATAAGATGTGGGCATTGGTACTCCGAAGGGGAGAGTTCGCACCGACAGAGGCATAGAACCACTCTTGATCCTACTTCGAGTACCATTTGTTGTTAACAGCCCTCGCTGGGAAGGCATCTTGGAACTCCCTCCGAAGCTGGAAGTTAGCGCTACCGAATGCCAATGCCCTCTTGACGTGGTCTGAGCCCTCCCTTGGCTTCGGCTGGCAGTTGGCATCGTGGAGGGCGACGAAGACATCGGCGCGGCCTTCGCATCCTTCGGCCCTCATGGCCCACTCAAAAACAGCGAGCCTCACCACGGCGTTGGGCGAGAGTTGAGGAAGTTCGAGGTTGTAAGCCCTCAAGACTTCGCCCAGCATCCCCACTGCCGGCAGCCCGAGGCCGTCTTCGAAAAAAGCTACAAACACGACCACTTCGTCGGCCCGAGGCCTCGGCTCGGCCTCCGACTTCTCTGGGACCCTGAGTTGAATCTTCGCTGCGATCCTCCCTTCGCAGGCCCTCCAGACTGACTCCTCTGTGGAGATCGAGGCCCTCATCTCCAGCGTCTGCTCGAATTTGTCGGAAGGCATCCGAAGGTCCCTCGGCCCTAGCCGCCTCCGGTTAGGCTTCGCTGCCGCAGCCGCCGCTGCCTGCAGTTGGGCGGAGCTCGAGCTCGGGCCCAAGGCCAGGGTTTTCGAAGCTCCCTTCTTCGGCATCTTGGTGGGACTTCGGCGTGAGGGGCTAAGCTAGAAAAGGGTGCTCCGCGCGAAGCCAAGGAAGAGAAGAGAGCGAAGGTTGTAAGGCAATGAGAAGAAAGCAAATGAGAGCGTACTGAAGCCGCATGCGGTAAACCCCTATTTATAGGCGGTAAGAATTCCGACGGTCGTGGGCTGAACCCACTGTTTGGTGGGCCTCCAGCGAAGGCAAAGCGGCCCAGCGCAGGGTAACGGTAAATTTTCTAGCCGTTGCGGAGTCATTTGATCTCCCCGAGGTCATTCTGATAGCTGGCGCAGGCAGTTATTACCTGCGGATTTCGAAGTCACCTTCGGTCCAAGCTCCGAAGGTATGTTTTCTCCGAAGTTGTAATTTTCAGGTCATTTGTCCCAAGGGCACCCACACCACTTCGTTCCGAAGGCCTGCACGCGAGGGGCTACTATTGGGGGAATACATTTCGTCCCTTGAACAGGGGCCAAATGACGTCAGCCTCTGTCGGCCTTCGGCCCAGAGCCCAACTCTATCGAAGCCTGTATCTTCCCAAAGAAGCTGTTTCTAGGTCCCAAGGTACCTTGCGGAGCCTGCCGAGGCGAAGCCCCCAAGCCTCGTCGAAGCCCTCTAGAGCGAGGTCCCTCGGAGCCCTCCAGAGTGAAGACCTCAAGATTCCTTGAAGACCGCCAGAAGCTAAGTCTCAGGCTAACTTCGAAGCCAGCCTCCGGGCCTTCTTCAGAGTTAGCCTCCGAGCCCTGTTCGGAGTTAGCCTTCGAGCTCCCTTCGGAGCTCCTCAAAGCTAGTCTCTGAACCCTCTCCAGTCGGTTCGAAGCCAAGGCCCCGGTTCGGAGGCCCCTAGTTCGGAGGCCCCGGTTTGGAGGCCCCCAGTTCGGAGGGCCCAGTTCGGAGGCCCCGGTTCGGAGGCCCCCAGTTCGGAGGCCCTAGTTCGGAGCCCTGGTTCGGAGCCCCGGATTCGGAGCTCCGGCCCTACTCCGAACCCAGAAGATATTTACGCCCCGCTACAGTGTAGAAGTCTTACCAGGGGCCCCTCTGCCCATAGTTTGTTGTCTAGCTGGTCAAGATGTGACGTTACCTGACACGTCTGTAAAGCTGTAAAGCACTTTTGTACCGTAGCTAGCTCATTTTCCCCTCTTTGCCCCTACGAGCCTAGGGCTCATAGAGGGCATCTCGGTCTTTTCCTTTGGCCTGTGTGCCTATAAAAGCAGGGCCAAGCCCTTGTAACACGACAGACCCTCCAGGGGGGCCATGAGACCCTGGAGTTCACTTCTCCACATAGAGGCATACCATGCCAAATCCACCACAACTGGACGTAGGGCTATTATCTCTTAGGAGAGGCCCGAACCAGTATAAATCCTTTCTCCCTCTAAGAGAACCCTTTGAGGTTCATCCTACACATCATACACGCATATACAAAACCTTTGCTGTAGCTAACACAATTGCTACAACACATGGCCATATGCTTCAAGGGTTTTTACATTGGTTTCCCCTCAAATCTAGTCACCTAGTACCCCTATGGATATGAGTAACAGTACGAGTGCCCCCATCGGCTAACTTTGACCGATGTGTGTTGTGATGGGGAATCCATTAGCATTTTCAAGGTTGTGATCTCTCCTTTTCACCAGCTCGTCAACCTCACCACCAGCCACCTTCGGAGGACCTCATATGAGTTCTATCATCCAACGGTCTTCGCAAGGCTACTAGGGCTTGGTCAGCTTCCTCCTCATCTCTTCTTCATCAATCAAATCCAAGTTCGTGGGGAGACAAAAGACAATGTGGAGTGTGACTGCCTCCTCCACATGGACGATAAAGTCCCCTTCAGTGATATTGCATCCTGGACGGCTTGTCGAGCGTCTTCCACCAATTTATACCAATGGTGGGCTGAATGGAGGAGGCATATCATCAATTGCCCTTCAAAGACGTATTGGGAGTGGCTGTGCCTAGGTGGTGTCGATGTGTACTCTGAGGTAAACATTTCAGCTTTCCCTTTTGTTTACCCCGATTACTTTTGTTTCTTGCTCATCGCTGCACTACACAAGAGGAGGACCTTGAAGTGCCTTATGCGAGCCTCAGTGGTCGGCTGATTTGCTATGGGGCCATATTAGCCACCACTAAGTTGGGTATCGGTGCCCCTACTCGCACAACCTGTGTGGGTGGGAAACAGGCTAAAATCTTAGCATGCAAACGCGAGGCACTGGCCGTGGGTGTGCATAGATCCACCCGGGCCTAGACTGGTCAGTCAAACCCATTGATTTTGACCTCGCCATCCTCGGTAAGCCTTCGAACCTTATTCATGATGATGTTTTGTGGAGTGTGGGCTTAATAATTTATCTATTTTACAGCAGGCATAGATTACCCCTTTGGTTGTGCGGGTCCCCGATGTTGATTCTCCCCTGACAGCAGCAGAAGTCCCTTCATCGACTCAGGTTTGTATCTGCCTTTGCATCGTGCACCCCTTTCTTGTGTGCTTCTGACAGCCGATACCCTCCTTTTTTTCAAGTGTCTTATCCCATCAACGTCGATTCTCTTTACATGGCATTTGACGACGTGACCGATGGTGCTAGTGGTCTCCGGTCGACCCCATTTGGCGAGGATGGTGTCGCAGAGGTCATTTTTATTGTCCCTCATGTATCAACTATCACCACTGTCGTTCTTGCTCTGGTTGATGCTGCCGCCGGAGTCACACTCATTTGTATCGATGCGGTCGAGGATGATGTACCAGAAGGTACTGCCATCGGCCTTGGCTAGTCGGTGATTGCTGCCAACACCGTTGCCCCGTTGGATGTAATCGCCGAGGATTTTCTTATTGGTGACTCTCATCAGGTATTTTCCTTATCTTGTTTTTCCATTGCTTTGTATGAAATTGACACCGGCCTTGAATGCAGCCGATGGTTGCTACTACGGATTAACCTGCCCCCATGGTAGCCTTTTAGGGGAAGGTTCACACAACCCTATGATTGCTACGGTCAAGAGCGATGCCGCAGCCCCTTCTACCGATGGTGTTCTGCAATCAGCCACACCCGCTAAACCAACTGACGTAATCCCTTCTACTTTTGTCATTATAACACGACTGCCCTTTATTTATCTAACTCTTTCTTACCTTTAGTCCTTCATCCGGAAATTTCCTTTCGATATTGGACCTTATCTTGAGGATCAAGAAGTCACTGATTGTAACACCCCAAATTTTCAAGGGAATAAAAATATTAATTAATTCAATTTCCTGGATTTTATTATCTTGAAAATACCTTTAATACCCTTCTCTACCTTTTTGAACTACAACATAAAGTCAATGACCAAACCAGGAGCTGAAAATTTTTGTTTAAGCTCCCAAGGCCAAGATATATTTTTGAGAATTTTTATAAATTTTTACCAAGCTTGGAAGTAGCCCTAAAATTTTAATCTATTTCTTGGAATTATTTTTATTCAGAAATATTTTAAAACAGTAACGGGCCCCCTCCCATCCCTTCTCTCTCTCCCGACCGGCCCAGCCCACTTCCTCCCGCGCGCCCCGTCTGACCACTGGACCCCACTCGTCAGCGAGTTCCTCCCCTCTCGTGCACGAGCCCGTCAGCCCTCTCGTTCGCGCGCTCGCACCCGCTGGCCAGTGTCCCCCGCTTGTCAGTTCCGTCGTCAACCTCACGTCGCCGCCCCCAAATAACGCCGGCCGACAACCCCCACCTCGGATCCACCTCGCTGGCCCCTCCCGCATTCAATTGACGCCATTAATCGGTTCCCCGCGCCCGGCCGACCGTTTCCCCCCGTTAAACCACGCGTTTAAGCCCCCGGGAACACCGCACCGTGCATGGCCGAGCCCTCGCCGGCGAGTTAAAGCCCTCCCTCGGCTTTCCTTGCATGCGAGCTCCGCCGGTGGCCCTATTTAAGTCCCTGGCCTTCACCGCGTTCGACCCCCACGACCATTCACAGCGAGAACGAACAAAGCGCTCCCCTCTTCTGTTTTTAACACCTCACCGCCGCTCCTACTCCAGTCGCCCCTCGCCGTCGCTAGCGACCTTCTCCGTCCCCGCCGACCAGACCACTGCAACCGCAAGGACGACCCCAACCTTGGCAACCCCTCCGCCGACGTCGAACCCCGCCAGAACACCATCGCCGACGAGGAGCCCGAACCACTCCGTCGTCTACCCTCGCCGCCGACCGCACTCCGTCGACCTCTCGCCTCGCCTAAGGTACCGTCGTGACCGCCATAGCGTCCTCTTTCCATTTCTAGGCTTTGCTAGGGCTGCCGTCGCTCGCCGTGGCCCTTGGCCCGCTCGCCATCGTCGGAGAAGATGACCGGCGCGGGTCGAGTACCCGTGCCGTGTCGGATTCAATCCCGACCGCACGATCGCGATCGAGCGGCGCTAGTTACTCCACGTGCGCGATCTAATCCGCACCGTCGGATCTGGTCAGAGCATTGCGTTTTAATCCCACGCGTTCATTTTCATTTAAAACCCACGCTCGATCTCGTGCGTCCACATGGTACCCTTTCGCGTGTTTTAATCCTGGCTATCCGTTATCACTTAAGCGCCCCGCCTCGCCCTCGCACGTTGGATCTGGATCCAACGGTCCAGATTGGGCCGGACCACGCGCACAGTGCGCGGGTTCACCGTGGGCCTGGCTCACCGTGGACTCGAGGGGATTTAAATTTAAAATAAATTCCAGAAATTGTTTTAAACTTGTAAAATTCATATCTGGCGCATTTTAACTTCAAAAATTACCATTCCAACTTCAGAAAATTTGTAAAATTATTCTCTACATGTTCATACAATAAAAACAGTAGGTTTACTTTGGACTTTTCATGTTTATTTAAATAGGTATTCAAATGCCCTTAGGGTAAAAATATAAATTCAAATATTTAAACTTCAGTAAAGTTTATATTTATTCCTTTCTGTTCATATGCTGAAAACCACAAATTTGGACATGAACTTTTCATTTTAAAATTTATTAGGAAACTTAAAATGAGGCTAATCACTTTTAAAACCCCTTTTTACAAAGGACAACATTTCATTATAATTCCTTTCAAATGAATTATAAAATGAATTTCAGAGGTTCAACAACTTGATTCTCTTTAAATTAAACCAATTTAAACCTATGTGCTTGTTGTGTGGTTTTATATTGTTTAATTGAATGCTGTATTTATTTTATTTTACTTTAATTATATTGGGAAGACTACGATGCCACCGGGGAGCTGGAATACTTCCCGGAAGTCCCTCCCTCGCCTTTCTCTGAACAAGGCAAGTCACCAAACCAATCTTTTGAGCATATTGAACCCATGTTTTATTAAACTATCGCTAAAACACATAGGTTATACATGCATTAGTCAAATAAAACCCCTACAATATATTTATTTAGGATCCCCCGACCTTGATCTGCAACCCAAGCCATGCTATCTTGCCTAACCTCCTTGTCACCTTATGATTAATGTTATTAGCTAGTGTCCAATGTATTGACACGATCGCTATAGGATAAAAATGAGTCGTAGCAACTTAGTTCTACTATATGATCCCGTTACTTCTTATCCTTGGAATTCTGTTGGTGATGAGTTATGGTTGTGAGTGTATGCATGGTGGGTTCCGGGTGCATGCTAGGGCATTGGTCGGTAGCACCCGGGGCACTATAAGGACCGGTCTGAGGGATCCATTGCAATACACTTCCGTACTAACCACAAGTCTAATGGGTAAGTCCTAACTAAGGTATGGAGTGTTCCAAACCGAGGCCACCATTTGGAGATGGGTCAAGCAGCACCTGCGGGTGGCTTGTACCAATGTGGTGCAAAAGGGGGTGCGACGTTAGCCGGGATGCGGCCCAGCGCGCCGGCGAAACCTAGAGCGGGTGGTTATCGCTTGTAGCATTTCATGCCGAGGTTTTGGCACGAGTTCCCGTGGTATGGGTCATCTCGTTTGGGATGAGTGCGTGCCTTGTGGGTACAGTAGTACATCTCTGATCAGGGTCTTAAATCTTTTCGAAAAGCCGAGCCCACGGTCAAGGGCGGGTTGCGTGACATCCCACAGTTAGATTACTTTGAATATGCATGTGCATGATGGTTTGACATGTAAGGACTGTTGTGCGAGGAGGTAAAACGTACTCCTCGAGTTAGATGATGTTGTTGATGCTCATGTTTACTTTTCCGCATGATTAAATTTGACTACACTAAATGCAATAACTGAAAAATGTACTTTTCCGCAATGTTAGCCATTACCCTTCCTTGTTTATTATCCTTCATTATTACTTGCATATGCGGTGGCATGTTGAGTACTTTCTGTACTCATACCCGTTGGACCCCACAGAGGATGCCTACTATGAAGACGGTCTGAAGTAGCGACCCAGTCAAGAAGAAAGATCCTAAAGAAGGCGTTCATCATGCTTTTTAATTATTTTTATCGTTTTTATTAAACTCTGATGTAATAAATATGGTCTGCGCACCATGAATACTATCGTATGTACGATTGTCGCATGATGAACCTCTTGTATTATTATTTTTCTTATGAAACTCAGAGCCGACTTGACTGTAGGAAGCCAAACAGACCCGCCTAGCCAATAGCCACATAAAATTATTTCTCGAAAATCTAATTTCTAAACTTTGTTCCTCTCCTCACTTTTCTTCAACTTGTTGCTTTTGTAGATGCCTGTCTACCAGGTGCACAGCTTTTGTCGCCACTTCGAGGGCTTCATCAGGGAGCTCCGCATGATGGTCACCTTCCTTGGGTTCCTTTTTGAGCCTGAATTCCATGGGGTGTACATGGAAGAGTTCGCGGGGCCATGTGACGTCTCCCTCACCATCCACGGTTCCGGCGAGCACCTGCCGTTCTTCACGGCAGCACTTGGGGGCCCAACCTTCGACGTCGCGTGCCAACGTGTCGCCCTCCAAGCCATTATGGAGTTGAGGATGATCTACGACGATCGTCTTCAGAACTCGTCTTTTCGGCTTGTGCCGAAGCGCACTCCCGGCGCCCACCGAAGTATCTACATCGGAGTTCACTCCGATCGTGATCCGGTCATGGCCTGGCAGACGCGTCTTCTTCAGGCCACGGACGATCTCCATACCGAGGCCGTGATGGACGCAGAGGAGCATCATGAGGCGGTTGAGTTCCTTCGTCAGGAGACGAAGAGCTTGATCCAACAAAACGGCGAGCTGCAGCGCAAGATTATGCAGCTGCAGAAGGACATTGCGGAGATGGTTCCCCTCGTCCCTAGGAAGAGGAAGCCCATCCGTGAGCCTGCCCCTCGCCCCAAGAGGATCCCGCCACACCCCTCCACAGCCGGACCCTCCAACAGTGCCCCTGCACCACGCCCCGGCCTAGTCTCCGACTCCATTATCGAGAACTTTCTCGAGCCCACCATCCCTCAGGAGCCGCGTACCCATGGTTCCGAGAGCATGGAGACCGCCTCCGGTGGCGAGTAGGCGCTAGATACCGCTATTTTGAATAAAATAATTTTTGTATGTGGTGCTATCTACAACGAGTTGGGTTGTAGATAGAATAAAAGTTTGGTTGTAATGAACAATTTGTACCACTAATTTATATGCATGAAATGGATGAACTATTTTTGTTAATTGTATTGTCGCCATCTTTTTACTTTATGTCATGGTATTCAGAAGATGGCCGACCACTAGAACACCGGCTCCAACAACGGAGAAGGAAGCCGTGACGCGCCCGAGGGTGTTGTACCCAACTGGGGTGCAACGGGCCCACGTCAGTTTGGGTCGCCCTCCGCCAACCACCCTACTTTGGCGGAGATGATGGCGAATAAGAACCAGCTGATCACCGCCCTCCTCACTCAGATGCAGCACCAACAAGCTCAGTTGGACCGTCTGCAGAATGGGGAAGCCGCCCCTCTCGCACCAGCACCCGCACCCACTCCCCAACTCTCGGAGTTTCTGCGCGTGCGCCCGCCCATCTTCTCAAGCACCACCAACCCCATGGAGGCCGGAGATTGGCTCCGCACCATTGGGAAGAAGCTAGACCTCCTCCCCTGCACCGACCGGGAGCGAGTGGCCTTCGCCACTCACCAGCTCCAGGGTCCCGCCGCCGAATGGTGGGACAACTACCGCGAGTCCCAGCCTGAGGACCACGTGGTGACATGGGCTGAGTTCACCATCGCCTTTCGCGCCGCCCACGTCCCCGCCGGTGTCATTGCGGTAAAGCAGCAGGAGTTCCGCGACCTGTAGCAGGGCAGCCGGACCATCATGTAGTACCTCCATGAGTTCAACCGCCTCGCCCGCTACGCACCGGAAGAGGTGCGGACTGACGCCCTCCACCAAGCCAAGTTCCTCGGGGACTCAAGGATGAGCTGTCCATCCAGCTCATCGCCACCGACTACGCCGACTTCCAATGGCTAGTCAATAAAGTTCTCATCAAAGAGACTGAGCAGAACAGGTTGGACCTCAAGAAGAGGAAGATGATCGCCTTCAAGCATCAGCAGGCGAACTCTCAGAGGCCCTGCTTCATCCCTCCACCACCAGCACCCGCCTACCATCCTCGGCCCGCCTACAGGCCACCTCATGCCACCGGTGGATCCAACGCCGGGCATCCTCGCCCCGCTCCACCCGCTCTGGTTGCTCAGCCGATGCCAACCGCCAAGGCCCCGATCTTGAAGGATCGCCATGGGAGGCCGGTCGTCTGCTTCAACTGCCGGAAGGAAGGGCACTACTCGCACCAGTGTCCCCACCCCAAGCAGCCCCAAGACGCGGCACCCAACCAGGCGATTCGTGCCCGCGTCAACCACATCAACGCGGAGGAAGCTCAGGAGGCTCCCGAAGTCTTGCTTGGTACGTTTACCGTGAATTCCGTACGGGCTTTGATTTTGTTTGACTCCGGGGCAACACATTCTTTTATCTCAGACGATTTGGCGAAAACCCACAACTTGGACGTGCTCCCTTTATCCGTTCCCATGGTGATTGCCACTCCAGGCAATAGAACCTTAGCCCACTTACACAGTCCTAAGGTTCAGATAGAGATCCAAGGAGTATTATTCTGGGTCGAACCAGTCCTCTTAAAGTGCACCGGACTCGACCTCATCCTAGGGATGGATTGGTTGATGAAGCATAAGGGAGTGATCGATTGTGCAAACAAGTCTGTCATAGTAACCAACCCTGAAGGTGAAGCCGTCACTTTTCGGATGACCAGTCGCAAACCACTCGAAGCGTCCCTCCACTCGCTAGCTCTTGAAGAAGTAACCATAGTCAAGAAGTTCATGGACGTCTTCCCTGAAGACCTACAAGGAATGCCTCCCAAGTGGGACATCGAATTCAGAATCGAACTTGTCCCCAAGACCACTCCAATCTCCAAGCGCCCATACCGGATGGCTGCCAACGAATTAGCCGAGGTCAAGAGTAACATCGAAGACCTAGAGCAGAAAGGGTACATCCGACCGAGTACCTCGCCCTGGGGTGCACCGGTCATCTTCGCCGTGAAGAAAGACAAGACCAAGAGGATGTGCGTGGACTATAGAGCCTTGAACGATGTAACCATCAAGAACAAGTACCCATTGCCTCGGATCGACGACCTGTTCGATCAACTGAAGGGATCCTCGGTGTTTTCCAAGATTGACCTCAGGTCAGGTTATCACCAATTGAGGATTAGAGAAGAGGACATACCCGGGACTGCCCAGAACCCAAGCTGGTCACGATTCTATCTGGGTGATCGTCGACGGACTCACCAAGGTAGCTCATTTCATCCCGGTCAAGAAGACTTACATTGTCGCCAAGTTGGCAGAGTTGTATATGACCCGGATCGTGTGCCTTCACGTTGTTCCTAAGAAGATTGTATCTGACCGTGGGAGTCAGTTTACCTCCAAGTTTTGGAAGAACCTTCAAGAGGAACTCGACACCCGGCTGAACTTTAGCACCGCCTATCATCCACAGACCGACGGTCAAACTGAAAGGGTCAACCAGATATTGGAAGATATGCTTAGAGCTTGCGCTCTAGACTTTGCCGAAATGTGGGACAAGAACTTACCCTATGCAGAGTTCTCCTACAACAACAACTATCAAGCCAACCTACAAATGTCCCCGTTTGAAGCACTTTATGGGCGCAAGTGCAGAACGTCGTTGCTCTGGGATCAAACCGGAGAATCACAGTTGTTTGGGACATATATATTAAGAGAAGCCGAAGAGAAGGTCAAGATCATAAGGGACCGGTTAAAGATAGCCCAGTCCCGACAGAAGAGCTACGCCGATAACCGTCGAAGAGACCTAACCTTTGAGGAGGGCGATTATGTCTATCTCCGAGTCACTCCCCTTCGCGGCACTCAAAGGTTCAACATGAAAGGCAAGCTAGCACCCCGCTACGTCAGACCTTTTCAGATCCTCCGACGGCAAGGAGAAGTGGAATATCAACTTGAACCGCCTCCATCTTTGGCAGGAGTTCATGATGTGTTCCATGTCTCTCAACTGAAGAAGTGTCTTCGCGTGCCCACCGAGCAAGCCAATCTCCAACAGCTCAACGTCCAAGAAGACTTGACCTACATCGAGAAACCCATCAAGATCTTGGAAACCAAGGAAAGGGTAACCAGGAGTCGTGTAGTTCGCTTCTGCAAGGTTCAGTGGGACAACCACCCCGCCGAAGAAGCTACATGGGAAAAAGAAGACGAGCTGAAAGCCCAGTACCCTAAGTTATTCGAGTAACGCTCCAATCTCGAGGACGAGATTCTTTGTAAGGGGGATAGGTTTGTAACACCCCAAATTTTCAAAGGAATAAAAATATTAATTAATTCAATTTCCTGGACTTTATTATCTTGAAAATACCTTTAATACCCTTCTCTACCTTTTTGAACTACAACATAGAGTCAATGACCAAACCAGGAGCTGAAAATTTTTGTTTAAGCTCCCAAGGCCAAGATATATTTTTGAGAATTTTTATAAATTTTTACCAAGCTTGGAAGTAGCCCTAAAATTTTAATCTATTTCCTGGAATTATTTTTATTCAGAAATGTTTTAAAGTAGTAACGGGCCCCCTCCCCTCCCTTCTCTCTCTCCCGACCGGCCTAGCCCACTTCCTCCCACGTGCCCCGTCTGACCACTGGACCCCACTCGTCAGCGAGTTCCTCCCCTCTCGCGCACGCGCCCGCCAGCCCTCTCGTTCGCGCGCTCGCACCCGCTGGCCAATGGCCCCCGCCTGTCAGTTCCGTCGTCAACCTCGCGTCGCCGCCCCCAAATCACGCCGGCCGATGACCCCCGCCTCGGATCCGCCTCGCTGGCCCCTCCCGCATTCTATTGACGGCATTAATCGGTTCCCCGTGCCCGGCCGACCGTTTCCCCCCGTTAAACCACGCGTTTAAGCCCCCAAGAACACCGCACCGTGCATGGCCGAGCCCTCGCCGGCGAGTTAAAGCCCTCCCTCGGCTTTCCTTGCATGCGAGCTCCGCTAGTGGCCCTATTTAAGCCCCTGGCCTTCACCGCGTTCGACCCCCACGACCATTCACAGCGAGAACGAACAGAGCGCTCCCCTCTTCGGTTTTTAACACCTCACCGCTGCTCCTACTCCGGTCACCCCTCGCCGTCGCTAGCGACCTTCTCCGTCCCCACCGACCGCACCACTGCAACCGCAAGGACGACCCCAACCTCGGCCACCCCTCCGCCGACGTCGAACCCCGCCGGAACACCATCACCGACGAGGAGCCCGAACCACTCCGTCGTCTACCCTCGCCGCCGACCGCGCTCCGTCGACCTCTCGCCTCGCCTAAGGTACCGTTGTAACCACCATAGCATCCTCTTTCCATTTCTAGGCTTAGCTAGGGCTGTCGTCGCTCGCCGTGGCCCCTGGCCCGCTCGCCGTCGTCGGAGAAGATGACCGGCGCGGGTCGAGTACCCGTGCCGTGTCAGATTCAATCCCGACCGCACGATCGCGATCGAGCGGCGCTAGTTACTCCACGTGTGCGATCTAATCCGCACCGTTCGATCTGGTCAAAGCGTTGCATTTTAATCCCGCGCGTTCATTTTCATTTAAAACCAACGCTCGATCTTGTGCGTCCACGTGGTACCCTTTCGCGCGTTTTAATCCTGGCCGTCCGTTATCACTTAAGCGCCCCGCCTGGCCCTCGTGCGTTGGATCTGAATCCAACGGTCCAAATTGGGCTGGACCACGCGCACAGTGCGTGGGTTCACCTTGGGCCTGGCTCACCGTGGACCCGAGGGGATTTAAATTTAAAATAAATTCCAGAAACTGTTTTAAACTTGTAAAATTCATATCTGGCGCATTTTAACTTCAAAAATTACCATTCCAACTTCAGAAAATTTGTAAAATTATTCTCTACATGTTCATACAATAAAAACAGTAGGTTTACTTTGGACTTTTCATGTTTATTTAAATAGGTATTCAAATGCCCTTAGGGTAAAAATATAAATTCAAATATTTAAACTTCAATAAAGTTTATATTTATTCCTTTCTGTTCATATGCTGAAAACCACTAATTTGGACATGAACTTTTCATTTTAAAATTTATTAGGAAACTTAAAATGAGGCTAATCACTTTTAAAACCCCTTTTTACAAAGGACAACATTTCATTATAATTCCTTTCAAATGAATTATAAAATGAATTTCAGAGGTTCAACAACTTGATTCTCTTTAAATTAAACCAATTTAAACCTATGTGCTTGTTGTGTGGTTTTATATTGTTTAATTGAATGTTGTATTTATTTTATTTTACTTTACTTATATTGGGAAGACTACGATGCCACCGGGGAGCCGGAATACTTCCCGGAAGTCCCTCCCTCGCCTTTCGCTGAACAAGGCAAGTCACCAAACCAATCTTTTGAGCATATTGAACCCATGTTTTATTAAACTATCGCTAAAACACATAGGTTATACATGCATTAGTCAAATGAAACCCCTACAATATCTTTAACTAGGATCCCCCGACCATGATGTGCAACCCAAGACATGCTATCTCGCCTAACGTCCTTGTCACCTTATGATTAATGTTATTAGCTAGTGTCCAATGTATTGACACGATCGCTATAGGATAAAAATGAGTCGTAGCAACTTGGTTCTACTATATGATCCCGTTACTTCTTATCCTTGGAATTCTGTTGGTGATGAGTTATGGTTGTGAGTGTATGCATGGTGGGTTCCGGGTGCAAGCTAGGGCATTGGTCGATAGCACCCGGGGCACTATAAGGACCGGTCTGAGGGATCCGTTGCAATACACTTCCGTACTAACCACAAGTCTAATGGTAAGTCCTAACTAAGGTATGGAGTGTTCCAAACCGAGGCCACCATTTGGAGATGGGTCAAGCAGCACCTGCGAGTGGCTTGTACCAATGTGGCCGGGATGCGGCCCGACGCGCCGGCGAAACCTAGAGCGAGTGGTTATCGCTTGGAGCAATTCATGCCGAGGTTTTGGCACGAGTTCCCGTGGTATGGGTCATCTCGTTTGGGATGAGTGCGTGCCTTGTGGGTACAGTAGTACATCTCTGATCAGGGTCTTAAATCTTTTCGAAAAGCCGAGCCCACGGTCAAGGGCGGGTTGCGTGACATCCCACAGTTAGATTACTTTGAATATGTATGTGCATGATGGTTTGACATGTAAGGACTGTTGTGCGAGGAGGTAAAACGTACTCCTCGAGTTAGATGATGTTGTTGATGCTCATGTTTACTTTTCCGCATGATTAAATTTGACTACACTAAATGCAATAACTGAAAAATGTACTTTTCCGCAATGTTAGCCATTACCCTTCCTTGTTTATTATCCTGCATTATTACTTGCATTTGCGGTGGCTTGTTGAGTACTTTCTGTACTCATACCCGTTGGACCCCACAGAGGATGCCTACTATGAAGACGGTCTGAAGTAGCGACCCAGTCAAGAAGAAAGATCCTGAAGAAGGCGTTCGTCATGTTTTTTAATTATTTTTATCATTTTATTAAACTCTGATGTAATAAATATGGTCTGCGCACCATGAATACTGTCGTATGTACGATTGTCGCATGATGAACCTCTTGTATTATTGTTTTTCTTATGAAATTCAATAATGTCTCGATTTTGATAAATTGGGGCGCCACACTGATGCCCCTCCGTTGGTCGTGTCTGAAATGGCTTCGGAGGTGAGGGAGACCTTATCGGACCTGCTGCGTCACCTGGAGGATCTCGTGGAGGTCTTGGTCAATGATCGGGTCCGATAAGGGTCCGTTTCAACGATATCTTGAACTCTATTTCTCCAGAGTTGGTTGATGCCCTCACGCTGGTCGCATTTATGGAGTACCATCGGCTAGACATACATCGGGTGATGAAGAAGATGGCCGATCGTGCAAGTTGTGCATCACAGCTAGAAGCGGTGAAAACCAAGGATGCGGCGATACTTGTTGAAGGTACTCTTTTGAATCATATTCAGGAACAGTAATAGACCACGTCGCTGAAACTTGAACAGTTGTGGGCGGAGGAAGCCAATTTGGCCTCGAGGATGGATGGGGTCTGAGTGAAGATTGCCGAGAAGGAAGGCAGTCTGGTCTCTTTCCCGGCTTGAATCTAGGACGAAGAGCATCGACTCGCTGACACTGTCTGCCACGCACAATGTCGATGTCGTGCTTTTCAAAATGTCCTTGGCTTTGATGCCAAAGATCGGGCCATCCATCGGAGCATCGACATGATTCGGCTGCGGGCGATTGAGGCAATTCATCATGCTCTTCTTTAAGATTTTCCCGTATTGTGCAAAACACTTTGTAATCATAAAATGATCTTGAATGTTTTGCTGTTGATTGCCGAATTGATCTTGAGTTTTTGTGTCTAAGGATGATGTTTTACCATCGGCCATCTAAAGGCCATACCATTGCTATCCGCTATTGAACGTTTGCATGTAGACCTTTAGGTTCTTATCCAAACGCTCGGGAAATACTTCTTCAAATATTTTCCATTCAATGCTTTCCTGAACACTTCTCCATCTAATCCCTTGAGCAAATAGGCGTTACCTCGCACTGCTTGATGTACTCAAAATAGTCCTTCCCAATTAGATGAACACTTATCGAACCGATTATCCTTAGACCCGATCGATAGGATAAGCTTCCACACGAGTTCTCCATTTTAAAATGACTTGGGCACCACTTTCTTGTTGTAACACCTAGCAACTCTTGATTTATTCTCTTCAATTTTTTGAGGGATCTGAATCGGAGCTACGCTAGATCATCTAGGCCATCTGTCATTAAATTATAATAATCATTAGCTGTGAGTTGGTCATATAGTGTTATCCTTCTTGAGCCAATGTTATTTTCCTATGGTAGTATTGCTTCATGGCCATAGGCTAACTGATATGGTGGTACTTGAGTTGATCCATGTAGCACCATAATATATGCCAAAAGTGCTTTTGATAGAGATTAATGCCAACATTTCGGCTGCTCATTGATCTTACGCTTTATTAACTTGATTAAGCTTTTGTTGGATGCTTCTGCCTTCCCATTAGCCTATGCATAATATGGAGACAAATTTAAGAGTTTGATTCCCATACTAGTTGTGAATTCCTAGAACTCTTCAGATATGAAATTGTCCCCAAATCTATGGTGATGGTTTGTGGAATCCCGAACAGATATATTATGTGTTCCCTAATGAACTCAATGGCATTGGTAGAAGTAACCCTTTTGAGTGGAATAGCTTCTACCCACTTTGTGAAGTAATCAGTGGCTGCCAATAAGAACTTGTGTCCTTTACTTGATGTTGGGTAGATCTAGCAGATCATATCGATGCCCTATCTCCAAAAGGGCTAGGGTTTAATTATTAGGTTCATTGTCGATGCGGGTGCCCTTTGAATAGTTCCAAACTTCTAAAAATCTTGACACCCCTTATAATATGTTATGCAGTCTTCAGGAGCAGCCCGATACTCTATAGGTAGGAAGAAAACCATGTTTACCCCCACATTTCCCTTGTCGTCATGATTGTCCTTGTGGTTTACTCTCCATTAAATTTTGATCTTTCAAGTCCAATCAGTCTCAACTTTGTAATTATGTGCCTTTAGTTCTTTCTGCTGCAGCCATTGTACACTCCTTTTCTGATTATTCATGAAGATCCTGCTGGGGCACCACTGCGGCTTTCCTGATGTGGCGCTTCCATCAGTCGATCGACTATTTTCCTCAACATTGACAGGGGCAAGACTTTCAAGTATCGACGCCCTTGACGGTGACAACCTCCAATGAATGGCCATGTTCTCATGATTATGTGGCTTTGTCCTATCACTACACAGACCATGGTCGCCTTGCCACCTACCCTCGCTGCCACACTTAGGGCAATCATCCATCACCGGCAAACACAACCCTTTATTCCAACAGAACCTAAAGAAATCATAATTCCAATGGGGGTTGAATCGTGAGTAATTTTGATCGTCTTCTCTGTCTACCTCTTCTCTTGACTTTCCTTCGTATTTCTCGATCAGGCCCGAGGAAGAGACACTGCTTCTAGTCTTCCTGCTCTTCTTCACATGTCGATCGTCAGCACGATACGCATGCACCATGTTGAACGGGAAAGGGTGGCCGTCAATATTCATTGGCTTCTTCCCATCATCGAACTTGATTCGGCCTTACTCCACGACCGATTGGATCTGCTGTCTAAACACCTTGCATTCGTTAGTGTGGTGCGATGGAGAATTGTGTCAATTACAATATTTCCTTTTCTTCAACTCATCGACATGTGGTATCACGTGATTGGGTGGCAACTGGATATACCTTTGTTTAAGCAACAGATCGAATAGCCTATCGACCTTATTGATGTCAAACTCATACTTTTCTTATTTATTAGATGCCTTTACCCTAGGACATGTGATCTATCTCTTGTTCCTTGTCCATTCGGCCAAACCAACCTCTGCATCAGACCCGCTATCCCCATTTAAATCTGAATGGTACGCTTGAGTGTACGCCACCTTCTCCTGATATATGTCCCTTTTTGCTTCCTGGAATCAGCTCTCATGGGCCAATACCCACTGTACAAAGTGCGAGAGGCTCTCAAATTCCTGTAATGAAAACATTTTCTTTATTGGATTTAGGAGTTCCTAGAATGCCAATTCAGCCAATTGCACATCGTTGAGGTTCAGGCTATAGCATCTGCTACTCACATCATGGAATCTTTGCACATAATCTTGCATCAACTCATCTGTCCTCTACTTTACCGACGTCAAGTCGGTAAGCTTCATCTCATGGATGATGGTGAAGAAATACTTGTGAAACTTCTTTTCTAGATCCACTCATCATTTGACAGAGTTCACCGGTAATGACAGGAACCACACGAAGGCTGATCTTGATAGTGACAACGGGAAGAACCAGGCCCTGAGTGCTTCCTCAACTGATGTGCTCGATCGTGTAGACCGAGTGCTGCCCCAAGAACTTGGTGAAGTCAGGAATCTTGTATCGGTTCGGTAGTAGTACTTGATCGAACCACTCTAGATAAGGTCATCGATACACGTATGTCTGGTCATTGGGTTTGAGTCCAAATTGGTATTGAATAACTTTAGTGATTTAGTTCACCCAATCATATTCTTGCTAGTTCAGCACAGGTACCGATCAGTCATTGGAGCCTATTGTTACTGATCTAGCCGAACAGTGTTGTATGTGTGTTCTTCATTCGAATAGGGTGGCACTCCGTAGTATGTGGTCTGATGGTATCCCTGAGGGATGCCATCGGTTTCCCCCCTTGGCGGCACAAGCTAGGTCAGGCAGCATATTCCTGGAAATTCCGTATGTAGGTTGGGGTACTTCTAGCCTGATTATCCCTTGTGGTATGGCCGAAGGCTGGAATTGTGGCATACCCGTTCTAAAGGGATACGTATTACACGATGGGTCCTATCTAGCTAGCCCTTGGAGCACAGTGGTAGGAAATGGGGCCGTCATGCTCCCTTCCAGGACGAATGAAGTGTTCAACGGACCCTGCCTCAATGGCCCTTGTAGTGGTGGCACCGGCCGTGTGTGTAGAGGGTTTTGTAGTACACGTGGGTGGTTAACGGGGAAGTACATAGGGCCTTGCACCGGTTCCTGAGCAATTGTGCCATGAATAGTTTTCTTGATCAGCCCATGCATGGTATTAACCAATACCTCAGACTGATTGATGAGAGCATGATGGAGAGCATTATCGATCGTTTCTTGAAAACTAATCCACAGACTCTCGGCCTGCTTGATGATTTCCCCGGCCAAGACTGGCTTCAGCAATTGGTTCCTTTGGTCTGGACTAGATTGGGTCATGCCAAAGGCCTCGAGACATAATCTCTGGTAATTTTCTACATGGTCTTGTATATCCGCCCTCTATTCATCGATCAACGCTTCCCTAGTGATCGGGGTTATGTTATTGTTGTCAACTTCACCTGCCATGGATGAATCGTCTGAAGGATGTCCCATTGGGCATGCCAAAAAGTGTGTTGGTGTCGTTTTTGGTCACACACGTGGCCTGGGATGCCTGCTTAACTCCAGTGCAAGTCGTACAATCTTATAAAAAAGGGTTCTAAGTGTGTTAATCAGTATGACCCTACAACTGATAAGGAGGAATAAAAATGACATCAATCGGCCGTGGGGCCGATGACCATGGCAATGTTATCTGGGCTAAGTACGCCATCAGATGACAAGTTAAAGTCTTCGCACGTAAAGGACAATGAATATTTCCCAGAGCATATAAGATATAACATGGAATGAAAGATAACCTATTTCCTTCTACTCCAATAGAAACTAAATATATCATACCATACAATGTATCCATATTATCAAATCATCATAACAGCAAGATCGAACCTAACCAAGACAGTTGCTAATCATGAGAAATCAATAATACTTACACTCATCAGGCACACTTTATTTAGATGAATGGTATATAACATGAATCAGGTACAATAGAGAGGGATATCAGACCTAACCAATGAAGCCTCAAACTACGACACCAGATTCACATCAATCTAAGAGATCAAAGTGATGCAGCCTTAGACCTAGCAAATACTCCAAGATAAACCGGCGATCACATTAACCGGGTCGATGCCTTAAGAAATCGATGTGATGCAACCTTGATGAACACTGACCTAGCCGATGCGATCGTCAGGGTGGCGGGACTCACCTCTTCACCAGAGATCTGAACGATGCAGCCTAGTTCTGACTATCAAGTCCCGCTGGGATTAATCTTGGGAATCCAAGGGTGGCGATGCACTGAAAAGTAGTTTTGTTGCAGTTTATTGTGTGTCCTCTAAACCTAGATAATTGGATACATATTTATAGTCCGGAGACTTTCCATCTAAGTAACATCCATCGTAACTGATTCTAGATTATCTTTATCTCCATCGACTTCCTCTTAACCGGCAATTTGTAATAGAAAGGACAGGATTCTTTGACCAACCTTAGACCAGATTTCCTTGACTTTTGTTGACCATGCGGCATCCTTAATGGGCCCGAGCTTTGCCAAATCTTGGTGTTAACAATAATGCTCAGTGACACAGCTAATGACTCGCTCTGAATACGGTCCAGTTGGGTACCCTCTGCATGTATTGCCTCATCATGGGTCATGACCACTTCTAGCTGCGATGTGCAATTTGTGCAATCGGCTATCTGCCACAAGGCTCACTGCACCACTAGCCGATGGAACTCTATGAATGTGGCCAGCGTAAGGGAATCAACTAGCTCCAGAGAGAGGGAATTGAGGATATCATTGAAACAAGCCCTTATAAGACCTGAATAATTAACCAAGGTCTCCATCAGATCCCCCAAACAATGCAGCAGGTCCGATAAAAACTCATTCACTTCCGGAGATAGTTGAGGCATGTTCAATGAGGCGGGTGGTGGTGACTTCGTCATCCTCAAGATATTGGCCAATATCAAAAGAAAACTTCTGGATGAAGGACTGCAAGAAAAGGAAAGTTAGTATAGGGGCAATCATGGGATGATAACAAATACAGGGGTACTTACATCAAGTGGTACGGTAGGATTGGCTAATTGTGGGACGCTATCAGCAGAAGAGGTTGCAACCTCACTGTCTGCTTTATTGACGGGGATGAGGCGAGCTGATGGTATCAACCATCGGCTACATCCAAGGTTGATGTGAGTCACATGTACAACCAAAATCAAGTCAAACGAAGAGGGTTCCTGATGAGAGGCATCGACAGTGGCAAAGGGATTCCCCATGACAACATCAACTAGAGAAGCAATGGAGATAGTAACAACGACCTCCGCGATGATGGTTTCAAAAGCTTCGACCGATGAGGTCTCAAAAATGTTGTCAGCCATGTTATCAAACACCATGTAGAGAGACGCGACATCAATAGGAGAGCGTGGCTAAAGATGAGAAGATATCGGGTGTTAGAAACATGAAAGTAAAAGATGTATATGACACAAAGGTAGAAACAAACCTGTGCTGATGATGGGATTTCGATTGCCAGCATCGAATTACCAACATCGGGGACTTGCGTGGCCCAAGGAGGAATTGGTGATCGCTATAAAAGAAAATAAGACAATAAGCCTACAATCCACAAAATAACACCATAAGCAAAGGTCAAATGCTTACCAAGGGCAGCGAAGTCAAAGCCGGCGGGGTCATTTGACCAGTACGGGCCTTGGTTGATCAGCGCACACCCACGACATGTGCCTGGCGTTTGCACACGGGGGTCTTGACCCATCTCCCACTAACCCAAGACGTGGGGGTAGGAGCACCGAAGCCCAAGTTAGTGACAGCCGATACAGGACCGTATCGTATCGGCTAGCCACTTAGGTTCTCGAAGGGCGCATCGATGTCATCCTCCTGCATGGTATGAATATAAGCAAGCAATAGGGGAGAAAATGGAGTAAACAAGGAAACAAGATGAAATGTTTACCTCATAATAATTATCGACAAATCCTAGATATAACCACTCGCAGTATATCCTCGAGGGTTGATTGAAGAGGTTCATATTCCACTCGCTAAACCACTAGCGAAAAGTAGTGGATGACTCATGGAAACCAAACCAAGAGGATGGGTCACCAAGAGGGACCTTGTCAGTCATCTGAAGAAAATGATTGTATTCCATGAAGTCTTTAACTTCTCTGTGGACTTGGATTTGGCCGATGAAGAATAGGCAGGGTGGAAGCTGGCCAAATCCCAATTATCTTGTGAAAACTGTCGGTTGGTAGAATTCATATGAAGCCTTTCAGTTGTCAACGGTGAAATGGATGGGTAGGGGCAATGAGAGATCGAGGCCTTGAAAAGAATTATGGATTCCTCGTCCTGACACACATCGGTGATTAACCGATGAGGGCATTCATATTCTAATTAGTACCCATAGGGATACCAGACAACTTGATCGGTGGAAAACCTAGAATAGAAACCCTTGAAACAAAGGGGCAAGGATTCATAGCACATACGGAAATTAGTGCAACAAGTGGTTACCTCACCTAGAGAGGTGCATTGGCGATAAGTGGTGGCGGCCGATTCAAGAAAATCAGTAGGAATTCCATTAGGGCAAGAGAAGGATCATTGGTAACTTTGGCGGTATAGACATTGAGCCAAAGTTGAAGGAACCACCAGGGCCGCCAAAATGGCCAATAGGCTCGCTGGCCAATAGTTTGGCCGACACTTGACGAAGAAGTTGATTGGTGGCTCCAAGAAGGTATCGGCCAGGAAGGATCTTTTTATATGCAACAAGCTGCTCGGCTAGGATTTGAAGGTGGCAGGTCAGAACCAAGGTGGATCCACAAAAAACAAACCTTTCTACAAGTCTAGTTTTCTTGTTATGCTTTGAAATGTCACTACTAGAAAACCCACTATTGGGGGAAAATATTTCATCCTCAGAATCGTGTTAAAACCTCTACATCAACGCTATCCGAAGACAAAATGAAGTTAGAAGCTTTGTTCTCCGAAGGTCCTAAAGCATCAAGACTTTGCTGCTTTGTTCTCGGAACCCCTTTACCTGGAGGGGTACTACCAGCAAGGATAGAAGAATTACTTTATCACTTTTGACTTAGTCTTTTACCTTTTTAACCCTTTGAAGAATAATTAAACAATATCTTCTAAGTCGGTTGTAATTAGAGTGTAAAGAGGTATTTTCCTAATGTATCTTGTCTATAAATACCCATCTTCGTTCTGTAAGAGTTATCGAATATGGAGGTATTCAATATACACTTCAAACTATCTCAAGCTATTATCCAATTTGGAGGCTCGAAATAGTCCTCATAAGCAAATACTTCATTTGTCAGTCTTTCAAGTTTACTAAACCTGTTAGCATAATCTTTTGCGCCAATAGTTAGCGTCGTCCGTGGGGAACTTAGTACAAAACTTTGTTCTCTACCAATCCTTTCCTAGAGCCATACCTCCTAAACGGAACCTAGACACTAGTCCCCTCCAAAGGTCTTCTCGAACCTCTAGGTTAGGATTTTTGAACACCACCGAGGTCATAGGACCCTCTGTTGTCCCCCACCTCAAACTCCTGAAGTGAACGCTCACCCTCGAGCATATGGAGCTCCTCCTGTGGCTCCATCTGTGCTCCAGACTGATTTCATCAGTTCTCAAGACCCGAAGGGCCCCTCTAGAGGAAATGAAAGCCATCCGAAGGACGTGGTGGCCCAGATGGCTCGGCTTCAGGCCAAGGTATAAAGGTGGAGACAAGAACCTGCTGATAGGCTTCGCCCTCAAGCTAGCCCGATCATCTCGGAGATGCCTCAAGACGATGACCCTGTCTACTATCCCAAAGCTTCTGAGGTCCAGAGAGGCACCGAGAATACCTCCTTCGACGAAGAATCTTCGTTGCACCCAGACCTGCAAAAGGTGCGCTTCAACCCCGAAGTTTTAGACTTCGAAGTTGTGCATGTACTCTGGAGAGGAAGACCCTGGAGAATTCTCCCGCTCCTATGCTCTTGCAATTGAAGCTAGAGGAGGGGTTCGAGACACGATGGCCAAGTGTTTTCCCGTTGCGCTCAAAGGGGTGGCTCTCCGTGGGTTCTGGTCCCTAAAACTAGGATCAATTAAGTCTTGGGAGCAGATGAAGAGAAAATTCGTGACCAATTTTCATGGGACCTTTGTGGCCCAAATGTCTACCTGATGTCTTTTTCAGGTGAAGCAACAGCCCGACTAAACTCCGTGACAATTCTTCAAGTGCTTCGCTCATACGAAGTCTCAGATAAAGGGGTTGTCTGCATCATCCGTTGTCGACGCAGCACGCGAAGGTGTCACGAACGCGGGACTCCTCGACAAGCTTCACCAGAAACATATTTATTCGGTAGAGAAGTTATGGCCTACTTCGAGCAATATGCCAAGTCATAAGAAGGATGGCTTCGAAGGACTGCTTTGTCTTCATCGACCTTCCTTCATGAAGTCAAGACTAAGTCGAAGGCCTCAAGCTCACCACAAGTGTCTCTCTTCGAAAATAATCAGCATGATGGATGAAGAGGACAGAAGCATCCCCGCTCCAAAGGTTCTAAATATTGCCCCTTCTACTTTGAAATTGCCTCCTAGATATCAACAGGCTCAGGGCAACAAGGACAGTGCCTCAAGGCCGCTAGGAAGTAGGCTAGTCAAGGCCTGGCCTTCTTCTACTGCGTGCATGGAGAAAATCGAAGCCATACCAATTTGGTAAGGACTATCCCATCCAATTTGGTAGGGAATTGCCTCCGGAAATTGCCACTTCACTAGAAGAAGTGGTTCAAGACAATCTAGATTTATTTTCCTGGTAAGATGAAGATATTCCCAGAGTCGACCAAAGAATTATTGAGCACAATCTGCTCGTCAACCCAAGGGGTCGACCTATTCGCTAGGGGCTCCACAAGTTGTCAACAGAAAGAGCAGATCTCACCAAAGTAGAGGTTGAAAAGTCACTAAAAGGATGGATCATTAGGGAAGTGGCCCACACGGAGTGGTTAACCAATCCCGTCTTTGTCAAGAAAAAGGCCTCCGACAAGTGGCGATTGTGCATTGACTTCACATCCCTGAATAAAGCATGCCCATGTGACCCCTACCCCATGCCCCACATTGATCAGCTCGTCGACTCTACAGTTGTCTTCGAGATTTTAAGATTCCTCGACACGTACTCTGGATATCATCAAATATGGTTGAAACATGAAGACAAAGCCAAGATAAGTTTCATAACTCCTTCAGGAGTTTTTTGTTACGTCAAAATGCCCTTTGGCTTAAGGAATGTCGAGGCAACCTTTTCAAGATTAATTGCAAAGGCTCTAGGTCACTAGATAAGCCACAATGTTGAGTCTTATATGGATGACATTGTAATAAAGAGTGCTTTGAAGCACCAACATAGTCTAGACTTAGCAGAAACTTTTCATAGCCTATGAGCATGTGGAGTTCGCATCAACCCCGAGAAGCATATCTTCGAGGCTAAAGTAGGAAAATTGTTAGGGTATTTAGTTTCGAGCAGAGGAATCAAAGCTAGCCCAACGCAGATAAGTGCATTGCAAAGGATGGCTCCACTAGAAAATTTGAAGAAAGTCCAGAAGCTTGCCGGATGCATCGCAGCCCTTAGTAGATTTTTGGCAAGGTCCGTAGAGTGGAGCCTCCCAATATTCAAAGCTTTGAAGGGGTCCAAAAGATTTGCCTAGACACCGGAATGCTAGAAGAGCTTCAATGAAATTACGGACTATCTCAGAAATCTTGCAACTCTTACTGGGCCCCTCGCAGATGAAACTCTCCTTCTTTATCTTGCGGCCACAGGCTCCGCTGTTAGTGCAGTACTTGTTCGAGAAGTGGATTTCAACAGAAAGCTGGTGCAGAATCTGATATACCTCATATCGGAAGCTTTATCTAGAACCAAAACACGGTACTCTGAGCTCGAGAAATTTAGTTATGCCTTCGAGGAAGTTACAACATTACTTTTTGGCGCACAATGTAATTGTTCCAACTTTGAGCTCGAGAAATTTACTTATGCCTTCGAGGAAGTTACAACATTACTTTTTGGCGCACAATGTAATTGTTCCAACTTCATACCCCCTTGGAGATATGCTCTGAAGCAAAGATTCCATGGGGAGAATCAGGAAATGGTATGTCGAGCTAGCCCCTTTTAGAATTTCCTTCATAGAAAGAACAACCATCAAATCACAGGTGGTGGCTGATTTCGTAGCAGAGTGGACCCCATTGCAGTATGGGCTCCGGAGGAACAAAATGAAGGTGTATGGACCATATACTCTAACAGGGCTTTTTAAGAATCCGGAGCAAACGCCAGAGCAGTCATAATCTCATCTTCAAGGAAAAAAGCAATGTACTTCGCAAGGCTCAACTTTAATTCCACCAACAGTATTGCGGAGTACGAAGGGATCCTACTTGGCCTTCGCAAAGCGCGCGAACTTGGCGCTGCAATAGTTGTCATAAAAACAGACTCTTAAATCGTTGCAGGGCACATTGATAAAATCTTTCAAGTTCGACATCCACATCTTGCCAAATATTTGGAAGAAATCCGCAAGACCGAAGTAGCATTTAAAGGGATTTCTATCCGGAGCATCCCATGATCCGACAACCAGCAAGCAAACATCTTGGCCAAAGCTGCAGCCGGAGCCCTATATATGCTCTAAGGGGCTTTTTATGAAGAACATGCCTTCCCTTCAGTGCAAAAACTCCCTCCTGCTGATGTACTTTGCATATCGAGCAGTGATTGGCAGAGTCCAATTATGAATCTTTTGCAAGATGAAGCTAATTTGCCGAAGGCCCAAAGTTGTCAAGGTTACAATTGAGGGTCAGAGTCTGTTCTCCCCTACTCCGATGTATCTCCCAATCTGAAGGACAGGACGTACTTCGGGAAATTCACGAAGGCCTATGTGGCCATCTAGCCCCTCGAGCTCTAGCAGGCAAAACACTTTGCTAGGGGCTTTATTGGCCTACTATAGTAGCTGATGCGGAGTAATTAGTCTGCACTTGTCAGGGTTGTCAATGGATGGGAAGATGGAGTATTCGTCCCCCAACACCTCTTTAGGTTATCACTCTGGTATGGCAATTGGCCCGATAGGGAATGGATCTCATTAGCCCCTTCCCAATGGCAAAAGGCAGCCTGAAATTTACAGTGGTATTGATTGAATATTTTTCTAAATTGGTCGAAGTCGAGCCTCTGACCGCTATCACTTCTAAAAATGTGCAAAAATATTTCTGGCACAATATTATTTGCATATTCGGAGTACATAGGTAGCTTACAATAGACAATGGCACTCAATTCGATGCTAAACCTTTCAGAGAATTCTCAGAAGGTCTTGGTATCCAAATGTGCTTTGTAGTTGTCCGTCATCCCCAATCCAACGGAACCATCGAGCGAGCCAATGGTAATATTTTGTCATGCTTAAATCGAAGGATAGTAGGATTGGCAAAGGGGTTGTGGACCGAGGAACTCCCAAAGATTTTGTGGTCCATCCGGACCACTCAGGCAAGGTCTACAGGGTTCACCACTTTCCGATTATTATTTGGAGATGAAGCCATGATGCCAATGGAGTTAAAAGGAGGTTCCCTCCGCACCACGGAACCAGATCTTGACAATGAAAGATAGGCTTCGCTAGACTAGACTGAAGAAACAAGGCTTCGAGCTATTGCCAACCTAACAAAGTACCAACACCAGACGAAGACATGGTATGACCCAGAAATTAAGCTTAATGAACTTAAGTCGGGCCATTTAGTATTGCGAAGCATAATTGCTCTGGGAAAATTAGGAAATAAATGGGAAGGACCATATATCATCTTGCGTTCAGGACGCCCCGGTTCTTTTAAACTAGATAATTTAGAAGGGGAAGAATTAAAACATGCATGGCATGCGGAGCACCTTAAACGTTATTTCGTTTAGGGGCTCCTTGTAACAGATTGTAAACACCATTCTAAATAAATAAAGCTTACGTTTCGAATAATGCATAGCTCTCAAGGTGATTCCTACCCCTGGTGGATGCACTAGGGGAATGGAGCTAATTGCGGAGGTAAGCATCATTCATACGAACCCAATCAACGAACTTCGAGCCACCGGAGTGAAGCATCCATCAAGGTGGGAAAGTACCATGAAAAATGAATTCCGAGCCATTGGCTCGAAAGCATCCGGAAAAGAGCTGAAGGTGACCATGAAAAACGGATTACAAGCCATTGGCTTGAAAGCATCTGGAAAAAAGAGTCGAAGGTGACCATAAAAAAGGATTTCGAGCCATTGGCTTAAAAGCATCCGTAAAAGAGTCGAAGGTGACCATAAAAAAGGATTCCAAGCCATTTGCTCGAAAGCTTCCAGAAAAGAGTCAAAGGTTACCATGAAAAATGGATTCCAGGCCATTGGCTTGAGAGCATCCGAAAAAGAGTCGAAGGTGACCATAAAAAATGGATTCCGAGCCATTGTCTTGAAAGCATCCGGAAAAGAGCAGAAGGTGACCATGAAAAATGGATTCCAAGCCATTGGCTTGAAAGCATCCGTAAAAGAGTCGAAGGCGACCAAAATAACCGTATTCCGAGCCATTGTCTTGAAAGCATCCGTAAAAGAGTCGAAGGCGACCAAACTAACCGGATTCCAATACATCCGAAAAAGAGCACTAAGTTACCATTTATGGCCTTCATACCTTTAGGTTCGAAGAGTCCTACGAGGTCCATAACGACCATCTACTCAGATTTCGAGCCTCTGGTTCAAAATTTATATTCAATATAATAGGGGCTCCGAGCATCTAAAGTCAAAAACTCTATGAAAATTGTGCATTAAGCATAGATAAGCAGGCAAAGCGTTGTGCGTGACTGACTTCGCTTGATAATCTATGGCACTCACCCTCAAAGAGGGGCTAGGAGGTAAAGGCACTCACCCAATCAATTATATTACATCATGAAAAATCAGTGTCTAAACCAAGAAGAAAATGAAGATCCCTCCGACCCTAAGACTAGCTTCGGGGTTCACCTCACTTCGAGGGTGACTCATTCTTGAGCTCGGAATCTTCATAACTTTTCGTTTAATCCACTTCCCTTTTTGCGAATCCCTAAAGTCCTACTGCTCTTGCTGAAGTTTGGCCCAGGTCTGAAGTCTTTCTAGGCTGTCTTCGCTTGGTCTTCGTCAAACCACTCCTCTTCGAACCAGTCGATGCCCTCCGAAGATGAAGATGTTAAATTTACAATTTCCTCCTTTTCCTCCTTAATATAAGCTAGTACTTCCCTACAAATTTCAGATGCAACCTCTCCGTGGCTCCCTCGAGGAACAGAAAAACGAGGACGTCTATGAGGTCTTAAGGCTTCGAAGGTAGACCACTGCTGATGGAGCCATTCGTTAACGTCTAGCATTTCAATCTCATCATCCATAAAATACGAAAAATCCTAAAAGAATTTCCAAATAAGTTTTTTTCATTCAAAGCAAGACATGAATACAAGTTTTTACATAATAGGGCCCTAAGGAGAGCTAGACATTCGGGTCCAGAGGAGGCATGCTTGTTGAAGGCATTGTTGGAGGAAGCATCCGCGCCTGCTTTTGACGGTGTCCTTCGTCGATCCACATGATCACCACTGTCCGACCTTCAGCTTTCCAGTGTGCTTGAAAAGCCTCCCAAGCTGCAGCAACGTCAGGCGAAGGGGTCAATAGCTGGTCGCTAGCAAAACTGGCAGGTGCTACTCCAAAGTCTGGCACAATGGAAATTCCAAAGTCTTCGAAGTGGCGAAGTACTCTGAGTGCAGCTACTTCTTCGGAGATCTCTCTGTACCGAGTACACAAAGTCTTCATTGTCTTCGCCGCTGCTTGGATCATCTTCACCTTCCGAGCCAAAGTTTAGTTCGCCAACGAGGAAGAGGCGCAAGCCATCCCGAAGTATTCCAAGACGCCCCGAAGGACGTCCATGGTCTTGGAGGTTGTACTGTCTCACTTTGCCTTCTCTGCAGCCAAGGCCATGGACGAAAGCCGCATGTCACGGATCAGAGTGGTGAGCTCGGTTGTCTTCGTCATGAGGAAAGTCTTCTGAGCAAGCAGTCGCCTTACCTCATCGGCTAAATGTTGGCACTCTTCCCGAAGCCATACAACTCTAGCTCTGGAGGCTACTTGCGCCTCTCGAAGCATATCGACTTTGGTCCAGAGTACCACCCGCTCAAACAAAAGCTCTTTGTTTGTGGCTTCCAGCTTTGCCTTCGCGCTTCGCTCTGCATGGACTATCTCCTCCAAGTTTGAAGCCTGGCCCTCGGAGTTGGCAAGCCTCTCTTGGAGAGCCGTCACCTTCTCTTTGAGTCGATTACATTCGCGCTCATTAGAAATAGCAGCTACATGGGCAAGAACAACGTGCTGACAAAATAAAAAGAAGAGCGAGGTGAGTATGGTATGTATTTCAAATAAACTAATGTTTGCAGGTGCACCGTACCTGATAGGCAGCCCGTTCAATGGTGGTGTCCAGCTTTGACCCTTCGGCCTCGCTTATTGAGGAGACCAGCTCGGTCTCACCCAACTCTCGACTAGCCTGTCACGCCCCGATTTAATAAATCAGGACTTTTATTGAAATTCCATAGAAAATCAATAAAAACAAGACGCTCATCATGTGACCATGTACAATACGAGCAATCATTCACGGTTCGTAGACCGCATTAATACAAAATTGAATAAAGGTAAGAGAAACTAATAAAATAAAGGGTCCTAGATGAACGCCTCCTTCCAGTCTCTCCTTGACTGGGTCGCTACTCCAGACCTTCATCCTCCTCGTAGTAGACGGGCTCTGGTGGTGTAAGTCAACGGGGGTGAGTACAGACGTACTCAGCAAGCCACCGAATACAAATATAATGCAGAGTAATAACAAGGGAGATAGTGGCTAATTTTGCGGAAAAGCGTAATTGTAAAGCATTAAGTGTGATCAATTTATTAGTACTGAAATGTAAACATGTGTATGCATCATCCTCTTCTAACTCGAGGGGTACAGTCAGCCCCACCTCGCTCAACAGTCCTTACATGCCATGAATAACTCAACCATTCAAACAATTGTAAACTAACTGCGAGTAGTCACACAACCGGCCCTTGACCGTGGGCTCGGCTTTTCGAAAAGATTAAATTACTCTGATCAGAGATGTACCACTGTACCCACAAGGCACGCACTCATCACTTACACCAAAGTGTAATGAGATGACCCATTCCACGGGAACTCGTGCCAAAACCTTCCATATGGTTCGCCTCGACTCAACAGCACCCTCTTATAGGTTTCATATGGTGTCCCGACGCGTCGGAGCCCCACCATACCCCCCTTGAGCCTCGTCGGTACAAGTCACCCGCAGGTTGCCCCTTGCCCCCTCCACTATGGTGCATCGAGTCGGATTGTTCCATACTTCTAGTTAGGACTTACCCATTAGACTTGTGGTTAGTACGGAAGTGCTTTGCAACAGATCCCGCAGACCGGTCCTTATAGTGCCCCAGGTGCAACCAACCAGTTCCTGAGCTTGCACCCGGAACCCACCATACTTATAACATAGCCAACTCCAACAGAGTCCAGAGACAAGAATAACGGGGAAATTCATATAACATAATCCATCTATCTACGACTCATTCTTTTTATCCTATAGCAGTTGTGTCGGTACATTGGGCACTAGCTAATATTTTTATAGTAGAGTGACAAGGAGTTAAGGCTCAATAAGCATGGCTTGGGTTTGCACACAAGGACGGGGATCTAATAAATATAAATGTAGGGCTTGATATTTGACTAATGCAATAATATCCTATGAGTTATAGCGGTAGTTAAGAAAAACTGGGATCAATGATGATCAACTATTTCCACAGGAGGGTTCAATGAGTTGCCTTGATCAGCAAAGGGTGAAGGTGGAACCTCGGGGTAAAACTTCGGATCTTCGGCGACGTCGTAGTCTTCTTGATACGGAAAAGTAAACATAACATTTCAATAAACAATCCAAAACCAATCATACAAGCATACATGTTGTGGGTGGTTCAAGTTAAAGGAGATAGAGTCTTAAATTTTAGGGAATTGTTACTTAAATATTTAAGATTGATTTCTAATGAGATTTCTGAATTTCATGTCTTGATGTAATTATTTTTCCTAGGGGTTTTTATTTCCCCTTTTGGGCCTGTTTGGCAACCAACAATCCCGGCCTATTCCCTGGGGATGGGCCGGGATTTTGAACTAAAATCCCGGCCCATCCCCAGGGAATGGGCCGGGATTGTGGGCTGCCAAACCAGCCCTTTTAGAGATGAAGTAGAAAGGTATAAAATACCCTTATTATTTTTATTGTAGTAAAAATAGTGAACTTAAGTTGTTAGGCCTTCTGAAGTTATTATATAAGTTTTCATGATGTTTTTGTAAAGTGTTGTATTTCTATTAATGATTCATCCTAAAGGGCCTTAGAAATGTTATTTAATAAAATGTCATGGACAGAATGGACATTCCATTTTTATTGTATTAAAAACAGTGAAATGGAGCCAATATATCTTCTTAAATTAATTTATAAATTTCTAAGGGTTTTTTCCGAATTATTAAATTGAAATATTAATTAAATCCTAAAGGGGACTTTTCTTTACTATTTAATAAGATTATTATGTGCCAAATAAACATATTGTTTTTATTGCATGAAAGGGTAGACAATAAAAAGAAAAATTTTCCAGAATTGAAATGGTCAAATTTGGAGTTAATTTGAGCAAGATATGAATTTTTAAAGCTTAAATAGATTTTCTAGAATTTCTAAAATTAATTTTCTGAATTAAAATAGCTCTGGTCCACGGTGGACCGATCCCACCATGCGCGGGGTCACTATTCTCATGGACCCGATCGCTGTGGGCCGTCCGATCCAGATCCAAGGGCTGGCGGCGGGGCGGGAGGCTTAAATGAGATTGGAGGGCTCAGATTGCCTGATACCGGTCAACTCCGGTCAATGCAATCTGGGCCCTCGATCTTGGGATCTAATCGTGGCCGTCCCCCTTGGATCCGATGGTCACGATTGAGGAGCCATGCTGAATAGCGTGGGCCTCATGGCTCTAGAAGTGATGAGTCATTGTCAACGATAGTCAACGAGGACTGAAGAAGAGAAGAGATCTGCTGTTTCATGGGCCGCGTGTGACTCAGGTACACGGGCAGCGAGCGACTGTCGGGCAGAGGAGGCTGCGAAGTCGGGCTGGCCCAATCCGGGTGCATGGGCCAGAAGCAGTAGAAGACCCACTGGGCTGTTGACCAGGACTGACTCAGGTACACGGGCGGTGAGCGATTGCCGGGCTGAGAGAGCTGCGGAGTCGGGCCGGCCCAATCCGGGTACCTGGTGCAAAGCTGGTGGAGGCTTTGTCAGTTTCGGCGTAAAACTGACAACCGTTGATTTTGTATCCGACTGTCCAGAAGAGTAGCTTCAGGATATGTCATCTGTTACTCTAGGCCCACAGTCAGTCAGTTGTGTCTGTAAAAATTCCTAAGGGCAGTAGAGTCTTTTTCTTTATTTTTGAGTCTGTAAAAACCCTAAGGGGCTGGTAGAATATTCCTAGTGTTGGGCTGCCTATAAATAGCACCCCAATCCCTAGGGTTTGGACTACCCTTTTGTGCTGAAATCAAATCCACCCATTGGGTCACTTTTGCCTCTCTTCTCTCTCCTGTGTGCGCCGCCAGGACTGGCTCCTCCCTGTTCTTGCATTATTTTCACTCAAATCTCTTGGATGCTTTAATGCTTTGATCCCTGGTGAATTTATTGCTTGCATTTTGTTTGGTTTGGGGAGTTATTGCCTTACCTACGGGCTGCTGAATTTATTCTTGAAGAGAAGCTTCTTCGGCTGGGAGTGTTCTTCACGGTGGTAGTACTAGTTCTTGCTGTTGCAAGTAGTACTGCTTTACTGTAGCTACAGTGTTCGGCTGCAGCTTTTCACCTTCTATCCTCCAGCTTTTTGATCGAAGCTGACAGTCTCTTTTGCCTTTTTCTGGTGTGTCTGGCGAAGCTTGGTTCCGTGCGAAGCCCCTCAACTCCGTGAGGCAGGCTCCGATCGAACCTCTTTAAAGGGTTCGCTTAGACTTCGAACTTCGGTCTTTGAGTCTGAGTTGCTAGATTCGAAGCTCCTCCTGTATGGACAGCATTGCATACTTCGAACTAGCATACTCCGAATCTATCTGTTCGAAGTGCACACTTCACTAGGTTTCGAAGTTTGGGTCCGAAGCTTGTCCGTTCTGATAGACTTCGCTTGGATTTCTTTGTGGCGTGTATGCCTTCGATTATCCTTCCGAAGCTTTCCCTGTTCGAAGATAGAGTGTAGGCTTCGGACTTGCTTTTCTGTCGCGTGACAGACTTCGCTTCTTTGTTCGAAGGTAGTCCGTCTGTTTTGTGTGTTCGAAGTTTTGTCTTCGAAGTCCTCACTTCGAAGCAGGCTCCGACTTTGTCACCTTGCTCCGAAGCTCTTGGTTCGAAGCTGTGTTCGAAGTCTTGTCTTCGAAGTGCTTACTTCAAACCAAGCTCCGGCACTGTTTACTTCGCTCCGAAGCTCGTGACTCGAAGTTGCGTTCGAAGTCTTGTCTTCGAAGTGCTTACTTCGAACCAAGCTCCGGCACTGCTTTTACTTCGCTTCGAAGTACACGTCGTTTCAATCTTCTTCGAACTAGGCTAGACAGTGACACCTTCGGCATTTCGGACAGACTCCGACACCAACCTCCGAAGCAGACCTCGACGTGCGAAGGGGGCTTCGCCAAGACCCGAACAGGAGACAACTTTGGACAGTAACTTCTCTTTTCACTCTATACATACTTAGATCATTTCATTGAGAAGTATAGGCCTGTTACAACTTGTTTATCTGCCTAGTTGCACCACTTTAGGTTTACACTGTTTATCATCAGTTGCTTCTAGGTTAGAAACCTTTAGACTTAGGCCTATTGTCTACTTTCTGCTGCATAGTATTTTTGAGGTGCGTTGGGTATTGGGAACAGGCCATAGATTCGAAAGAATTTTTAAGGCGCCCATTCACCCCCCCCCTCTGGTCGCTACTTTCGGTCCTACAAGTGGTATCAGAGCGAGGTTAGGGTTTTTTCCATACCTTAACCGGTTCTAAACCCCAGTAGTGACTATGACGTCTCCAGGCAAGGTCCCGTCCTTGGAAGCCTATGGCTACAATTATTGGAAGACTCGCATGCGAGCCTATCTCATGAGCCAGGGTTCGGACATATGGGACATTTGCGTTCACAGCACGTTTGTCATTCTGCCAGTCGCTGAGCACGGTACTGCTGGTATCATTGCTCAGCATCTGAGCAACAGTAAGGCTGTGAATATTTTGTTTTCTGGATTAGGTCCCACTGAGTTTGAGCGTGTGAGTCATCTCTCCACTGCGAGAGAGATCTGGGCTACCCTCAAGGCACACCATGAGGGAACAGCCCAGGTCAAGGCTCGGCTCTATCAGACCTACCGGCGTGAATATGAGAACTTCACACAGAAGCCGGGTGAATCTGTTGAAGCCTTGTTTGGTCGCTTTCAGTCGATCATTAACAAGCTTCGGGACAACAAGGCTGAGGGTGCTCAGTTAGTCTCAGATCATGAGCAGGCGCTCAAGGTTCTTCATACCTTGGACCCAAAGATCTGGGAGATCAAGGTATCATCTATCGTTGAGAGCACTTCTTACGATACCTTGACCATTTCTGAGTTATTTAGCAAGCTAAAGGCCACTGAGGTAGATATCCAGTTGAGATCAAATCTCACTGGCTCTGGATCAAAATCCCTGGCCCTTGCTACACCTTCTGTTGATCCCTCTGCTGTGAGTTGTGCTGGGTTCTCCTTGATGTCTATCACTGAGGACCAGCTTGAGTTGTTGGGAGATGATGATTTGTGTCTCTTTAACAACCGGGTGCGTCGTGTCTATGATAAAAGAATGTTCAAAAGACACGGCACAAAATCCGGATGCTTTGAATGTGGTGATCCAGGACACTTCATCGCCGACTGCCCCAAGCGCAATGGATACAAGAAGGGCACCGGTAGCAGCTTCCACGACTCCGGCAAGCATGAGAGCCCCTCCTTCACCAAGGGCAAGCCGAAGACCCGGTTCTTCAAGAAGGCCCTGAAGGACTACCGGCGAGAGAACAAGAAGCGCGACAAGGCCTTCTTCGCCGAGATGGAGAAGAGCTACTCCAAGAGATCCACGTCTTCTTCCTCTTCATCGAGCTCAAGTGATGAGGAGATTACCATCAAGAAGGGGAAGGACAAGGATGATCCGGCGGGCCTCTGCTTCATGGCTTTCGGAGACAAGCCGAAAAGCCGCACACACCAGCGCCGAAGATCCCGCAAGAGCTTCTGCTCCATGGCTCTTGGGGATAGAGAAGAAAAGAGCTCCTCCGACGACTCCGACGACGACGATAGCAAGGTATCATCTTATGAGCGTGAAATTGTTGATTTACTAGAGAGCAATCGTCAGGAGTTAAAGTATCGGGAAAAACTGCTTAGGGGGGCCAAGAAGAGGATAGATGAGCTAGAGAGTGAGCTTGCCGTGGCCAACGGCAGAATTGAGAGTCTATCCTCTTCCCCTTGCTTGGGTGTTAGCAGTGAGTGCCCGAAGTGTGAGGTGCTTCTGTGTGACCTGTCGACTCTGAAGTCCAGGTACACAGAAAGGGTTGATGAGAGGGACGCTTTGGCCACTGAGCTTGAAAGCGCTCAGCAGGAGCTGAAAGATGCTCACGCCACTGTCGTCGTACCCTGTGCTGATTGCCCATCTCATCTTGCTAGTTTAGCTGAGCTGAAAGCCAAGGGCGATGAGCATCTAGGTGATTTGGAGAGGATGAGAGCTGAGCTAGCGCAGACTAGGCTAGAGCTTGAGACATTGTCAGTTCCACCCACTGTCTGTGAGAACTGTCTGTCTCTTAGAATGGAGTTGATTAAGCTAAAAGCCGGGAAGTCTGTCCAAGTAGAGAATGAGTGTGAGACCTGCTTGTCTCAGGTGGAGGTTCTAGCTTCCTTGAGAGAGGAGCTAGCAGATTCTCAGAATGAGAACTTTTACCTCCGTTCTATCCTGAGTTGGATCAGTGCCAGAGAGCCACAACTTGGCATGATGATCCAGCAGTTCAAGAGGAAGGATGGGTTTGGAGTAGGTTACACCTACACCAAGGCTGACTTTGAGAGTGCCCTCAGCCGGGCAGTGGAGTGGAGTAAAATGACTCCAGAGCAGAGGTATCCCAAGACTCACTCCACTGAGTCCTCCCAGGCTTGTCAGCCCAAGGATGGAGTGATTCATGAGCCACCCAAAGCTCCACCCAAGAAGCCTATCTGGGTTCCTAAGCCCAAACTCCTCCACTCTTCTCTAGACTCTCTTCCTGGACCCTCTCAGCCCAAGAAGACCACACCAAACACTACCAAGCCCAAGAACCCCAAGCCTCAACTACATCCCAAGAAGCCTACCTATCATTGTGAGTTTTGTCAGAGAGACGGGCATCTTGCGGAGTTTTGCTTCAGGAGGAAGCGGGTTGAGAGAGCAGAGAGGGCTCGTAGTGATCAGGTGCAGTTCTACCAGCTGGGTGGTAGACTGCGTGTTCCTCGGCGCGGGGAGAGGCTGGAGGCCAGGCCGCGTCGTGTAGGTGGTGGTAGAGGAGACGGCTTTCTTGCCCGTGCTCCAGTTGGTGGTGTTCGTTCCGGCAGAGTTCCAGACCGAGTTGGCTACGGTTCTGGACCTCGTGGCCGTAGGGTTAGGAAGAACCGTGGACCGCGCTTTGAGGCGCGTTTTGGTCCAAACTCTTTTGATGGTTTTCGCTTTCCATCTTTTGAGCAGATGGCTCGACACTGGTTTAGCTCTTTTGCTAAACCTGGTGCCGGACCATTTGCTCCCACTTACAGACATTGATTGTGCAGGACCGGGGACTGGAGGATGTTTGGATCATGGACTCAGGATGCTCTCGCCACATGACGGGACATCGCAGATGGTTCTCCAGTCTCACTCCCCCGAGCTCCAAAGAGTACATTACTTTCGGGAACAGCGGTCAAGGGAAAGTAAGTGGCATAGGCTCAATCAGCATCTCAGACCATTTCTCTTTAAAGAATGTTGCTTTGGTTAAAAATCTGAACTTTAATTTAATATCTGTTTCGCAACTTCTTGAGGATGGTTTGGAAGTGCGTTTTAAGAAGGGCAATTCTTCTGTGGTTGATTCTAGAGGGTCTTTGGTTTGTCAGATTTTACCCTTCGGTAAAGTTTTTCGAATTGACTTCTCTAGTTCTTTTGGCCCTTCTCGCTGTTTGATTGCTGGATCCTCTTCTGAGCTCTGGAAGTGGCATAGGAGGTTAGGTCATTTGAGTTTTGATCTGCTAGTCAGGTTAAGCTCTATGGATCTCATCCGAGGATTGCCCAAGCTTAAAATGGAGAAGGATCTGGTTTGTCATCCCTGTCGTCATGGGAAAATGGTTGCCGCTTCTCACTCACCTGTGACTCAGGTGATGACTTCGTATCCAGGCGAGCTTTTACATTTGGACACTGTAGGTCCAGCTCGGGTACGCTCGGTCGGTGGGAAGTGGTATGCACTTGTGATTGTTGACGACTTTTCTCGTTTCTCGTGGGTTTTCTTTTTGGAGTCTAAGGATGAAACTTTTCAATTTGTCCATGACCTGATTTTGAAGCTGAAGAATGAGAACAATGGCCGGATGCGAGCAATTCGCTCCGACAACGGCTCTGAGTTCAAGAACTCTCAGTTCGTCAGCTTCTGTGGTGATCAGGGTCTGGACCATCAGTTTTCTTCTCCTTACACTCCCCCACAGAACGGCGTTGTGGAACGAAGAACCGCACGCTAGTTGAGATGGCCAGGACGATGCTCGACGAGCACAGGACTCCTAGGCGTTTTTGGGCTGAAGCCATGAACACGGCTTGCTATCTTGCCAACCGCATTTTTCTTAGAGCTTACATTGGTAAGACATCATATGAGTTGCGGTTTGGCAGACAGCCCAAGGTGACCCACTTGCGAGCGTTTGGCTGCAAGTGCTTTGTGCTCAAGAAGGGAGGGCATTTGGACAAGTTTGAGTCTCGTTGCTGGGATGGTATTTTTCTTGGTTATGCATTGCATTCTCGAGGCTTCCGTGTTTGGAACCTCGAATCCCAGCTGCTTGTCGAGACGTGTGAGGTTTCTTTTGATGAGTCCTTGCCTTCTTTGACTCCTTCTTTTGAGCTTTCTGGTGATGATGAGCTCGGAGAGTCCATCTTCGAGGAAGATGAGGATACTCCAGCTGCTGTTGAGGGCGGGCCTTCTGCATCCCCCGCAGAGCCCACACCCTCTGTGACTTCGACTGATGATGAAGGCGGACCTCTGATCACTTCTTCCACTTCGATCGAGCCCCTTCAGTCGAGTCCAGAGGTGCCAGCTGCTGACTCCGGTGAGGTGACTTCAGATCACCAGGGAACCCGAGCAGTTCAGCATGACCACCCCTCAGAGCTCATCATTGGTGATTTGACTGAGAGGACTTTGCGTTCTTCTGCCTCTCTCGCTGTGTTTGCTGAATCTGCGTTTGTTGCATCTTTTGAGCCCAGAGACATTTCTCATGCTCTTTCTGATTCTAATTGGATTAATGCTATGCAAGAAGAGCTTGAGAATTTTGTCCGCAATCGGGTTTGGACACTAGTTGAGCCGCCACCAGGATGCAACCCCATAGGCACCAAGTGGGTATTCAAGAACAAACAAGGTGAAGATGGGGTTGTGGTGCGCAACAAGGCTCGACTAGTCGCCCAGGGTTATTGCCAGAAGGAAGGTATTGACTTTGAAGAAACCTTCGCTCCTGTGGCCCGTCTTGAGTCCATTCGTATTCTTCTAGCTTTTGCCGTTTCGAAGGGTTTTAAGCTTTTTCAAATGGACGTTAAGAGTGCTTTTCTGAACGGGTTCATAGAGGAGGAGGTATATGTTAGGCAACCCCCCGGTTTTGAGAACCCTAAGTTTCCTCGACATGTTTTTAAGTTGCATAAAGCTTTATACGGGTTGAAGCAAGCCCCCAGGGCTTGGTACGACCGGTTGAAGCAATTTTTGTTGGGGAAGGGCTTTGTGATGGGTTCTGTGGACAAAACTCTCTTCTTGCTCAGAGATGCTTCAGATTTTTTAGTTGCTCAGATTTACGTGGACGATATTATCTTTGGTGGTACTACTGATTCTCTTGTGTCCAAGTTTTCTGAGCAGATGCACAGTGAGTTTGAGATGAGCCTCATGGGTGAGCTTAAGTATTTCTTAGGGCTCCAGATCAAGCAGACCAAGGACGGCACCTTCATCCACCAAGGTAAGTACACTCGCGATATGTTAAAGAAATTTGACTTTGGTGGTGAATTGAAGCCGCAGATGACCCCGATGGGCACTTCCGGGGGTTTGGACAAGGACGAGAGCGGTGCCAAGGTCAATGAGAGAGAATTTCGAGGGATGATCGGTTCGCTGTTGTACTTAACGGCAACAAGACCAGACATACAATTCGCCGTGGGACTTTGCGCGCGTTTTCAATCTTCACCACGCGCGTCTCACCGGCAGGCTGTCAAGCGCATTTTCAGGTATCTCACCTATGCGCCTGATCTTGGTCTTTATTATTCAGCATCATCATCACTTGATTTATCTGGCTTTTCGGACGCCGACTTTGGTGGGTGCCGGTTGGATCGCAAGTCGACTTCCGGTACTTGCCAGTTTCTTGGTTCTTCCCTTGTATCCTGGTCTTCTCGAAAGCAATCTGGAGTTGCTCTTTCGACCACAGAGGCTGAGTACGTAGCTGCTGCCAGCTGCTGCTCACAGATGGTTTGGATGATTTCCACTCTTCGAGACTTTGGGTTATTCTTTCCTACCAGGATTCCATTGTTTTGCGACAGCACTAGTGCTATTAGTGTAGGGAAAAACCCGTGTCTTCATTCAAAAACCAAACATATTGATGTGCGCTTTCACTTCTTGCGGGATCAATATGAGAAAGGTGTCATTGACCTTATTCATGTTGATACCCATCATCAGTTGGCTGACATTTTCACCAAACCCCTAGATCAATCTACTTTTGAGCGTTTACGAGGGGATTTGGGTGTTGTGTATCCTTTCTAGGATATTTTGCGTCAGTTTTCTTTTTACTCTTTTCTTGAGTCTTTTTGTGTGTGTTCATATCATACATATTCACATATCACACATTTGAGCCTGCTTCTGTTATATGATTGAACTGCTTTACTTAGTCTAGCTGGTACATGCTTTTGATTACTTGTCAATGATCATGCTTTGGTTCAGTTCACTTGATATATCTGTCATATGCATGGCTTTTATGCTTTAAACCTGAAAAATGATCACCATTGCTTCTGGTAACTAGCATGCGTAGGCTGAGTGTTTTTGCTATCTGTTGCATGCCTTGTAGCCAGTTCATCACATAGATGCAGATATGCAACTTGGACATCTTTATGCTTTAACATGGAAATTGTGCTATAAAAATCAAAAATGAATGAAAATTCCATGCCTTTTTATGCTTAAGTTGAAAAGATCCAAGTGGGTTTGCTTTGTCGCATTGCATTGTTCTGGACTGCTTACCATAGCACTTTGGTATGAACTAGGACAGTGTAGTGTATGCCAAGACCAATGTCTTAAGCTTCTGATGGTCCAGTTCTGGCCTAGGCTTGACTTGGTCGGTTAGTATAAGGTTTGACATGCAAATAACCCTTGGCACAAAATGACAAAGGAAAATAAAAAAGCCTGAACTTTAAAGGGATAACAAGTTTGCTGAAGCACTTTGTTATGTACAATGCTTATCTTGGTTGATATCAGTTAGCTTCTGCATCTCATGCTTTACCTTGCTTGTTTACTAGAAAATGTGGTGATGCTTTTATTTGCAAAAACTGAAAAATGCGTGCTAAATGACTTTCGTTAGATATCATCTCTTGCACTGATCATGCCATGTGTCCTAGACAGTATTTCTTCTGCTATACCTGTTAGACACTGTATTTGCAGTCAATCATATCTGAGAAGCCTGCTTTCTACACTCCACCTGCACCCCAGTTGCATTCACTGCATATTTTGAGGGGGAGTTGCTTTTCAGGGGGAGTCTGTGTCTCTTTTTGAGTGCTTGATGAGTTCACTTGTCAACAAGGGGGAGAAAATTTGGGATCAGAGTTTAAGGGGGAGTTCTTACTCTGTTGATATCCTTGTTGTTCTAAACATCGCACTCATTTTGAGCTTTTACGTTTTGGTTAACCATAATGACCGTTTCTTGCTCTTGGTTGGCTTTTGGTCATTAGGGTTAAACTTTTACCTTATTTTTCTTCTTCTTTGTTTTCTTGTGTTTTGTTTTCGTGTTTCCACATTTGTTCACAGGTGTAGAAGAGCTGAGAATTGAGGAGTGTTGACAATGCTCTCATCAAGGGGGAGATTGAGGAGCCATGCTGAATAGCGTGGGCCTCATGGCTCTAGAAGTGATGAGTCATTGTCAACGATAGTCAACGAGGACTGAAGAAGAGAAGAGATCTGCTGTTTCATGGGCCGCGTGTGACTCAGGTACACGGGCAGCGAGCGACTGTCGGGCAGAGGAGGCTGCGAAGTCGGGCTGGCCCAATCCGGGTGCATGGGCCAGAAGCAGTAGAAGACCCACTGGGCTGTTGACCAGGACTGACTCAGGTACACGGGCGGTGAGCGATTGCCGGGCTGAGAGAGCTGCGGAGTCGGGCCGGCCCAATCCGGGTACCTGGTGCAAAGCTGGTGGAGGCTTTGTCAGTTTCGGCGTAAAACTGACAACCGTTGATTTTGTATCCGACTGTCCAGAAGAGTAGCTTCAGGATATGTCATCTGTTACTCTAGGCCCACAGTCAGTCAGTTGTGTCTGTAAAAATTCCTAAGGGCAGTAGAGTCTTTTTCTTTATTTTTGAGTCTGTAAAAACCCTAAGGGGCTGGTAGAATATTCCTAGTGTTGGGCTGCCTATAAATAGCACCCCAATCCCTAGGGTTTGGACTACCCTTTTGTGCTGAAATCAAATCCACCCATTGGGTCACTTTTGCCTCTCTTCTCTCTCCTGTGTGCGCCGCCAGGACTGGCTCCTCCCTGTTCTTGCATTATTTTCACTCAAATCTCTTGGATGCTTTAATGCTTTGATCCCTGGTGAATTTATTGCTTGCATTTTGTTTGGTTTGGGGAGTTATTGCCTTACCTACGGGCTGCTGAATTTATTCTTGAAGAGAAGCTTCTTCGGCTGGGAGTGTTCTTCACGGTGGTAGTACTAGTTCTTGCTGTTGCAAGTAGTACTGCTTTACTGTAGCTACAGTGTTCGGCTGCAGCTTTTCACCTTCTATCCTCCAGCTTTTTGATCGAAGCTGACAGTCTCTTTTGCCTTTTTCTGGTGTGTCTGGCGAAGCTTGGTTCCGTGCGAAGCCCCTCAACTCCGTGAGGCAGGCTCCGATCGAACCTCTTTAAAGGGTTCGCTTAGACTTCGAACTTCGGTCTTTGAGTCTGAGTTGCTAGATTCGAAGCTCCTCCTGTATGGACAGCATTGCATACTTCGAACTAGCATACTCCGAATCTATCTGTTCGAAGTGCACACTTCACTAGGTTTCGAAGTTTGGGTCCGAAGCTTGTCCGTTCTGATAGACTTCGCTTGGATTTCTTTGTGGCGTGTCTGCCTTCGATTATCCTTCCGAAGCTTTCCCTGTTCGAAGATAGAGTGTAGGCTTCGGACTTGCTTTTCTGTCGCGTGACAGACTTCGCTTCTTTGTTCGAAGGTAGTCCGTCTGTTTTGTGTGTTCGAAGTTTTGTCTTCGAAGTCCTCACTTCGAAGCAGGCTCCGACTTTGTCACCTTGCTCCGAAGCTCTTGGTTCGAAGCTGTGTTCGAAGTCTTGTCTTCGAAGTGCTTACTTCAAACCAAGCTCCGGCACTGTTTACTTCGCTCCGAAGCTCGTGACTCGAAGTTGCGTTCGAAGTCTTGTCTTCGAAGTGCTTACTTCGAACCAAGCTCCGGCACTGCTTTTACTTCGCTTCGAAGTACACGTCGTTTCAATCTTCTTCGAACTAGGCTAGACAGTGACACCTTCGGCATTTCGGACAGACTCCGACACCAACCTCCGAAGCAGACCTCGACGTGCGAAGGGGGCTTCGCCAAGACCCGAACAGGAGACAACTTTGGACAGTAACTTCTCTTTTCACTCTATACATACTTAGATCATTTCATTGAGAAGTATAGGCCTGTTACAACTTGTTTATCTGCCTAGTTGCACCACTTTAGGTTTACACTGTTTATCATCAGTTGCTTCTAGGTTAGAAACCTTTAGACTTAGGCCTATTGTCTACTTTCTGCTGCATAGTATTTTTGAGGTGCGTTGGGTATTGGGAACAGGCCATAGATTCGAAAGAATTTTTAAGGCGCCCATTCACCCCCCCCCCCTCTGGTCGCTACTTTCGGTCCTACAACGATTCGATCCGGCACGGTGGCAGCACGGGGGAGCCAGGGGCTTCGTTCCTAGCGCCGGCCAAGCGACGGTGAGCGGCGCGCGATGGCCGTGATGGCCTACGGCCCCGGGCGACTGCAAAAATGGACAGAGGGGAGGTAGGGGAGTGTATCCGTACCGGAGGCGGCGACGGCGAGGGTCTGATGGCGTCCGATGGTGAGGAGAGGCGGCGGCGCTTTTCAGGATTGACGACGATGGCGAGCTCTGGTGGTCTTCAAGGTCAACGGGGAGGTGGCCGAGGTAGACGGTGCGACGACAGTTCCGGTGAAGGCGACGGCGAGGACGGCGGCGACCCGAGGCGCCGGTGAGGCCTTGCCAGAGCCGAAGCAGGGGAAACAAACCGAAAAATGGTGGCGGCGCTCAGGTAGGCGAAGGCTAAGACAATTCCGGTGTGGGCGAGATGCAGCGGGTACATGGGTTCTTATAGGGTCTCTCCGGCGTCGTTTTGGTAGGTCAATTGGGAGAAACCCGAGGGCTTCCAAACTTTTCCGGCGATCTTTCTAAGTGCTCGGATTGGCTTCATTGTGGGCGAAATCGCATGGGGGTCCGAGGGAAAGTGATCGCGGTGGATGGGGGGTCGATATCCTGGCTCGATATGGTGACCCGAGGCGGCCGGCGGCGAGATTTGGCAGGGGGCGTTGGAAATGGGAAGGGGGGATCCCCTTCCATTTGGAGAAGAAAGGCCTAACAGGTGGGGGCCACCTATCAGCCGACGCGTTCAAAGAGAGAGGTGCCGACACGTGGGCTAGGAATGGTAGTGGCCGAATGACGCGTGTGTGTGACTGACAAGCGGGGCCGGTTGGGGCGTGGTCTAGAGAGAGGAAGGGGGCGCGCGGGAGGCTGACGCGTGGGGCCAGAACGGGCGCGGGCGGGAAAGGGGGAAAATGGATGGCGTCGACATGCGGGTCCCACTGGTCTGTGAGAGTGGCCGGAATGGGCCATGCTAAAAGGCTCTTGGAGGGGAATTCAGGGTTTCGGCCCAATAAGATTTAAAATTTGTTTTCTGATTAAAATAATTCCAGAAAATGAATTATTTGATTTAGGCTTGAAGGACTGTTGTTAAAATTTTGTAAAAATTCTCAAAAATATTTCTTGGCTTCTAGATTCCACCATAAATTTTTCAGCTTCAAATTTGAATTATTTCTCCCTGTTTTGCTTTAATTGAGTTCCTTTAGCCTTTTTTCTCTAATAGTAAAATTCAGAAATTCCTTTATTAATATATTTCTTTTATTTTATTTCATTTTAATTCTGGGGCTGTTACATAGCCTGAGCTAGAGTCTCTAGTAGAGGCCGAAGTGTTGTCCTTCTTTCAAGAAAAGGGGCCAGAAGGGGGAGCCTTGTCAAGGACGGAACGAAGAAGCGTCCTCTGAAGCTTCTGTTGACTGCCCTCCGTCAGTTGACTCAGACGGAGTCAACCGCGCTGTGGGATCAGGCATCGGCTAGGATTTGCCTTTTCCTTTTCCACGAGTCGCCACCCACTTTGGAGTCGTCTCCTGCACCGGAGTTGCCTCTTGCGTCGGAGCCATCTCCCGCGCCGGAGCTGTCTCCTGTGCTAAAGCTGTCATCGGCGCTGAAGCTGCCTCTAGATCCAGGACCCCTCCGTTGGAGCCACCTCCCCTAGAACTGATTCTGCAAGGTTTGGTTGGTAAAGATGTACCTCCACCACCCTGTTGCCTAATGAGCACAGGACTGCTCGGATGCTCGAACATTTGAGCGAAAGTATTCATCGGACTCTAGAGATTGAACCGAAGCAATAGTCGTGGGAGTTTTCTCGACTATGGAAACCACCACTTCGTCTAGAGCAGGGCCCTCCATTTCCAAGGTTTGAACCTTTTTGGCCTCAACTCTGCCTTGGTCATGAATCAGGACTTCCGTCTGGCCTGGCGGACCGACTTTGGCATCAACCTGGCTAGGTTTGTTCCCCTCTTCATTTGGCACCACCTCCACGCCGTCTCGGATGAGGGTATCGGTTTCCATCCGAGAACCCTCTTCATCATCGCCCACAAGCAGATCTTCGAATTCCTCCGCTATCCGCACGTCCGCATCATATTCTTCTTTGGACTACTCTGGCGACAAAATAGGCGATTTCGAAAGGGTACGGAGCTTCGGCTTGCGGGCTACCTTCTTCATCGACGTCTTCACTGGGACGGAGGTCTCGGCCTCAGCTTTCCTCTTCCTCGGCACTGGATCTATCGTGGACTCGTCCGAAAGGGCTGGGGATCGACTCCGAGTACGCTAATACTCGGTTGAATCGCTCCCAGTTCCCTACCAACTTCACCCTCCACTCCTTCTCCATGAGCGTAGGAGCTCCGAGAACATTCTCTGTAGCTTGGACAATTTGCTCTGGAGTCAGCGTCATCCGTGAAGCTAAAAGATAAGATATCATATGATTAGTTCAGTGAAATTAAATCAATATATGTATGAAACATTTTAACACAGGACATGTGGGAAGATTACCTGTGGAGTCCGAAGAGATTTCTCGAAGACCCCCTCCGAGTTCTCTTTGAAGTGGATAGGCCAGTTGCCCATCAGAGGAGGAATTCAGAGGGCAATGAATTCCTCCACCAAGTCACGCATACTCATGTGTCGACTTATGGAGTACAGCAACCCGAGGCGTACCTGAAGCTGGCTCGGATCCGGGCTAATCTCTGCTTCCCTTTAGTACATGATCTCTTCTAGGGCCTTGCCAAGGCAGAGGTCGTGCCCACCTCCGCATAGAACCAATGGAGGATCCATTATGAATACCACCGATCGTTGATGGACTTCGCTGGAAACCGGTCTTGAAATTCATCCTGAAGTTTGAAATTTATACTTCCGAGGGCCACAACCATCTTCTCACCTCCACGTCTGGTATATGTCTTCGGTTGACATGAAGCCTTGTGGGGAGCTGCGAAGATCTCCGCTCTCCCCGCACACCCTTTGGCCCGCAAGGCCCATTTGAAGATGGCCATGCGAGAGATGGTATTCGGAGAAAGTTGAGGAAGTTTAACATGGAATAAATCTAGTACCTCTGTCAAGAAGTCAACAGCGGGGAGCCTGAGCCGGAATAATTTATTTTCCAGGGGATCGCACTTTTGTAGGACCGAGAGTAGCGACCAGAGGGGGGTGAATGGGCACCTCAAAATTCTTTCGAATCGATGGCCTTCTGCCAACACCCAACGCACCTCAAGAAATAACCAAACACTCAGACCAAAACACAGATCGAAATAGTGCTATCACTCTCATGTCAAATATGATGTGATGTGACAGTCTGAGAGATCATAAGCACTAAAAATAATCTAGCCTAAAAATGACCAGTGTCCTAATCGAAAAGACACCAACAAAGTTCTTAAAGGCGGATTAAATCTTCTCACAAATCAAAACAAGGAAACAACAAACATTTCACACAACAAATTGGCACATATCAAATCATCACAGTTCACAGGTATTTAATCAAATAAAATAAATGCAGATTATTTAAAGGTGCTCATAGATGATTCAACATGCACAAAAGATAAAAAGATTCATCAATGAACATTCATAGTGACATATGAAGATAAAATGCTCGCTGCAATTAAATCTATCACCAAAATACTCAACAGAAATAAATTCAAGTGCAGGAAAATCTAGAAAGATTATTGTTCTTGAAAAAAGACCTTATGTTCCTTGCACAAAGCAACATCTGCTGCTCTAGGGTGCCGCCTTGGTGTCTTCGTGCACAGGGTACCAAGTGAATACCTCCACACGCAGAGTGTACTGCTTCCAAGCGAGCATCGCCCGACCACATTGAACAGTGTTGTAAGAAACAGGTGCTGCTGCCCTTCAGTGAGTGTTCCGCACCACCTGAAAACCGCCGCCACGTGCCCTACCGTGACCCATGCTCAGCAACACACCGCAAGCGCCTTGTCTCTAGAAATAAAAAACAGGAGCAGTCAGTTTTCTCAAGGAGATAAAAACCGAAGGACGAAAAACACATAGCGCTAAAAACCTTCCAGAGAGAACTGTCGGCCGATGAAGAAAACAGTGGCGGCGTAGGTGTTTTTTCCATGAGGAACAAATAGCAAACAGTAGGTAGAAGATACACCAAAAAGTGAACTCAGGATTTTTGCATTGTAAGAGTTGGAAACCCTAGGGGATACAAGCCCATTTTATAGGCAGCCCATTAAATGGGAAAAGACTGATTTACCCCTAGGATAATTTACACTGACGCAAAAATAAAATTGCGGGCCCAACGGGAAAAATAGTAAAATCCTAATTAAAGGTAGATTGTCGTGATATGGAGCTTTCGTAGCAACTATGGCTTCACTTCAGTACCATCGGATCTCCGATGGGCGGTCTGGATAGATGTGTCGGTTTTACGCTGAAACCGACAAAGCGTCCGCTGTCTTTGCACAGGGTACCTGGATTGGGCCGGCCCGATTCCGCGGCTCACTCAGCCCGACAATCGCTCTCCTCCCATTTACCTAAGTCAAATCTGGTCAATAGACTAGTGGATCCCCTACCGTTCCTTGCCCATTGTAGGATCGAAAGTAGCGACCAGAGGGGGGTGAATGTGCGCCTAAAAAATTATTGTTAAACTATATACTAAGCCCAACACCCAAACGAAATTAATCAGATAAAAAATTTTGCATAGCAAATTACTTGAATTAAAGTTGTCTAGACTAAAAATAACTAGTGTCTTAATTGAAATGATATTAAAGATAAACTAAATAAAAATACTGCAGCAAATAAAAACACCTAGATATATTACAAAATATTTATATTGTAGTCTAGAAATAAAGTGCTAATCAAATGGATAAAACATGGATCAACTAAAAATTAATTCAGTAATAAATTGAAAATATTGCACTTACAAAATAGAATAAAAATAGTACTGTGAATAATAATAATAATATAGATTTTTAAATATGAGTAGATTAAAATTACTTAAATAAACGCAACCAAACACTAATAAAATTTCTGCAGATAAAAATTTAATCACTAAATTTCTAAATAGATTTTCAGCTAATTAATTAATAGATGTTTATCTAACTAATTGATCTACCTAGAGAATAGGAGATTAGATTAATTACCTGCATACGTCGTCGCCGTGAGCCTCGTCCTGCTTCTGCCGATCGTCCGCGCAGCCAAGAAAGTGAACTCCGGCCTGCAGCTTCTCCAAAGGAAAAACGAATTGCTCCTGGCCAAAAAATTCCTTCCTCGGGAAGCGTGCGCCTGCCCATCTACCTGTGGAAAGCTTCCCTATGTGGGCCCCCTGAAGCACCTACGCGCTAGCTAGGCTGTGGAGAATGAAGAAAAGCAACTGCGTGTGTGGAGAAGACTTGCGGCTGCTGCCTGACGCTCGTGGGTCCCGGCGAAGAAAAAAAAACTGTGTGCTACCGGCGTGGATTGAAATCTGCCGCCGAAAAATTTCGCCGGAGATGCCGCCGTGGATAGAAGTTGCACTGGCTGTGACCAGAAAAAAAAATTGTGGCGAAAAACTTGTTGGACTGTAGATTGTAGATTGATCTCGAAAACAGTCATCTATCCCCAAGGGGATAGGGGCTTATTTATAGGCAAATCCTAATACATGAAAAGACTACTTTACCCTCGGGTAAAATAAACTGACTCTAAAATAAATTCCGAAAATGACTAAAATATTCTTAGAAAAATTAACTGACTCGAATAAAATATTCTAAACTTAAAAACTAAATATTAATATCCTAGAAATGAATTAATGATAGATTGTCAGTTTTACGCCGAAACTGACAAAGCGTCCACCGTTTTCGCACCGGGTACCCGAATTGGACCGACCCGACCCCGCAGCTTCCTCAGCCCGGCAATCGCTCGCCGCCCGTGTACCTGAGTCAAACCCAGTCAACAGACCAGTGGATCATCTGCCGCTCCTAGCAATGTACCCGGATTGGGCCAGCCCGACTCCGCGGCTCCTCTGCCCGGCCGTCGCTCACTGCCCGTGTACCTGAGTCACATGCGCCTCAGACTCGGCAGGTCTTCATCTCTCCCTTCAATTGACTTCCGTTGACAATCACTCATCACATCTGGAATATCAAAACCATATTCTTCAACATGGTTTCTCAATCTCCTCCTTGATGAGTGCATTGTCAACACCCTTTTCAGCTCATCTCCAGAACCTGCAAAACATGTGGAAACAAGAAAACAAAAGAAAAGAAAATAGAAGAAATAAAAGTTTAACCCTAATGACCAAAAGCCAAATAAAAGCACGAAAACGGTGCAAATCTCAGAATTACCAACAAGGAACTCCCCCTGAAATAAATTCCAGAAAAAGCTAAAAAATGTTCTCTAAACACCAAAATTTCTCCCCCTTGTTGACAATTGGACTCATCAAGTGAGACTAAAATGCACTTTAAAGAGACATAAACACAAACTCCCCCTGAAATGCAGCTCCCCCTCAAAATATGCCATGAATGCAGATGGAGTGCAGGTGGAGTGTGAAAAGCATGCTTCTTAGATATGATTGACTGCTATTACAACGTCTAACAGGTATAGCAAAAGATATACTGTCTAAGATACATGACATGATAAGTGCAATAGATGATATCTTAAGAAAGTCATTAGCACGCATTTTTCGATTTTTGCAAAACAAAAGCATCACCATATTTTCTAGTTGATAAGCAAAGTAAAGCATGAGATGCAAAAGCTAACTGATATCTACCAAGATATGCATTGTCCAAAACAAAGTGCTTCAGCAAACTTGTCATCTTTTTAATTTTTTTTCATTTCTGCCAGGGGTTATTTGCATGTCAAACCTTATGCTAACCGACCAAGTCAAGCCTAGGCCAGAACTGGACCATTAGAAGCTTAAGACATTGGTCTTGGCATACATTACATCGTCCTAGTTCATACCAAAGTGCTATGGTAAGCAGTCCAGAACAATGCAATGCGACAAAAGCAAACCCACCTGGATCTTTTCTGATAATCATAAAAATGCATAAATTTTTCATTTTCTGAATTTTTATCATTTTTATAGCACATTTTTCATATTTAAAGCATATTGATGTCCAAGTTGCATATCTGCATCTAAGTAAGGATCTAGCTACAAGGCATGTAAAAGATAGCGAAAGCATTCAGCCTACACATGCTAGTTACCAGAAGCAATGGTGATCATTTTTCAATTTTAAAACATAAAAGCCATGCATATGACAAATATCAGATATATCATGTGAACTGAAATAGAACATGATCATCGACAAGTAATCAAAAACATATACTAGCTAGAGAAGGTAAAGCAGATTAATCATATAACAGAAGCAAGCTCAAAATGTGATTGATGATTATGCATAATATGAACGCACAACAAAAAAAGACTCAATAAAAAAATAAAAAAGAAAGTAAAACTGATACCAATGAAAAGCTGACTCAAAATATCCTAAAAAGGATACACAACTTCCAAATCAAGATCAATAATCATGAGTGGGACTGAACGGTCCAATCACTACTACAAACTGTCACTGTAGTGGCGTTGGGCAAAACCACTGTAGTGGCGGGCCATTAGATGCCCGCCACTAGAGTTGCTGGTGCTGACGGCAGCACCAGCGCCCGCCACTATTGCTGGTAAAGTAGTGGCGGTCGGTGATGACGTCAGCCCGGACCGCCACTAATGTACCAATAGCAGTGGCGGGCGCTGGTGCTGCCCGCCGCTGCTAAGATGGCCGCCACTAAAGTAATGATGACATCACTTGCGACCGCCACTACTATTCTAGCTATAAATGCGCAGCGTCTTCCTCCCCGAGCTCTACTGGAGTTCGCATTCAATTTTGTCCGTACAATGGCGACAAAAATCTAGATAAAGAGGGGGGAGGCTTTGTTTTCGTTTCTTTTGAAGGATTTCATTCTAGGAGGTAAATCCATTCCGAATCTCACATTTATTTTGTATTTAATCATGTATACAATGAGTTATTATCGTTTTTCTAATTTAGGGTTTGTGAATAGAAATTTTCAAATAATCTTCCATTTACGGCGTTACCTTCTCCCAAATGAACAAATATGACCCTCCTCACAATTATTCATCACTTGTATATTGATTTACGTCATTTTAATCTCCTTTTTAATTTGATTTATGATTATAGATCTAGAGTTATGTTGTTTGGAGAGAGAGAGAAACCAATATAGTTAATTTATTTAATAATTTTTTCTGCTTAATAAGTAGTTTTAATTAAAGCATTGAGGATTTTTAATTAATGTTGTTATGAGCGATAATAAATCAATATATTTTCAATTTGTAAATTAATAAAATTAACAATAATGATTTTATTAATATTTTTTCAAATAATATATGTTTTAGATGGAGCACAGGTCCTGGATGTACTCGTCCAATGACGGAGATGTGGTGGCATATTTTAACAGAGTAACTGAATTTACTGAAGCTGCCGCACAATATGCTTCCCGTCAGAGTGAAGAGGCAATATATTGTCCTTGTAAAGTTTGTAAAAACGAAGCGATGTATCCGTGTTCTGATCGTGAAACCATACGATTTCACTTGTTGAAAAATGGTTTCGTGAAGAACTATTATATATGGACGAAACACGGTGAGATGGGCCAAAATCCTCCTGAAGATTCTGATGTGCCGCAAGATGCTCATCAACATAGAAGAGGTTGTGATCATACATCCGACATAACACATGATGATGTTGATCAACATGATGATGATGACGCCTTTGATGTGGAGGAACTGATGCGAAATGTTGCGCCTGAGGTGTTGTTGCAGAGAACTACAACAAAAGGATACGATAACTTTGAAGCACTTGACAAAGCATCAAAAAACCTTCTTTACGAGGAACGCCACGGATGCGATAAGCAGTATACTGTGTTGTACACAATTCTTGAGCTTATGAAACTGAAGGCCAGCAATGGATGGTCTGACACCAGTTTTTCAGATCTTTTACAACTCCTAAAAAAGGTTTTGCCAAAACCCAATGGTTTACCATCTGATACGTACCAAGCAAAGAAGATGATTTGTCCGTTGACTTTGGGCGTTCAGAAGATTCATGCATGCCCGAACCACTGTATCCTATATCGAAAAGAGTATGGATTGTTAGAGAGATGTCCGCAGTGCAACGCGAGTCGATACAAACGTCCAAATGACTGTGCGGAGGACTACAATGACCACCAGAAGAAGAATAATAAGAGGTTGCAGAAGAGGAATAAAAATGTTATTGAAGACCATCCTGGAAAAAAGATGGAGAGGAAAGTTCCGGCCTTAGTAATGTGGTACCTACCGGTGATTGATCGCTTGAAACGTATGTTCTCTAATCCTAGAGATGCTGAACTATTAATCTGGCATTTCGCTGGGCGAAAGAAGGACGGAAAACTTCGGCACCCTGCGGATGCTAGGCAGTGGAAATCATTTGACTTGGCCCATCCAGATTTCTCGGACGATCCTAGAAATATCAGGATGGGACTTAGCACGGATGGAATGAATCCCTTCGGTGAGATGAGGAACCCACATAGTACGTGGCCAGTCTTTCTATGCTTGTTCAACATTCCATCATGGTTGTGCCATAAAAGAAAATACCTTATGCTCACTACTCTAATTTCTGGTCCAAAACAACCTGGCAATGACATTGATATCTTTCTAGAACCTTTGATGGAGGATATGAAACGTCTATGGGAACATGGTGTCTGTGTGTGGGATGAGCACAAGAAAGAGCACTTCAATCTAAGAGCCATAATCTTTTGCACCATAGCTGACAACCCAGGACGCATGTCCCTAACAGGACAGGTTAAAGGAAAGACAGCATGTGTAGTGTGTGTGGACCAGACAGAATCTATGCATCTTCCATCATTCGTTAAGACGATATATATGCGACACCGCAGATTTTTACCAAAAAACCACAAATATCGAAGAAATAGGAACCATTTCGACGGTACAATCGAGCTTGGACAGCCTCCACGAAATCGAGATGGCAAATTTCTATTCGAAATGGTAAAGAATATCAAAGTTGTTTTCGGAAAGAAGAGGAAGAAATCTGAAAAAATTTCAAAGGACGCTCCATTTAAAAAGCAGTCGATCTTCTTTAGATATTTGCCCTATTGGAAGGAGTTGGAGATTGGTCATGCTATCGATACAATGCACGTTGAGAAGAATGTCTTCGAAAGCACTATCGGTATTTTGTTAGACATACCGGGCAAATCAAAAGATGGACTCAAAGTACGAAGGGACCTTCAAACTCTCGGAATTAGACCCGAGCTTCACCCACAGGAAAGGGCCAATGGAAAATTTTTCCTTCCGACTGCTAGCTATAACCTCACAATTGACGAGAAAAGATCAATCTGCAGGTGTCTACATGGAATTAGAGTTCCAACAGGATTCTCAACGAATATAAAGAATATTGTCTCCGTAGCAGATTTGAGGATGAGCGGCTACAACACTCATGATTGTCATGTTATGCTTGGGCTATTCCTCGCCATCGCAGTAAGAGGAGTCAAACATTCATTTCTGAAGATGGTGATAACACGCATGTGTCACTTCTTCAATGTCATATCAAAGAAGGTGATCGACACTGAAGAGTTAAATGAATTACGTAAACAAATGAGGGAGACTATGTGTCAGCTTGAGATGTGCTTTCCTCCTTCATATTTTGATATTATGGAGCACTATATGATACATATAGCAGACCAAATCTTTGTTCTCGGTCCAACGTACCTGCACAATATGTATGCGTACGAGCGTCTAATGGTTATCTTCAAGGGTTACGTACGAAATCGTGCTTATCCAGAGGGTTCCATGATAGAGGGCTACACGACTGAGGAAGTCATTGAGTGCTATGCAGATTACATAAGAGATGGAAGACCAATAGGAGTTCCCGTGTCGCGGCACCATGGAAGACTCACCGGTAAAGGAACTAAAGGCAGGAAAATCATACGAGACAATAGTTATCAAAGAATAAGAGAATCACATTACAGTGTAATGCATCAGTTGGCGATTATGAGACCATATGTTGAACAACACCTACAAGAGCTTCGTGAAAAGAATGAAGATCACGATGAACAATGGATTATGAAAGAACACAAAATTTATTTCACATCATGGCTGAGGGATCTAAACCTTTCGATCGGAGAAACCGACGAAGAGATGATGATAAATAAATTGTCTTACGGTCCATTGAGCATGGTTAAAACATGGCAAGCGTATGACATCAATGGTTTCACATTCTATACCAAAGCAAAGGATCAAAGGAGTCAGCGCCAAAATAGTGGTGTCAGAGGAGAAGCAGAAGATAGCACTGGACAAAAGAATGCTTACTATGGATACATCGAAGAAATATGGGAACTTAACTACGGGAACTCTATAGAAATCCCTGTATTTAAGTGTCAGTGGGTGAGACATCCAGAAGGTGTGGAGGTGGATGATTACGGGTTTACGATAGTTGACCTTAATAAGGTGGCTTATAAAGATGACCCTTGGATACTCGCTCAATCCGTGGCACAAGTATTTTACATACTTGATCCTAAAGATGAGAAAAAATACATCGTTGCTCCAGGAAAACAAAGAATTGTTGGAGTTGATGGAGTCGAAGACGAAGAAGAATACAATCAGTTTGATGAGGTGCCGTTTTTCGTTGACATATCAAGGATCAATGTGGTTGAAGCAAAACTGTCATTTGGTAGTGTGATTCCTTATCTACGCACCAATGGCGATGGAAAATTAGTTCAAGGCTAGATCATTTATGTTTAGTTGTAAAATCAATTATGTCATTTATTATTAAAACATTTTCAAGATCAAATGAGGATTGAGTGTTGTGAATTATTTCATGTCTTGTAGTTCAAATTGAACTTTTTTTGACTTTGATCATAAAAACATACTTAATGAAATAAAAACAGTACACTAAGGGAGAAAAAGTAAAGTGAGGCATAAAAATACATATTTTCTAAATTTGATAAGTTATGATGTATTTTTATTGTTAAAAAAATCAAGTTCAAACTAGAATTTAATTATGAATAAAAAGTCATGAAAATTAGAATAGAAATGTAAAAAAAAATGTTTGGATGCTAGCAGCAAGGTTCGAACCTCAAACCGCCTGCAGGCAGCAAGGTTCGAACCTCGAACCGCATGGCACCAAAGAAACCCCCGCACCACTGCGCTACTAAGTCTTTCTCGACTTGAGTGGCAACGTATGCTAGATAACCCCACCAGCGTCGGATTAGTAGTGGCGGGCAGGATGACGTCACCAGCCGCCACCGTTATCCTTTTAGTAGTGGCGGGCATGCTGACGTCATCATGCCCGCCACTACTAAGACACCTATATATACTTTCCACTCCAGCCGTCCGAAAACCTAGTTTCATTTTCTAAACCCTAAACTCGCCCCCCTCCTCCCGTCGCCGCCGTCGACGTCCCGGAGCACGTCGCCGCTGCCCTCCGCCCGTCGCCGCCTTAATTCCTCGGAGCCCGTCGGCGCCGCCCGTCGTCGCCGCCATCCAGTCGATCAGTAAATAATTATTAACCTACTTCTTTATTTGGTCTTATTTTATTCGAGCTTAGGGTTAAAATGATGGAGGATTGTTATATTAATTTATGCGTGGTAATATAATTTAGTATAATATTACTAGTAGAATGCACTAACAATAATTTCCACTATAACAATAATTTTTTTAATGTACTGTAAAAAATTTCTGAGAAAAAAATTTCCACTATAACAATAATTTTTTTAATGTACTATAAAAAATATCTGAGAAAACAAATTTCCACTATAACAATAATGTTTTTAATGTACTATAATATTACTAGCTTAGGGTTTTTTAATGTTATAATATCAATGTGACAAAAAAATGCAGATGGCTCCTCCTAAGATTGAACCAACAAACAGTCGATCCTCAGACTCTACATCAAGTGGCGTGTGTGAGGTTTGCAAATGCGGTAAACATAAGGTACATGATGGTATAGTTTGCAGTTGTTTGGCGAAGAAAGTGATTCTCATAATGGACTCCGACTCGGAGGACGACTCGCGATCGCCGCAACCAGATAGGGTAAGTGTTGTGCTACGGAAGAATGATGAGACAACCGGTGGTAGAGGGAAACATGTCGAGGCTAGCGGTGGAAAAGGGAAGCATGTAGAGCAATGCGGCAGCAAGAGGATGAAGGAGGCAAGATCCTCTTTTTATGCAAATTTTATATTTTTATCATCCAATTCAATCATTGATAATAAGTTGTTCTCACTATCGTCGCCGCGTGTATTTTCTTGTTCAGGAACATGGAGAGAAGTTTAGACTGCCTGATGATGCCGAGTTGGTTGAGGATTGGCAAGTTGAGGCTTTTAATCTGTTTAACCAGAAATAGGTTGGGTTTGTGCCGAGGAAGAAGAAGAAGCTCCAAACCATATCTTTCCTTTGGGTTTGACCAGTAGTGCGTTTCGATGTGTAAGCTGGTTTCCCCAGCCTGGACTTGTGTTTGTTTACTTGGTTTCAAATAAACATGATGTGTCAAAAGCGAGCCCCCGCACCACCGCGCTACAAAAGTCTCGATCATATCGTAACAACATGTAATAAAAACACACTTAATAATAAAAACAGTAAACTAAGGGAGAAAAATACCAATTTTTGCAATTAGAATATTGGTGTTGTATTTTTATTGTACAAAAAGTTTCAATTTCAAAGGAAGAATAAACTATAGATAAGTTATGATGTATTTTTATTGTACATGTTTATTAATGAAAAAAAAAGTAAAGTGAGGCATAAAAATACATATTTTCTAATTTGATAAGTTATGATGTATTTTTATTGTTAAAAAAACAAGTTCAAACTAGAATTTAATTATGAATAAAAAAGTCATGAAAATTAGAATAGAATTGTAAAAAAAAATGTTTGGATGCTAGCAGCAAGGTTCGAACCTCAAACCGCCTGCAGGCAGCAAGGTTCGAACCTCGAACCGCATGGCACCAAAGCAACCCCCGCACCACTGCGCTACTAATTCTTTCTCGACTTGAGTGGCAACGTATGCTAGATAACCCCACCAGCGTCGGATTAGTAGTGGCGGGCAGGATGACGTCACCAGCCGCCACCGTTATCCTTTTAGTAGTGGCGGGCATCCTGACGTCAGCATATGCCCGCCACTACTATACTTTTTTCCACCCGCCCAGACTAAACCCTAGTAGTGGCGGTCAGTGACGTCAGCGGCCCGCCACTACTATGTCTTTGCCCGCCACTACTACGATCAATATCAGTGGCGGGCATGCTGACATCAGCGTGTGCCCGCCACTACTAATCCAACTATATAAAAGTTTTTGCTCCCGCCGTCCGAAAACCTAGTTTCATTTCTAACTCCCGTGCGCCGAACTCTACCCATTGCCGCCGCTCCCGGAGCCCACGCCGCCCTCGGAGCCCGTCGTCGTCGTCCCCGAAGGCCGTCGCCACCAAACTCCGCACATCGCTCCCACAGCCCACGCCACCCTCGGGGCCCGTCGCCACCGAACTCCGCTCGTCGCTCCTGGAGCCATCGCCGCCATCCCCGAAGCCCGTCGCCGTCGTCCCAGAGCACGCGCCGCCACCGTCCCTGGAGCCCGTCTCCTTCATCCCCGAGCCCACGCCGCCGTCCCGGATCTCGCACTGCCGCCCTCCACACATCACCACCATCCGGAGCCCGTGTCGCCGCCCTCCACTCGTCGCCACCGTGCTGAAAAAAAGGTCAGCTAGTGCCCTTTTAAACATCAATTCACATGTGTTAATTAGGTCATGGGTCTGCCTATGAATGCTTACGAGATATTTGATAATTTACCACTGAGAAGTGGCTTTATATTTTTGTCACATGGATCTATATTTATTGATATAAATGAGTCTACATGTTAGTCTTAATAATGACATTGTAATTGAAGAAGACATCTTTAGAGTGGCAAATAATCAATTTTTTTGGATGGATGGATATATATACTTGTGCATGTGCCCTTGTTGCGCCCTGTCCTATTTCGCTGCATACACATATACCCTATTGATAGCTGACTTCATCGATCGAGTGTCTCATCGATCTTCCTATATGTTGTGAAAATCAAGGATATATCAAATCAAAGTTGATCAAACATGAAGCACATGTTAATTTTTGAAGATAGTGTTAATAACATTATTTTCCTAATAAAGTGTTAATTACATTATTATGAATTATGAGCACGCTTAGAGCTTATCCTCAAATCAACTATAGATGCAGTGTTTTCGTTCAATTATGCAGTGTTGTATGGACAAAGGCTTCAAAGATAACTATGCCCGCCACTACTAAGAGAAAATAGCAGTGGTGGGCAGGATGACATCACCATGCCCGCCACTACTAATCCTCCTATATAAAATTTTCGCTCCCGCCGTCCGAAAACCTAGTTTCATTTCTAACTCTCGTGCCGTCGTCCGCCAGTTGCCGCAACTCCCGGAGCCCGCGACACCCTCAAAGCCCATCGCCGTCGTCGCCGAAGCCCGTCGCCGCCGAACTCCACTTTTTTAGAATAACTTTTAGAGGCCTATGATGCAAATAATAATTGAGTTATCTCTTGTATGTCATCAAGCCGTGTGACACATCCATTCCTATCAACAACTTCTTCTTTCTCGTGTTGCTGACAGGGAATGGATGTGCTCACGGTTCCATGGCATCCATGAACATTTTGAAAAGCTACACAAAATATGCTGAGGCCTAAACAACACTGTGACCAGTTTACTACCGCTATTATTTCTAAGGCTACTATATACTAATCCTCAAGTTAATGCATCTGGCTGAAGGCCAACATTAGATTCTGCAATTCTTTTTAGGGGCCTATGATGCAAATTGTTATTGAGTTATCTCATGTATGTCATCAAGCCGTGAGACACATCCATTCCTATCAACAACTTCTTTCTCGTGTTGCTGACAGGGAATGGATGTGCACACGGTTCCATGGCAGCCATGAACATTTTGAAAAGCTACACAAAATATGCTGAGGCCTAAACAACACTGTGACCAGTTTACTACCGCTATTATTTCTAAGGCTACTATATACTAATCCTCAAGTTCATGCATCTGGCTGAAGGCCAACATTAGATTCTGCAATTCTTTTTAGGGGCCTATGATGCAAATTGTAATTGAGTTATCTCATGTATGTCATCAAGCCGTGTGACACATCCATTCCGTTCAACAACTTCTTCTTTCTCGTGTTGCTGACAGGGAATGGATGTGCTCACGGTTCCATGGCAGCCATGAACATATTTGAAAGACAACACAAAATATGCTGAGGCCTCAACAACACAAGAGAGAGAGAACAACACAATCTCCTAACTTGAGGATTAATATAGTAGCTTCAGAAGTAATAGCTCACTACTGTAGCCAAGAAGAGTGTTCATACATTTTCCACCTTTGACACTGTGATCAGTTTACTACTGCTATTATTTCTGAGGCTACAGTAGTAAACTGATCACAGTGTCAAAGGTGGGAAATGTATGAAAAATCTTCTTGGCTACAGTAGTCAGCTATTACTTCCGAAGCCACTATATTAATTCTCAAGCTAGGAGATTGTGTTGTTCTCTCTCTTTAGTTTTGTTGATACCTCAGCATATTTTGTGTTGTTTTTCCCTCTAATGTTCCATGGCAACAAAATATGCTGAGGCCTCAACGACATTGTGATCAGTTTACTACCGCTATTATTTCTAAGGCTACTATATACTAATCCTCAAGTTCATGCATCCGGTTGAAGACCAACATTAGATTCTGCAATTTCTTTTAGAGGCCTATGATGCAAATTGTTATTTAGTTATCTCATGTATGTCATCAAGCCATGGGACACGTCCATTCCTATCAACAACTTCTTTCTCGTGTTGCTGACAGGGAATGGGCGTGAACATGGTTCCATGGCAGACATGAACATTTTGAAAAGCTACACAAAATATGCTGAGGCCTAAACAACACTGTGACCAGTTTACTACCGCTATTATTTCTAAGGCTACTATATACTAATCCTCAAGTTCATGCATCTGGCTGAAGGCCAACATTAGATTCTGCAATTCTTTTTAGGGGCCTATGATGCAAATTGTTATTGAGTTATCTCATGTATGTCATCAAGCCATGAGATACATCCATTCCTATCAACAACTTCTTTCTCGTGTTGCTGACAGGGAATGGATGTGTTCATGGTTCCATGGCAGACATGAACATTTTGAAAAGCTACACAAAATATGCTGAGGCCTCAACAACATTGTGTTCAGTTTACTACTGCTATTATTTCTAAGGCTACTATATACTAATCCTCAAGTTCATGCATCCGGTTGAAGACCAACATTAGATTCTGCAATTCCTTTTAGAGGCCTATGATGCAAATTGTTATTTAGTTATCTCATGTATGTCATCAAACCATGTGACACATCCATTCCTATCAACAACTTCTTTCTCGTGTTGCTGACAGGGAATGGATGTGCTCATGGTTCCATGGCAGCCATGAACATTTTGAAAAGCTACACAAAATATGCTGAGGCCTAAACAACACTGTGACTAGTTTACTACCGCTATTATTTCTAAGGCTACTATATACTAATCCTCAAGTTCATGCATCTGGCTGAAGGCCAACATTAGATTCTGCAATTCCTTTTAGGGGCCTATGATGCAAATTGTTATTGAGTTATCTCATGTATGTCATCAAACCATGTGACACGTCCATTCCTATCAACAACTTCTTTCTCGTGTTGCTGACAGGGAATGGGCGTGAACATGGTTCCATGGCAGACATGAACATTTTGAAAAACAACACAAAATATGCTGAGGCCTCAACAACACTAGAGAGAGAAAACAACACAACATCCTAACTTTAGGATTAATATGACATCAGACCTTTTTTGCATAACCAAAATTCTGATACATTAGCATCTTCATATGAATAGTTTATCTATGGCGGAAGAAGGACGTTCCATCGAGGAGCTCATCTACGAGTCTCCCGCAAAAACAAATAAAGAGGGTTCATCTGAAGGATCCTCCGATAGCGAATCTTCGTACCACTCTCCGGAGAATGAACATCCAATGGAGCCTAGGAAGAAGAGAACGAGAGAAGACGCCGATGAGGATTACATTCCTGAAGCTCAAGCGGAGGTAATTATTACGTTAGTAACAAGTCAGAGCAGCTTCTAACCGAGGATTACATTCCTGAAGCTCACATTGTCTATCATCGTAGGATCGTCCAAAGCGAGGAAGCAAGCGTCGATTATTCCAAAGCGAGAAAAGAACAACTATTGTCCCAGCTATTGAGTCAGCTGAGCGAACAGATGTTGAGCCCGCTGCCACAACATCGTCTGCAAATGCGAAGAGGAGAGGGAAACGGGAGAAGAACAAGCTACATACAGCTATCTATGAGGTTGAAGAAGTGCATGTTGATGGGGCTCCAAAGAAGCCAAAAGAAATCACAGCGAAGTGGCGTAACGACTGTGGATGTCTCGCCAGGGAGCGATGTAAGATAGTTTGGAAAAATTGGAAGACTGTCCCTGAAGCTACAAAGAACGAATTGTGGCAGCATATAAAAGCGCATTATAAATTCCCGGAAGACCGCTTAGAAGACGCTAAAGCTGCCACATTGAAGACTATCGGGAAGGCTCTCCGTACATTTAGGACTAAACTGAACACACAATACCTTCAGAAAGATGAGTCGCCACTCAACGACTACGGCTTTATAACGCCAAATGAATGGAATGAATTCAAAATGCAGCATTGCTCCGAAGAAGCCAAACAAGAGAGCATAATGTTCAAAGAACTTAATAAGAAGAATAAGTTCCCCCATAAACTTGGGCCAGGTGGATATAAGGCTAAGGAGGATGAGTGGAGTAAAAAGGAGGAGGAGGACCGTGCGGCTGGGTTACCTGAACAGTTTTCAGGTGCTGATCAGCGCACTAAGAGATGGCTCCTAGGTCGAGCTAAAAAAACACCCGAGGGCCAATATATGCTCTCCGACTCACGGACTAGTGAAGTATTCCAGAAAGCACAGGAAATCGCTGAGTTGGAGAAGACTGGAAAGTTCAAGCCCGAGGGATGTAATGACCAGCTTACATCTGCTCTCGGAAACGAGGAACATCGAGGGCGCACCCGAGGTGTCTCTTCTATAGCACCCTGGAAAAATACTTTCAAGAAACAGGAGGGTGCCACATACAAGAAGCGTCAAGCACGCACAGACGACGCCGCAGAGCGCCGTGCAGAGTGGGAGCGACATTTTTTTGAATTTATTAACGAGAATCCAAACATAATGCAGGCTGCAGCTGGACAAATAATTGTGCCAGAGGTACGACTCGACGTACCAAGCAGTGTTGGCTCAGTACAAGACAAATTTCCTGTAAATTATATTAAAGAGGACACACCCTGCAGCCTGCATGTACCGATAGGGCGCAAAGGGCATTCCCAAGAGGCTGCACGAGGCATTGCTATGCCTGGGGATTTATTTCACAATCGGCCTATTCCTGCTGACTATACCAAGGTTCAGGTCAATGAGATCACCAACGACAGATTTATTAATGACCCCTTGGATCTTCCAATGCCTGATGAGGGGATTGAGACAATCGGAGATGCTCTAAATAACTTTGTCCTATGGGCGAGCCGAGATATCAAATTACTGCAGACAAGTTCTCAGAGTAAATCACCTATTGTCTCATCACAATCCCCCGCATATCTTTCATCTCAGGATGTGCAAAATATAGGATCATTATCACCTGTTGATGAGCGTGAAATAGAGGAAAAGGCAGAGGAAGAGCCAGTGCCCAATAAAGTGGCAGAAGTGATAGAATCGAAAGTGACTTCTGATCCTCAAGTGACAAAGCTAGTGCCAGTGCTTGAGCCCACTGATGAGCCCAACACAAATGTGCCAGAGCCAGATCAAATGCCAGTGCTAGTTCCGACTGAGCCTCAAGTGCCAGTTCCGGCTGATCCTCAAGTGCCAGTGCTAGTTGCTGCCGAGCCTGAAAAACAAGATGCATGCCCAAAGCCAGCAATCCACAAGATAACTGTTCAAGCTGGGCAGTGTTCTGCGCTGAAATCTGAAATGCATAAATTTTTTAATACTTTGGGGCAAACACGTTCTATGCCCGAAGCGGCTCCCATAAAGGCTCCAGTACAAAAGCATGCGGGCTCACTTTCTGTTGATAAGAGGACCTACGGAGACGAGGATTATATCGAATACGAACCAGGCAAACCATTATTACCCCAAGGAGTACTTAATTGTATGCCTTGGGCGATGAAAACATTTCATGACTGGTACCTCGAAGCGTCTTCGTTAGGTGTAACACAAATAGAACTGACGGTTCCACAAGAAATATTCAATTGCCCAGAGTTTAAGCTTGCACTATTTTTCGACGACTTCCATCGGATGTTTCGTCTGAAGCGAACCGACATCACAAGCATGATGCTCTGGTGCATGTAAGTACTTTATACTTTGTCAATACAAAGAAAAAATAAATAATGTCTTATATTGACTATTGTTTTATAACATATGCAGTTGTAATTCACGCGGTGACGAGTCTAAATTGTATGGGTACCTAAACCCGTCATTAATAAGCCAAAGTGTGCTGAACCCGACACTAAACCAGAATGATAGCAAGTACTGGACTGCGGGTAAGAAAAAATTTCAAAGAAAAATGTTCAATAAAGACGAAGACAAACTTAAGAAGAACAAAAGGAGTTGTGCCGCGTTGTATATTGCGCGGTGCATGTATCAATGGAAGGACAGAGAAATTATATGTGGGGCATATAACTTTAAGTAAGTATACCCACTATATCCACTTAAACACGTTTTATCGATTATGAAACTAACATAATCATATATTACTTCTTTCGATAGTGATCATTGGATTGCACTTCTGATATACCCAAAAAGCTCAAGGGTTTATGTGCTCGACTCGCTCGACAAACCCAAAAAAGAATATCAAGATATATTAAATGTTATTCAGAGTGCACATAGATACTACGTGGAAAAGTTAGGTGGCCCACATGATCCACAGAGGCCGAAAGAAATGCTTATCAGAACCAACTTTCCGGTAATATTATATTTTAAATTTGTTAATTCAATTGATAAAGCCAAACTATATATCGTTCTAACTTTGTCTATTTTGAAGTGTCACAAACAATCTCTTGGTTCCGTGCATTGTGGCTACTATACTTGTGATTTCATGAGCAATAACTTAGGAAAGTTTGGGCGGACAGTATCTGAGGATACTAAAGAAGTAAGTTGATTTCTTGTGTGTTAATCTAATATAACTTGCAGCGTATTTACTTATATTTTACGTATGCAGGCGTCAGGTCCATCAACCGTTGCCGAGAAGAGCCAACTCTCTGAATTACAAATGTACGAAATCGTATCAAGGATGTGCCGCTTCACGATGCATGAGATTCTTCATGAGCTTGGAGTATTTTTCGATCCTGAGAGTGAAGTGGCCAAGCATCCAACTTTGTATGATTGGGCCGGAAGAATGAAAAGGCGAACCAATTAAGATATGAGTTAGCCTTCCAAGAAAACATAAACCGCATGAGCATGTATTTGTGAAACAATGAATTGTGTTGATGGATGGTTATTGCGAAACAAAAACCGGAAGAATGTAAATATTGTGAATTTTTGAAAATTGATGAGATTGATGGTTGTTGTGTTGATGTGTTGTTGTTGTGGATGTGTATGTGGATATGTGGATGTTTTGCTGCTGTGTATGTGGATATGTGGATGTTTTGCTGCTGTGTATGTGGATATGTGGATGTTTTGCTGCTGTGTATGTGGATGGCTGTGTGAAGCATATAATTTCTGTGTTTTGGTTTGTGGGATCACAGCATTCTGTGTTATGGCTTATACACAGCAGTGGCGGGCGTGCTGACATCATCTGCCCGCCACTGCTATTGATAACGGCAGTGGCGGGCAGATGAGGTCAGCGCGCCCGCCACTGCTGTTGACATAGTGGTGGCGGGCGTGCTGACATCATCTGCCCGCCACTGCTGTTGACATAGTGGTGGCGGGCGCTCTGACCGCCACTGCTAACCAGCGATAGCAGTGGCGTTAGAGCAGTGGCGGACTGGATGCCCGCCACTATAGGTCGATTTTGCCCGCCGCTACAGTGTCGCTTTGTAGTAGTGAATGCCAGGTTTAGTAAAAGTGTTGAACCAGTGTCGAGCCATCTGCGCGTATGTAGGAAAGCAAAAGGAGTCATATGAGTCTGGACTGAAACGCGGATCAAAGCGCGGTCTTCGGTTCTTCCTAAAATCACGGTCACGAGGTCCAAAACCGTATCCATAACGATCTGGAACTCTGCCGGAACGGAAACCACCCTCCACAGCACGGTCATGAAAATCGTCTCCTCTACCACCACCTACACGACGTGGCCTGGCCTCTAGCCTCTCTCTACGTCGAGGAACTCTCTGTCTACCACCCTGCTGGTAGAACTGCTCCTGCCTACCCCGAGCTCTCTCTGCTCGCTCAACCCGTTTCCTCCTAAAGCAATACTCCTCAAGATGCCCGTCTCTCTGACAAAACTCACAGTCATAGGTAGGCTTCTTGGTATGTGGTTGAGGCTTGGGATTCTTAGGCTTGGTGGTGTTTGGTGTATCATCTTTGGTGTGAGAGGGTCCAGGTAAAGAATCAAGAGAAGTGTGGAGAGTTTTAGGCTTTGGGACCCAGATCTGCTTCTTAGGTGGAGCCTTGGGCTGTTCTTGGAACACACCATCCTTGGGCTGACTAGCCTGGAAAGACTCAGTGGAGTGAGTCTTGGGATATCTCTGTTCGGGAGTCATCTTACTCCATTCCACTGCACGGTTAATGGCGCTCTCAAAATCAGCCTTGGTATATGTGTAACCTACTCCAAAACCATCCTGTCTCTTGAAGTGCTGGATCATCATGCTGAGCTGTGGCTCTCTAGCACTAATCCAACTCAGGATCTGACGGAGGTAAAAGTTCTCGTTCTGAACATCAGCTAGCTCCTCTCTCAAAGAAGCAAACACCTCCACCTGAGACAAGCAGATCTCACACTCTTTATCAGCTTCGACATACTTCTCAGTTTTTAGCTTGATCAACTCCATTCTAATGGACAGGCAGTTCTCACAAACAGTGGATGGAACTGACAAGGTCTCAAGCTCTAGCTTAGTCTACTCCAACTCACCTCTCACTCCAGCTAACTCGCTCAACTGCTCATCACTCTTGGCTCTCAGCTCAGCTATACTAGCTAAATGAGATGGACAGTCTGCACAAGGTGCGACGACAGTGGCATGAGCATCTTTTAGCTCCTGCTGAGCGCTCTCAAGCTCAGTGGCCAATGCGTCTCTCTCATCTACTCTCTCTTGTACCTGGACTTAAGAGTCGTCAGGTCACACAACAACACCTCACAGTTAGGACACTCACCACTATCACCCAAGCGAGGGGAAAAAGACAGACTCTCAATTTTGCCATTTGCTGTGGCAAGCTCACTCTCAAGCTCATCTATCCTCTTCTTAGCCCCTCTAAGCAGTTTCTCCCTATATTTCAACTCCTGACTGTTCTGTTCTAGTAAATTAACAACTTCTTGTTCATAGGAAGATGCATTCTCATCGTCGTCGTCAGAGTCGTCGGAAGAGTCGTTTTCTTTCTTCTCCCCAAGAGCCATTGAGCAGAAGCTCATGTGGGATCTTCGGCTGTGGCGTGCGCGACTCTTCGGCTTGTCCCCGAAACCCATGAAACAGAGGCCCGCCGGATTGTCCTTGTCATTCCCCTTCCTGATCATGATATCTTCAGCACTTGAACTTGAAGACGAGGAGGAAGACGAGGATCTCTTGGAGTATCTTTTCTCCATCTCGGCGAAGAATGTCTTGTCTCGCTTCTTGTTCTCACATCTGTAGTCTTTCAGAGCCTTTCGAAAGAATTTTGTCTTGGGCTTGCCCTTCATGGAGTTATCGTACTTGCCGGAGTTGTAGGAGTTGCCGCCGGTTCCCTTCTTGTAATTCTTCTGCTTGGGGCAGTCGGCGATAAAATGACCTGGATCACCACACTCAAAGCATCCGGATTTTGTGCCGTGTCTCTTAAACATTCGCTTATCATAGACACGTCGCACCCGGTTGTTAAACAGGCACAAATCATCATCTCCTAGAGTATCAAGTTGTTTCTCAGAGATAGACATCAAGGAAACAGCAGTACAACTCATGGCATTAGGATCAGCAAACGTTGTCGCAAGTGCCAGAGTCTTGGAGCCAGAATCAGTGAGATTTGATCTCAACTGAATATCGACCTCTGAGGCCTTGAGCTTACTAAAAAGCTCTGCGATGGTCAAGGTATCGTAAGACGCGCTCTCAACAATAGAAGAAACCTTGATCTCCCATATCTTAGGGTCCAAGGTATGGAGTACCTTAAGCGCCTGCTCATGATCGGAGACCAGCTGATCACGCTCGGCCTTTTTAACACAAAGCTTGTTAATGATTGATTGAAAACGACCAAACAAAGCCTCAACAGTCTCACCCGGCTTTTGTGAGAAATTTTCATACTCACGTCGGTAGGTTTGATATAGTCTAGCCTTGACCTGAGCTGTCCCCTCATGGTGTGCCTGGAGGGTAGCCCAGATCTCACGAGCAGTGGTGAGATGGCTAACACGCTCAAACTCACTAGGACCTAGATCAGAAAATAAAATGTTCACTGCCTTACTATTATTTTGATGCTGGGTAATTACATTAGCAGCAGTATCCGCAGCAATAGTCATTATGGTGAAATTAGGATGAACACAAATCTCCCATATGTCCGAGCTCTGGCTCATAAGGTATGCTCGCATGCGAGTCTTCCAATAAGTGTAGCCAAAAGCCTCTAGGGATGGGGTTTTACCAGAAGACGTCATGGTCACTACCTAGGTTTTGAATCGGTTAAGATATTAGAAAAACCTAACCTCGCTCTGATACCACTTGTAGGATCGAAAGTAGCGACCAGAGGGGGGGTGAATGTGCGCCTAAAAAATTCTTGTTAAACTATATACTAAGCCCAACACCCAAACGAAATTAATCAGATAAAAAATATTTGCATAGCAAATTACTTGAATTAAAGTTGTCTAGACTAAAAATAACTAGTGTCTTAATTGAAATGATATTAAAGATAAACTAAATAAAAATACTGCAGCAAATAAAAAACACCTACATATATTACAAAATATTTATATTGTAGTCTAGAAATAAAGTGCTAATCAAATGGATAAAACATGGATCAACTAAAAATTAATTCAGTAATAAATCGAAAATATTGCACTTACAAAATAGAATAAAAATAGTACTGTGAATAATAATAATAATATAGATTTTTAAATATGAGCAGATTAAAATTACTTAAATAAACGCAACCAAACACTAATAAAATTTCTGCAGATAAAAATTTAATCACTAAATTTCTAAATAGATTTTCAGCTAATTAATTAATAGATGTTTATCTAACTAATTGATCTACCTAGAGAATAGGAGATTAGATTAATTACATGCATACGTCGTCGCTGTGAGCCTCGTCCTGCTTCTGCCGATCGTCCGCGTAGCCAAGAAAGTGAACTCCGGCCTGCAGCTTCTCCAAAGGAAAAACGAATTGCTCCTGGCCAAAAAATTCCTTCCTCGGGAAGCGTGCGCCTGCCCATCTACCTTTCGAAAGCTTCCCTATGTGGGCCCCCTGAAGCACCTACGCGCTAGCTAGGCTGTGGAGAACGAAGAAAAGCAACTGCGTGTGTGGAGAAGACTTGCGGCTGCTGCCTGACGCTCGTGGGTCCCGGCGAAGAAAAAAAAACTGCGTGCTACCGGCGTGGATTGAAATCTGCCGCCGAAAAATTTCGCCGGAGATGCCGCCGTGGATAGAAGTTGCACCGGCTGTGACCAGAAAAAAAATATTGTGGCGAAAAACTTGTTGGACTGTAGATTGTAGATTGATCTCGAAAACAGTCATCTATCCCCAAGGGGATAGGGGCCTATTTATAGGCAAATCCTAATACATGAAAAGACTACTTTACCCTCGGGTAAAATAAACTGACTCTAAAATAAATTCCAAAAATGACTAAAATATTCTTAGAAAAATTAACTGACTCGAATAAAAATATTCTAAACTTAAAAACTAAATATTAATATCCTAAAAACGAATTAATGATAGATTGTCAGTTTTACGCCGAAACTGACAAAGCGTCCACCGTCTTCGCACCGGGTACCCGGATTGGGCCGACCCGACCCCGCAGCTTCCTCAGCCCGGCAATAGCTCGCCGCCCGTGTACCTGAGTCAAACCCAGTCAACAGACCAGTGGATCATCTGCCGCTCCTAGCCATGTACCCGGATTGGGCCAGCCCGACTCCGCGGCTCCTCTGTCCGGCCGTCGCTCACTGCCTGTGTACCTGAGTCACATGCGCCTCAGACTCGGCAGGTCTTCATCTCTCCCTTCAATTGACTTCCGTTGACAATCACTCATCACATCTGGAATATCAAAACCATATTCTTCAACATGGTTTCTCACCCATGTACCTAGATTGGGCCAGCCCGACTCCGCAGCCCCTCTACCTGGCAGTCGCTTGCCACCCGTGTACCTAAGTCACATGCAGCCCAAGACATGACATGTCTCTTCTCCTCTTCGTCTCCTCTCTCTTTGACTTCTGTTGACAATCACTCATCACTTATGGAGCCATAAGGCCCATGATATTCAACAAGGCTCTTCACTTTCCCCTTGATGAGTGCATTGTCAACACTCTCTTCATTAACACTTTGTAACTTGCAAAACACATGAGGAAACATGAAAACAAAACACAAGAGGATAAAAAGAATAAAATAAAATAAAATGTTTAACCTTAATGACCAAAAGCCAAATAAAAGCCATAAAACGGTCATTATGGATAAAAAAGAAATCAACCCAAAATTTCAAATAAAACTCAAACAAGTGCAATCTCTCAATTTTCAACAAGGATATCCAAAAGAGTAAGGGTAAAAGAGACTAAAACTCCCCCTGGAACAAATTCCAGAGAAAGCTGAAACTCCCCCTAAACTCTTCTAAAAGATCAAGTATGTAACCCAAAATTTCTCCCCTTTGTTGACAATTGGACTCAACAAGTTAGACTAAATGCACTCAAATGAGACACAGACTCAAACTCCCGCTGAAATGCAGCTCCTCCTCAAAATATGCAATGAATGCAACTACGGTGCAAGTGGAGTGTAAAACGCATGCTTCTCGGATATGATTGACTGCAATTACAACATCTTGCAACTATAGCTCAAAATATTGTCTAAGACACATGGCATGATCAGTGCAATAGAATATATCCAAAGAAAGTCGTTTGCACGCATTTTCAGATTTTTGCAAATAAAAGTGTCACCACATTTCCTAGCAGACAGGCAAGGTAAAGCATGAAATGCAAAGGCTAGCTGATATCTACCAAGATAAGCATTGATCCAAAACTAAGAGTGAGAAACCAAGGGTTGGTTTCGGAGTCTGTGATGAGTGATTGATAGATTTTATCCTCTGATTCGAAGGGGTCCCTCCGAATGGGTTTGGATGTGGTTTCACCGAAGGGTTCGGTGGGTATGTTTATTGCGGCTACTGCAGTGGAGTGTGACTGTCGGAGGGGTCCGACAGTACACGATGACTGGGTCGTACCGAAGGTCTCGGTACTTTGGGCGGTACACCGGAGTGTGTACTGAAGGTTGTTTACCTGGAGAGGTCTTTGGGGTACTGGATACACGTGTCTATTTGTCTATGGTGCGCAGATGACTTCGGAGGCGATGGACGGTTCGCAGCAAGTGAACCTGGGTCAAGCGGGAGGCTTGATGCCAGGCGAGCGGGGAGCTCAGTCACGAAGGCTGCGAAGGGGTCGAGGTTGGTCCTCGGGTCAAGGTGCGCTAGGCGAAGGCAGAGAGTGCGGAGCATGGCTCCGGCTGAAGGTACTACGAGACGAAGTCCTCGGAGGTGAGGCACTTCGAAGGGTACTCCGAAAGGAGTGACTTCGGAGTTTAGTGGACAAAGTCCTCAGCGATGAGGCAAGATGTTCGAAGTGTGCTCCAAAAGGAGGCACTCGAAGGTATACCCAACGAAGGTCTTAGAAGTCGAGGTGCATCGAAGGCATGGTGCGGGTGAGATTCGTCGAGGAGTGTGCTCGGGGAGAGAAACTGCGATGAAGTGCTCATGGAATGCTTCATGCGAAGGCCTTGGATGAAGGAGGGACTTCGAAGGGTGGTACTCCGAAGGTGGGGCTTCGGAGTGTGGCTGACTTGAGGTACTTCGGCCATGCATGGCTTCGGTACACGGACTGATGGAGTTCGAGCTGGGAGAAGCTGCGAAGCCGTAGTGGTCCACTTCGGAGGTGTTGGTGCGAAGGCTCAAGGGCTTTGACGGCTTTTGCTCAAAACCGTCACTATATCGAAGGCTGACTTCGGTGAAGCGAAGGCCGTCGGGCTCAAAGCTTCTCACCGAAGATGCCGTACCCCTCGCGTGCGAAGGCTGACCATGTCAGCACTACAAAAGTTGATGTTGTCCCCTCTGCGAAGCTGACAAAAGAAGCCTCCAAATAAAGTAGACTACCAGCTATACCCCCTGTTCTGATGATACAAAACCAGTGTAAACCCTAGGGGTAAAGTAGTCTATTCACAGGGCTGAATAATGCCTATAAATAGTGGAGGCTAGCTAGGTCACATCAACACTTTGAGCATTCATTGTAGAACTCCTATGCTAGCCGCCATTTCTCTCTTTGTTCATCTTGTGAGTTCATTTTGTGTTCCTTGTTCAAGCATTGAATGCTCGTTTCATTTCATTGGAACAAAATGGATTTTCAAGAACAAACATGGGGAGGATGGGACTGTAGTTAGAAACAAGGCTAGACTTGTAGCTCAGGGTTATTCTCAATTAGAAGGGATTGATTTTACTGAAACTTTTGTACCTGTTGCTCGTCTTGAGGCTATTAGGATTTTACTTGCCTTTGCGACATCCCGGGGATTCAAACTCTATCAAATGGATGTCAAAAGTGCATTTCTTAATGGCTTCATAGGTGAAGATGTTTATGTAAAACAACCCCCTGGTTTTGAAAACCCCAAGTACCCACATAAAGTCCTCAAACTTCATAAGGCTCTTTATGGACTCAAGCAGGCCCTTCGGGCATGGTATGATAGACTTAAGTCTTTTGTGCTTAAGCGGGGGTATTTGATGGGATCTGTTGATAAAACCCTGTTCACTCTCAAGCATGGCAAAGATTTCCTCCTATTCCAGATTTATGTGGATGATATCATCTTCGGTGGCTCTTCTCATGCCTTGGTTGCCGAGTTTGCAGATAGCATGATCATGGAGTTCGTGATGTCCATGATGGGCGAACTCACATTTTTCCTTTGTTTGCAAATTAAGCAAAGCAAATAAGGTACATTTGTCCACCAGACAAAGTAAACCAAGGACCTGCTCAAGAAGTTCGACATGGCTGATGCAAAGCCCCTCGGTACTCCAATGGCCACTTCAATAGCATTGGACCCTGACTAGGATGGAGAAGCCGTAGATCAGAAGGAGTTCCGAAGCATGATCAGCTCCCTCCTCTACTTAACTGCTACGAGGCCAGACATACACTTTGTAGTGTGTCTGTGCGCTCGTTTTCAGGCTTCACCACGAGCTTCGCACATACCCTTGAATTTGGCATTTGGTATTCTGCGTCTTCCTCTTTGTGTCTTTGAGGTTATTCCGATGCGGATTTTGCTAGGTGTAGGATTGATATGAAAAGTACCTCCAGTACTTGTCATTTTCTAGGTACTTCACTGGTTTGCTGGTCTTCCTGCAAATAGTCTAGTGTTGCACAATCGACGGCTGAGGCCAAATATGTTGCTGCAGCTAGCTGTTGCTCTCAAATTTTGTGGATGGTTTCCTCTTTGCGGGATTTTGGGTTAGATTATAAGAGTGTTCCTCTTTTCTGTGATAACACTAGTGCTATTTGTATTGCAAACAACCTAGTTCAGCATTCCTGAACCAAACACATTGATGTGCGATATCATTTTCTCAGAGATCATAATGGGAAGGGTGATATTGAACTTCAATATGTTGATACCCAACACCAGCTAGCCAACATTTTCACAAAACCCCTCAATGCTTCTCGGTTTGTATACTTGTGTGGGGAACTTGGTGTTTGTCACCCGTACGACATTTTGTGAGGGGGAGCAGTTTTTAACGGTCTTGCATATGCTCATTGTGTATGAAATTGCATTTACATCTTTTGCACTTATATGCCTGATTTTAATTCATGTAATCATGTCAGCTCAACTCTATTTAATATGTCTGAAACATTTTGTGCATGATTTTTCTTTCCAAAATCAAATCATGCTCACTTCTTAGTCCTGAATCTAGCATGTTTTGGTCGGACTGCTTTAGCTATCTTTTATCTGCTTGATAGCAAGACTCTTTTTCTCTGGATGTAAGCATTGCAACTTGAAAAATTGTATTACTTACTCATGGATATTCATCAAGTGCTAAAATAATTTGTCCACTTAATTAAAAATCCAAAAATCCATGATTTGCATGCTACAAGCAAAAATATCTAGGTGGGTTTGTTTGTCGCACTACTCTATTCTAGACTGCTTACCATTGCACATTGGTCTGAACTGGGATAGTGTAATGTATGCCAAAATCACTTCCTTAAGCTTCTAATGGCTTTCGTGCCTAGGCTTGGCTTGATTAGAAAGTATAAGGTAGACAAACAAATAATCCCTGGCATTATGAAAATAACAACATATTCATTGTCCATCAAGTTTGCTTTCAATGCTCCACTTGAACTAGACTTGTCTGTCTAGAGTAGAAATTGACTAGCTTTGCGCAGTCCCTGCTTTTACTTGTCTAGTTACCTTGATTGAATGGTGATGCTTTTATTTCAAAATGATGAAATCACATGCTATCATCATGTTTTTACAGAATGTTAAATTGAGCTGAGCACATGAAAATTGGTATTATAGCTGGCATATTGTTGCTATATATGTCTTTGCAATTCTGCCCATTTCGGAGCATTGCATCTTTTTAAATGCTCCTTGATGCTTGTATTGCCAAAGGGGGAGAAATTTTTGAGTTCTCTGCAGCAAGGGGGAAAATAACTCAGGGGGAGTTTTTATCTTGCAAAGGGAAGATTTGCTAAAGGGGCTTTTACTCTTTTGAAAAAGGGGGAGGAAATTTCTTTTGTCAACTGACATGATTTGGCTCGTTACTGAGTTTTTATGGTCACTTGTGTGCTGAAATTTTTCAAATTTTCTTGAACTTAAAGTTGGTTGTCAATGCACTCATCAAGGGGGAGATTGAGAAACCAAGGGTTGGTTTCTGAGTCTGTGATGAGTGATTGACAGATTTTATCCTCTCATTCGAAGGGTCCCTCCGAAGGGGTTCGGAGGTGGTTTCACCGAAGGGTTTAGTGGGTCTGTTTGTTGCGGCTGCTGGAGCGGAGTGTGACTACCGGAGGGGTTCGACAGTATACGATGACTGGGTCGTACCAAAGGTCTCGGTACTTTGGCCGATACACCGGAGTGTGTACCGAAGGTTGTTTACCTAGAGAGGTATCTGGGGTACTGGATACACTTGTCAGTTTGTCTGTGGTGCTCAGATGACTTCGGAGGCGACGAATGGTTCGCAACAATTGAACCTGGGAGCTCGGTCATGAAGGCTGCGAAGGGGTCGAGGTTGGTCCTCGGGTCAAGGTGCGCCAGGCGAAGGCAGAGAGTGCAGAGCATGGCTCCAGCTGAAGGTACTCCGAGACGAAGTCCTCGGAGGTGAAGCACTTCGAAAGGTACTCCGAAAGGAGTGACTTTGGAGTTTGGCAGACAAAGTCCTCAGCGATGAGGAAAGGTGTTGGAAGTGTGCTCTGAAAGGAGGCACTCGAAGGTATACCCGACGAAGGTCTCACAAGTCGAGGTGCATCAAAGGCATGGTCTAGGTGAGATTCGTCGAGGAGTGTGCTCGGGGAGAGACACTGCGACGAAGTGCTCATGAAATTCTTCATGCGAAGGCCTTGGACGAAGGAGGGACTTCGAAGGGTGGTACTCCGAAGGTGGGGCTTCAGAGTGTGGCTGACTTGAGGTACTTCGGCCATGAATGGCTTCGGTACACGGACTGACAGAGTGCGAGCTGGGAGGTGTTGGTGCGAAGGCTCAAGGGCTTTGATGGCTTCAGCTCAAAACCGTCACTGTATCGAAGGCTGACTTCGGTGAAGCGAAGGCCATCAGGCTCAAGGCTTCTCACCGAAGCTACCGCACCCCTCGCGTGCGAAGGGGGCTTCAGAAGACTCTAAGACTGCAAAGGCCGACCGTGTCTGCACTACAAAAGCTGATGTTGTCCCCTCTGCGAAGATGACAAAAGAAGCCTCTAAATAAAGTATACTACTAGTTGTACGCCCTGTTCTGATGAGACAAAACCAGTGTAAACCCTAGGGGTAAAGTAGTCTATTCACAGGGCTGAATAGTGCCTATAAATAGTGGAGGCTAGCTAGGTCACATCAACACTTTGAGCAGTCATTGTAGAACTCCTGTGCTAGCCGCAATTTCTCTCTGTGTTCATCCTATGAGTTCATTTTGTGTTCCCTGTTCAAGCAATGAAACTTTGATTATGTTTTCATTTATTGTTTGAACTTGTATGCCTACTTTGCACTACATGTGTTTGATTTTTCTATGCACCATCTTCTTCTGCGTTGAGTTTTTGCACTGGATCTCTTTTGGAGAAGTGTGTGAGAGGTCTGTTTGTGTGAAGTGTGTGTTTTTCAGTGTCTGTTCACTCTGTGTAAACTGGAGGCTAGACCTCTCCGATTACTAGAGAAGCACTGTTCTGGGCTTAAATCGAAGCCCGTTTTCTACCCTTGTCGAATTCCTCGGCGTAGTGTGTTTAGTGTGCGTTTAGACCTTCGAAGTACGAAGCCTAGTACCAGCTGCTATCGCTGAGTATTTGATCGAAGTTCTTAGAGGGAAGTCTGCTCTTACGAAGGGTGAAGTGCGAAGCCTGCTCGAAGGCACCCAATGTGTGGAGCCTGCACTGACTTAGGAGAGTTGAGTTTTTGGTGTTGTGGGTGGAGCGAAATCTTCTTGACTTCGAACTTTTGCTCCTTGCGAAGCCTGGTTTCGGAGCTGTGAAATACCTCCGAACCAGAACTTCGAAGGGTGTGTTCGAAGCCTGTTCCACAGAAGACAGAATTAAAACAGAAGACTATTTTTAGTCTGAAATTTTAAAAGCTCCCATTCACCCCCACCCCCCTCTGGTCGCCGTTTTCGGTCCAACAAAGAGCTTCAACAAACTTGTTATCTTTTTAATTTTAGCCTTTTTCTTTTCTTTTTTCATTTTTGCCAGGGGTTATTTGCATGTCAACCATATGCTAACTGACCAAGTCAAGCCTAGGCCAGAACAGGACCATCAGGAGCTTAAGACATAGGTCTTGGAATATATTACAATGTCCTAGTTCATACCAAAGTGCTATGGTAAGCAGTCTAGAACAATGCAATGCGACACAGCAAACCCTACGTGGATCTTTTCACTTAAGCATAAAAGCCATGGATTTTTCATTTTTATGATTTTTATCATTTTACAGCATATTTTCCATATTAAAGCATATAGATGTCCAAGTTGCATATATGCATCTAAGTAAGGAACAAGCTACTAGGCATGTAAAAGATAGCAAAAGCATTCAACCTACACATGCTAGTTACCAGAAGCAATGGTGATCATTTTTCAATTTTAAAGCATAAAAGACATGCATATAACAAATATCAGATATATCATGTGAACTGAATCAAAGCATGATCATTGACAAGTATTCAAAAGCATATACTAGCTAGAATGAGTAAAGCAGTTCAATCATATAACAGAAGCAAACTCAAAGTGTGATATATGAATATGCATGATATGAACTCACACGGAAAGACTCAATAAAAGAGTAAAGAATAAAGAAAAGACTCAAAATATCCTAAAAAGGATACACAACTCCCAAATCCCCTCGCAGACGCTTAAATGTAGACTGATCTAGGGGTTTGGTGAGAATGTCAGCCAACTGATGATGGGTATCGACATGAACAAGGTCAATGAAACCTTTCTTATATTGATCTCTCAGAAAGTGAAAGCGCACATCAATATGTTAGGTTTTTGAATGAAGACATGGGTTTTCCCCTACACTAATCACGCTAGTGCTATCACAAAACAAAGGCTCTCTGGTAAGGAAAGACAACCCAAAACTTTCAAAGTGGAAATCATCCAAACCAACTGTGAGCAGCATCTAGCAGCAGCTACATACTCAGCCTCTATGGTTGAAAGAGCACTCCAGATTGTTTTTGAGAAGACAAAGAAACAAGCGAAGAACCGAGAAACTAGCAAGTACCGGAAGTCGACTTGCGATCCAGCCGGCAGCCATCAAAATCATCGTCGAAAAAAACAGATAACTCAAGAGATGATGATATTGAATAGTAAAGACCGAGATCAGGTCCATAGGTAAGGTAGCTGAAAATGCGCTTGTCGATGAGATGTGCGTGGTGAAGACAAGAAATGCGCACACAGTCCCAGCGAACTGTATGTCCAGTATAGCGCCGTCAGGTATAGAAGTGATCCGATCATCCCTTGATACTCTCTCTCTCTCTCGTTGACCTTGATGCCACTCTCATCCTTGTCCAGGCCCCTAGATGTACCCATGGGGGTCATCTAAGGCTTTAGCTCTCGACCGAAGTCAAACTTCTTCAGCATGTTCCGCTTGTACTTGCTCTGGTGGATGAAGATGTCATCCATGGTCCGCTTGATCTGGAGCCCTAAGAAGTACTTGAGCTCACCCATGAGGCTCATCTTGAACTCGCTGTGCATCTGCTCAGAAAACATGGACACAATCTCATTAGTAGAACCACCAAAAATAATGTCGTCCATGTAAATCTGAGCAATCAAGAAATCTGAGCCAAACCTGAGCAAGAAAAGTGTTTTGTCCACAGAACCCATCACAAAGCCGTTCCCCAACAAAAATTTCTTTAAACGATCATACCAAGCCCTAGGGGCTTGCTTCAGACAATGTAAAGCTTTGTGCAACTTGAAAACATGCCAAGGAAACTTAGGGTATTCAAAACCTCGGGGCTGCCTAACATAGACCTCCTCTATGTACCAGTTTAGAAAAAGAACTCTTGACATCCATTTGAAAGAGCTTAAAACCTTTTGAAACAGCGAATGCCAAAAGTATAGAAATGGACTCAAGATGGCCAATAGGGGCGAAATTCTCCTCAAAATCAATACCCTCTTTTTGGCAAAAATCCTAGGCAACTAATCGAGATTTGGTGTGCACCACAACCCCATCTTTACCTTACTCGTTCTTAAACACCCACTTGGTGCCTATGGGGTTGCATCCTAGTGGCAGCTCAACTAGTTTCCAAACCCGATTGCGAACAAAATTTTCAAGCTCTTCTTGCATGGCGTTTATCCAATTTGCATCAGATAAAGCGTGAGTAACATCTCTAGGATCAAAAGTGGCAACAAAATCAAAATCAGCAAACACAGCGACTGAACCAACCTGAGAATGCAAAGATCTCGTAGTGAGATCACCGATGATGAGCTCTAAGGGGTGATCACGTTTAACTGCTCGGGAACCTTGGTGATCAGATGTCACATCACTAGAGTCAGCAGCTGGCACCTCTGGACTCGACTGAGGGGGCTCGATCGAAGTGGAAGTAGTGATCAGAGATCTGCCCTCATCCTTAGTCGAAGTCTCAAAAGGTGTGAGATCTACAGGATGTGCAGAAGGCCCACTCTCATCAACATTGAGAGAATCATCATCTTCCTCGAAGATGGACTCTCTAAGATCATCATCACCAGAAAGCTCAAAAGAAGGATTAAGCGAAGGCATGGACTCATCAAAATAAACCTCGCACATCTCGACAAGCTGCTGGGAGTCGAGGTTCCAAACATGGAAGCCTCAAGAATGCAAAGCATAACCAAGAAATACTCCAACCCAGCAACGAGACTCAAACTTGTCCAAATGACCTCCCTTCTTGAGCACAAAGCACTTGCAGCCAAACACTCGCAAGTGGCTCACCTTGGGCTATCTGCCAAACCATAACTCATATGATGTCTTACCTAGGTAAGCTCTAAGAAAAATGTGGTTCGCCAGATAGCAAGTTGTATTCATAGCTTCAGCCCAAAAGTGCCTAGAAGTCCTATGCTCATCAAGCATCGTCCTAGCCATCTCGACCAGGGTGAAGTTCTTTCATTCCACAACGTCGTTCTGTGGGGAATTATAAGGAGCAGAAAACTGGTGCTCAAGACCCTGATCACTATAGAAGCTGACAAACTAAGAATTCTTGAACTCAGAACCATTGTCGGAGCGAATTGCTCGCATCGAACCATTGTTCTCATTCTTTAGCTTAAGGATCAGGTCATGAACAAACTGAAAAGCCTCATCCTTAGACTCCAAAAAGAAAACCCACGAGAATCGAGAAAAGTCATCAACTATCACAAGCGCGTACCACTTCCCACCGACTGAACGTACCCGAGCTGGACCAATAGTATCCATGTGTAACAACTCTTCCGGGTATGAAGTCATCACCTGAGTCACAGGTGCGTGAGAAGCGGCAACCATCTTCCCATGACGACAGGGATAGCAAACTAGATCCTTCTCCATCTTAAGCTTAGTAAATCCTCAGATGAGGTCCATAAAACTCAATCTGACTAGCAGATCAAAGCTCAAATGACCTAACCTCCTATGCCACCTCTAGAGCGCAGAAGAGGATCTAGCGATCAAACAGCGATAAGGGCCAAAAGAACTAGATTAATCAATCCAAAAAACCTTACCAAAAGGTAAGATCTAGCAAACCAAAGATCCTCTAGAATCAACAACAGAAGACATGCCCTTCTTAAAACGTACTTCTAAACCCTCCTCAAGAAGTTGCGAAACAGAAACCAAATTAAAAGCCAAATTTCCAACCAAAGCAACATTCTTCAAGGAGAAATGTTCAGAAATCCGAATTGAGCCAAAACCGTGTACCTTCCCTTGACCATTGTTCCCGAAAGTGATGTACTCCTTGGAGCACGGGGAAATGAGGCTAGAGAACCATCTGTGATGCCCCGTCATGTGGCGAGAGCATCTCGAATCCATGATCCATATGTCCTCTAGGCCTCGATCCTACAAAATCAATGGTCATAAGGGGGAGCAAACGGTTTGACACCAGGTTTAGCAAAACAGCTAAACTAGTGTTGAGCCATCTGCTCAAAAGAAGGAAAGCAGAAAGAATCATAAGAGTCTGGACCAAAGCACTTCTCAAAGTGTGGTCCTCTATTCTTTCTAAAGTCGCGGCTATGAGGTCTAAAGCAGTATCCAGAATGACCTGGAACTCTGCCGAAGCAAAAACCACCCTCCGGAGCACGGGAACGAAAGTTGTCTCCTCTACCACCACCTATAGGACGCGCCATGGCCTCTAGCCTCTCTCTATGTTGAGGGAATCTCTGTCTACCACCCTGCTGGTAGAACTGCTCCTGCCCACCTAGAGCTCTCTCTGCTCTCTCAACCCGATTCCTCCTTGTTGGGGAAAAATATTCCATCCTCAGGGTTATTGCAGTAACAACACAAAGGCAGATAATGGATTCGAAGGTTTCCAACATGCATCTTCGGAGATGCCTTGAGTCAAGCTCGAAGTATGGAGATGGACCTAAGTTCGGAGTATATCTTCAAACATAGACTCTTTTGAGATCTTTTCTGCCAGCTAAGATGGAAGGTTTATCTTCTTTCTCATTAGATTAGTCTTTTACCATTTTAGACCTATTAAGGGTGCCGAATAGTTTCCACTATGTCGGTTGTAACAGAGGGGTAAAAGGGTATTTTCCCTAATGTTTGGGCCTATAAATACCCCCCGTTTCACCCTGTAATAGGGACCGAATACAAGTTATTCAATACACACATTCGAACTATTCTAAGTTATTATCCTTTCGGAGGCTTAGAACAGTTCACTTCGCAAACACTTCGTTTGTTAGTTTCTATTCTTCAGAAACCTGTTAGCGTAATCTTTTACGCCAACAGTTGGCGCCGTCCGTGGGGAACTTAGTCCAAGAAACTTCGTTCTCTACCAACTTCTTACATCATGCCTCCTAAGCGGAGCGCAACTCGTAACCCTGTTCGGAGGTCTCGTCGGACCTCCGGAGGGGCACCTTCCGACACTGTTGAGGTCGGAGGACCTTCGACGTTTCCTCCACCTCAAACTCCGGAAGGAGTTCCCATTCCTCGAGTATACGGAGTTCCTCCACCAACTCCATCTATACTTCGACCACCCGGAGTTCCTCTTCCACCTCAAGTTCCACTCCGAACTGATCCTCTCAGTTCTCAAGACCCGGAAGATCCTTCCGGAGGAGATGAAGACAATCTTGGTGATATGGCCGCTCAAATGGCCAGTCTCCAAGCCGAAGTAGCGAGATGGCGGCAAGTAGCTGCAAATAGGCTTCGCTCTCAAGCCATCCTGGTTATTCCTGAAGTGCCTGAAGATGACGAACCCATCTATCCCGAAGCCCCGGAGAACACCTCCTTTGATACTGAATCCCCGCTGCATCCTGAACTACAAAAGGTTCGCTTCGATCCGAAGTTTAAGACTTCGAAGCTTTGCAAGTATGCCGGAGATGAGGACCCTGGAGAATTTGTCCGTTCTTATGCTCTAGCAATTGAAGCTAGTGGAGGAGTTCGAGACACCATGGCAAAATGCTTCCCTTTAGCTCTTCAAGGAGTGGCATTAAGGTGGTTCTGGTCTTTGAAGCCAGGATCAATTAATTCATGGGGGCAGCTGAAGAAGAAGTTCGTAAGCAATTTTCAAGGCACCTTCGTGCCTCCAATGTCGACGAGAAGTCTTTTCCAGGTGAAGCAACTCCCTGGAGAGACATTGAGGCAATATTTCAAGCGCTTCGCTCATACGAAGTCGCAGATCCGAGGGTTGACTACATCTTCGGTAGTTGACGCAGCTCGGGAAGGTGTCATTCATCAAGGCCTCCTTGATAAGCTTCACCGGAAAAGCATATCTTCTGTTTCTCAGTTGATGTCATACTTTGAAGAATATGCGAGGTCGGAAGAAGGTTGGCTTCGAAGAACTGCAGCTACTCCGTCCATACTGCAGGAAGTAAAAGTGGAAGTAAAAACTTCGGCACAGCCGCGGGAACCAGTCTTCGAAGCTAAGCATGATAGGAGAAGGGGGCAAAAGCATCCCCGTTCTGAAGTCTTGAACATTGCACCCCTGCAAAGGTTCACCCAGAGAGCTCCACAACCTTCGGGAAACAAGGTCAGCGGCTGGAGGCCGCCAGGGAAAACGGCTGGCAAAGGCCAGACCCTTTTCTGCTATATTCATGGTGAAAACCGAAGCCACGCGACTGATACTTGCAAGGCTATACTTACTCTGAGAGGAGAGTATCTAGAAAGAACTTCGAGTCGAGGTACTACTGACCGAGTTCCAGCTGAAGTGCGTCCGGAGCCTGTCCAGGCTGTGGCGCGGATAGAAAACTTCGAAGCTGCAAGATGCCCTCCGGTGGCCAATGTTATGCCACCTCCGAAGCAAGAAGAAGGTCAAGACCGAGGAAAAAGAGTAGTCCTCCCCATCTCCGGAGGAGGTACCCTCTGAAGCATGTCAAAAAGGCAGAGAAGAGAGTATGTCAGAGAAGTGGACCACATTGGAACTTCGTCATCTGCAGCTGCTATGCCGGAATGGTCCCATGTACCAATATCTTTTTCTGCAGAGGATGCAGCTGGCATTAAATTCCCACATGCAGACCCACTTGTCATTACTGCTGACATTGCAGGAACTGAGGTTCGAAGGGTGTTAATTGACGGAGGCAGTTCAGCGGATATTATTTTTATTCAAGCCTTCGATCAATTGTGCATCTCCAGAAAGCACCTTCTTCCAACAGCTCGTCCTTTGCAAGGCTTCGCAGGACCTCCGCTTGATGCACTCGGCCAGATAGGCCTAGAAGTTACCTTCGGAGAAGGATTGTTAGCCAGGACAGAGGAAGTAATCTTCGACATTGTAGATGCTCCATATGCCTACAACGTCATCTTCGGGAGAGGCATGTTAAACCAGTTCGGAGCTGTGGCACATCACAATTACTTGTGCATGAAGATGCCCACACAAGCAGGAGTGCTTACTGTCTTCGGAGATCAAGCTACCGCCCGAAGAGCGGAATATGGCCATGGCCCCCCTCTTGATCCAAGACAAGTGAATAATGTGCAAGATAATCAAGAAAATTTTTCAGCTCCTTCTGAATTTTCGAAGAAATCCTTCCCAAGACCAAGTCCTGAAGGAGAGATCGCAACGAAGATTATTGTTAAAGATGGTAAAGAATATGCATTTCAATTTGGTAAAGATTTACCACCAGAAGTTGCAACCTCCTTGGAAAAAGTGGTAAAAGAAAATTTAGATGTCTTCGCTTGGTCTGACGAAGACATCACCGGAGTCGATCGGGATATCATTGAACATAGTTTGCTTGTAAACCCGAAGGCCCGGCCTGTTCGGCAAGGACTCCGAAAAATGTCTGCAAAAAGAGCTGTTCTAGCGAAGGACGAAGTTGAAAAATTGTTGAAGGCTGGGATTATCAGAGAAGTGGCTCACACAGAATGGTTAGCCAACCCAGTCTTCGTCAAAAAGAAATCCTCCGGAAAGTGGCGCATGTGCATTGATTTCACATCTTTGAATAAAGCATGCCCTCGTGACCCCTACCCCATGCCCTGAATTGATCAACTGGTCGACTCCACTGCAGGTTCGGAGTTATTAAGCTTCCTTGACGCGTATTCTGGTTATCATCAAATATGGTTGAAATGCGAAGATGAGATCAAGACAAGCTTCGTAACTCCCTCGGGAGTCTTTTGTTATGTAAGAATGCCTTTTGGCTTAAGAAATGCCGGGGCTACTTTTTCGAGGTTAGTTGCTAAGGCTCTAGGTCATCAATTAGGTCGCAATGTGGAGGCCTATATGGATGATATTGTAATAAAGAGTGCTTTAAAGCACCAACATAGCCTAGACTTAGCAGAAACATTTAATAGCCTTCGGGCATGTGGGATCCGTCTTAACCCCGAAAAATGTATCTTCGGGGCTAAGGCTGGGAAGTTGTTAGGGTATTTAGTTTCAAGCAGGGGGATTGAAGCTATCCCTACTCAAATAACTGCGCTACAAAAGATGGCCCCTCCGGAAAATTTAAAGCAAGTGCAAAAGTTGACTAGACGTCTGGCAGCACTTAGCAGGTTTTTAGCAAGGTCTGCGGAGAGAAGCTTGCCTATATTTAAAGCATTGAAAGGGTCCGAAGATTTTGCATGGACACCAGAGTGTCAGAAAAGCTTCGAAGATATTAAAGAGTATCTTAGTAATCTCGCTACACTCATGGTGCCTACTACGGACGAAACCCTACTCCTTTACCTTGTAGCTACAGGTTCTGCTGTCAGTGCAGTCCTTGTCAAAGAAATGGATTTCAATGGGAAGTTGGTGCAAAATCCTGTTTATTTTGTGTCCGAAGCATTATCAGGAGCGAAGACAAGGTATTCCGAACTCGAAAAGTTCGTTTATGCTCTGATAATGGCTTCGAGGAAATTAAGACATTATTTTTTGGCTCACAATGTAATTGTACCAACATCGTATCCTTTGGGAGATATGCTCCGAAGTAAAGACACCACTGAAAGAATTGGAAAGTGGGCAGTCGAACTAGCACCCTTCGGCATATCTTTTCTGGCAAGGACAGTAATCAAATCGCAAGTCTTAGCAGATTTTGTAGCAGAATGGACTCCACCTGCAACTTTGGTTCCGGAGAAGTCAAGTGACCGAGTTTGGACTGTTTATTCCGATGGGGCTTTCCAAGCATCCGGAGCAGGCGTTGGAGCAGTGTTGATTTCGCCTTCAGGGCAAAGAGCAATGTACTCCGCAAGACTCAACTTTAAGTCTACCAATAATATAGCGGAGTATGAAGGGATTTTACTGGGACTCGGAAAAGCACGTGCTCTAGGGGCTACAAGAGTTGTTATAAAGACAGATTCTCAAATAGTAGCAGGGCACGTAGATAAAATTTTTCAAGTTCGACATCCACAGCTTGCAAAGTACTTAGAAGAAATCCGTAAGATCGAAGCACACTTCAAGGCTATTTCCATTCGGAGTATACCAAGAGCAGAAAATGTGCAAGCGGACATCTTAGCAAAAGCTGTAGCCGAAGCTGTGGATATACCAGAAGAAGCTTTCTATGAGGAGCTCAGTACACCTTTGGTGCTACAAATTCCCTCTGCAGAGATTCTTTGCATTCCAAGTGCAGATTGGAAAATTTCAATCATGGAACTTTTACAAGGAGGGACAAATTTGCCTGAAGAGCCACAGCTTTCAAGATTGAAACTCAGGACTAGAAATTATCAAATAATCAACGGTATTTTATACAAGGCCGGAGTATGTTCCCCTCTACTCCGATGTATATCTCAAGCCGAAGGTCAAGAAATTCTTCGAGAAATTCATGAAGGCCTTTGCGGTAGCCATTTAGCCCCCCGAGCTTTGGCAGGAAAAACACTTCGCCAGGGGCTTTATTGGCCTACAATAATAGCTGATGCGGAGAGCTTGGTCCGCACTTGTCAAGGATGTTAGTGGATGGGTCGACGGAGCCATCGCCCACCAACAGCTCTTCAAGTTATTGCTCCGGTATGGCCTATGGCCAGATGGGGTATGGATTTAATTGGTCCCTTTCCAGTAGCTAAGGGAAATCTAAAGTTCGCAGTGGTAGCTATTGAATATTTTTCTAAGTGGGTAGAAGCAGAGCCCTTAACAGCTATCACTTCGAACAATGTACAGAAATTCTTTTGGAAAAATATCATTTGCCGGTTTCGGAGTGCCTAGACAACTCACAGTTGATAATGGAACACAGTTCGATGCAAAACATTTCAGGAAGTTTTGCGAAGATCTAGGCATCCAGTTATGTTTTGCTGCAGTGAGGCATCCTCAGTCTAATGGAGATGTAGAAAGAGCCAATGGAAATATTTTATCAGGGCTAAATCGAAGGATACTAGGATTAGCAAAAGGACTGTGGACCGAAGAACTTCCGAAGATTTTGTGGTCCATTCGAACTACGCAAAAAAGGTCCACAGGTTTTACTCCATTCAGATTACTATTCGGAGATGAAGCTATGACTCCAACGGAGCTCAAAGGAGGATCACTTCGCAGCACCGAAACGGAGATTGAAGAAGAAAGACAAGCTTCGCTAGATTTATCAAAAGAAACAAGACTTTGAGCTGTAGCCAATTTATCAAAGTATCACCAGCAGACGAAGGCTTGGTTTGACCCGAAGGTTAAGATCAATGAGCTTAGACCGGGTCATCTTGTTCTGCGAAGCATTATAGCGCCAGGGAAATTAGGAAATAAATGGGAAGGTCCATACTTAATTGTTCGTTCAGGACGCCTTGGCTCTTTTAAATTAGCTAATTTAGAAGGTGAAGAATTAGCGCATACTTGGCATGCGGAGCACCTAAAGCGATACTTCGCATAAGGGCTCCTTGTAATCCACTTGTAATCATCTTCTGAATTAATAAAGCATATGGTTCAGATAGTGCCTTCTCCTCATAAACCTCTAGCTTCCGAGTGGACGCACTGGAACCGCGGGGTTGACCGAGAGGGAAGTGTCATAAAGCTGAATCATATTTTCGGACTTTGAATCATTGGTTCGAAGTTTCCGACGTGGGGGCTGACATAATCCGGAGTCCAAGCCACCGTCTTGTAGGCATCCGTAATAGAGCCCAAAACCACATCATACGGAGTCCAAGCCATCGACTGGTAGACATCCGTAAAAAGAGTCGAAGGTGACCAAAATAAGCAGAGCCCAAGCCACTGGCTTGTAGGTATCCGTAAAAAGAGTCAAAGGTGACCAAAATATGCGGAGCCCAAGTCATTGGCTTGTAGGTATCCGTAAAAAGAGTCCAAAGAGACCACTGTAAACTCCGAACCATTGGTTTGACAGAACTTGCAAAAAAGAGCCGAAGGTGGCCAAAACAAAACAGAGTTTGAGCCATGAGCTTCGAATGTCTGTTAAGATAGTCCAAAGTGACAAATTATCTAAGACACTAAAGTGTCCTGAAAGTTATCTCAAGTGATTTTCTTTCAAAAAACAAAGGGTACTAAGTTGCCATTCTTCAGACTGCAAATAGTCGAAGACATTTTACAAGATTTTAAAAGATCTTCAAATTACAGAGGGGCTCCGAACCCCAAAAAATTGTACTCCGAAGTTTTTCTTTGCGCATAACCATCTTTGAATACAGTTCGAAGTTGCTTATACCCAAAGAGGGGCTAGTAAATAGGGAGACAATTTTAATCGATATTTATTATTCGAACGAATATGATTACAGAATCATGAAAAATTGGTATCTATATCAAGAAGGAATCGAAGACCTCTTCGATCTCTAGAGCTAGGGTTGGAACGGCTAGTTCCAGTGCCGGGAGTTCTAACAACTTTACATTTAACTCTTTTGCCTCCCTTCGAAGCTCTAAAGTCTTTTTGTTCTTGTTGAAGCTCGGCCCAAGTTCGAAGCCATTCGGGGCTTCTTTCCCAGCTTCCAAGTTCTTCAGACTTTTTACTTCGAGCTTCATCTTCGTCTTCAGACCATATAACGTCTTCAGAAGACGAAGTTTCCAAGTTAACCTCTTTTTCTTCCTCTTTAATATAAGATAGTATATCTTTGCTTACTTCGGGCGTAATTGCACCGGAGCTATCTCGAGGAACTAAAAATCGAGGGCGCTTGTGAACTTTTAAAAGATCAAAGGTAGCCCACGATGAGCGAAGTTCGTCGTTAATGTCTAACATTTCGACATCTTCCATATGAGGCAAAGCCTAAAAACATGATAAACAAATTTTCATTGATAAATGTACATAAGCGCAAAGCTTTACATAGTCAAAGATCCTAAGATATATCTAAACATGCGGGTTCGGAGGAGGCTGACTGCTCGAAGCTTGGGTCCGAGCTTGCTTCTGGCGTTGTCCTTCGTCGATCCAGGCCTTGATCGCAGAGCGACCTTCGGCTCTCCATGAAGTTTGGAAGGCTTGCCAGGCAGCGGCCACACCTTCGGCAGGAGTCAGAAGCTGCTCGTCGTCGAAGGTAATTGGGCCCTCTCCTGCGCTCGGAGTTATCTATCGGCCCAGATCCTCGTAGTAACGAAGTAGGCCAACAACAGCCACTTGTCCGGAGAGTTCTCCGTAGCGAATGCCTGCTGTCTTCATCTGCTTCGCCACTCCTTGAATCCTTTTCAACCGGCGCAGAAGGGAAATGTTGTCATCAGAAGGAAGCGTCCCGGTAGTACCGAAGTACTCCAGGATGCCTAGTAGTTGATCCATAACCTCCGCAGCTACCTTCTCGGACTTCATCTTATCTTCGATCAGTGCGTGCTTCGCCGAAGTTAGCTCTTCCAGAACTCCGGAAAGTCTAGCAGCCTCTGTAGTTAAGGAATTCTTTTGATTCAAAAGCTGGCTAGCTTTCTCTCGAAGCCTAACAAGCTCGGTCCCCGCAGTAGCGTGCTCCGCCCGCATTCTTTCAACTTCTGCTCGAATCACAATTCTTTCTGCTTCGAGCTCCTTGTTCGTAGCCTCCAAGCCTAGTCTGGCCCTGCGCTCCGTTGACACCATGCTGTCCATATGAACCACTCGGCCTTCGAAGATAGTGAGATTCCGTTGAAGAGTTTCATTTTCCTCTCGAAGGCGAGCAATTTCTCGTTCATTTGATATATTCACAGCTCGGGCCAAGACTGTTTGCTGCGAAAAGAAAAAACCAAGGTAAGAAATTATTTGTATGTTAATTTGATGTTATTTCACATATGCTTCGTACCTGGTAGGCTGCGCGTTCCATAGCAGCGTTAAGCTCCGAGCTCTCCGCTTCGCTCAAAATGGCCACCAAGTTTGTCTCCCCAATGTCGCGACTAGCTCGATCCAAAGGCTCGAGCAAAGTCCGAAGACCAGTTCTTCGCTCTAAGAAAGGAGCTAGAAGGGGGAGCATACTTAAAGCTTGTTGGTCATCTTCATTTGACGAAGGCCTGGAGTGTTGAGCTGTAGTCTTCGGAGCCCTCGGAGACTGGCCCCCTCGGTAGATTGGCTCTCGTCTGTTGACTCAGACGGAGTTGATCCGGAGCTCGCAGTAGGGAGGGGGTCCATTTTTCCTTTGCCTTTTCCAGGCCCCATCTGAGTGGCTCCTGGGATTGGCTCTGAAGCTGTCGAAGGTCCAGGAACTATATCTTCAGGACAGACCTCTTCCACAGAAGTGGACTCTGTAAAAACAAAGGTATTATACTTTGTATAATTTCACATTTTAAAAAAAGGATAAAAATTATTCGAAGTTTACCTTCGACATTCTGGCGGGGAGTAAGCATTGGACTGCTTGGCGGATCGAACTCGAGATCTTCGTCCGAGTCAAGCGTCAAATCTTCGACAGCAGGAACATTTTCCTGAACAGTCGTTGTTTCATCTGGAATCGAAGCCATAGTGACTACAACTCCACTTTCATCCGCGGGAACTTCGTCTTGAGGTAAAGCCTCTTGAACTGCCGAAGTCCTTGTTTGCTCAAGGTTTTCTTGAGACTCTGGCACGTTCGCGGGTACTTCAACTTGTGCAGTTCCTTGAGCTGCATCTTCGTCAATCAACCTTACAAGTAACCTGCCTTCGTCCTCCTGGGAATCGGAAACTGAAGCCCTTGGGCTCGAAGGTGCAAGGTTCTTTGGCTTTCGAGCCACCTTCTTGACCGGAGTCTTGGCGGAGCTCGAAGTCCCAGCTTCAGCTTTCCTCTTCTTGGGTCCTTTCTCCGAAGGCACCCAATCCACCAAAGGGGGCGGAATGATTTCCAGCATTCCCCACACTCTGTTAAATCTTTCCCAACTCCCGATCAACTTTATTCTCCATTCCTTTTCGGTCAGAGTTGGGACGCCTAGAATTTTTTCTGATGCTCTTACAATCTGCTCCGAAGTTACAGGGGCTGAAGAGGCTGAATGAATATGCATAATATATGTTGTTTTCGAATGAATATGCATAATATATGTTGTTTTCGAAGTTACCTGCAGGGCTCGAAGTTGAAGTAATCTTGCGAAGACCGCCTTCCGAGTCCTCTTCGAAAGTGATTGGCCAGTTGGCAATCAACGGAGGGATTTGGAGCCCGAGGAACTCTTCGGCTAAGTCTCGCATGCTTAACCTTCGACTGATCTTTTGAAGCAAGCTGAGGCGAGCTTCGAGCTGGCCCAGATCCGGGTGTACAAGGGCTTTCTTTCAGAAGTTGATGTCTTTTAGAGGTCCAGCTAGACGGTTGCTCGCCCCAACTTCGGCATAAAACCATTTCATGATCCAGTCGGTATACCATCTAGCATTGATGGCCTTAGCAGGAAACCGAAGGGCATACTCATCCCGAAGCCTGAAGTTAATACTTCCGAAGGCTACTACAATTTTTTCACCTCCGGGACCTACGAAGGTCTTTGGCTGGCACGAAGCTCTATGCAACGCAGCGAAGATTTCCGCCCTCCCCTCACAACCTTCAGCTCTCAACGCCCATTCGAAGATGGCTAAATGAGCTACTGCATTCGGAGAAAGTTGGGGGAGAGTAACATGGAACAGATCCAATACCTCAGCCAAGAAATCCACTACCGGAAGACCTAAGCCAGCTTCGAAAAAGGCTTCGAAGACAACCACTTCTCCGGGTCTTGGTGACGGGATAACTTCCTTCCCAGGTTTGCGGATCATAACTCCAGAGCTAATTTTGCCCTCTACTGCGGCCGCCAGTGATTCTCTTTTGCAGGTTGAAGGCCCAAGTTGGAAGGATTGATCCATGTATTTTGCCGATGCCGGGAAGAGGCCTTGATCACCAACACTTTGGGGATTTCCTCCTCCCGCCGCCATGGTTGTTGCTGCGGGGATTGGAGTTGCCGTCGCCAATGACGCAGCCACTGCTGCAGCAGCAGCCTGCTGTCGAGCCAGAGCTGAAGGTGCTCCCGAACCTTTGGTTTTCGCCATTGACACTACTGAGTTGCTTTGGAAGAAGAATGGAGGCTAGGGCTCAAAGGATGTTTTGTTTGCAAGAAAGCGGTGGAAAGGTACTCAGGAAAGTTCTAGGCCCTCTATTTATAGCCTAGACTTTACATTTTTTACCGTTTGTCCATGCCGTTTCGCATTCTTGCCCGTTACTTTTTTCCGAAATTAACGCATTGTGTAACTTCCGTTAGAAGAAAGAAGCCAACAGCTATTTCTTCTAAGTCTAAAAAGGCTTTCGGGCATCCTGAGTTAGTTCTAAGATGGTTCAAAAGTAATTGTCTTAAAACTGATTCGAAGTTTTATATCTCCATACATTTCGGAGATAAATTATAAATCTAATAACCCCTACGCATGGTTATTTTTCTTCCGTATACTGCTCTCCTAACATTACAGGTTTAACAGACAAGCGTATTCGAGGGGCTACTGTTGGGGGAAAATATTCCATCCTCAGGGTTATTGCAGTAACAACACAAAGGCAGATAATGGATTCGAAGGTTTCCAACATGCATCTTCGGAGATGCCTTGAGTCAAGCTCGAAGTATGGAGATGGACCTTAGTTCGGAGTATATCTTCGAACATAGACTCTTTTGAGATCTTTTCTGCCAGCTAAGATGGAAGGTTTATCTTCTTTCTCATTAGATTAGTCTTTTACCATTTTAGCCCTATTAAGGGTGCCGAATAGTTTCCACTATGTCGGTTGTAACAGAGGGGTAAAAGGGTCTTTTCCTTAATGTTTGGGCCTATAAATACCCCCCGGTTCACCCTGTAATAGGGACCGAATACAAGTTATTCAATACACACATTCGAACTATTCTAAGTTATTATCCTTTCGGAGGCTTAGAACAATTCACTTCGCAAACACTTCGTTTGTTAGTTTCTATTCTTCGGAAACCTGTTAGCGTAATCTTTTACGCCAACACTCCTAAAGCAGAACTCTGCAAGATGCCCATCTCTCTGACAAAACTCATAGTGATAGGTAGGCTTCTTGAGATGTGGTTGAGGCTTGGGTTTCTTGGGCTTGGTGGTGTTGGGTTTTGACTCTTTGGTATGTGACGGTCCTAGTAGAGAGTCAAGAGAAGTGTGGAGATGCTTGGGCTTCGGGATCTAGATAGGCTTCTTGTTTGGAGCTTTAGGTTGTTCTTGGAACACTCCATCATTGGGCTAACAGGCCTGAAAAGAATCAGTGGAGTGAGTCTTAGGAAATCTCTACTCTGGAGTAATCTTACTCCACTCCACTGCATGACTTAGGGCACTCTCAAAGTCAGCCTTGGTGTAGGTGTAACCTACTCCAAACCCATCCTACTTCTTGAACTGCTGGATCATCATGTCGAACTGTGGCTCTCTAGCACTCACCTAACTCAGGATCTGATGAAGTTAAGAGTTCTCGTTTTGAGCATCAGCTAGCTCCTCTCTCAAGGAAGCTAGCACCTCCACCTGAGACAAGCAGATCTCACACTCTCCATCAACATGGACAAACTTCAAATCTTTCAGCTTGATGAGTTCCAACCTCAGAGACAAGTAGTTATCACAGACAGTGGGTGGAACTGATAATGTCTCGAGCTCTAGCTTAGTCTGCTCTAGCTCAGCTCTAACTCTCTCTAACTCACCCAACTACTCATCACTCTTGGCTCTCAGCTCAGCTAAAACAGCTAAATGGGATGGGCAGTCTTTATATGTGTTGGGGGAATAAGTTTTCCCTTGAACAGGGGCCAAATGACGTCAGCCTCCGACAGCCTTCAGCCCGAAGCCTAACACTGTTGAAGCCTGTTCCTTTCTGAAGAAGTTGTTTCCAAGTCCCAAGGTTCACTTCAAGCCCTCTGGAGCGTAGCCTCTGAACACCTTTGGAGCCCTCCGGAGCGAAGCCCTCAAGATCCCTTAAAGTTTGCCAGAAACTAAGTCTCAGGCTAACTTCGAAGTTAGCCTCCGGGCCTTGTTCGGACTTAGCCTTCGAGTCTTGTTTGGAGTTAGCTTTGAGCCTTATTCGGAGTTAACCTTCGGGCTCTGTTTGGAGTTAACCTTCAAGCTCCCTTCGGAGCTCCTCAGAGCCAGTCTCTGGACCCTTTCCAGCCAATTCAGAGCTAAGTCTCCGATAACCTAGTTCAGAGCCCAGTTCGGAGCCCAGTTCGGAGTATGCTTCGAAGCTGAGAAACCAAGGATTAGTTTCGGAGTCTGTGATGAGTGATTGACAGATTTTACCCTTTGATTCAAAGGGGTCCCTTCGAAGGGGTTCGAAGGCTGTTTCACTGAAGGGTTCCGTGGGTCTGGTTGCTGCAGCTGTTGTAGCGGAGCGTGCTTGTCAGAGGGGTCCGACAGTACATGAGGACTGGGTTGTACCGAAGGTCTCGGTACTTTGGGCGGTACACCAGAGTGTGTATCGAAGGTTGTTTACCCGGAGAGGTCTCCGGGGTACTGGATACACTTGTCTATTTGTCTGTGGTGCGAAGGTGACTTTGGAGGCGACGGATAGTTCGTAGCAGGTGAACCTGGGTCAAGCGGGAGGCTTGATGCTAGGGGAGCAGGGAGCTCCATCACGAAGGCTGCGAAGGGGTCGAGGTCGGACCTTGGGTCGAGTTGCGCCAAGAGAAGGCAATAAGTGCGGAGTGTGGCTCCGGGTGAAGGTACTCCGAGACGAAGTCCTCGGAGGCGAGGCACTTCAAAGGGTACTCTGAATGGAGTGACTTCGGAGTATGGTGTACCAAGTCCTCAGCAACGAGGCAAGGCGTTCGAAGTGTGCTCCGGAGGGAGGCACTCGAAGGTATACCCAACGAAGGTCTCAGAAGTCGAGGTGCATCGAAGTAATGGTCCGAGTGAGGATCGTCGAGGAGTGTGCTCAGGGAGAGACACTGTGATGAAGTGCTCATGGAATTCTTCATGCAGAGGCCTTGGATGAAGGAGGGACTTCGAAGGGTGGTACTCCGAAGGTGGGGCTTCAGAGTGAGGCTGGCTCCGGAGTGAGGCTTACTCCGGAGTGAGGCTGACTTGTGGTACTTCGGCCATGCATGGCTTCGGTACATGGACTAACGGAGTTCGAGCTGGGAGAAGCTACGAAGCCGTGGTGGTCCACTCCGAAGGTTAACTTCAGTGAAGCGAAGGCCGTCAGGCTCAAGGCTTCTCACCGAAGCTATCGCACCCCTCGCGTGCGAAGGGGGGCTTCAGAAGGGTCCAAAACTGCAAAGGCTGATAGTGTCTGCTCTGCAAAAGCTGGTGTTGTCCCCTCTGCGAAGCTGACGAAAGAAGCCTCCAAATAAAGTAGACTATCAGTTGTACCCCCCTATTCTGATGAGATAAAACCTGTGTAAACCCTAGGGGTAAAGTAGTCTATTCACAGTGCTGAATAGTGCCTATAAATGATGGAGGCTAGCTAGGTCACATCAACACTTTGAGCAGCCATTGTAGAACTCTTGTGCTAGCCGCCACACTCTCTGTATTCATCCTGTGAGTTCATTTTGTGTTCCCTGTTCAAGCAATGAAGTTTTGATTCTGTTTTCATTTACTGCTTGAACTTGTATGTGTACTTCACTGCATGCTTTGATTTCTCTGTGCACCTTCTTCTTGTGAGTTTTATGGACAGGTGTGTGAGAAGTTTGTTTAGGTGAGGTGTGTTTTTCAGTGTCTGTTCAATCTGTGTAAACTAGAGGCTAGACCTCTCTGATTACTAGCGAAGCACTATTCGAAGCCCGTTTTCTTCCCTTGTCGAAGTCCTCGGCGAAGTTTGTTCAGTGTGCGTATAGACCTTCAAAGTATGAAGCCTAGCACCAGTTGCTGTCACTAAGTATTTGGTCGAAGTCCGTAGGGGGAAGTCTTCTCTTGCGAAGGGTGAAGTGCGAAGCCTACTCGAAGGCACCCAGTGTGTTGAGCCTGCACTGACTTAGCAGAGCTGATCGAAGTTCTCAGAGGGAAGTCCGCTCTTGTGAAGGTGAAGTGCGAAGCCTGCTCGAAGGCACCCTATGTGCGGAGCCTGCACTGACTTAGCAGAGCTGAATTTTCGGGGTTGTGGGTGGAGCGAAGTCTTCTTGGCTTCGAACATTTGCTCCTTGCGAAGCCTGTGTTCGGAGCTGTAAAATACCTCCGAACTAGAACTTCCAAGGGTGTGTTCGAAGCCTGTTCCGCAGAAGACAGAATTAAAACAGAAGGATATTTTTAGTCTGAAATTTTAAATGCTCCCATTCACCCCCCCCCCCTCTGGTCGCCGTTTCTGGTCCAACAATTGGTATCAGAGAAGGTTAAGATCACAAGTTGACCTTAACCGATTTTGTGATCTGTTGGTGACATGAACAGAGTTAGTAAAATACTTTTGTTTGATGGGATAGATTTTGCATACTGGAAGGTGCGCATGGAGGCTTCCTTGTTAAGCCAAGGAAATGCAATTTGGTAGATTGTGGACTCACAATACTCCATCCCTAAAACTCGCACCTCTCAAACAGAGAAGGATCAGTATAATGCCAACTCCAAGGCTAGAAATATATGGGTCATTGGTTTGAGTAGAATTGAGTTTGATAGGGTACAACACCTTAGGACAGCTAGGGAGATTTGGACTACACTCACTATTTTTCATGAGAGCTCTACACAGATTAAGGCTAGGCGCCAAAGCACATACAATCAACAGTATCAGTTGTTTGTGCAAGCACCTGGTGAATCTATAGATGCCAATTTTTCTCGCTTTGATGCGATAGTGAGTAACTTGCGGTCCAATGGGAAGCCTGCTTACAATGATCATGACAGGGCTATCAAGCTTCTCTATGCTCTTGACCGTAGCATATGGGAAGTGAAGATATCCAGCATTGAGGAGTCCGCAGGTTATGACACATTGACCTGTGATGAGCTCTTTAGCAAGCTGAAGTCCACAGAGATTGCCAAGGCATCTCTTGCAGTGCATAGGAACTCTTTGCCACAGCCATTGGCACTAGTTTCTAGCACTAGCCGTCGTACCACTGCAGAACCAAGCACATCAGGGACTTGTGTCTTTGCAGATGGTTTTGCTTTGTCCTCCCTGGTCTCCGTCACTAAGGAGCAGGTGGATACTCTGGATGATGATGAGCTTGCTCTCATTGCCAGAAGGTTCACCCGTTTTCATCATGAGAGACGGGATAAGAGGAGAAGTGGTTTTAGTGGTTGTTTTGAGTGTGGTGCCACTTCTCACATCAAGGCCAATTGCCCTAAACTCAAGAAGAGAGATGAGAGTGAACGCCCCAAATACCACAAAAAGGAGAGAAAGCCTTTTGTGAAGGGCAAGCGCGGCAAGGTGGCTAAGAGAGTAGCCAAAGCCGCTTCCAGAGCATTTGTTTCTGCTCTCAGCGACATCGACACTTCCTCAACGGAGGAGTCGAGCTCTGAGGAGGAGGAGTCTCCAAGGAAGGAGGAGAAGAAGGACAAGAAGGGATGAGATTTCACCGGCCTTTGCTTCATGGCCGACAGCGATCACAGCGGCAATGAGCTTGACTCATCTGAGGTACCACTATCCTATGACCAACTTTCAATTAAATTAGATGGACTGAATGAAGTAGTTCTTGGTCAGGATAGATTACTTGTGCAAGCCGCTAGAGATAGAAAAGACCTTAGACTTAGGCTAGAATCTGTTTCTATTGATTATGCCATGCTTAAGTCTAGAGTTAATGATGTTGAATGTGAATCTTGCAATGTTGTCATGGGAGAGCTTACTCAATTGCGTTCTGTGCATGCTCAAACTCTTTTTGAGCTTGAGACTGCACAGAAGTAGCTTTTGTTGGTGGATTCTAGTCCTCATGTTTTAAATGAATTCATGAACTGCCCCTTATTACGTGAGAGCATTAATTTACGGGATAAGCATGTTCAGGATTTAGAGGCTAGATTGGAGAGGGTCGGTAGTTCTAAGCATGTTCAACCCGTGTGTGACACATGCATAACCCTTAAGGACCAGCTAGGCACTGTTAGAGAGCGAGCTGAGAACCTCATGACTGAAAATGAATAGCTTCTTTCTGTGGTTAACAAATGCACTGAGGGAAAGGGTAGGATGGATTTGCTCTTGGCCAAGACCAAGATGTGTGCTGATAGGGCAGGGTTAGCTCTAGGATTGGGTTTTGAGAGGACTCCCTTAGACAGTGAGAACAAAATTGTTTTTACCTCACACACTACCTTAGAGAAAGAAAGAGCCCTGTTAGACACTCCATCAACCAAAAAGCCTACCCGAACTCCAAAGAAAACAACTCCTCCTACCAAGAAAATTCCTCCCAAGAAAACCACTCAGCAGAAGCCCAAGGAGCCTGTGAGAGTTGCTCCTATGACCCAAGGAGTGGGTGGGTCATCTAGTTGGGTTCTATTTTCGTCGCATTAAGGATGAGCGATGCTCTCAGGCGATGTGGTTCCAGAACATGCACTACCCATCTTTAGGTATGCATGAGTCTGAGTTTTACTCTTGTCCTGTTTTCGAGGCTCCTCGTGCTTCTCAAAGAGGTTTTGCTCCTCGAGGTGTTCACCATGTTTCATATGGTGGTAGACCCCGGGCGAGTAGCTTTGTACCACGTCAGAGTAGGAGACCTCGTCATGCTTTTAGATCATAGCATGTAGGTAGACCTCACACTTTGCATCTTTCTGATTATCCTGTGCGTAGACAGTCTACTTTTACTGTGCCTACTACTCATATCACTCAGTGCTGGATGCCTTGTCATGTATTCACTCACCCCAGCACTGAGCGATCGAGATTTTCTTATCATATGTAGGCGCCAGACCAAGGCTTGGAGGGCACGTTGATTATGGACTCCAGTTGTTCGCGCCATATGACCGGAGATGCAGCATGGTTCTCCAGCCTCACCACAACCAAACAAAGGGAACATATCACCTTCGGTAACAATCGAAGGAGTAGAGTGAAAGGTAAAGGTGTGGTAAGAATCAAATCAAACTTCACTCTCAAAGATGTTGCTTTGGTTGAGAACTTGGGATACAATTTGCTTTCTGTATCTCAATTGCTTGATGAGGGCTTCGAAGTGTGATTCCATCGCGATACTTCACAAGTACTCAATTCTAATGGCGTTGTGGTGTGTAAGATCTTTAGAGTTGGGAGAGTTTTTGGAGCTGATTTTTTTTGAATCATCTGGTTCTTCTCATTGTCTTGTTGCACATTCTATTTCTGAGCTTTGGAAGTGGCACAGGAGACTAGGGCATATGAGCTTTCAGTTGCTCGCTCATCTGAGTGCCCTAGGTCTGATCCGAGGATTGCCCAAGCTCAAGTTTGAGAATAATTTTGTTTGCGCTCCTTGTCGACATGGAAAAATGATTGCCGCTTCGCATTCGCCAGTCACCACAGTGATGACTGAACAACCCAGAGAACTTATCCACATGGACATTGTAGGTCCTTCTCGGGTTAGTTCGTTAGGCGGCAAGTGGTATGTGTTAGTCATTGTCGACGATTTCTCTGGCTACTCTTGGGTCTTCTTTCTTGCTAGCAAGGATGAAGTGTTTTCACACTTTCGGAGCTTGGCTTTTAGACTTTTCACTGAACTCCCTGGTGCATTGAAATTCATTCGAAGTGATAATGGCACTGAGTTCAAGAACAATCTCTTTGTTGACTTTTGCATGGAGCATGGCATAGAACATCAATTCTCTGCTCCGCGGGTTCCTCAACAGAATGGTGTTGTTGAGAGGAAGAACCACACTTTGGTTGAGATGGCTAGGACAATGCTCGATGAGCACAAGACTCCTAGAAAATTCTGGGCTGAGGCCATGAACACTGCTTGTTACATCTCAAACCGAATATTCTTGTGCTCAATTTTGAACTTGACATCTTATGAGCTACGTTTTGGGAGACAGCCCAAAGTTACTCATCTTCGAGTTTTTTTGTTGTCAGTGCTTTATCCTAAAACATGGAAATTTGGACAAATTTGAGTCGCGTTCTTCTGACGGGATCTTTTTGGGTTACACTACACATGGTCATTCTTATCATGTTTATAATTTGGAAACTAACACTGTCATTGAGTCATGTGATGTGACTTTTGATGAATCAACCCCCTCTGTTAGTTCTACCTTTGAACAGGCAAATGAACATGACATGGAACAAACCATCTTCGAAGAAGAAGATCCCAGAGATTTCGAGGATGAACCCCTACTTCCCTCGACATCAACCCCCGAAGCCGACCCTGCTTCAACCACTTCGGCACAAGGTCCCGAAGCAACTACCTCTACATGGATCATCTTGGACCACTCCAACGCACAAGTTGAGGGGGTGACTGCATCCCGTCGCGAGGCTCCACATCATGTTCAAAGGATGCATCCTCCCGAGCAGATCATTGGTGAGCTTGATCAAAGGGTAACACGTTCTCATGCTCATTTCATTGATTCCGCTTTTGTTGCTTCTTTTGAGCCGTTAGATGTTAGTCATGCACTTTCTAATTCTAGTTCGATCAATGCCATGCATGAAGAACTTGAAAATTTTGAGAGAAACCAAGTCTGGACTTTAGTTGATCCTCCACCAAATGTAGATTTCATTGGAACAAAATGGATTTTCAAAAACAAACAAGGGGAGGATGGGACAACAGTTAGAAACAAGGCTAGACTTGTAGCTCAGGGTTATTCTCAATTGGAAGGGATTGATTTTACTAAAACTTTTGCACCTGTTGCTCATCTTGAGGCCATTAGAATTTTACTTGGATTTGTGACATCCTAGGGATTCAAACTCTATCAAATGGATGTCAAAAGTGCTTTTCTTAATGGCTTCATAGGCGGAGATGTTTATGTAAAACAACCCCCTAGTTTTGAAAAGCCCAAATACCAACATAAAGTCCTTAAACTTCATAAGGCTCTTTTTGGACTCAAGCAGGCCCCTCGGGCTTGGTATGATAGACTTAAGTCTTTTCTGCTTGAGCGGGGATATTTGATGGGATCTGTTGATAAAACCCTGTTCACTCTCAAGCATGGCAAAGATTTCCTCCTAGTTCAAATTTATGTGGATGATATCATCTTTGGTGGCTCTTCTCATGCTTTGGTTGGCGAGTTTGCATATGCCATGAGCAGGGAGTTCGAGATGTCCATGATGGGCGAACTCACTTTTTTCCTTGGTATGCAAATCAAACAAAGCAAAGAAGGTACTTTTGTCCACCAGACGAAGTACACTAAGGACCCGCTCAAGAAATTCGACATGGCTGATGCGAAGCCCCTTGCCACTCCAATGGCTACATCTGTAGCATTGGATCCTGACGAGGATGGAGAAGCCGTCGACCAGAAGGAGTTCCGAAGCATGATCGGCTCGCTCCTCTACTTGACTGCTACGAGGCCGGACATACACTTCGCATTATGTCTGTGCGCTAGTTTTCAGGCTTCACCACGAGCTTCGCACCGCCAAGTAGTAAAGTGCATTCTCAGGTATCTCAAACATACCTTAGAATTCGGCATTTGGTATTCGGCGTCTTCCTCTTTGTGTCTTCGAGGTTATTCCGATACATATTTTGCTAGGTGTAGGATTGATAGGAAGAGTACCTCTGGTACTTGTCATTTTCTGGGTACATCACTGGTTTGCTAGTCTTCCTGCAAACAGTCTAGTGTTGCACAATCGACGGCTAACGCCGAATATGTTGCTGCAGCTAGCTGTTGCTCTCAGATTTTGTGGATGGTTTCCACTTTGCGGGATTTCGGGTTAGATTATAAGAGTGTTCCACTTTTCTGTGATAACATGAGTGCAATTTTTGTTGCAAATAACCCGGTTCAGTATTCCAGAACCAAACACATTGATGTGCGATATCATTTTTTCAGAGATCATAATGAGAAGGGTGATATTGAACTTCAATATGTTGATACCCAACACCAGCTAGCCGATATTTTCACAAAACCCCTCGATGCTTCTCGTTTTGCCTACTTGAGTGGGGAACTTGGTATTTGTCACCCTTACGGCATTTTGTGAGGGGGAGCAGTTTTGATTGTCTTGCATATGCTCATCATGTGTGAAATTGCATTTACATCTTTTGCACTTATATGCCTGATTATAATTCATGTAATCATGTCAGCTCAGCTCTATTTAATCTGTCTGAAATATTTTGTGCATGATTTTCTTTCCAAAATCAAATCATGCTCACTGCTTAGTCTTGAATCTAGCATGTTTAGGCAGGACTGCTTTAGCTATCTTTTATCTACTTGATAGCAAGACACCTTTTCTCTGGATGCTAAACATTGCAACTTGAAAAATTGTTCTGCTTACTCATGGATATTCATCAAGTGCTAAACAAATTGTTCACTTAATTAAAATCCAAAACTCCATGATTTGTATGATACAAGTGAAAAAGATCCAGGTGGGTTTGTTTGTCGCACTACTCTATTCTTGACTGCTTACCATTGCACATTGGTCTGAACTGGGATAGTGTAGTGTATGCCAAAATCGCCGCCTTAAGCTTCTGATGGATTTCATGCCTAGGCTTGGCCTGATTGGAAAGTATAAGGTAGACAAACAAATAACCCCTCGAATTATGAAAAGAACAACAAAAATTCATTGTTTATCAAGTTTGCTTTCAATGCTCCACTTGAACTGGACTTGTCTGTCTAGCGTAGAAATTGACTAGCTCTGCGCGGTCTTTGTTTTTACTTGTCTAGTTCCCTTGATTGAGTGGTGATGCTTTTATTTCAAAATAATAAAATCACATGATGTCATCATGTTTTTAGAGAATGTTAAACTGAGCTGAGCACATGAAAATTGGTATTAAAGTTGGCATATTTTTGCTTTACAAGTCTTTGCAATTCTGCCCATTTCAAAGTTGTGCATCTTTTTAACGCTCCTTGATGCCTGCATTGCCAAAGGGGGAGAAATTTTTGAGTTCTCTGCAGCAAGGGGGTAAAATAACTCAGGGGGAGTTTTTATCTTGCAAAGGGAAAGATTTGCCGAAGGGGCTTTCACTCTTTTGGAAAGGGGGGGGGGAATTCTTTTGTCAAGCGACATGTTTGGCTCGTCTTTGAGTTTGTATGGTCACTTGTGTGCTGAAATTTTTCAAATTTTCTTGAACATGAATTTGGTTGTCAATGTACTCATCAAGGTGGAGATTGAGAAACCAAGGATTAGTTTCGGATTCTATGATGAGTGATTGACAGATTTTACCCTATGATTCGAAGGGGTCCTTCCGAGGGGGTTCGGAGGCAGTTTCATCGAAGGGTTTCGTGGGTCTGGTTGCTGCAGCTGTTGCAGCAGAGTGTGCCTGTCGGAGGGGTCCGACAGTACACGAGGACTGGGTTGTACCTAAGGTCTCGGTACTTTGGGCGTTACACCGGAGTGTGTATCGAAAGTTGTTTACCTGGAGAGGTCTCCGGGGTACTGGATACACTTGTCTGTTTGTCTATGGTGCGCAGGTGACTTCGGAGGTGACGGACGGTTCGTAGCAGTTGAACCTGGGTCAAGCGGGAGGCTTGATGCCAGGGGAGCAGGGAGCTCCATCACGAAGGCTGCGAAGGGGTGGAGGTCGGACCTCGGGTCGAGCTGCGCCAGGAGAAGGCAGTAAGTGTGGAGTGTGGCTCCAGGTGAGGGTACTCCGAGATGAAGTCCTCAGAGGCGAGGCACTTCGAAGGGTACTCCGAATGGAGTGACTTCGGAGTATGGTGGACCAAGTCCTCAGCAATGAGGCAAGGCGTTCGAAGTGTGCTCCGGAGGGAGGCACTCGAAGGTATACCCGACGAAGGTCTCAGAAGTCGAGGTACATCGAAGGCATGGTCCGGGTGAGGATCGTCGAGGAGTGTGCTCAGGGAGAGACACTGCGATGAAGTGCTCATGGAATTCTTCATGCGGAGGCCTTAGATGAATGAGGGACTTCGAAGGGTGGTACTCCGAAGGTGGGGATTTGGAGTCAGGCTAGCTCCGGAGTGAGGCTGACTCCAGAGTGTGGTTGACTTGTGGTACTTCGGCCATCCATGGCTTCGTTACACGGACTGACGGAGTTCGAGCTGGGAGAAGCTACGAAGCCGTGGTGGTCCACTCCGAAGGTTAACTTCAGTGAAGCGAAGGCCGTCAGGCTTAAGGCTTCTCAACGAAGCTACCGCACCCCTCACGTGCGAAGGGGGGCTTCAGAAGAGTCCAAAACTGCAAAGGCTGACAGCGTCTACTCTGCAAAAGCTGGTGTTGTCCCCTCTACGAAGCTAACAAAAGAAGCCTCCAAATAAAGTAGACTACCAGTTGTACCCCCTATTCTGATGAGACAAAACCAGTGTAAACCCTAGGGGTAAAGTAGTCTATTCACAGGGCTGAATAGTGCCTATAAATGATGGAGGCTAGCTAGGTCACATCAACACTTTGAGCAGCCATTGTAGAACTCCTATGTTAGCCGCCACACTCTCTGTATTCATCCTGTGAGTTCATTTTGTGTTCCCTGTTCAAGCAATGAAGTTTTGATTCTGTTTTCATTTACTGCTTGAACTTGTATGCGTACTTCACTGCATGCTTTGATTTCTCTGTGCACCTTCTTCTTGTGAGTTTTCTAGAGAGGTGTGTGAGAAGTCTGTCTGGGTGAAGTGTGTTTTTCAGTGTCTGTTCGCTCTGTGTAAACTAGAGGCTAGACCTCTCTGATTACTAGCGAAGCACTTTTCGAAGCCCGTTTTCTTCCCTTGTCGAAGTCCTCGGCGATGTCTGTTCATTGTGCGTATAGACCTTCGAAGTACGAAGCCTAGCACCAGTTGCTGTCACTGAGTATTTGGTCGAAGTCCATAGGGGGAAGTCTTCTCTTGCGAAGGGTGAAGTGCGAAGCCTACTCGAAGGCACCTAGTGTGCTGAGCCTGCACTGACTTAGCAGTGCTGATCGAAGTCCTCAGAGGGAAGTCCTCTCTTGCGAAGGGTGAAGTGCAAAGCCTGCTCGAAGGCACCCTATGTGCGGAGCCTGCACTGACTTAGTAGAGCTGAATTTTTGGGGTTGTGGGTGGAGCGAAGTCTTCTTGGCTTCGAACTTTTGCTCCTTGCGAAGCCTGTGTTCGTAGCTGTAAAATACCTCCGAACCAGAACTTCGAAAGGTGTGTTCGAAGCCTGTTCCGGAGAAGACAGAATTAAAATAGAAGGCTATTTTTAGTCTGAAATTTTAAAAGCTCCCATTCACCCCCCCCTCTGGTCGCCGTTTCCAGTCCAACAGAAGCCCACTTCAGAGTGTACTTCAAAGCCTCCCTTGCAGCCTCCGCCTGAAGAGCTACGGCCCCTACTCCGAACCCAGCAGATATTTACACCTCGCTACAGTGTAGAAGTCATACCAGGGGCCCCTCTGCCCCTAGTATGTCATTTAGCTGGTCAAGAAGTGACGTTGTCTGACACGTCTGTAAAGCTATAAAGCACTTTTGTACAGTAGCTAGCTCCTTTTCCCTTTTTCGCCCCTATGAGCCTAGGACTTATAGGGGGCATTTTGGTCTTTTCCTCTGGCTTGTGTGCCTATAAAAGCAGGGACAAGCCCTTGTAACAGATAGCTTCTCCAGGGCCATGAAACCCTAGTGTTCACTACACCACACCGAGGCATACCATGCCAAATCCACCACAAACTAGACGTAGGGCTATTATCCCCTAGGGGAGGTCCGAACTAGTATAAATCCTTTCTCCCTCTGAGAGAACCCTTCGAGGTTCATTTTACACACCATATACACACATACAAAACATGTGATGTAGCTAACACAATTTCTACAATAGTTGGCGCCATCTGTGGGGACCTTAGTCCTAAAAGCTATGTTCTGTGCCACTGTCTGCAACTCGAAGTGCGCTTGAGGGGGGAGCTTCGAAGCTTTCTTGCTTCGCGCACCCTTCGGCAAGGGGCTTCGGGTGCAGTTCGAAGGTCATCTTCGCCTTCCCCCATCCTTTGCATTTTGGAGCTCACCCGCCAGCAAGGGGCTCCGCTTCGTGTGTCGAAGGCCGTCAAAAGCCTCAGGGGCTACGAAGCAAGCTTTCACCCACTTTATGAGGTATGTACACTATCCGAAGTACCACTTCGATGTACAATTTTGCAATTACTTTAGTATAAAATCGAAGCCCTGCTTCGCCTTAAATTCGAAGCCCTGCTTCGCCTTAAATTCGAAGCCTTGCTTCGCCTTTAAAGTAAACTTTTGCTCCATCTTATTGAAAAATTGAAGCCTCGCTCCGTGTTTTAAAACCGAAGCTATGCTTCGCGCTTTGAAATCGAAGCCTCGTTTCCTTTTAAAGATTCGAAGCCTTGCTTCATCTTATCAAAAACCTGAAGCCTTGCTTTGCCTTGTTTAAAATTTGAAGCCTTGCTTCGCTTTACAAAATCCGGAGTACCCCTCCGAAGGCTACATAGTGCCTCCGGGCCCATAGCAGTGGGCTAAAGGACTCCGAGCCACTGGCCCGATGCGTCCAAGGACTCTAGGTCATCGACCTGATGCGTCCGGGATGCGAAGGCCACTGGCCTAACGTATCCTAGAATCCCGAGATCCATTCTCGGTATTCAGAGTCGAAGGTGGCTCAGAGTGAAGGCAGCTCAAAATCACAGGTTCAGTGAATCCACACCAAATATCCTTTTCACTACAGGACCAAGCTCAAGAAGCCTTGCTTCGCTATCTAAACATGCATCGAGGCCTCGCTTCGTGTGATGTGATCCAATCTAAGAATTAAGCATCTCGAAGTCATGCTTCGCTTAAAATCTAAGTGCGTTTTGGAGCCTTTCTCACGCACAACATCCAAATCCAAGCATGTCGAAGCATGCTTCACTTAATTTGGCTACGCTGAAGCCTTGCTTCGCTCCAAATTAACGCGTTCGAAGCCCAAAAGAGGCCTTCGCCGATGTAATATAAGCATCCAAAGCTGCCAAATGGCGCACCCCTTCGCATTTTTTATTGCCCGCACCAGCAACGACTAAGTCCCTAGCTGCCACGAGCAAGGGGGGAAGCATGTATGCGAAGTGTGCCAATGTAATACGCAGTACGAGCGTGACAAGCTAAAAAACGTTCGAAGCCATCAAACAATGCTGAGCATGTAGACGAAGTATGTAAATACAACAAATTACATTCATTGAATGATAATCAAGAAGAGTGTTACAAATACACTTCGAAAACAAATTACGAATAGTCTGTGTCTAAGCCTAAGAAAAAGCGAGCTTGATGCCCCCGCCCTCGCTTGCCCTTCTTTCGGCTAGGGCCCCCTCGACTGGACGAAGCCTCGTCAGAGCCTGCTCTCCCATGGCCGGTTCGTCCACGTCCCAAAGCCCGCAGACCTCGTCTTCCACTTTGCAGGTCGCTCCAAGTCTGCGAGGCAGGCGGTGCCATGTTGAAGGCAGAGAAGTCTAAAGCTTCATCGCCTGCCAAGGCCATTCGCGAAGGCAAGGATGAAGAACTCCGAAGGGACTCCGTCTTCACGATGGCCAGCAGATCCTGAACAACTTCAGGAATGGCTTCGCCGTTATGCCCCCTCAGAAGTTTAAACCGAGGGAGGCCTTCGAACCTAGCTACCTCGAGTACCGCCCATAACTAGCGAAGTTCTTCAGAGTCCTCAAGTACTTCGAAGTCAACATCCAGAGACTGAGCCTGGGCATGTATAAAATACCCCCGCATTTATATTAATAAACTGATAAGTTTTTACAAGCCTACAGCTAAGAATTACAAGGAGCCTAAGGAGATCTACACCTTCGGAGGCGGAGGTGCCGACGTCGAAGGCTGAGCTGGCGAGGCATGCGCCCTGGCTCGGCGAAGGCGGAGGGCTTTATGAAGCTCGAGGACTGCTTCACAGCCTTGGTCCTTCCAAGGCTCCTGAAGTCGCCGCCAGGCTCCGCGGACGCCGGCCAGAGGCATCACCAAGTGCTGGCCTCTGAAGGCCACTGGAGTCGCCGAGGTTGCTGCTTCGAGGTGGTTGCACCCCGCGTCATGAAGCATTTGCAACACCCATTGACCTGCCACTCGGCCGGCCATCAAGGCGAAGCCCTTCAAAGATTGCTCCGCCGTCGAAGCCACCACCTTCAAGAATGCAACGCGGTCCCCAATTGGATCCTGGTTGCTGAAGTCTGGAGCCCGGCACTCGGTCCCTATTTGTTGTAGGACCTCGGTCAGGCTTAGCATAGCTTCGTCGATGTTGCCAATGACAAAGTTTTCAAGGCACTCAGCTCCTTGGTGAAGCTCGGAGTTCTCCTTCGCTAGCTAGGCTTCGGCATCCTTCGCAACTTGAAGCTCCGCTCGGAGCCTATCGGTCTTCGAGGCCAAGGCTTCCCTAGCCTTGCCGGCCTCGGCCCTCGCCGCCTCGGCTGAAGCTTCGGCCCATCTTCGCTTCTCGGCTTCCACCGAGACTTCGCGTCAGAGGGCCTCCTTCTCCTCCGCCAAGCGCATCATCCGCCTATCCGCAGAAGTTGATGCTGCTGCATTCAGTGTGAAGGCCTAAAAGAATTCAAGAAAATCATAAGTGGTGATCGAAGACCAAAGTACAACTCGAAGCCTCCGTAGGACTTCGCTCACTTGTATGAGGGCTTCGTTCGTGTTGCTGAAGAGGTCCATGGGGTTCAAGTGGCTGAGTTGAGCCACCAAGCCTCCTGCCTCCACAGCTGCGCAGCCCTTGCGGAAGTCATGGATGGCCGCCTCCATCACGGCCCCCTTTGGCAGTAGAGGCCAAACAATTTCCTCCGCCGCAACCGCCTGCACAGGCTTCGGCAGTGCTGGTCTTGGATCCACCACCTCGATTTCATCGTCGCCTCGAGGGTCCCCTTCGTCGCGACTGTTTCCTCCGTCTTCTTCAGACGAGGAACTGTCGGACTTCGAGTTGTCGCTGCTGCTCCTGCTGGAGACCTCCGTTGGCTTCAGAACGGCGGGCCTCGCACCGGCATCATCTTCTGCAAAAAAGTTCAAGTCAAAATCCACATATAAAAGAGAAGTATATTTAAAGTGTTTACCTTCATCGGAGATTTCTTCGAAGGTAGAGGGGTCAATGTGTGCCCCCCGATCCCTTCACTGGGAAGCTGGCGCGTCGACCTCCACGCCCGAAGCCATCGCCGTCGAGGTCTGCGCTACCACCTTGGTAGCCATTGCCGGAGCACTTGCTGGCTCCGCTTCCGTTTGAGGGTTCACAATCGTTGCCTCCTCCGGAGTATAGGCTTCGGTCGCGAGGACCTCCAACCGAGCCTTCGAAGTTTCAGGCTCGTCGTCATCCCCCCTTTTTCTCTTGGAGCCGGTTGTCGAAGGTACAAGATGGGAGAAGTCTGATTGAGCCTGGACCTCCTCGAAGCCGAGCAGGGTCCACACCCTGTTCCAATGCACCCAAGTCCCCACCAAAGCAAGCCGTTGGGCTTGCTCCTCAGGTGTCGGGGCCCTGACAACACGCTCCGCCACCGCGATGGCCTCCTTCGGAGTCCTCACTTTAAGAGTGGCTTCATCAAGATTCCAAGTCAGAGTAAAGCTTTTGGCGAAGTATGAAAGTGGAAAATCTTCGAAGTCTTACCGAGGCGTTCAAATGCCACCACGTTTAGGCCCCCTCGGCCCGAAGGTTGGAAAAGGCCCTTCGGCCAAGAGCGCGCAAGGGGGCTGAGCCGGAGGGTGATGAAGTCCTCCGCGAGGTCCCTCATGCTCATCTTCGCGGCCACCCTCCGAAGGAGCGAGATCCTCGAGCGAAGGGTTTCGGGGCTCGTCTTCACCACCCCTTCGCGCTGATAAGAGATAAGTGCATTGGTGCTCCGAAGGGGAGAGTTCGCGCCGATAGAGGTGTAGAACCATTCTTGATCCCACTTCGAGTACCATTTGCAGTTGGCAGCCCTCGCCGGGAAGGCATCCTGATACTCCTTCTGAAGCTGGAAGTTGGCGCTCCCGAAGGCCAAAGCCCTCTTGATGTGGTCTGCACCCTCCCTCGGCTTCGGTTGGCAGTTGGCGTCATGAAGGGCGACGAAGACGTCGGTGTGACCCTCGCAACCTTTGGCCCTCATGGCCCATTCAAACACAGCAAGCCTCGCCACAGCATTGGACGAAACTTAAGGAAGCTCGAGGTTATAAGCCTTCAGGACTTCGCTCAACATCCCCACCGTCGGCAGTCTGAGGCCGGCTTCGAAGAAGGCTTTGAACAGCACCACTTCGTTAGCCCGAGGCCTCGGTATAGCCTCCGACTTCTCCGGCACTCTAAGTTGAATGTTCGAAGCAATCCTTCCCTCGTAGGCCCTCCGGACGGACTCCTCTGTGGAGATCGAGGCCCTCATCTCCAGTGTCTACTCGAACTTGTCGGATGGTGACCGAAGGTCCTTCGGTCCCAACCGCCTCGGTGCAGGCTTCGCTGCCACAGCTGTCGTTGCCTGCGCTTGGGCGGAGCTCGAGCTCGAGCCCAAGGCAAAAGCCTTTGAAGCAGCCTTCTTCGGCATTTTGTGGAGCTTCGGTGCGAAGGGGCTAAAGCTTGCGAGGGGTGCTTCGCGCGAAGCTAAGGAGGAGAAGAGAGCGAAGGATGCAAGGCGCTGAGAAGAAAGCAAATGAGAAGTGTGCAGAAGCCGTGTGCAGTAAACCCCTATTTATAGGTGGTAAAAATCCCGACGGTTCGTGGGCCGAAGCCACTGACAGGTGGGCCTCCAGCGAAGGCGAAGCGGCCCTGTAACGGTCAATTTTATAGCCGTTGCGGAGTCAGTCGATCCCCTGAGGTCATTCTGACAGCTGACGCAGGCAATTATTACCTACGCATTTCGAAGCCACCTTCGGTCCAAGCTCCGAAGGCCTATTTTCCCTGAAGTTGTAATTTTCTGTCATTTGTCCCAAGAGCGCACGCACCCCTTCATCCTGAAGGCCTGCAAGCGAGGGGCTACTACTGGAGGAATAAGTTTTCCCTTGAATAGGGGCCAAATGACGTCAGCCTCCGACAGCATTCGGCCCGAAGCCCAACACTATCGAAGCTTGTTCCTTTATGAAGAAGCCGTTTCCAAGTCCCAAGGTTCACTTCAAGCCCTCTGGAGCGAAGCCTCCGAACCCCTTCGGAGCCCTCCGGAGCGAAGCCCTCAAGATCCCTTAAAGTTTGCCAGAAGCTAAGTCTCAGGCTAACTTCGAAGTTAGCCTCCGGGCCTTGTTCGGAGTTATCCTTCGAGCCTTGTTCGGAGTTAGCCTTCGAGCCTTGTTCGGAGTTAACCTTTGGGCTCTATTCGGAGTTAACCTTCAAGCTCCCTTCGGAGCTCCTCAGAGCCAGTCTCCGGACCCTTTCCAGCCAGTTCAGAGCTAAGTCTGCGATAACCCAGTTCGCAACCCAGTTCGGAGCCCAATTCGGAGTATGCTTCGAAGCCCACTTCGGAGTGTACTTCGAAGCCTCCCTTGCAGCCTCCGCCTGAAGAGCTCTGGCCACTACTCCAAACCCAGCAGATATTTATACCTCGCTACAGTGTAGAAGTCATACCAGGGACCCCTCTGCCCCTAGTATGTCGTTTAGCTGGTCAAGAAGTGACGTTGTCTGACACGTCTGTAAAGCTGTAAAGCACTTTTGTACAGTAGCTAGCTCCTTTTTCCTTTTTGCCCCTATGAGCCTAGGACTTATAGGGGGCATTTTGGTCTTTTCCTCTGGCCTGCGTGCCTATAAAAGCAGGGTCAAGCCCTTGTAACAGATAGCTTCTCTAGGGCCATGAAACCCTGGAGTTCACTACACCACACCGAGGCATACCATGCCAAATCCACCACAAACTGGACGTAGGGCTATTATCCCCTAGGGGAGATCCGAACCAGTATAAATCGTTTCTCCCTCTGAGAGAACCCTTTGAGGTTCATTTTACACACCATATACACACATACAAAACCTGTGTTGTAGCTAACACAATTGCTACAACAATAGGGCACGACGACAGTGGCATGAGCATCTTTTAGCTCCAGCTGAGCCCTTTGAAGCTAAATGGCCAAAGCGACTATATCATTAACCCTCTCTATGTACCTGAACTTCAAAGTTGTCAGGTTACACAATAGCACCTCGCAGTTAGGGCACTCACTGCTCTCACCGAAGCAAGGGAAAAAAGATATACTCCCAATCTTACTATTGGCTATGGCAAGCTCACTCTCAAGCTCATCTATCCTCTTCTTAGCCCGTATAAGCAGTTTCTCCCGATATTTCAACTCCTAACTGTTCTCTTCAAGTAATTCAATGACTTCTCGTTCATAGGAAGATACCTTCTGGTCGTCGTCATCAAAGTTGTCGGAGGAGCCCTTATCTTCTTTATCCCCAAGAGCCATTGAGCAAACGCTCTTGCGGGATCTTCGGCTATAGTGTGAGCGGCTCTTCGACTTGTCCCCGAAGGCCATGTAGCAGAGGCCCACTGGATCATCCTTGTCCTTCCCTTCTTGATCTTGATCTCCTCATCGCTTGAGCTTGATGAAGAGGAAGGAGATGATGATCTCTTGGAGTAGCTTCTCTCCATCTCGGCAAAGATGACCTTGTCTCGCTTCTTGTTCTCACGGCAGTAGTCCTTCAGGGCCTTTAGAAAGAACCTCGTCTTGGGCTTGCCCTTTGTGAAGGTGGAGTTGTCGTGCTTGTTGGAGTCGTAGGATCCACCGCTGATGCCCTTCTTTTGTGTGTTCCTCTTAGGGCAGTCGACGATGAAATGACTTGGATCACCACACTCAAAACAGCCATGTTTCGTGCCATGTCATTTGAACATCCTCTTGTCATAGACACGATGAACCCGACTATTGAAAATACACAAGTCATCATCTCCTAGCAAATCCAATTGGTCCTTAGTGATAGACATCAAAGAGGACAAAACACAGCTCAAAGAAGTAGAATCAGCAGAAGGCGTCGCAAGGGCCAGGGTTTTTGAGCTAGAACCAGTGAGATTTGATCTCACTGGATATCAACCACTAAGGCCTTGAGCTTACTGAAAAGCTCTACGATAGTCAATGTATCATAAGAAGCGCTCTCAACAATAGAGGATACCTTGATCTCCCAAATCTTAGGGTCCATGGTATGAAGAACCTCGAGCGCCTATTCATGATTTGAGACTAGCTGATCTCAATCGGCCTTGTTGGCCCGAAGCTTATTAATGATCGACTAAAAGAGACCAAACAAAGCCTCGACAGTCTCTCTCGTCTTCTGTGAGAAATTTTCATACTCACGCCGGTAGGTTTGATAGAGTCTAGCCTTGACCTGAGATGTCCCCTAATGATGTGCCTAGAGGGTAGCCCAGATCTCTTGAGCAGTGTCGAGATGGCTAACGCGCTCAAACTCACTAGGACCTAACCAAAAAATAGTAAGTTCACTGCCTTGTTGTTCAAGTTATGCAGAGCGACTATCTCAGGAGTAGTATGCTATGCAGCTAGAAGCACAGTAAAATTAGCATGAACACACATGTCCCATATCCCTAAGCTCTAGCTCAATAGATAGGCTCGCATGTGAGTCTTACAATAGTTCTAGCCCAAAACCTCAAGGGACAGAATGTTGCCAGAAGATGTCATGATCGCTACGTTGGGTTAGAACTAGTTAAGGTATGGAAAACCCTAACCTCGCTCTGATAGCACTTGTAGGACTGAGAGTAGCGACCAGAGGGGGTGAATGGGCACCTCAAAAATTCTTTCGAATCGATGGCCTTCTCCCAACACCCAACGCACCTCAAGAAATAACCAAACACTCAGGCCAAAACATAGATCGAAATAGTGCTATCACTCTCCTATCAAATATGATGTGATGTGACAGTCTGAGAGATCATAAGCACTAAAAATAATCTAGCCTAAAAATGACTAGTGTCCTAATTGAAAAGACACCAACACAGTACTTAAAGGCAGATTAAAGCTTCTCACAGATCAAAACAAGGAAACAACAAACATTTCACACAACGAACAAGCACATATCAAATCGTCACAGTTCACAGGTATTTAATCAAATAAAATAAATGCAGATGATTTAATGGTGCTCACAGATGATTCAACATGCACAAAAGATACAAAGATTCATCAATGAACATTCATAGTGAAATATGAAGATAAAATGCTCACTGCAATTAAATCTATCACCAAAATACTCAACAGAAATAAATTCAACTACAGGAAAATCTGTTCCTTGCACACATCAACTTCTGCTTCTCTAGGGCACCGCCTTGGTGTCTTCGTCCACAGGGTACCGAGCGACTGACTCCACACACGGAGTGTACTACTTCCAAGAGAGCGCCACCCGACCGCACTAAACAGCGTCGCAAGCAACATGTGTCGCCGCCCTGCAGTGAGTGTTCCGCGTTGAGATGCTTAGGGAACCAGATCACCGTGCTGCCTGAAAACTGCCACCATGTGCCCTACTGTGACCCGCACACAACAACATGCCGCAAGCACCTTGTCTCCAAAAATAAAAAACCGGAGCAACATGTTTTCTCAAGGAGATAAAAAACAGAGGAAGAAAAACGCACAGCACTGAAAAACTTGTGGAGAGAACTGCCACCTGATGAAGAAAATAGTGGTGGCGCATGTGTTTTTTCCATGAGGAACAAACAACAAACAATAGGTAGAAGAGACACCAAAAAGTGAACTCAGGATTTTTGCATTGGAAGAGTTAGAAAGCCTAGGGGGGATACAAGCCCATTTTATAGGCAGCCCATTAAATGGGAAAAGACAGATTTACCCATAGGGTAATTTACACAGACGCAAAAATAAAACTACGGGCCCAACGGGAAAAATAGTAAAATCCTAATTAAAGGTAGATTGTCCTGATGTGGAGCTTTCGTAGCAGGTACGGCTTCGCTTCAGGACCATCGGATCTCCAATGGGCGGTATAGATAGATTCATCGATTTTACGCCGAAACCGATAAAACATCCGTTATTTTTGCACTGGGTACCTGGATTGGGCCGGCCCGATTCCATGGCTCCCTTAGACCGGCAATCGCTCGTTGCCCATTTACCTGAGTCAAACTTGGTCAACAGATTAGTGGATCCCCTGCTATTCCTAGCCATTGTACCTGGATTGGGCCGACTCGACTCCGCAACCCCTCTGCCCGGCAGTCGCTCGCCGCCCGTGTACTTGAGTTACACACAGTCCAAGACACGACAGGTCTCATCTCCTCTTCATCTCCTCTCTCTTTGACTTCCGTTGACAATCACTCATCACTTCTGGAGCCATGAGGCCCATGATCTTCAACAAGGCTCCTCAACTTTCAGTCCGGGCCCCAGCTTCCCAGCAACCGCCTCGGCTATCATCTTCTTCGAGCAGGCCGATGCCCCAAGGTTATACGATTGATCTGTATATACTTGGTGGAGGCCTGTTGGAGATCACGAGGGTCGGCGGGCCGAGGGTTCTTCGAAGGTCACGCAGCCACTGCCGCCATGGCCTGGTGCCGGGTCAATGCTAATGTTGGCACAGGAACCTTGGAGCTAGTTTTCGCCATCCGAGAAAGCTAGAAAGGTTGGAAATGGATACTCGAGAAGGAGAAAATAAGGTCTACAAAGCAGTTGGTAACGTGCCTAAAAATCATTATTCTCCTTCTTTTATAACCCCTGATGTCCCTTGTGTTGTATGTTACGGAGCAACGTTTGGGTTGCTTTGTTTTGTTTTTGTTTCGACGCCGTTATGACATGTAGGGCCACCACAATGAAGACTTACAACCGCCGTGAGATCGTGCGACCATTAGCCTTCTTGGAGAGTAACGTCTCTAATTTGGGTCTAATGGCTCTGAGAACTAACAACTAGTTTGTCTCCGAAGAAACTACGACTCCAAAGTCGCCTTCTTGGACACCTCCGAATGGATTTTTGGTCCAGAGATTTCTTATCCTCGAAGACATTATTACAAATGGTTGTAAGTACTTTCACTTTTTTCTAAGTCTTAAACATGAAAATATTTCTTGCGTATATTGCCCTCTTCACTACATAGGCAATTCAGAGAGACATATTGGAGGGGCTACTGTTGGGGGAAAATATTTCATCATCAGCATCGTGTTAAAACCTCTACATCAACGCGATCAGAAGACAAAATGAAGTTAGAAGCTTTGATCTCCGAAGGTCCTAAAGCATCAAGACTTCGTTGCATTCGGAGCCTTCTACAATAAAAGTTTCAGCAAAGGCTTCGGCATTACAAAGAATCTCGAAACCCCTTTACTCGGAGGGTGTAACACCCCAAATTTTCAAAACAATAAATACATTATTAAATTCAATTTCTGGGATTATATATTTCAGAAAATACTTTTAATACTCCTTTATACCCTTTTAAACTACAACATATAGTAGATGGCCAAATTAAGGGGTGAAACTTTTTGTATATGCTCCTAAGACCAAAATATAATTTTGGGAATTTTTATAAATTTTTATCAACCTTGGAAGTAGCCCTAATATTTTAATCTAATTCCTGGAATTATCTTTATTCAGAAATGTATTAAAACAGTAATGGGCTCCCCTCCCTCCATTCTCCCTCTCCCGGCCGGCCCAGCCCACTCCACCCGCGCGCTCAGACTGACAACCGGACCCCACCTGTCGGCGCCGAACCCTTCCCCTCGCGCGCGCACCCGACACCGCGGCCCCACCCGTCAGCCTTCCCGTTCGCTCGCTCGCGCCAGCTGGCCAGTGGCCCCCGCCTGTCAGACCCATCGTCTACCTCCCGCCTCCGCCCCCAAATCCCGCCGGCCGACGACCCCGCCTCGGATCCGCCTCGCTGGCCCCTCCCGCATTAAATTGGCACCATTAAACAGCCCCCCGCACTCGGCCGACCGTTTCCCCGCTTAAATCCTCGCGTTTACGCCACGGGATCGCCGCTACGCGTGCATGGCCGAGCCATCACCGGCGAGTAAAAGCTCTCCCCCGGTTTCCTTGCATGCGAGCCCCCTCCGACGCCTTATTTAAACTCCCCTGCCTCCGCCGCGTTCGGTTCACGCATCCATTCGCACTTAGACCCAACAGAACGCCCGCACATCGCCTGTTAGCGCCATCCCTTTGGTTCGTCTCCGGCCACCGCCCACCGTCGCCTCGGACCACCCCGGTCCACGCCGACCGCACCGTCGTGACCGCCGGGACCTCACCAACCTCGGCCACCACTCCATCGATGACGGACCCCGCCGGATCGCTGTCGCCGCCAAGGACCCGAACGCCTCCACCGCCTCCGCTCGTCGCCGGCCTCGCTCCGTCGACCTTTTCTCACCGCCGAGGTACCCTCGTGATCCCCGTAGCACCCTCGTTCCGTTTCAGGCCTTAGACTAGGTCGCCGTCGCTCGTCGTGGCTGCTGGCCCGCTCGCCGTCGTCGGAGAAGACGACCGGCACGGGTCGAGTACCCGTGCCGTGTCGGATTCACGCACGACCGTGCGATCTAGATCCGACGGTGATGGTTAATCCCCGCGTGCGGTTTAATCTGATCCGTTAGATCTCGGCGAAGGGGTACGTTTTAATCCCGTGCGTCCGTTGGTTTTAAAACCCCGCGTTTAATCTCGTGCGTCCACGTGGTACCCCTTCGAACGTTTTAATCCTGGCCGTCCATCGTAACTTACGCATCCCGCCTCGCCCTCGCGCGTCGGATCTGGATCCGACGGTCCAGATCGACCCGGCGCACGCGCACAGTGCGCGGGTTCACCGTGGGCCTGGCTCACCGTGGACCCGAGGGGTTTAAAAATTGAAAATGAATTTCAGAAATACTTTTAAACTTGTGAAATTCATATCTGACGCATTTGAACTCTAAAAATTGCCATTCCAATTTCAGAAAATTCATAATATTATTCTCTATATGTTTATACAATAAAAACAGTAGGCTTACTTTGATTTTTCATGTCTATTTAAATAAGTATTCAAATGCCCCTATGATTAAAATATGAATTCAAACATTTAAACTTCAGAAAAATTTATATTAATTCTTTTCTGTCCATATACTGAAAGCCCTCAAAATAACATGAACTTTTCATTTCATAAATCATTAGGGAACTTAATATGGGACTATTCACAATTAAACATTTGTTTTCTAAAAAGGACAACCCTTCATTTTAATCCCTTTAAAATTATTTATAAAATTCAGAACCTTAACAATTGAATTTATCTTATTTTAAATCAAACCAACTTTAACTTATGTGCTTATCATGTAATGCTATATTGTTTGATTGAATGTTGTGTTCTTTTATTTTATTTTATTGAAAAGACTACGACGCCGTCGAGGAGCCGGAGTACTTCCCCGAAGTCCCTCCCTCTCCCTTTGCTGAACAAGGCAAGTCACCAAACAATTCTTTTGAACATATTGAACCCATGTTTGATTTGACTATCGCTAAAACACATAGGTTATATATGCATTAGTCAAATGAACCCTTACATTATATTTATTTAGGATCCCCCGACCTTGATGTGCAACTCAAGCCATGCTATCTCGCCTAACCTCCTTGTCACCATATGATCAATGATATTAGCTAGTGTCCAATGTATTGACACGGCCGCTATAGGATAAAAATGAGTCGTAGCAAAATGGTTCTATTATATGATCCCTGTTACTTCTTATCCTTGGAAATTCTGATGGTGATGAGTCATGGTTGTGAGTGTATGCATGGTGGGTTCCGGGTGCAAGCTAGGGCATTGGTCGGTAGCACCCGGGGCACTATAAGGACCGGTCTGAGGGATCCGTTGCAATACACTTACGTACTAACCACAAGTCTAGTGGGTAAGTCCTAACTAAGGTATGGGTTGTTCCAAACCGAGGCCACCATTTGGAGATGGGTCAAGTTGCACCTGCGGGTGACTTGTACCAATGTGGCGCAAAAGGGGGTGCGACGTTAGCCGGGATGCGGCCCGGCGCACCGGCGAAACCTAGAGCGGGTGGTTATCGCTTGGAACATCTCATATTGAGGTTTTGGCACGAGTTCCCGTGAAATGGGTCATCTCGTTTGGGATGAGTGCGTGCCTTGTGGGTACAGTAGTACATCTCTGATCAGAGTCTTAAATCTTTTCGAAAAGCCGAGCCCACGGTCAAGGGCGGGTTGCGTGACATCCCCCAGTTAGTTTACTTTGAATATGTATGTGCATGATGGATTGACATGTAAGGACCGTTGAGCGAGGTGGGGCTGACTGTACCCCTCGAGTTAGTTGTTGTTGTTGATATCCATATTTACTTTTCCGCATGATTAAAATGTGATTACATTAAATGCAATAACTGAGACTGCACTTTTCTGCAATGTTAGCCATTACCCTTCCTTGTTTACTATCCTGCATTATTACTTGCATTTGCGGTGGCTTGTTGAGTACTTTTTGTACTCATACCCGTTGAATACCTCAGAGGATGCCTACTTCGAAGACGGTCTGGAGTAGCGACCCAGTCGAGAAGAAAGATCCTGAAGAAGATGTTCGTCATGTCGTTTTCTAATTATTTCACTTTGCTGTTTTTATTAAAACAATGATGTAATAAATATGGTCTGCGTACCATGAACACTGTCGTATGTACGATTGTCGCATGATGAACCTCTTGTATTATTGTTTTTCTTATGAAATTCAATAATGTCTCGATTTGTTAAATCGGGGCGCTGCAAGATGGTATCAGAGCCGACTCGACTGTAGGAAGCCAAACAGACCCGCCTAGCCATTAGCCACATGAAATTATTTCTCGAAAATCTACTTCATAAACTTTGTTCCTCTCCTCACTTTTATTCAACTTGCTGTTTTGTAGATGCCTGTCTACCAAGTCCACAGCTACTTGCCGCCACTACGAGGGCTTCGTCCGGGAGCTCCGTATGATGCTTACCTTCCTCGGGTTCCTCTTCGAGCCCGAATTTCAAGGAGTGTACCCCGACGAGTTCGCCGGGCCTTGTGACGTCTCCCTCACCGTCCACGGCTCCGGAGAACACATGCCGCCCTACACCACCGCACTTGGAGGCCCGACTTTCGACGTCGCGTGCCAACGAGTCGCCCTCCAGGCCCTCATGGAGATAAGGATGATCTACGACGATCGTCTTCAGAACTCGTCCTTCCGGCTCGTGCCGAAGCGCACTCCCGGAGCCCACCGTAGCATCTACCTCGGAGTTCACTCCGTGCCTGATCCGGTCATGGCCCAGCAGTCGCGTCTTCTGCAGGCCATGGATGATCTCCACACCGAGGCGGTGCTCGACGCCGACGAGCACCATGAGGCGGTTGAGTTCCTTCGTGAAGAAATGAAGAACTTGATCCAGCAGAACGGCGAGTTGCAGCGCAAGATTATGCAGCTGCAGAAGGATATAGCGGAGATGGTTCCTCTTCTTCCAAGGAAGAAGAAGCCTATTCGTGAGCCCCTCCCTCACCCCAAGAGGATCCCGCCGCGACCCTCCCCCGCCAGGCCCTCCACCAGCGCCCCTACACCACGCCCCGGCCTCGTCTCCGACTCCATCATCGAGAATTTTCTCGAACCCACCATCCCTCTGGAGCCGCGCACTCGTGGTTCCGAGAGCACGGAGACCGTCTCCGGTGGCGAGTAGGCGTAGGAGTCACTATTTAAAATAAAAAGCATGATTTTGTATGTGGTGCTATCCGCAACAAGTGTGTTGAGGATAGAATAAAAACTTGATTGTAATGAACAATTTCTACCACTTATGTGCTTGAATCTTATATAATATTTTTGGTTGTATTATTGTTTCGTCATCGTTTGCCTTATCACTATGTATATTCAGAAGATGGCCGACCACCAGAACACCGGTTCCAACAACGGAGCAGGAGGAAGCCGTGATGCGCCCGAGGGTGTGGTACCCAACTGGGGTGCAACGGGCCCACGTCAGTCTGGGTCGCCTTCCGCCAACCACCCCACCTTGGCGGAGATGATGGCGAATCAGAACCACCTGATCACCGCCCTCCTCACCCAAATGCAGAACCAACAGGCTCAGTTGGACCGTCTGCAGAACGGGGAGCCCGCCCCTCGCGCACCAGCACCCGCGCCCGCCCCGCAACTCTCCGAGTTCCTGCGCGTACGCCCGCCCATCTTCTCAAGCACCACCAACCCGATGGAGGCCGGAGATTGGCTTCGCACCATCGGAAAGAAGCTCGACCTCCTCCCCTGCACCGACCGGGAGCGGGTGGCCTTCGCCACTCACCAGCTCCATGGTCCCCGCCGCGGAATGGTGGGACAACTACCGTGAGTCCCAGCCAGAGGGCCACGTGGTGACTTGGGCGGAGTTCACCATCGCTTTTCGCGCCGCCCACGTCCACGCCGGCGTCATCGCGGTGAAACAGCAGGAGTTCCGCGACCTGCAACAAGGCAACAGGACCGTCATGGAGTACCTCCATGAGTTCAACCGCCTCGCCCGCTACGCACCGGAGGAAGTGCGCACCGACGCCCTCCGCCAAGCCAAGTTCCTCAAGGGACTTAAGGATGAGCTGTCCATCCAGCTCGTCGCCGCCGACTTCGCCGACTTCCAACGGCTGGTCAACAAAGCGCTCATCCAAGAGACTGAGCAGAACAAGCTGGACCTCAAGAAGAGGAAGATGATCGCCTTCAAGCATCAGCAGGCGAACTCTCAAAGGCCCCGCTTCGTCCCTCCGCCACGAGCGCCCGCCTACCATCCTCGGCCCGCCTACAGGCCACCTCACGCCGCCGGTGGATCCAACGCCGGGCATCCTCGCCCCGCTCCACCAGCTCCGGCCGCTCAGCCGACACCAGCCGCCAAGGCCCCGATCTTGAGGGATCGCCAGGGAAGGCCGGTCGTCTGCTTCAACTGCCGCAAGGAAGGGCACTATGCACACCAGTGTCCCCACCCGAAGCCAGCTCAGGGCGCGGCACCTAACCAGGTGGTTCGTGCCCGCGTCAACCACATCAGCGCGGAGGAAGCTCAGGAGGCTCCTGAAGTCGTGCTCGGTACGTTTACTGTGAATTCCGTACCGGCCGTCATATTATTTGACTCTGGAGCAACCCACACCTTCATCTCGGAAAATTTTGTGAAAACAAACAAACTGGATGTGCTCCCTCTACCCATTCCCATGGTGATTTCCACCCCCGGCAATAGGACCTCAGCCCGCTTATACAGCCCTAAGGTTCAAATTGACATCCAAGGAGTACTGTTTAGGGCCGAGCCAGTCCTCATCCAATGCACCGGACTCGACCTTATACTAGGGATGGATTGGTTGATGAAGCACAAGGGAGTGATCGACTGTGCCATCAAGTCCGTCATGGTGACCCATCCTGAAGGTGTAACCGTCACCTTTCGGATGAACAGTTGCAAACCACTCGGAGCATCTCTTCGCTCAATAGCTCTTGAAGAGGTGCCTATAGTCAAGGAGTTTGCGGATGTTTTCCCTGAAGATCTACCTGGAATGCCTCCCAAGCGGGACATCGAATTCAGAATCGAACTTGTCCCCGGGACCACTCCAATCTCCAAGCACCCGTACCGAATGGCCGCCAATGAGCTAGCCGAAGTCAAGAGCAACATCGAAGACCTAGAACAGAAAGGTTACATCCGACCGAGTACCTCACCCTGGGGTGCACCGGTTATATTTGCCATGAAGAAGGACAAGACCAAGAGGATGTGCGTGGACTATAGAGCCCTGAACGACGTGACCATCAAGAACAAATACCCACTGCCTCGGATCGACGACCTGTTCGATCAGCTGAAAGGATCCTCGGTATTTTCCAAGATTGACCTCAGGTCAGGTTACCACCAGTTGAGGATTAGAGAAGAAGACATACCCAAGACTGCCTTCACCTCCCGCTATGGACTCTACGAGTACACTGTGATGTCGTTCGGACTCACGAATGCCCCGGCCTTTTTCATGAACATGATGAACAATGTATTCATGGAGTTCTTGGACAAGTTCATCGTGGTATTCATCGACGATATCCTCATATACTCCAAGACCAAGGAAGAACACGAAACACACCTCCGTCTGACCCTCGGAAAGCTAAGGGAGCAGCAACTGTACGCCAAATACAGCAAATGCGAATTTTGGTCGTCTGAGGTGAAGTTCCTCGGCCATGTCATATCTGCCGAAGGAATAGCAGTGGACCCAACCACCGTTGAAGCGGTAACCAACTGGCTGCAGCCCACGACCGTGACCGAGATCCGGAGTTTTCTCGGATTGGCCGGATACTACCGCCGGTTCATCGAGAATTTTTCCAAGATCGCCAAGCCTATGACCAGACTTCTGCAAAAGGAAGTGAAGTTTGAATGGACCCCCGACTGCGAAGAAAGCTTCCAGACCCTCAAGAAGAAGCTAGTATCAGCTCCCATTCTGACTCTGCCAGACATCCGAAAAGACTTCCACGTCTACTGTGATGCCTCTCGTCAAGGATTGGGATGCGTCTTAATGCAAGAAGGGAAAGTGATATCCTACGCCTCCCGGCAACTGAGACCGCACGAGCTGAACTACCCAACCCATGACCTGGAACTAGCAGCCGTGGTTCATGCCTTGAAGATATGGAGACATTACCTTGTGGGAAATCGGTGTGAGGTCTTCACCGACCACAAGAGCCTCAAGTACATATTCACTCAACCAGATCTGAACCTCCGGCAAAGGAGATGGTTGGAACTGATCAAGGATTACGACTTGGGCATCCATTATCATCCGGGCAAAGCGAATGTGGTGGCAGACGCCCTTAGTCGAAAAGGGTACTGCAATGCCATCATGATTCAAGACCAAGCTCCTTTACTTTACAAGGAGATGGAAAGGCTAAACCTAGGGATCACCACCCAAGCGTACCTCGCTGCCTTGGAGTCTCGGCCTGTCTTAATAGACCAGATCCGAGAAAAGCAGAAGGAAGATCCGGACATCCTGGAGATCCAGCAGAACATGAGGAAGGGTAAAGCCCCCGGATTCTCCGAGGATGAGCGTGGTACCATCTGGTTCGGAAACCGAGTATGCGTACCCAACCTCCCTGAGTTGAAGACCCTCATCCTTCAAGAAGCCCACGATACTCTATACTCCATCCATCCCGGGAGTACAAAGATGTATCAAGACCTAAAGGAAAAATATTGGTGGGTCAGCATGAAGAGGGAAATAGCTGAGTATGTGGCCAAGTGCGACACATGCCGGCGAGTCAAGGCAGAGCATCAGAGGCCTGCCGGACTTCTCCAACCTCTCAAAGTCCCTGAATGGAAGTGGGAAGAGATAGGAATGGACTTCATTACGGGACTGCCCAGGACCCTAGCTGGTCACGATTCTATCTGGGTGATCGTCGACCGACTCACCAAGGTAGCTCACTTCGTTCCGGTCAAGACAACGTACACCGTCGCCAAGTTGGCTGAGTTGTATATGACCCGGATCGTGTGCCTTCACGGAGTTCCTAAGAAGGTTGTATCTGACCGTGGGAGTCAGTTTACCTCCAAGTTTTGGAAGAACCTTCAAGAGGAACTCGGCACCCGGCTGAACTTTAGCACCGCCTATCATCCACAGACCGACGGTCAGACCGAAAGGGTCAACCAGATATTGGGGGATATGCTTAGAGCTTGTGCTCTAGACTTTGGCGGAATGTGGGACAAGAACTTACCATATGCAGAGTTCTCCTACAACAACAGCTATCAAGCCAGCCTGCAAATGTCCCCGTTCGAAGCACTCTATGGGCGTAAGTGCAGAACGCCGTTGCTCTGGGATCAAACCGGAGAGTCGCAACTGTTTGGGACTGATTTATTGAGAGAAGCTGAAGAGAAGGTTAAGATCATAAGAGACCGATTGAAGGCAGCCCAGTCCAGGCAAAAGAGCTATGCCGACAACCGTCGAAGGGACCTAGCCTTTGAGGAGGGCGATTATGTCTACCTCCGAGTCACTCCCCTCCGTGGCACTCAAAGGTTCAACATGAAAGGCAAACTAGCACCCCGCTACGTCGGACCTTTCCAGATCCTCCGACGACAAGGAGAAGTGGCATATCAACTTGAACTGCCTCCATCATTGGCAGGAGTTCATGATGTGTTCCATGTCTCTCAGCTGAAGAAGTGCCTCCGTGTACCCACCGAGCAAGCCGACCTTCAGCAGCTCAATGTCCAAGAAGACTTTACCTACATAGAAAGACCCATCAAGATCTTGGAAACCAAGGAGAGAGTAACCAGAAGTCGCGTTGTTCGCTTCTGCAAAGTCCAATGGAACAACCATCCCGTCGAAGAAGCCACTTGGGAAAAGGAAGACGAACTGAAAGCCCAATACCCCGAGTTATTCGAGTAGCGTTCCAATCTCGAGGACGAGATTCTTGTAAGGGGGATAGGTTTGTAACACCCCAAATTTTCAAAACAATAAATATATTATTAAATTCAATTTCTGGGATTATATATTTCAGAAAATACTTTTAATACTCCTTTATACCCTTTTGAACTACAACATATAGTAGATGGCCAAATTAAGGGGTGAAACTTTTTGTATATGCTCCTAAGACCAAAATATAATTTTGGGAATTTTTATAAATTTTTTTCAACCTTGGAAGTAGCCCTAATATTTTAATCTAATTCCTAGAATTATCTTTATTCAGAAATGTATTAAAACAGTAATGGGCTCCCCTCCCTCCATTCTCCCTCTCCCGGCCGGCCCAGCCCACTCCACCCGCGCGCTCAGACTGACAACCGGACCCCACCTGTCGGCGCCGAACCCTTCCCCTCGCGCGCGCACCCGACACCGCGGCCCCACCCGTCAGCCTTCCCGTTCGCTCGCTCGCGCCCGCTGGCCAGTGGCCCCCGCCTGTCAGACCCGTCGTCTACCTCCCGCCTCCGCCCCCAAATCCCGCCGGCCGACGACCCCGCCTCGGATCCGCCTCGCTGGCCCCTCCCGCATTAAATTGGCGCCATTAAATAGCCCCCCGCGCTCGGCCGACCGTTTCCCCGCTTAAATCCTCGCGTTTACGCCACGGGATCGCCGCTACGCGTGCATGGCCGAGCCATCGCCGGCGAGTAAAAGCTCTCCCCCGGTTTCCTTGCATGCGAGCCCCCTCCGACGCCTTATTTAAACTCCCCTGCCTCCGCCGCGTTCGGTTCACGCATCCATTCGCACTTAGACCCAACAGAACGCCCGCACATCGCCTGTTAGCGCCATCCCTCTGGTTCGTCTCCGGCCACCGCCCACCGTCGCCTCGGACCACCCCGGTCCACGCCGACCGCACCGTCGTGACCGCCGGGACCTCACCAACCTCGGCCACCACTCCATCGACGACAGACCCCGCCGGATCGCCGTCGCCGCCAAGGACCCGAACGCCTCCACCGCCTCCGCTCGTCGCCGGCCTCGCTCCGTCGACCTTTTCTCACCGCCGAGGTACCCTCGTGATCCCCGTAGCACCCTCGTTCCGTTTTAGGCCTTAGACTAGGTCGCCGTCGCTCGCCGTGGCCGCTGGCCCGCTCGCCGTCGTCGGAGAAGACGACCGGCACGGGTCGAGTACCCGTGCCGTGTCGGATTCACGCACGACCGTGCGATCTGGATCCGACGGTGATGGTTAATCCCCGCGTGCGGTTTAATCTGATCCGTTAGATCTCGGCGAAGGGGTACGTTTTAATCCCGTGCGTCCGTTGGTTTTAAAACCCCGCGTTTAATCTCGTGCGTCCACGTGGTACCCCTTCGAACGTTTTAATCCTGGCCGTCCATCGTAACTTACGCATCCCGCCTCGCCCTCGCGCGTCGGATCTGGATCCGACGGTCCAGATCGACCCGGCGCACGTGCACAGTGCGCGGGTTCACCGTGGGCCTGGCTCACCGTGGACCCGAGGGGTTTAAAAATTGAAAATGAATTTCAGAAATACTTTTAAACTTGTGAAATTCATATCTGACGCATTTGAACTCTAAAAATTGCCATTCCAATTTCAGAAAATTCATAATATTATTCTCTATATGTTTATACAATAAAAACAGTAGGCTTACTTTGATTTTTCATGTCTATTTAAATAAGTATTCAAATGCCCCTATGATTAAAATATGAATTCAAACATTTAAACTTCAGAAAAATTTATATTAATTCTTTTCTGTCCATATACTGAAAGCCCTCAAAATAACATGAACTTTTCATTTCATAAATCATTAGGGAACTTAATATGGGACTATTCACAATTAAACATTTGTTTTCTAAAAAGGACAACCCTTCATTTTAATCCCTTTAAAATTATTTATAAAATTCAGAACCTTAACAATTGAATTTATCTTATTTTAAATCAAACCAACTTTAACTTATGTGCTTATCATGTAATGCTATATTGTTTGATTGAATGTTGTGTTCTTTTATTTTATTTTATTGAAAAGACTACGACGCCGTCGAGGAGCCGGAGTACTTCCCCGAAGTCCCTCCCTCTCCCTTTGCTGAACAAGGCAAGTCACCAAACAATTCTTTTGAACATATTGAACCCATGTTTGATTTGACTATCGCTAAAACACATAGGTTATATATGCATTAGTCAAATGAACCCTTACATTATATTTATTTAGGATCCCCCGACCTTGATGTGCAACCCAAGCCATGCTATCTCGCCTAACCTCCTTGTCACCATATGATCAATGATATTAGCTAGTGTCCAATGTATTGACACGGCCGCTATAGGATAAAAATGAGTCGTAGCAAAATGGTTCTATTATATGATCCCTGTTACTTCTTATCCTTGGAAATTCTGATGGTGATGAGTCATGGTTGTGAGTGTATGCATGGTGGGTTCCGGGTGCAAGCTAGGGCATTGGTCGGTAGCACCCGGGGCACTATAAGGACCGGTCTGAGGGATCCGTTGCAATACACTTACGTACTAACCACAAGTCTAGTGGGTAAGTCCTAACTAAGGTATGGGTTGTTCCAAACCGAGGCCACCATTTGGAGATGGGTCGAGTTGCACCTGCGGGTGACTTGTACCAATGTGGCGCAAAAGGGGGTGCGACGTTAGCTGGGATGCGGCCCGGCGCGCCGGCGAAACCTAGAGCGGGTGGTTATCGCTTGGAACATCTCATATTGAGGTTTTGGCACGAGTTCCCATGAAATGGGTCATCTCGTTTGGGATGAGTGCGTGCCTTGTGGGTACAGTAGTACATCTCTGATCAGAGTCTTAAATCTTTTCGAAAAGCCGAGCCCACGGTCAAGGGCGGGTTGCGTGACATCCCCCAGTTAGTTTACTTTGAATATGTATGTGCATGATGGATTGACATGTAAGGACCATTGAGTGAGGTGGGGCTGACTGTACCCCTCGAGTTAGTTGATGTTGTTGATATCCATATTTACTTTTCCGCATGATTAAAATGTGATTACATTAAATGCAATAACTGAGACTGCACTTTTCTGCAATGTTAGCCATTACCCTTCCTTGTTTACTATCCTGCATTATTACTTGCATTTGCGGTGGCTTGTTGAGTACTTTTTGTACTCATACCCGTTGAATACCTCCGAGGATGCCTACTTCGAAGACGGTCTGGAGTAGCGACCCAGTCGAGAAGAAAGATCCTGAAGAAGATGTTCGTCATGTCGTTTTCTAATTATTTCACTTTGCTGTTTTTATTAAAACAATGATGTAATAAATATGGTCTGCGTACCATGAACACTGTCGTATGTACGATTGTCGCATGATGAACCTCTTGTATTATTGTTTTTCTTATGAAATTCAATAATGTCTCGATTTGTTAAATCGGGGCGCTACAGAGGGGTACTCCTAGCAAGGATAGAATAATTACTTTCTCACTTTTGACTTAGTCTTTTACCTTTTTAAACCTACGAAGAAGAATAAACAATATCTTCTAAGTCGGTTGTAATTAGAGGGTAAAGAGGTCTTTTCCTAATGTATCTTGTCTATAAATACCCCTCTTCGTGTTTTTAAGAGGTATCGAATAAGGAGGTATTCAATATACACTTCAAACTATCTCAAGCTATTATCCAATTCGGAGGCTTGGAATAGTCCGCATAAGCAAACACTTCGTTTGTCATTCTTTCGAGTTTACTAAACCTATTAGCGTAATCTTTTGCACTAACACCCACCTATAGATACGTTATAGTAGTAATGCAGTGTAAAAGCATCTCTATGTCGACATATAAAGATGCATTCTAACACAATTTCGAAAATGTGGTAGGCTGTTATGATATTAGACATTTTTAACACACTATTGAAGTCGTCTCCAAGTGGCACGAAGTTAGACACGATTTGAAGCATCATTATCCCATAGAGATGTTGTAAAGTGTATCAAACAATTGTTTATCCCATAGACATGAATAACATGTATATTAGTCGTAAAGCGTATCAAATAATAATCAATATAAAATGGCACGGACATAGACATGGTTTGAAGTGTCATTATCCTCTTGACACATTGTAAAGCGTATCAAACAATTGTTTATAGCTAGGTATAGATGCTTTATAACTAGATCAGAAAAACATATCAAATTGTTACAAAGTTTGACATGCTTTGAATCGTGAATAGCCTGTAGATAAGTCATAAAGAGTATTAAATAACCATCAATAGAAAATGATACGGAGTTAAACATGCTTTGTAGCATCAATATCCCCAAGACACATTGTAAAGTGTATCAAACAATTATTTATAGTTGGGTATATATGCTTTCTGACTTGATTAAAAAAATGATTGGAAAAAATATATCGAATTGATACAAAGTTTCACATGATTTCTCAACCGTGAATAACAAGTAGATAAGTCATAAACCATATGAAATAACCATCAATAGACACGTAAAGATGAATTTTGATACGAAACAGAAATGACACTTATTTGGAACAAGAGAACCTAATTTTTGTAGTCATTGTGAATGATGAAGAAACAATATATTTGAATTGGTAAAAAAATACAACTGCCATATAACATAGTTTTTATAACATTGGCAAGATATTAGAGACATGTTGCAAAAAATAATTTTTGTAATCATTGAGAAGGATGAAGAAATAATATATTTAAATTGTTAAAAAAATTCAAGTACCATATAACCTAGTATTTATAATGTTGGCAAGATATTAGAGATGTGTAGGGTAAAAAACATATGAAAATTATTTGTGTACAACTGAATTAAAAAACTATAAAAATTGTGACTTCTAGGATTTTAACCTAGGTTGACAACTTAAGAGTCATTGAGCCATACCATTGAGTTAGTAGCATGTTTGTGATCTATTCTTAGGACAAACCAAATAAAGATACAATTATACAGCCATACAATATAGCATCTGGCCACCACAACCACAAGTGAAATCGACAATCTCAATCGTGTTTTAGCGCTGCCGCCCCCGCACCGCCCGTGCCACCGCCTCTCCCTCCCTATGGGCACTGTGCCGTGCCACCGCCTCTCCTTCCCTCTAGACACTGCACTGCGTCGCCACCGGAGATGTGCCACCACCTCCTGGTCGGCCTCAACCTGTGCCGCCTCCAAAGACGCGGCACGCCACACCCTCCCTCCACGCACTGCGTCGTGCCGCCCCTCCCTCCATGCACTGCGTCATGCCACCTCTCCCTCCCTCTGCTCACGAGATGTGCCATGAAGATCTAAAGGCATCACCCAGGTCGTCATCATCATCAACATATAACAGGTCGGTGGCCTTGTTGCTCCTCCACCTATAAATGCTTGGCTGCTTGCTTCTCTCCACAATTGAGGCCCCTTTTTTCCCCTTGTACCATGTGTGTGGACTATGAATTATCAAATTGAGTTGAAAAAAGAAAAAACTTCATTTAGATGATGGATTATTGGACTTTAAGTCCACGTGTAATCTCCGAGGGTTTGGGGGAAGAAAGCTAGTGAATTTATCCTCATGGCCAAGTACATGCCCATAGTTGGTAAATTTTTGTTACAATCATTCAGTAGTGCATATGGCTATAGATGGTATGTGTATGATTGAGCTTCCTTGTTATTTGTTGTCATGGTTTCATTTCTTGAAGTATAAGTTGTAATCTAAATGTTTTTTAAGTTAAGCCTGAATTGTTTTATTTAAATTTTACAACTCCTTACATAGGTTGATGGATAGAAGTTGGATGAAAAAATCAAGACGGGAGATTGCATATGAAGATGGTGTTGAGGAATTTTTAACTTTTGCTTACTAGGACCTTTCACATGACAGGGAGATATTGTGTCCACGTAAAAAGTGCAAGAATAGAATAAATCAAACTCGTGATGAAGTTAGGACACATATGAGGTGTGACAGTATTCGTCAAAGTTATACCTCTTGGGATCATCATGGTGAGAATTATGACAGACCAATAACTGCATTTTTTGATGTGCCTAATATGACATCAAAGTCTGCCTTGGGTATAGTACAAGGTCGTCGGGATAGATGATTAGATAGAATGTAAGAACTACTACATGTAATGTTATACCCTCGTTGTAAATACTCAAGGCTATCATTTTTGGTCCACTTATATCACTTGAAGTACTTACATGGTTGGTCACAAGAATCATTTGCATCACTATTGGGTCTACTACCTGCCATGCTACCTCGTGAAGCAAATTTGCCTAAGACATATTATGAAGCGAAGAAAATCATATGTGGATTAGGTCTTGATTATGTGTAAATCCATGCTTGCCCCATAGATTGCATGCTACTTCGAGGAGAACATGCCAAAAACGATGTTTGCCATTTGTGTGGGAGCTCTCGTTGGAAAGTTGTTAAAGAGAATGCCTCATCAGCTAAACCAAAAGGGAAAAGGAAACCAACAAAAGTGTTATGGTATTTTTCATTGATATCTAGGATCCAAAGGTTATTTTCAACTACGAGAACTTCATATGATATGCGATGGCATGAGGAGGCCCGTAGGAAAGATGGAAAATTATGACATCGAGCAGATGGTGAAGCTTGGAAAGAATTTAATGATAGGCATCCTGAATTTGCAGAAGATGCTCGAAATGTTGGCCTTGGTCTTGCAAGTTATGGATTTAACCCCGTTGTGAACCATAATCTCAAGAACAGTACATGGTCAGTAATGCTCGTTCCTTACAACCTACCACCTTGGACTTACATGAAGCAAACATCTTTTATGTTGACAATGATCATCCCTAGACCAGATTCTCCTGTTAATGATATAGATGTATATTTGGAGCCCCTGATTGATGAGCTTTTACTGATGTGGGATGGAGTTGAAACATTTGATGCCTCTTCGAAAAAGGAATTCCATCTCCAAGCTGCACTATTGTGGACTATAAATTATTTTCCGGCATTATCTTAACTACATGGATGGAGCACAGGTGGTACATGTGCGTGTCCTTCTTATGGTCCAACGACAAAATCATTTCTCCTGATGAAAGGTAAAAAGTCATGCTATATGGGTCATCGTTGATGGTTGCTAGAAAATCACTAATACCGAAGGCAAAGGATGCAGTTTGATGGCTCGATAGAGATTGAACATGCACCTAAAACAATGAGTGTCATCACTATTCTTAAAATATTAGAAGGGAGAGAGTTTGTGCTGGGGAAAAAGGTATGCATAGCAAAGAAGGACAACAAGAAAGGCAAGAATAAGAAAGTGGCGGATGAAAGTGCTAGGAAACGCAAGCGTAAAACAAAAGGACAAAATAATGAGTCAAATGGGAGTGTTTCTATGGAGGAGAAGAATTCTAAAGATTGGTTTAAAAAGATGTCAATGTTATTTAATCTACCATGTTGGAAACACAATAGATTAAGACACAATCTAGACGTAATGCACTTAGAGAAAAATGTGAGTGACAACTTTATCTCGACTTTGTTAGCTATTTATAATAAAACGAAGGATGACGTTAATACACGACTAGATTTAGTTGAACTTAGAATTTGAGAGGATCTTCAACCTGTTGTACATAATGATGGAAAGCAGTCGCTTCCTGATGCACCTTTTACCATGTCTAGAGAGAAAAAGGAGATCCTTTGCTCAATAATTAAAAACCTTAGGACCCCTGATGGATATGCATCAAACATATCTAGGTGTATGAATATGAAAGACTTTACATTAAGTGGACTAAAGAGTCATGACAATCTTGTTTTACTACATGACATTCTACTAGTGGTGCTCCGATCCTGTTACCCTGGCAAAGATGTCATGAGGATAGTTATTGAATTATATAATTTCTTCAGGATGAGTTGGGAAAGCATCAAGATAGTATTGTGATGACACTATGTGATATGGAGAGAACTTTCCTGCCATCATTTTTTACTGTGAGCATGCATTTGATGGTTCATTTGGTATAAGAAGTTAAACATGGTGGCCCTATTCAGTACCAATGGATGTACCCCATGGAAAGGTATGCAACTACATTTAGTTTGCACTGTCGTTGTCAACATATAATTTTCACAACTTACACATGTCCATAATTGCATATTTGCATATAGATTTTTTATTCGGCTAAAGTAACTTGTGAAGAATAGAGCTCACCCAAAAGGATCAATTGCTAAAGGATGCATGGACGAATGCTTGGACTTTTGTTCAAGATTTTTAGAAGGAACTACACGTTTTAATAGGCCATCTAGAAATCCTGAATCTTCTCATGAAAAAAGGCTTGTACTTGTTTGATAGTGTTGGTAAACCAATTGGAAAGTGTACTGTGGTCAACCTTGATAAGCATCTTCTTGTTCAGGAACACCGATATGTCTTGTGACATTTCAATGAATTTTAGGATTTACGCAGGTTTGTTCTTATAGTGCTTCATGCTATGTTTATTTTGTAGTAACTTATTGATGACATGACATTGATCTGATTGTTGTAGAGAATTCTTAGAAGAGGAGAAAAGAAAATTGGGGCCATCAACAAATTTGACACCATGTTCCATTGAGAAGTTGACTAATTAATACTTTCGTGATTGGTTAGAGCAAAAGGTCTGTGCATCTTAAATTGATGCATTTTAGGCATACAATTAATAGATGAAATGGATATAATATAATTCATTTTACAAACAGGTTATCCTAGGGGATGGAACAAGCATCACGGAAAAGGTTAGAGCATTGGCTACAAAACCTAGAAGATTTGGTGTGAGATACGGCGGATTTAGTATTAATGGTTTTAGGTTCCACACTATGAGCCGTGAGGCTGCACGCTTGACACAAAATAGTGGTATAGTGAACATCGCACATGATGGTGTGAATTACTATGGTAGATTGTCAGATATAATTGAATTGTCATATGCAAAGTACAAGGTAGTGCTTTTCAAAGGTGAATGGTATGATGTTCATCATCAAGCTCTGTTACGACAAGATGAGTTTTGATTCACCCTTGTGAATTTTTCTAGAAAGATACACACATGACAAAAATTAGAGCATGATTCTTTTGTCTTCTCTTCACAAGTGCAACAAGTCTTTTATGTCCAAGATCCAAGAGCTGAAGTATGGCACACTGTCATGAGAGTTATACAACGTGATAATTTTGACATAGGTGCTGAGTTGTTGGCAGATGAAACAGATTAGATTGTACAAACTGATATTACGTTTTAGTTTTTTAGTTTTCAGTTTTCAATTTTCAGTTTTATAATTGTTCTATTAACAAGTTGGAAGAAGATAAGACTAGATTGTTAAATGGCAATTCTGTTGATGCTGATGATTTGGTATAAGACATTACAGAAAATATCTTGTTGGAAAATTATATGTTGAATGGCAATTATGTTGATGTTGATGCTGCTGATTTGAGTTGTTCTGTTGATGTTGACGTTGCTGATTTGAGTTGTTCTGTTGATGTTGATGATGCTGATTTGAGTAAACCATGAACCTATTTTTATTGACATTCTTAATTTTACCTGTTAATACATCACCTTCGTGTTTCTACATCAAAGCCATCATCATAATAGTTGTCTGCCATAACTATGGCTTTCATACCAAAATCAAAAGTGCAAATGATTTTTTAAAAAAATGAGAAAGTTATCACATAACTTGTTAACAAAGTTGGAGATTATACAATGATTGATAAAGATTTAGTAAATAAAGTGTGTTTCTAAGATTCAAATTGAAATAGGTAAAATTTGAACAGTGTGTACTTCAAATTTTGAACCAAAATTCATAGAATAATCGTATTCATAATTTTGAGTATATTTATAGTTAGTATACACTAAATTTCATGAAATTTTCAAAAAAATAAACAGAATAACATCTGCATAAAATGTGTAAAAAATCCAAAAGTACTGTAGCGGCTGGGGTTCGAATGCTCAACCTCAGGTTAAAATCGTGTGTCCACTGCCATTACACTATAAATGCTTTCTTGAAAGTATTGTGCAAGCACCATTTTTATCTTCGGATTTGTTGAAAGAATTTTAGCTATATATCTACATCTTCGACCGTGATGCCGCCCTCCTCGCCATCCGCCCACTGAGACAGCGCCCTCCTCTCCTCACCGACCGTGACGCTGCCCTCCTCCCCTCGCTAACCCCGATGTCACCCACCTCTACTCGCTGACCACGATGCCGCCCTCCTCTCCTCGCAAGTGAAATCTTTGCTTGGCAAGTGTTTTATGCCAGTTTAAAGTTTTGATTGAAGCTGCATATTTTTGTTCTTCCTCTTCATAATCATGTGCTCACTGTTAGTAATCTCTATGTTCATTTTTCGTTGCATACACTGGGTTGAGAACAATATTTTTCTGAATCAGGGTACAATAAACATGATTAGTTTTGTGATTTCATTTTGTTATAATTTAAATCATTGTGATCATCTATCTATGTAGGAACATTTTGGGGATTGTGAGACATATGTCAAGGTGCTGCTAAATTGTAACAGATCCTAATGTTTTACTTTCTTATGAATAATAGGAAACATGATCTTGTTTTCTAGCCAATATCCTTTTATTGAACATGTCCTCCAGTATTTTCTTGGTTTTCTTAGCTTGACTATATTATGGTAGTGTATTGTGTGCTTTTTTGTATTGTCTCATTCATTGTTTTGATTTCATCCCTGTTTTTATCTTGTGTTTCTAGACGGTTCGCAGTTTATATATGGTGTAGTGATGGGTCCTCCTAAGCAAGAGTTTAAGAGGGACAATTTGGGGAGATTTTGGCGTCATACAAGAGCCAAAAAAGGTGTTGTGTACCGAAGATTGAAGACAACAGTAGGTCCTCTACATCTAGCAATATCTATGAGGTTTGCTCGTGCGGTAAGCTTAAGGTTAAAGGCCGCCCTTGCAGTTGCATGTCATCCTCCAAAAGGAAGAAAGTGCTTCTCTACTTTGACTCGGACGATGACTTGCGGCATCAAGTTAGGGCAAGTGGTGGCATAGGGCAAACTGTAGAGGCAAGGGGTGGTAGAGGGCAAAATGCAGAGGCAGGTCATGGCAAAGGGAAAAATGTAGAGACAAGTCGTGGCAAAGGGAAAAATGCAGAGGCAAGCGGCAGCAAGAGTAGGCATGAGGCAAGAACGTTTCTTTATGCGGATTTTATCTTTTTATCATTCAATTAAATCATTGATGAATTTATATATATTCAATTTAAATTGCTAGCTCTTTGAACAATATATTTTACATTGCTAGATCAGCGTGCATTGATAATAGCAAGTGAGAGATGTTTGTTATAGATCCTTCCCTTTATAATTGTCAACTCTAAAAGACAATGTGTCCATAGTAAGATGCAGAACACTTAGTATAATCAATATGTGTAGATTATCTTCTGATACTTCATTTCTGCATCTAGTAGTATTCATATATGGATTGGTTGGTTCCATCAAGGCACTTCATGTCTATTCATATATATATATATATGTTGTATATCAATGCAATATTCTATAGTAAGGTGGTTTTTAAAAGTAATCTTTAGTTATTTCTTTTTCATCCAGGACATATATTTATGATTGTATTACAAGGTTTGAATCAATGTTTCTCTCTTCATCTAGGACAATCTAGATATAGTGATTGAACAGCTACACATAGTGATCGAGAAGTTGGATGAACTTATGGACAAGCTTGACATAGTGATCGAGAAGATGTGATCTAAATGACACGGACGATGATGTGATAGAGAATCTTTTGGTTAGTTAGTGGTGGTTATTGTTATCGATGGATCGATGGTATCTGTTGACACAAAAACGTGCTCCCGCACTTGGGCCAGTTCAACGATCCAAAAGTGTGTGGATACTTAGGAACGAGCCTAAGCGTAACATAACACTGACATCGCGTTCCGACTACCCTTAATAGTGGTAAGGGGTGGAGACGCCATGTAATCAGATCACACGGAAATAATCCAATTAGCCGAAAATATATATATATATATGAAATAATCCAATCGACCGAACAGAGCCCGATTGGTACAGGGTATATCGTGTGAAGAGTCACCAAAGGGGGTCCTTCGGCGTCTGGAGCGAGGGGTGGGCCGAAGGTAGTCTTCAGCGTTCGTACCAATCTGACCGAAGACAGACTCCAAATAGATCGTGACACGAAATCGCCTCTGAACGACAGGGTTCGGTGCGAAGTCTCTGACACGACAACCCAACACAGCGTGCTAGGATGACTACATAGGTGCGGAGTGCTGGCGTGACATATTCAGAGATGGAGCATTGGTACGACGAATACCGGGACAGAGCACTGGCGCGATGAAGCCCGATGCAAAGTGGCTCCGGTACGCGGGACTTGATCAGACCGACAATAGCGTGACGGATCTGGCATGGATGAACGAAGCAAGGAATCACCGAAGGGTGCTCTGGCAGCCTCCGAAACCCGCTTCCTATCTATGGAAACCTTCGACGAAGGGGCTATGAACGTGAAACCTGCAGCAATGTTAAGATCAAGTGCTAATTCGGCCTTGAGACCGAAATACTAAGTGTTGCAGTATGTAGAACGAAGGTAGCAATCTGTTACGTACAATGAGTTACGTAGATTAATGGATGGTTCACAGGCGAGCCAACAAGGTGATAGCAATCTATTGCGTAGATTAATGTGTGATTCACAAGAGAACCAACAAGGCTTACCACTGTTACGGTGTGGCCGATGGAGGGCTTCCAGGCAAACCCACGAAGGTGTGCGGAAAAGTAAAGAAAGTAAAGTACGGTTCAAAGCTAGGGCTTTGTGATTGATTTGTTGTTGGGGTCTAATTAACCGACCTCACCCCTGTATTTATAGGGGCTAGTCTTCTTATCTCTAATTCTATTCTGATAAGATTCAGCCTAATCAAGTTTAGGGATAAAAACAACCAGAATATGTATCAAATTCTATCTCCGAAGCATGCCCAAAGTGGGCCTTCGGTAGGCCTGCCAGAGCCTGCTCCTTTGGCCGAAGCTTCGGCGGGGCAGGCCTCCGAAGGGCCTTGGGGCTGAAGCTAGCAGGCTGGTAAAAGGCTTCTGAGGCCTCATGAAGATGGGCCTCCGGCACTATAAGGCTTCGGCCTGTACCAGGACTTGTGTATTTTCAACCCAAATTACCAAAATTGATATTTTGACAATCTTGACCATTAATGCCATTTTTTGCTAACAACACGTCCCCCTGCCTTTTAGCAAACTAAGTGAGCTAAAAGCACAATGGGCTAAGGACGATATCTTCCATATTGCCCTTTCCAAACTCTAAGCACTTTGCCACACACTTGGGAAATATTTTTTCAAATACGTGCCATTCAAAGCTCTTCGAAATCGCTCTCCTTGTAGAGACTCTAACAAGTATGCATTGCCTGGAGCGATTTCAACCACATTAAAAGGATCTTCCCAACTAGGCGACCATTTACTAAATCTGGGGCGCTTAGTGCCTAAGGGAAAAATTGTCTTCCAAACCATGTCACCAACTTGAAACGATTTTGGTTTGACTTTTTTGTTGTAGGCTCTAGCTACTCTCCTTTTGACTTTCTCTATTGCTTCTAGAGCCCTCAACCTCTTATCAGTCACTTCTTCCAAATTATCCTTCAAAAGAGTTTCATACTCATTGACCAATAAGCCATCTTGTTTAAGAAATCTTAAAGATCCAAGATCTACCTCCACTGGCAGAACGACTTCTTGTCCATATACTAACTCATATGGACTAACTTTGGTAGCACCATGTTTTGCAACTCTACAAGCCCATAATGCCTCAGAAAGCACTTCATGCCACCTTTTAGGGAAGTCTTCAATTTTCTTTTTAATGATCTTAATCACAGTTTTATTACTAGACTCGGCCTGTCCATTAGCCTGAGCATAGTATGGCGAAGAGTTTATTAACTTTTTACCATAAAATTCAGCAAAGTCTCTCACCTCTCTAGCAACAAATGAAGTACCTTGATCTGTAGTGAGAGTTTGGGGAATACCAAATCGATGTATAATTTGCTTCAAGATGAAATCAATTACCTCATTGTGATTCATGTTCTTGAGAGGCACGACTTCAGTCCATTTGGTGAAGTAGTATGTCGCCCTCAACACGAACCAATGCCCTTTTGAAGAGGGAGGATGAATTTGGCCGATGAAGTCTAAACCCCAACCTCGGAATGGCCATGGTTTGATAATAGGGTTAAGTAGCGATGCAGGGGCTAACTGAATATTACCAAACTTTTGACATGCTTCACACCCTCTATAATACTTAAAACAATCCTCAGTCATAGTCGGCAAATAAAAACCCTTTCTTTTGAGCATCCAACTCATTTTTGGGCTGACTGATGAGTGCCACAAAGCCCCTCATGGACCTCTCCTATAGCCACTTTGGACTGATCAATATCTAACCACTTTAGTAGTACTCCATCAATAGTTCGGAGGTATAATACATCATCAAGCAACACAAATTTAAACTCTTGTCGCCGAACCTTCCGATCAATCCTTTGATTGGGATTTTTTAAATATTGGACGATTGGAATTCTCCAATCATCCTCATGAATATCCACAGAGTTTGCTAACTCTTTTCCTAGATTTATGTCTAAATTGCTAATTTTGGAGTGCCCCTAGGGCCTTTCCTGTTTTTGCCGAAGGCTGATGCGGAGCCGATCAGACCGGCTGTGCGGAGACGATCGGACCGAAGGCCTCCGCCGGAGGGGTCCGGCGTTCAAAGGCCTCCATCACCTGGAAGTCTTCGGCATGAGGGGTCCGGCGTGTAGGGCCCTTTGGCGGATAAAGGGCTCCAGAACGAGGGCTCTAGCGCGCAATACCCTCTAGTGGATGAAGGGGTTTGGTCTAGAGGGCTCGACGGACCTCACGTCCGCCTGAAGTCTCTAGCTTTGGCAGGGAGTTCAAGCATTGCCTTTTCCTATACAGAAATTTTTCCTCTCCTTACTTGATAACCAGATGCTTGCTAAGCCAAATTATTTGCAATTGAATTGACTTCTCTAGACACGTGAGAGATTTTGAATCATCAAAAGTAACAACTATGTCTAAACATTTATCCAAGTAACTGTTTAGCAAGCCATTAAAACATTGAGCCCTTTTAGCTATTTGGTGCACAACTAATATAGAATCACCATGTGCATGAACATGTTTAACACCCATGGAATCTAACAATTCGAGTTCTAGCAATAAAGCTTCATATTTGGTTTGATTATTAGTAGAAGGAAATTCTAAACGGGTCAGGGTCTCAAAGTGCATGCCACTAGGTGATACGAGAACCACTCCAATACCTTGGCCATTTCTACAAACTAAGCTATCAAAATAAAGTTTCCATGGCACTACTTCAATTAGAGCAATATGTTATTCCAATTGATATCTACGTGGTGATCAACTATAAAATTAGCGACGATTTGGCCTTTCATGGCCCTTAGAGGATTTTAAGCCAAATCATACTCAATCAAAGCATAAGCCCACATTCTGATTCTACCACTCAGAATCGGCTTTTGCAACATGTACTTTATGACATCGGTTTGACAAGCAACAATACATGTGCTAGGGAGAAGATAGTGATGTAATTTGGTAGATGCATAATAAAGTGATAAACACAAACGCTCTACAAGCACGTACCTTGCCTCGACGTCCAGCAAGCGGCGGCTCAAGAACATGATGATGTACTCTTTTCCCTCCACCTCCTGAGTTAGCATGGCTCCTATTACGCTATCTTCTGCGGCAACATACAGCCAAAACGGAATTCCGGTTTTTGGTGCTCTTACCACAGGTGGCGATGACAAGCACTCTTTAATCTTCTCAAAGGCACTTTGCTGACTTGCCCCCCAAGTGAACTCGACCTCATTCTTTAGCCGGATTATAGGGATAAATGCATTGATCTTGCCAGACAGGTTAGATATAAAGCGACGCAAATAATTCATCTTGCCTTGCAACATTTGCACATCTCTCTTGCATGTCGGCGCTTCAAAGTTTCTAATCATTTCAAGCCTCTTAGGATCAATTTCAATACCTCTTTCATGAATCATGAATCCTAAAAACTTGCCTGTCGACACACCGAAAGCACATTTGAGCGGGTTTATTTTCAAGCCACATTGATGCATCCTATCAAAAGCAACTCTCAAATTGGCTAGGTGGTTTCCCATAGCGTCCGATTTGACTACAACATCATCTATGTAGACTTCTAGCATAACTCCTAGCAAGTAATGAAAGATCATATTCATAGCACGTTGATATGTAGCGGCAACATTCTTTAAACCAAAAGTCATAACGACCCACTCAAACAAACCGACAAAACCAGGGAATCAAAAGGTTGTCTTGTAGATGTCCTCTTCGGCCATAAAAATTTGATTATAACTAGTGTTGCCATCGAGAAAACATAGTACCTTGTGTCCTAAAGCATCGTTGATCAACATGTTGGCTATCAGCATGGGATATTCGTCCTTTAGAGTGGCCTTGTTCAGATCCCTGAAATCAATACAAACTCATATTTTGTCGGTCCCCTTCTTCTCTACAGGCACAATGTTAGCGACCCATTCAGCATACCTGCATGGCATAATAAATTCATCCTTGAGTAATCGTTCTACCTCCTCTTTAACTTGGTCATACATGACCGAATTAAAGCAGCGAGGGGGTGTTTATAAGGCCTAAACCCGGGTTTGATCGGTAGCCAATGCTCCACGAGCTCGCGGCTTAGTCCGGGCATGTCGCTATACTCCCATGCAAAATAATCAACGTACGACCGAGGCAATTTTATTACATCAGACTTTTCACTAGCCTGTAAATTTTGGTTTACAAAAGTCGGCCTTAGAATGTTGCCATCGCCTATATCGACCTCTTCTAAAGGATTGGCCGATGCAAAACCTTGTCCTAACTTTTCTACTTCACTAAAGTCATCAATGGCTTAGGCAAAACTATATTTAGAAGACCGATATTGCTCTACGCGAGAGTACAACATTAAATTGACGGTGTCGCCCCCGTCGACAAGCATCCTAGAGATCGGCTTCCCGTCAATGTGCCCCTTGACATAGAGAGGCTTCAAGTGACGAGCCGTATCCTCAGGCTTCTCGAAAATAGCATCTGATGGGCCGAGGTTCAACTGAGCGACCTCGGCCTCGTCTCATGGTAGAGCGAACTCGATGGGAAGCATGATGACGTTAATGTCCATCGCTTGAGGTACAGGCCCCTTGAAGATGGGCGTGTAGTCGTCGTCGAGCATGTCGTCGTCGTTGCTTGGAACGGGAGCCAGGTTGTTTGTCTCAACCTGCTTAGGCTTCCATACTAATTTTGCAGTTGGCTGAAGGCGGATTTCCTCAAAGATGGCATCTCTCTCATCCTCGGCCTTCTTCTCGCGCATCTCCTATGATCGCAGGTGTTGAAGGCGTCTCTTTTGTAATTTGGACATACCAGGAGGTGCCCAAGATGGTCGTGGCTTGGTACCAGGTGCCACAAATTTGTTTTTGTGATTTTTGGCCGAACGGGCATCAACCGGGTCAGCCTCATATTTTTTATGCTCGGTAGGGACATCTCTGTGGACCCTATCGGTCAGACCAGCCTCGTCAGGCCGATTGGACCGGGATCCGGTAATGGCCTTGGCTGGACTAGGGGACTTACCTCCATCGGGCTTCGGCGAGGTGGCCTTCGGGATTGGGACTTCTTTAGACCCTACCCTGACTGTGATGGCTTCGGACTCCCTCTCCTTCGCCTCTTCACGCCCATCTTCCTTGGCTTCATCCAGTGTGAGTCAATTCGGAGGTACCACGGATAGCTTGTGGAAGGCGTCCCCCTTCGCCGTGTCTATTTGTCCCTACCAATCATAATACTCCGAAGGTAAACAGGGGGCAACGTTATATTGCGAAGGGTACTCTCGCGACGAGGTGTAGTTCATGGTCCATGGTGATCCTGCCAAATAATATGGTGGAAGCATCGGCAGCTCCAGCGGATTCACCCACTACGAGCCGAACCCATTGCCTAGAGAGGGGTTCGGCCACATCGAAGGTATCTCAGACCATATCAATGAGGGGTCCTTCCAGTCCAAAGGAATGTTCGGCCAATGCGGGTCGAAACCTCCCACCGGGGGGTTCATCTAGAACAAAGGTGGGTTCAACCATTGGGGTCCGTACTTGCTTGGCGGAGGGTTTGACTATTTGGGTCCGAACTCATTATGCAAAGGGTTTGGCTAGTGGGGTCCAAACTCACTGTGTGAAGGGTTCAGCCACTGGGGTCCGAAATCACCCTTCGGGGTGTTCGACTGTCGGGGTCCGAACTCACCCTCCGACTATCTTGGCCCCTTCGGTTGTCTTAGCATTTTTGGTCGAGGGCCTGTTTTCTCGGCTTTCTATTGGTGTTTGCTCAATAGAATCTGGTATGTTACCTTTGGCTTCTTACGAACCCTAGCCGAGGGAGACTTATTAATGTTCTTTTTCCACACCCCTACTTCAGGGTATTTTGGTATGACTGTGCGTGTGTGTGATTCTCTAATAATGACCGCTTTCCCCTTAGCTAACTCGGCATGATCTAGCCGAATCAGCACCTTCTTCTCATAGAGGTCGACAGTGTTCACGGGAAAGGGGTCTTTGTCCAGCTTCATTTTTGGACTGGAATCTATTTTCAATCGTCCTTCTTCTATGGCCGATTGAACCTATCGACGAAAAACATTGCAGTCGTTAGTATAATGAGAATATGAATCATGCCACTTATAGTAGGGACACCTCTTTAGTTCGTCAGCGGTCGGGATGACCTAGCCCTTGTGCAACCTGAGAAGCTGGCTCTTCAAGAGAAAATCAAATATTTTATCGCATTTGGTTATATCGAACGAGTATTTAACTTTGCTGGGTCGATTCTTAGTGGGAGACAGTCGTAGCTCAGAACAAGAGATAGGCTTGCTCTTAGCGTTCCAAACCCATTCGGCCACATACAAGTCAGTCGAATATTCCTCTTCCTCCGACTGTTCCTCGTCAGAGTGTTCCATGATGTGGACTTCAGCCCTAGGCTTGTTGAATGTTTTGATGAATTTTTTATCTTTGGCTTGACCTTCTTGGACTAGAGCCTGTTGTAGGACTTGGCTGACTTCCAAAAAGTTCTAGTTATCTAGCCTTTCTTTAATCTCAGATCGCAACACGTTGAAAGCAAGATCTTCCAAACCCCTTTCTGAAATATTAAGACTAAAAATCATTTTCTGGTATCTCTAAAGTGCTTGACGTATTCAGAGACACTCTCGCTAGATTTATGTTTGACTGATGTCAAGTGTGAAAGCCTAAGTTATGTCTCTCCCATATAAAATAGTCATGGAACTTTTGTTCTAATTGGGCCCATGTTTGCACGGAGTTCGGCGGCAATGCCGAAAACCAAGTGAAAGTGGTCTCGGATAGTGAAAGAGAAAATAGTATAAGTTTTAATGCATCTAACCCACTAGCTTCCCCACACTATGCTAAGAACTGGCTGATATGCTCTAGTGTGGTCTTGTTACCCTCACCATCGAATTTGGTGAATTTAGGGACTCTATAACCGTGAGGGTACGGTATGGTGTTGAAGTGATTGGGGTATGGCTTTGGGTAAACCCAAGCCCGATCACTAGGTGCATAGCCAGTGCACTCCCTAAACATCGTGCGGATCCGCTCCTCAATGTCGTCTTGGACTCCTGCCTGCGCGCGTCTCATATGCGGAGGTGCGACACGTGGTGGTATGTCGGTGTGTCGGCCGCGGGGGTCTTCCTCATGTACTGGCTCAGGATATACAACATGTTCGGTCCTATGCGTTTTTATAGGAGCATGTGGTCCAGGAAGCGCGGGAAAAGCTGGTGCAAGTGTAGGTGGAGGCAGCGCGTAGTAAGCAGGGTTAGCTTGGTCGTAAGTGTAGTGACTTGTCTTGGTCATGGATGTTGAGGCCAGAGACGTGACAGTTTTGCAAGTATTACCGTCGGTTCTGCTATAAATGTGATTTACCAGGGGTACACTAGCGACTGGAGACGGAGGAACGGCCTCGGTAAAGCCGAACCTTCTAAACATTGCTTCTACCAGAGAGCAAACTGCCGAATCTAAACGGTTGGCTAGAGAAGCGCTAATAGCTTGATTTATCGATGCGGATATCTTTTGCTCAATCTCTAAATAAGATAAAAGAGGCGACGCTGGTGGTACATGAGTCCGAGCGAGGTCGGGTATGTTGACGTCGCGCTTGATGAAGCTCGCGTGTGTCTTGATGTAGCTCCCGAGCATGAGATCTTGGAGCTCTTTCATCTTCGACTCGATCTCCGCCCGACCTTCCTCGAGGATATCTTCAAGGGTAGGTGTCGTGATGTTGCGGTTGTCGATCTCTACGCCCCCATTGGATCCATCGGCGTCGTAGACGTAGTAGTCATCGTAGAAGTACCCGCGGCCGTTGTAGATGTAATTGTCATGTTGGCATAGCTGTCCCCAGTGGAGTCTCCAAAAAGTGTGTTGACACGAAAATGTGACCCCACAATTGGGCCAGTTCGATGATCCAAAAGCGTGTGGATACTTAGGAATGAGCCTAAGCATAACACAACTCTGACGTCGCGTTCCGACTAACCTTAACAGTGGCAAGGGGGGTGGAGTCGCCAGGTAATCAGATCACATAGAAATAATCCAATTAGCCGAAAATATATATATGAAATAATCCAATCGGCCGAACGGAGCCTGATTGGTACAGGGTATACCATGCGAAGGGTCGCCGAAGGGGGGCCTTCGGCGTCTGGTGCGAGGGGTGCACCTAAGGTAGTCTATGGCGATCAGACCGATCTGACCGAAGACAGGCTCTAAACAGATCGTGATGCGAAATCACCTCTGAATGACAGGGTTCAGTGCGAAGTCTTTGACATGACAACCCAACGCAGCCCGCTGGCGTGACTACGTCCGGTGCGGAGTGCTGGTGTGATGAAGCCCAGGATGGAGCGCTGATGCGATTAAGCACGATGCGAAGTGGCTCTGGTACGCAAGACTTAACTAGACCAAAAATAGTGTGACAGATCCGGCCTGTACAGACGAAGCAAGGACTCGCTGAAGGGTGCTCTAGCAGCCTCCAAAACCAGCTTCCTAGCTCCAGAAACCTTCGGCGAAGGGGCTCCGAATGTGAAACCTACAACAATGTTAAGATCAAGTGCCAATTCATCCTAGAGACCGAATTACTAAGTGTTGCAATATGTATCACAAAGGTAGCAATCTATTACGTAGATTAATGGATGGTTCACAGGCGAGCCAACAAGGTTATAGCAATTTGTTACGTAGATTAACGGGTGATTCACAGGCAAACCAACAAGGCTTACCACAGTTACGGCGTGGCCGACGGAGGGCTTCCAGGCAAACCCACGAAGCTGTATGGAAAATTAAAGAAAGTAAAGTACGGTTCAAAGCTAGGGCTTTGTGATTGATTTGTTATCGGGGTCTGATTGTTGGCGTAAAAGATTACGCTAACAGGTTTCTGTAGAAAAGAAACTAACAAACGAAGTGTTTGCGAAGCAAACTGTTCTAAGCCTCCGAAAGGATAATAGCTTAGAATAGTTCGAAAGTGTGTATTGATTCACTTGTAAATCGGTCCCCATTACAGGGTGAAATGGGGGGTATTTATAGGCCCAAACATTAAGGAAAAGACCTATTTACCCCTCTATTACAACCGACATTAAGGAAACTATTTGATTTCCTTAATAGGGCTAAAATGGTAAAAGACTAATCTAATAGGATAGAAGATAAGTCTTCCATCTTAGCTGGCAGAAAAGATCCTAGAAGGCTTTGGTTCGAAGATATACTTCGAACCAATGTCAGTCTTCGGACTCCTGACGAGGTTCCAAGCTGTCTTCGAAGATGACCTTCGGACTATCTTCGAACTGGTTGACTGTCTTCATGTTGCTTTGGCAATAACTCCGAAGATGGGATATTTTCCCCCAACAGTAGCCCCTCGAATACGCTTCTCCGTTTAGCCTGTAACGTTAGGAGAGCAGTATACGGAAAGAAAAGATAACCAATCATAGGGGTTATTAATTTTTGTTTTATCTCCGAAATACATGAAGACATGAACTTCGAATCAGTCATAAAGTAATTACTTTTCGAACTATCTTAGAACTGACTCAGGAAATTCGAAAGTCTTTTTAGACTTAGAAAATATAACCGTTAGTTCCTGTTCTAACGGAGTTATATGAGGCGTTATTTTCGGAGGAAAATAACAGGCGGGAATGCGAAAGGGCAGAGCCCAAACGGTAACAAACGGAAAGTTTTGGGTTATAAATAAAGAACTCTGGAACTTACTCGATTACCTTTTCACCGCTCGCTCCCAGTCAAAAGTCTTTTGAGTTCTCGAGTTCTTGAGTTCTTGAGCCCTAACTCTTGAGTTCTTGAGCCCTAGTTCCTGTTTCTCTCAAGTTGATCCGGCAATCGCGATGGTGAAGACCAAAGGATCTGCGCCGCCTTCGACCTTGGCTCGGCAGCAGGCAGCCGCAGCAGCAGCGGCGGCAACATTGGCGGCGGCACCCTCGATGCAGGCGACAATGTCCATGGCGGCAGGGGGGAGAAATCCCCAAATCTCCGATGACCAAGGTCTGTGCCCCCCATCGACCAAATATTTGGATCAGTCCTTTGAATTGGGACCTTCGACCTGCAAAAGAGAGTCCTTGGCAATCACAGCAGGGGGTAAGATTAGCAATGGGGTAATGGTTCGAAAGCCAAGCAAAGAAGCAATCCCATCACCAAGACCCGGAGAGGTCGTAGTGTTCGAAGCTTTTTTCGAAGCAGGCTTGGGCCTCCCTGCTGTAGATTTCTTAGCCGAAGTCCTTGACTTGTTTCATGTAACCCTCCCCCAACTATCTCCGAATGCTGTAGCCAGACTGGCCATCTTCGAATGGGCACTGAGAGCCGAAGGTTGTGAGGGGAGGGCTGAAATCTTCGCTGCGTTGCATAGAGCGACTTGTCAGCCAAAGACCTTCGTAGGCTCCGGAGGTGAGAAGGTGGTAGTTTCTTTTGGAAGCATAAATTTTAGGCTTCGTGATGAATATGCATTGCAATTCCCTGCCAAGGCCATCAATGCTAGATGGTACACCGATTGGGTTCTGAGGTGGTTTTATGCTGAAGTTGGAGTGGGTAGTCCTCTGGCTGGTCCCCTCAAGGAAATCCAGTTCCGGAAAGAAGCCTTAGTGCAACCTGACGAAGGTCAACTCGAAGCTCGCCTCAACTTGCTTCAGAAAATCAGCAAAAGGTTGAGCATGCGGGACTTAGCCGAAGAGTTCATCGGACTTCAGATTTCTCCGTTGATGGCCAACTGGCCTATCGTCTTTGAAGATGACTCGGAAGGCGGTCTTCGCAAGATAAACTATACTTCGAGCCCTGCAGGTAACTTCGAAACCAACATGTATAATACATATTTACTTCGAAGAAAGCTTAACTTGAGTTATTTTTTAGCTTCTTCAGCCCCTATTACTTCAGAGCAAATTATAAGGGCTTCGGAGAAGATCTTGGGTGCTCCAACTCCGTCAGAAAAGGAATGGCGAATCAAATTAGTCGGAAGTTGGGAGCGATCCAACAGAGTATGGGGAATGTTGGAGTTAACTCCGCCCCCTCTGATGGACTGGGTGCCTCAAGAGAAAGGACCCAAGAAGAGAGTAGCCGAAGCTGGAGCATCCAGCTCCGCAAAGACTCCGACGAAGAAGGTGGCTCGGAAGCCGAAAAACCTCGCACCTTCGAGCTCAAAAGCTTCGGCTTCTAGCTCTAAAGAAGACGAAGGTATTTTACTAGTAAGATTAATTGACGAAGATGCAGCTCAACGAAGTATTCTCACTGAAGACATTGCAGGTATTCCGGAGCCTCAAGCCAACATCGAAGAAGCAAGAGCTCCGGATACCCAGGGAGAACAAATCGAAGCCCCTATGGGTGTGAATGAGGCCGAAATGCCTGCGAACATACCGGAGTCAGGAAACAATGTTGATCAACCAATGACTTCGGTAGTTCAGGAAGACACAACTCAGGCCGGAGTTCCAGTGGATGAAGAGGGAGTCGAAGTCACTATGGCTTCGATTCTCGAAGAAGTAACAAGGGCTCTTCAGGACGATGCTCCTGTAGCCCAAGATTTAACGGCTGATTCGGATGAGGACTACACTTATGATCCTCCGATCAGCCCGGTGCTTGATATTCCAGAGAATATCGAAGGTAAATTTTGCTTAATTATTATCAATTTTTGCAAAATTATACAATGTGTAATATTTTTGGTTTTTTCAGAGCCTCCCGTTGTCGAAGTATCCCTCGAAGATACAACTCTAAGACCTTCGACAACTTCGGGGCCGCAACCGGGAGTTGCTCTACCGGGGCCTGGAAGAGGAAAAAGACACATCGAGCCCCTCCCAGCTCAAGGATCAACTTCATCTGAGTCAACGGACGAAAATGAATCGACTGAAGGGGGGCCATCTTCTGAAGTTCCAAGGGCCTCGGAAGAGACCTCCGGACCTTCGCTAAGCAGGGCTGACCAGAAAGCTTCGAAACTGATTCCTCTCATAACTCCTTTTTTGGAGGAGAAAACCGGACTTGGGACTTTGGTTAAACCTTTGGGTGAAGCCAGTCGCCAAGTCGGGGAAACAGAACTGGTAGCCCGCTTGAGTAGAGTGAAGGGTTCGGAGCTTAACCTTGCTGTGGAAAGAGCAGCTTATCAGGTATAAAGCATCTTCGAACCAAATAATGAATTATATATGAATAATTTCTTATTCTCGTTTTTCTTTTTCTTAGCAAGCAGTCTTAGCCCGCGCTGCAGCTTTGTCGAATGAAAACGAAATTGCTCAACTTCGGGAAGAGAACGAAACTCTTCAAAGGAATCTTAACTTCTCCGAAGGTCGAGTATCTCAAATGGACAATGTGATAATAGCAGAGCGAAGGGCTAGGCAAAGTTTGGAAGCTGCAAGAAAAGAGCTCGAAGCAGAAAGAGTTGTGCTTCGAGCGGAGATTGAAAGACTGCGGACGGAGGATGCTGCGAAGGACTCCGCACTTGTAAGGCTGCAAGAAGAGGCTAGCCAGCTCCTAACTCAAAAGAATGCTTTGGCTACGGAGAACGCTAGAATCTCCGGAATTTTAACTGAAACAACTTCGGCCAAGGATATGCTTGTTGAAGAAAAGGTTAAGTCGGAGAAGGTGGCTTCGGAGGTCATTGAACAAATGTTAGGTGTCTTGGAGTACTTCGGTACTACTGGATCACTACCTTCGGATGACAATGTAACTCTGCTGCGCCGGCTAAAGAGGATCCAAGGAGCAGCGAAGCAAATGAAGACGGCAGGCATACGTTATGGAGAACTCTCCGGACAAGTGTCTGCCCTTGGAATACTTCGCTACTACGAGGATTTGGGCCGATCAATCACTCCGAGCGCACAGGGCTCCATCATCTTCGACGACGACCGACTTTTAAAACCTTCCGAAGGTGTAGCTGTTGCTTGGCGAGCCTTCCAGACTTCATGGAGAGCCGAAGGTCGAAGTGCGATCAAGGCTTGGATTGACGAAGGCCAACGCCAAAAGCAAGTTCGGAGCCAAGCTTCGAGCAGTCAGCCTCCTCCGAATCCGCAGGTTTAGGATTTTTTAGGATTTTTGATTATGTAAAGCTGATGCTTGTAAATATTTATCAATGAAAATCTTGTTTGTCATATTTTTAGGCTTTGCCTCTTATGGAAGATATCGAAGTGTTAGAGCTTAACAGCGAACTTCGCTCACTGTGGAACACCTTCGAACTTCTAAAGAGTTATAAGCGTCCTCGATTTCTTATCCCTCGAGATGACTCCGGCGCTATTGCGCCCGAAGTAATCAAAGACATATTGTCTTATATTAAAGAGGAAGATAAAAAGAGCGACGCAAACACCTCGTCTTCTGAAGACACTAATTGGTCCGAAGACGAAGGTGAAGCCCAAAATAAAAGATCTGAAGATCTTAGAAGCTGGGAGAGAAGCCCTGAGCGGCTTCGAACTTGGGCCGAGCTTCAACAAGAACAGAAGGATTTTAGAGCTTCGAAGGGGAGGAAGAGAGTTAAACGCAAAGTTCTTAGAACTTCCGATGTTGGAACTAGTCGTTCCACCCCTAGCTCTCGGGACCGAAGAGGTCTCCGATTCCTTCTTGGTATAGATACCAATTTTTCATGATGTAATTTGTAAATACATTTGTTTTGATAATGAATACCGATTTAAAATTGTCTCCATATTTACTAGCCCCTCTTTGGGTATAAGCAACTTCGAACTGTATTCGAAGATGGTTATGCGCAAAGAAAAAACTTCGGAGTACAATTTTTTGGGGGTTCGGAGCCCCTCTGTCATTTAAAGATCTTTTAAAATCTTATGAAATGTCTTCGACTATTTGTAGTCAGAAAAATGGTAACTTGGTACCTTTGTTTATTTCATGAAAGAAATCAATTGAGATAACTTCCATGGCACTTTAATGTCTTAAAAAATTTTTGTCACTTTGGACGCATATGAACAGTCATTCGAAGCTCATGGCTTAAATGCTGTTTTGCTTTAGCCACCTTCGGCTGTTTTGTGCAGAAATCTACCAGCCGGAGCTTGGATTTCGCAGAAATTGTAGCCACCTTCGGCTATTTTTTGCAGAAGTCTACCAGCCGGAGCTTGGACTTCGCAGAATTTGGCCACTTGGGCTCTTTTTTGCAGAAGTCTACCAGCCGGAGCTTGGACTTCGCAGAATTTGGCCACTTGGGCTCTTTTTTGCAGAAGTCTACCAGCCGGAGCTTGGACTTCGCAGAATTTGGCCACCTTCGGCTCTTTTTACGGAAGTCTGACAAGCTGCAGCTTGGACTCCGCAGATTTTGGCCACCTTCGGCTCTTTTTACGGAAGTCTACCAGCCGAAGCTTGGACTCCGTAGAATGTGGTATTGGCTCTTTTACGGATGCCTACAAGGTATCAGCTTGGGCTCCGGATGGATTTCAGCCACCACACCGGAGGCTTCGACTTTAAGGGTTCGAAGTCCGGAAATACAACCCAGCTTAATGACACTTCCCTCTCGATCGACTTCTGTCCCAGCGCGTCCGCTCGAGAAACTAGGAGTGTCAAGGGGAAGGCAACCATCAGGGTGTATGCTTTATTAATTTAGAGGTGATTACAAGCGAATTACAAGGAGCCCTTATGCGAAGTATCGCTTTAGGTGCTCCGCATGCCAAGTATGTGCTAACTCTTCACCTTCTAAATTAGCTAATTTAAATGAACCAGGGCGCCCCGAGCGGACGATTAGATATGGACCTTCCCATTTATTGCCTAACTTCCCTGGTGCTATAGTGCTTCGTAGAACAAGATGACCCGGTCTTAACTCGCTGAGCTTAACCTTCGGGTCATACCAAGTCTTCGTCTGCTGATGATACTTAAATAAATTGGCTACAGCTCGAAGCCTTGTTTCTTCTGACAAATCTAACGAAGCTTGTCTTTCTTCTTCGATGTCTGGTTCGGTGCTGCGAAGTGAGCCCCCTTTGAGCTCCGTTGGAGTCATAGCTTCATCTCCGAATAGTAGTCTGAACGGAGTAAAACCTGTGGACCTTGTTTGCGTAGTCCGAATGGACCACAGAATCTTCGGAAGCTCTTCGGTCCACAGTCCCTTTGACAACCCTACTATTCTTCGATTTAGCCCTGATAAGATATTTCCATTGGCTCGCTCAACTGCTCCATTTGACTGAGGATGTCTCACTGCAGCAAAACATAGTTGAATACCTAGGTCTTCGCAAAACTTCCTGAAGGGTTCTGCGTCAAACTGTGTTCCATTATCAACTGTGAGATATCTAGGCACTCCGAACCGGCAAATAATGTTTTTCCAGAAGAATTTCTGTACATTATTCGAAGTGATAGCTGTTAAGGGCTCTGCTTCGACCCACTTAGAAAAATATTCAATGGCTACCACTGCGAACTTCAGATTTCCCTTTGCTAACGGAAAGGGACCAATTAGATCCATACCCCATCTGGCCATAGGCCATACCGGAGCAATGACTTGAAGAGCTGTTGGTGGGCGATGACTCCGTCGACCCATCCACTGACATCCTTGGCAAGTGCGGACCAAGCTCTCCGCATCAGCTGTTATTGTGGGCCAATAAAGCCCCTGGCGAAGTGTTTTTCCTGCCAGAGCTCTAGGGGCTAAATGGCTTCCACAAAGGCCTTCGTGAATTTCTCGAAGAATTTCTTGGCCTTCGGCTTGAGATATACATCGGAGTAGAGGGGAACATACTCCGGCCTTGTATAATATACCGTTGATTAACTGATAGTTTCTTGCTCTGAGCTTTAACCTTGACAATTGGGGCTCTTCGGGCAAATTCGTTCCTCCTTGCAAGAGTTCTATGATTGAATCTTTCCAATCTGCACTAGGAATGCAGAGAATCTCTGCAGAAGCAACTTGTGGCACCGAAGGCATATTGAGCTCCTCATAGAAAGCTTCGTCAGGCACATCCACAGCTCCGGCAGCAGCCTTCGCTAAAATGTCCGCTTGCACGTTTTCAGCTCTTGGTATACTCCGAATGGAAATACCCTTGAAATGTGCTTCGATCTTGCGAATTTCTTCTAAGTACTTTGCGAGCTGTGGATGTCGGACTTGAAAACTCTTGTCTACGTGCCCTGCTACTATCTGAGAATCTGTTTTTATAATTATCCTTGTAGCCCCTAGAGCACGTGCTTTCCGGAGTCCCAATAATATTCCTTCGTACTCCGCTATATTATTGGTAGACTTAAAGCTGAGTCTTGCGGAGTACATTGCTCTTTGTCCTGATGGAGAAATTAATACTGCCCCAATGCCTGCTCCGGATGCTTGGAAAGCTCCATCGGAGTAAACAGTCCAGACTCCGTCATCTGATTTCTCCGGAGTCAACTTCGCAGGTGGAGTCCACTCTGCTACGAAGTCTGCCAGGACTTGAGATTTGATAGCTGTCCTTGCCAGGAAAGATATGCCGAAGGGTGCTAGTTCTACTGCCCACTTTCCAATTCTTCCAGTGGAATCTTTGCTTCGGAGCATATCTCCTAAAGGATACGAAGTTGGTACAATTACATTGTGAGCCAAAAAATAATGTCTTAGCTTCCTCGAAGCCATTATCAGAGCATAAACGAACTTCTCAAGTTCGGAGTATCTTGTCTTCGCTCCTGACAATGCTTCGGATACAAAATAGACAGGATTTTGAACCAACTTCCCATTGATATCAGCTTCTCTGACAAGGACTGCGCTGACTGCTGAGCCTGTGGCTGCAAGATATAGAAGTAGGGTTTCGTCCGCAATAGGCACCGTAAGTGTAGCAAGATTGCTGAGATAATCTTTAATATCTTCGAAGCTTTTCTGACACTCCGGTGTCCATGCAAAATCTTCGGACCCTTTCAAAGCTTTAAAGATTGGCAAGCTTCTCTCCGCAGACCTTGATAAAAACCTGCTAAGTGCGGCCAGACGTCCGGTCAGCTTTTGCACTTGCTTTATATTCTCCGGAGGAGCCATCTTCTGCAGCGCAGTTATTTGAGTAGGGCTAGCTTCAATTCCCCTGCTTGAAACTAAGTACCCTAACAACTTTCCAGCCTTAGCTCCGAATATACATTTTTCGGGGTTAAGGCGGATGCCACATGCCCGAAGGCTATTGAATGTTTCTGCTAAGTCTAGGCTATGTTGGTGCTTTAAAGCACTCTTTATTACAATATCATCCATATAGGCCTCCACATTGCGACCTAGTTGATGACCTAGAGCCTTAGCAACTAATCTTGAAAAAGTAGCCCCGGCATTTCTTAGGCCAAAGGGCATTCTTACATAGCAGAAGACTCCCGAAGGAGTTACAAAGCTCGTCTTGATTTCATCTTCGCGCTTCAACCATATTTGATGATATCCGGAATACGCGTCGAGGAAGCTTAGTAACTCCGAACCTGCAGTGGAGTCAACTAGTTGATCAATTCGGGGCATGGGGTAGGGGTCACGTGGGCACGCTTTATTCAAAGATGTGAAATCAATGCACATGCGCCACTTTCCGGAAGACTTCTTCCTGACGAAGACTGGGTTGGCTAGCCATTCCGTATGGGCCACTTCTCTGATAATCCCAGCCTTCAACAGTTTTTCAACTTCGTCCTTAGCTAGAGCAGCTCTCTCTGCGGACATCTTCCGGAGCCCTTGTCGAACAGGCCGGGCCTTCGGGTTTACAAGCAAGCTGTGCTCAATAATATCCCGATCGACTCCGGTGATATCTTCGTCAGACCAGGCGAAGACATCCAAATTTTCTCCTACAACCTTTTCCAAGGAAGTTGCAACTTCGGGAGGTAAATCTTTACCAAACTGAAAAGTGTATTCTTTACCATCTTTGACAATGATCTTCGTTGCAATCTCTCCTTCGGGACTTGGTCTTGGAAACGATTTCTTCGAAGCTTCGGAGGAGGCTGAAAAAATTTCTCCATTTTCTTGGACACTGTTTACTTGCCTCGGATCTAGAGGAGGACCATGACCATATTCTGCTCTCCGAGCTATGGCTTGATCTCCGAAGACTGTCAGAACTCCTGATTGTGTGGGCATCTTCATGCACAAGTAATTGTGATGCGCCACAGCTCCGAACTGATTCAACATGCCTCGGCCAAAGATAACATTATAAGCATACGGGGCATCCACCACATCAAAGATAACTTCTTCAGTTCGGGCTAGTAAACCTTCTCCGAAGGTTACTTCCAGGCCTATCTGGCCAAGTGCATCTAGCGGAGGTCCTGCAAAGCCTTGCAGAGGACGAGCCGCTGGGAGAAGATGCTTCCGGGAAATGCATAACTGATCGAAGGCTTGTACAAATATGATATCTGCCGAGCTACCTCCGTCGATTAGCACCCTTCGGACTTCAGTTCCGGCAATATCAGCAGTGATAACCAATGGATCTGCATGCGGGAACTTGATACCAGCTGCATCCTCCGCAGAGAAAGATATTGGAACATGAGACCACTCCGGCATTGCAGCTGCAGATGACGAAGTCCCAATGTGGCCTACTTCTCGGACGTACTCTCTTCGCTGTCTCTTGGACATGCTTCCGAGGGTACCTCCTCCGGAGATAGGGAGAACTACTCTCTTCCCTCTATCTTGCCCTTCTTCTTGCTTCGGAGGTGGCATAACATTGGCCACCGGAGGATTCCTTGCAGCATCAAGATTTTCTATCCGCGCTACAGCCTGGACCGGCTCCGAGCGCACTGCTGCTGCTGGACTTCGGTCGGTACTACCTCGACCCGAAGTTCTCTCCAAGTATTCTCCCCGAAGGGTAAGGATAGCCTTGCAGGTGTCAGTTGCATGGCTTCGATTCTCTCCATGAATACAACAAAAAAGGGTCTGGCCCTTGCCAGCCGTTTTCCCTGGTGGCCTCCAGCCGCCGGACTTGTTCCCTGCAGGCTGTGGAGCTCTTGGTGCAAACCTCTGCGGGGGTGCAATGTTTAAGACCTCAGAACGAGGGTGCTTTTGCCCTCTTCTTCTATCATGTTGTACTTCGGGGACTGGCTCTTGCGGCGGGGCCGAAGTCTTCACCTCTGCTTTAACTTCTGTCAACACTGTCGAAGTAGCAGTAGTCCTCCGAAGCCAACCTTCTTCTGACTTCGAGTACTCCTCGAAGTACGACATCAACTGTGATACTGTGGTGATGCTCTTCCGATGCAATTTATCCAGAAGGCCTTTATGACTGACGCCTTCCCGAGCCGCATCAACCACCGAGGATGTGGACAGCCCCCGAATTTGCGACTTCGTGTGAGCGAAGCGCTTGAAGTACTGCCTCAATGTTTCTCCGGGGAGCTGTTTCACTTGGAAAAGGCTTCCTGTCGACATGGGGGGCACAAAGGTACCTTGGAAGTTACTTATGAACTTCTTCTTCAACTGTGACCATGAAGCGATTGATCCTGGTTTTAAAGACCAGAACCATCTCAACGCCACTCCTTCAAGGGCTAACGGGAAGCACTTCGCCATAGTATCTCTGTCTCCGCCACTAGCTTCGATTGCTAGGGCATAAGAACGCACAAACTCACTGGGATCCTCGTCTCCAGCATACTTGCAGAGCTTCGAAGTTTTAAACTTCGGATTGAAGCGAATCTTCTGAAGCTCAGGATGCAACGGAGATTCGTTGTCGTAAGAAGCGTTCTCCGGGGCTTCGGGATAATCAAGATCGTCGTCTTCGTGCACTTCGGGGATAGCTGGGGTGGCTTGAGGGCGAAGCCTGTTCGCAGCCTCCTGTCGCCACCTCGCTACCTCGGCTTGAAGATTGGCCATTTGAGTGGCCATATCTCCAAGGCTATCTTCATCTCCTCCGGAAGGACCTTCCGGGTCTTGAGAACTGGTATGATCAGTTCCGATCGGAATAGAGGGTGGCAGAGTGGCTCCGGGCGGTCGGAGTGTAGAAGGGGTTGGTGGAGAGGCTTCGTATCCTCGAGGGATAAAAGCCCCTTGCGGAGTTTGCGGTGGAGGGATAGTCGAAGACCCTCCGACTTCAACTGTGTCGAAGGGTATCTCTCCGGAGATCCGAGAGGACCTCCGAGTGGGATTGCGAGGTGCACTCCGCTTAGGAGGCATGATGCAAGAGGTTGGTAGAGAACGAAGTTTTTCGGACTAAGTTCCCCACGGACGGCGCCAACTGTTGGCGTAAAAGATTACGCTAACAGGTTTCTGTAGAAAAGAAACTAACAAACGAAGTGTTTGCGAAGCAAACTGTTCTAAGCCTCCGAAAGGATAATAGCTTAGAATAGTTCGAAAGTGTGTATTGATTCACTTGTAAATCGGTCCCCATTACAGGGTGAAATGGGGGGTATTTATAGGCCCAAACATTAAGGAAAAGACCTATTTACCCCTCTATTACAACCGACATTAAGGAAACTATTTGATTTCCTTAATAGGGCTAAAATGGTAAAAGACTAATCTAATAGGATAGAAGATAAGTCTTCCATCTTAGCTGGCAGAAAAGATCCTAGAAGGCTTTGGTTCGAAGATATACTTCGAACCAATGTCAGTCTTCGGACTCCTGACGAGGTTCCAAGCTGTCTTCGAAGATGACCTTCGGACTATCTTCGAACTGGTTGACTGTCTTCATGTTGCTTTGGCAATAACTCCGAAGATGGGATATTTTCCCCCAACACTGATGAACTGGCCGCACCCTTGTATTTTTAAGGGATAGTCTTCTTATCTGTAATTCTAATCCGATTAGATTCAGCCTAATCAAGTTTAGGGATAAAAACAACCAGAATTTGTATCAAATTCTATCTCGGAAGCTTGCCCAAACTGGGCCTTCGGCAGGCCCGCCGAAGCCTACTCCTTGGGCCAAGCTTCGGCATGGCAAGCCTCCGAAGGGCCTTCGGGTCGAAGATAGCAGGCTGGTAAAAGGCTTCCAAGGCCTCATGAAGATGGGCCTCCGACACTATAAGGCTTCGGCCTATACCAGGACTTGTGTATTTTCGGCCCAAATTATCAAAATTGATATTTTGACAATCTTGACCATTAATGCCATTTTTTGCTATCAACAATATCTTTTGGTTTGTTAGTTGTGGTTGTTGTTATCGATGGATCGATGGTATCTTTTGTTCAGTTTGTGGTAGATGTTGTAATCGATGGATGGATGCACTAGTGACTGATGGATCCTATATTTAACAATTAGTAATGAGACTTCTAATTGACTGCATGCTATGATGATGCTGCTTTTGATCAGACTTTCTAAACTGTAGTGGATTCATGTGTGCTATGATATCAAACCTGAGCTAGCCAACCCATATTTTTTGCTTCAACCTGACATTTTCATTACTTATGTTTTTGTAGCGCCCGGATTAAATAAAACCCATACTTTATTGAAATTCCATAGAAAATCAATAATCACCAGATGTTCATCACATGATGACGCACATACGTCAAACATTCGTGGCTCGCGGACCACATTGTTACACAAGTGGTAAAATAAAAGAAACTATGAAAATAATAAACTCGATGAACATCTCCTCCAGGGGTGCTTCCTTGACTAGGTCACTACTCTAGACCATCCTTATCGTAGTACGCCTCTAAAGTGGTTTTTCCAACGGGTGAGTACAAACGTTCTAAACAAGCCACCGAGAAATGCAATAATAATGCAAGGTGATAACAAAGAGAGGTAATGGCTTAAAATGCGGAAAAGTACATTTTTGTCTTGCAGCCTTTAATGTGAGTCAGGTTTATTCATATAAAATATTTAAATCATGGACGATGCAACATATTCTAACTCAAGGAGTACAGTCATCCCTCCTCGCTCAATAGTCCTTACATGCCCAATCAATCATGCAACACTTCTCAAATATAAACTAACTATGGGATGTCACTCCACTCGCCCTTGACCGTGGGCTTGGCTTTTTTAAAAGATTTAACTCTGATCAGAGGTGTACCACTGTACCCATAAGGCACTCATTCCCGCACACCGCAGTGTGTCAAATGACCCAAGTCACAGGAGCTCATGCCGAAACCGTTAGCATGAATCGCTCCAACTCAATGACACACACTATAGGTTTCGTCGGCGCACTGGTGCACCGGACCAACGTCACGCCGCCTTTTGTGCCACATGGCCTAAGCCACCCACAGGTGCTACTTGCCCCTCTACACATAGGTCTTCGGGTTGGAACGACCCATACCTCTAGTTAAGACTTACCCACTAGACTTGTGGTTGGTATGGAAGTGCTTTGCGACGAATCCCGTAGACCGGTCCTTATAGTGCCACAGGTGCGACTAACCAATGCCCTCGCTTGCACCTGGAACCCACCATCCTAACTTATCGAACCAATTCCAAGAACAACAGAATACCAAGGGTGAGAGACATAGGGGATCAAATATCAGAATCCAAGTACCTACGACTCGTTTTAAGCCTATAGCGGTTGTGTCGATACATTGGATACTTCTAATACTAATAAGTATACTGGTGACAAGAAATTCAAGCTTGATAGCATGGATTGGGTTTGCACATCAAGGTCGGGGATCCGATAAATATAATGTAGGGTTATTCATTTGACTAATGCAAATATAACCTATGAGTTTTAGCGATATTTAATTAAAAATTGGGTTCAATATGCTCAAAATGGGATTAGTGACTTGCCTTGTTCAGTGATAGTGGAAGGGTGAGCTTCGGGAAAGTATTCCGGCTCTTCGACGACGTTTTAATCTTTACGATACGCAAAATGAGAAATAACAATCAATTAAAACAATACAAAATCACAACACCAACATATAAATTTATTGTGCAAAGTTGAAGAGAATAAAAAGATAAAGCTTCTGAAATTAAAATGGAAATTTTTAGAGTTAATTTAAGGGAGTTATGAATTTTTGAAGTTATAAAATGATTCCTTCAACTTTTATTTTAATCCCAAGCAAATAATGTAAAATGTTCAGTATAAACATATGAATTTTATTGAATAAACTTGAAGATAACACAAAGACAAGTTTTCTGAAGTTGGAATGGTAATTTTTAGGGCCGAATTTTTCCATGCCATTACAATTTTCACGGTTTTGAAATATGCCATCGACATGTCACTGACATATGGGACCTACCACAGTCATTGACAGTGGCATTTTTAAATTACAGAAAATTATAATGGTATTTTTACAAAAAATCCTAATTTTTAGAGTAAATTCCAAGGAGTTATGAATTTTTTAAACTGGAAAATGATTTCTTCAATTTTATTTTAATACTAATTAAATAATATAAATTATCCAGCGTAAACATATAAATTTTATTGGGTGAACATGAAGAGAATATAAAGATAAGCTCTCTGAAATTTGAATGGTCAAATTAGGAGTTAATTTGAGCAAGTTATGAATTTCTAAAGTTTGAATCAATTTATGGAATTTAATTTAAATCCTAATTCGGCCTGCGGTCCACGGTGGATTGGGTTCACGGCACTGTGCTGTGAACCGATAGACTTTAAGTGAAAACGGACGACTGAGATCTCTCGGTACCCATTCATTCAGATCAAGCGGCCAAGATTAAATCGTAGATATGATTTAATCCCTACCGTTCGATCGTGATCGGGCGGCCGAGATCAGATCCGACATGGCACAGTATAACTATTGTGACGGTCATCGTCATCGGTGTCGACCGAGGATGGCGAGGGGGCTAGCGGTGGCTATAGTGTCCTAAGACCCAATCTAAGTACATAAATGTGATGAGGATAGGGAGGGGATCACATCGGTACCGGAATGGCTGTTGGAGGTCGTCGGGTTGGGGCCGACGATGAGTGGGGGCGACAGATAAGTTTGGGTTCCCATCGGCATTGGTGTTCCAGTGGAAATGAGCTTGGTCAGGGTGGTGGCTGAGGTCGGTGAGGCGACAGCGGTCCTGAAGATGGGGTCGATGGGGAGGATGGCGTACTCCGATGACAGCGGGCGGTGGCTGGATGCGGGACAGAGGGGCGGCGGTAAAATGGCAATGCGAGATCTCGCTTCTAGCTAGGAGTAGAAATTGAGCAGTGTTAGGGAGGCGGTGTGCTCTGAGGCTCCTTTTATAGTGCTCCGGCGAGGGTGAGAGGGTCGGGCGCAGTGAAGACCTAGTAAAGGGTAATCTTAACTCCGGAGAGGCAATTATAGCGATTAAGAGACTTAAAACAAGGGGATCTGAGGGGAAACGTGTGGCGACGTAACGAGGATAATCATTTCGGCATTAAACAGTGGCTAGGCTAATTACGGAGGTTATCGAGACATAACCGCAGAGGCCAGGGATCTCAGGCACGCGAGGAAGACGAAGACCGACATGTGGGACCCACTAGTCGGTGAGTGCGAATGGATGAGGGGGCTAACGGTCGGCGCCGACAGGTGGGGCCGGGGAGAGAGCTGTGAGGGGAGGGGACTGACAGGTGGGCTGGGGCTCGGGTGTGAGGCTGAGCGCACCAATAGGCAGGTCCCACTGGTCAGTGAGCGGCCCAAAAGCATTTAAATGGATTTCTAAATAAAAATAATTACAAAGATTGACTTTTAAATTATGGGCTAGTAGTAAAGGTTGGAAAAATTTGTAAAAATTCCCAAAATTGTATCTTGGTCTTAGGAACATAATATAAATTTTTCATACCATGCTTTGAATTATTTCTTTTGATTTTTGAATACTTAGGCCTTGGTGACTTTTTGAGAATAAAAATAAATATTTCCTGAAAATTCTGAATTTTCTGAATTTATTTTATTGCTCTAAAATTAGGGGTGTTACAAACCTACCCCCTTATAGAGAATCTCGTCCCAAGATTCGAAAAGTTCCTAGAATAGCTTGGGGTATTAGGCTTTCAGGTCATCTTCTTTTTCCCAGGTGGCTTCTTCGACGGGGTGGTTACTCCACTGAACCTTGCAGAAACAAACCACTCAATTTCTGCTCACCCTTTCCTTGACCTCTAGGATCTAGAAGGGTTTCTCAATATAGGTTAGGTCTCCCTGGATATCGAGTTGCTGAAGGTCCACCCGTTCGGTGGGTACCCGTAGACAATCTTCAACTAGGAGATGTGAAACACATCATGTACTCCGGCTAAGGAGGGTGGTAGCTCCAACTAGTATGCGACCTCTCCTTGTTGACGGAGGATCGTAAAAGGTCCAACGTAACGGGGAGATAAATTTCCTTCATGTTGAACCTCTGAGTGCCACGGAGGGGAGTGACTCGAAGATAGACATAATCGCCTTCCTCGAATGCCAAATCTCTGTGTCAGTTGTCGGCATAGCTCTTTTGGCGGGACTAGGCTATCTTCAATCGGTCTCTAATGATCTTGACTTTAGCTTCGGACTATCTTAGAATGTCCATACCAAACAACTGAGATTCACCAGCTTGATCCCATAGTAGTAGCGTTCGGCACTTACGTCCATATAACGCCTCGAACGGTGACATCTACAGGCTAACCTGATAGCCGTTTTTGTAGGAGAACTCTGCATAGGGCAAACTCTTTTCCCACATTCCACAAAAGTCTATGGCGTAGGCCCTAAGCATATTTTCCAATACTTGGTTCACCCTTTCAGTTTGACCATCGTTCTACAGATGATATGATGTGCTGAAGTTCAGCCTAGTGGCGAGCTCTTCCTGAAGATTCTTCCAAAACTTGGAGGTGAACTGACTACCTCAATCAGACACGATCTTCTTTGGAACCCCGTGTAGACACAAGATACGGGTCATGTATAGTTCAGCTAGCTTCGAACCACTATACGTCGTCTTGACGGGGATAAAATGAGCTACCTTGCTGAGTCGATCGATGATCACTAAAATGGAATCAAACCCGGCCTAGGTCCTGGGCATTCTAGTGATGAAGTCCATTCCTACTTCTTCCCACTTCCATTCGGGAACCTTGAGGGGTTGTAATAGACCAGAAGGTCTCTGGTGCTCTGCCTTGACTCGTTGACTAGTGTCACACCTAGCCACATATTCAACTATCTCTCTCTTCATGCTGACCCACCAATATTTCTCTTTTAGGTCCTGGTACATCTTGGTACTTCTGGGATGTATGGAGTACAAGGTCATATGGGCTTCTTCGGGAGTGAGAGCCTTCAGCTCGGGCTTATTGGGCATGCATATCCTATTTCCAAACCATACAGTGCCAACCTCATCTTCGGAGAACCCTAGGGCTTTACCCCTCCTCATATTCTTCTAGATCTCTGCTATGTCGGGGTCTTCCTTATGTGTCTCATGGATCTAGTCCAATAAGATAGGCCTTGCTTCAAGTGCAGCGAGATACTCCCTGGTGGTGATCCCTAAGTTTAATCTTTCCATCTCTTTATATAGCAGAGGGGCTTGATCTTGTACCATGATGGCGTTGCAATATCCCTTCAGGCTTAGAGCATTTGCCACTACATTCGCCTTGCCAGGATGGTAATGGATGCCTAAGTCATAATCCTTGATCAGTTCCAACCATCTTCTCTGCCTGAGGTTCAGATCTGGTTGGGTGAATATGTACTTGAGACTCTTATGGTCGGTGAAGACTTCACACCTATTACCCACAAGGTAATGCATCCAAATTTTCAGCGCGTGGACTACTTCAGCCAATTCTAAGTCGTGTGTGGGGTAGTTCAGCTCATGCGGTCTCAATTGGCGTGAGGCGTATGATACCGCCTTCCCGTCTTGCATTAGAACACACCCTAGTCCCAGGCGCGAGGCATCACAATAGACATGGAAGTCTTTCCGGATGTCCGGCAGTGTCAACACTAGGGCTGATATGAGTGTCTTCATGAGGGTCTGGAAGCTGTCCTCGTAGGTTGGAGTCCATTTGAACTTTACTTCCTTCTGTAATAATCGGGTTATGGGCTTGGTGATCTTGGAAAATTTTTTGATGAAGCGTCCGTAATACCCGGCCAATCCTAGAAAACTATGGATCTCCGATACACTCTTGGGTTGTAACAAGTTTGTTACTGCTTTCATGATGGTCAGGTCCACGGCTATCCCTTCGGCAGATATGACATGCCCTAGGAACTTCACCTCGGACGACCAGAATTCACACATGCTATACTTGACATACAACTAATGCTCCCATAACTTTCCCAAGGTCAGACAGAGATGAGGTTCATGTTCTTCCTTGGTCTTAGAGTAGACGAGTATATCTTCTATGAATACCACAATGAAGTTATCCAAGAACTCCATGAAGACATTGTTCATCATGTTCATGAAGAATGCGGGGGCATTCGTGAGTCTGAAAGACATCACAGTATACTCGTATAGTCCATAACGGGACATAAAGGCAGTCTTGGGGATGTCCTCTCCTTTGATCCTGAGCTGATGGTAGCCCCATCGGAGGTCAACCTTAGAAAAGACTAAGGATCCCTTGAGCTGATCGAACAGGTCGTCGATCCATGGTAAAGGGTACTTGTTCTTGATGGTTACATCATTCAAAGCCCTATAGTCCACACACAGCCTCTTCGTCTTATCCTTCATGGCGAATATGACCGGTGCTCCCCAAGGTGAGGTACTTGGTCGAATATAACCTTTCTATTCGTGCTCTTTAATGTTACTCTTCACTTCTGCTAGTTCGTTTGCGGCCATCCGATATGGTCATTTGGAAATGGGTGTGGTTTCGGGGACAAGCTCGATCCTGAATTCAATGTCCCTCTTGGGTGGCATTCCTGGCAGTTCATTTGGGAAAACGTCTGCATATTCTTGGACTATAGGTACTTCTTCTACGGCCATCTGATGGAGAGAAGTCCTTCTCAGACCGTGGGGGACATCTTAAAGGTGATAGTGATTCCATCCTTGTTGGTTATGGTGACGGACTTGCTAGCACAGTCTATCATTCCCTTCTGCTTCAACAACCAGTCCATACCGAGGATGAGGTCTAGCCCTATGCAATCTATAAGGATCGGGTCTGCCCAAAATAATACCCCTTGGATTTCTATCCTTATCCTTGGGCTAAATAGGGTGGCTAGATTTTGGTTTCCGGGTGTGGTAATTACCAAAGGTTTAGGTAGTTGGAGTACTTCTAGTCCATTATTCGTCACAAAGTTTTTGGATATGAAAGAGTGGGTTGCTCCCGAGTCGAATAAGATGACTACGGGTATGGAGTTTGTAGTAAACATACCGAGGACGACCTCTGGAGCCTCCTAGGCTTCTTCAGTGGTGACGTGGTTGACGCGAGCACGGATTGCCGGGTTGGAAGTGGCTCCTTGGGGTTGCTTGGGGTGAGGACACTAATGGGAGTAGTGCCCTTCCTTACGGCAGTTGAAGCATAAAACCAGCTTGTTGTTCCAGTACCTCAGAGTTTTGGTCTTAACGGCCGGTGCCGATGGAGCTGGCGGAGCTGGGCGGGGGTTCCCAGTGCTTGGACCGCCGGAGTTGTACTACGGCCTGAAGGCGGGACGAGGGTGTTGACTTGGTGCATGGGCTGGAGGAGTGAAGTGGGGCCTCTGAAGGATCCCCTGGTTGTGCTTGAAGGCTATCATTTTCCTCTTCTTAAGGTCTAGCCGGTTCTGCTCGGTCTCCTGGATGATATCCTTATTCACTAACTATTGAATGTTGGCGTAATCCACTGTGACAAGCTGGACAGACAGCTCATCCTTCAGTCCCCGGAGGAACTTGGCTTGGCAGGTGGCGTCGGTGCGGACATCCTCTAGCTCATAACGGGCCAGACGGTTGAACTCATGGAGGTATTCCGTGACCGACTATCCTCCCTGCAGCAAGTCATGGAATTCGTGCTATTTCTGGGCCATGATCCCAGCAGGTACATGGGCGGCATGGAAGGTGGTGGAGAATTCCGCCCAAGTGACCAAGTGACCTTCAGGTCGAGACTCCCGGTAGTTATCCCACCATTCCGCTGCCGGGCCATAGAGTTGATGGGCGGCGAAGGCCACTCGCTCTTAGTCGGAGCACAGGAGGAGGTCCAACTTCTTCCCGATCATCCTCAACCAATCCCCTACCTCCATTGGGTTGGTTGTACTTGAGAACGTGGGAGGTCACACCTGTAGGAATTCTGACAGTTGGGTGGTGGGGGCCGGTGTGGGGGCTTGACGGTGTAGAGGTAGCTCCAGGTGGTGTTGTTCCTATAGATGATTTATCTAGGTCAGCTACTCATGCATGTGGGCCTGCTGCTACTGCATCTGAGCCAACAGCGTGGTGATTAGTTGATTTTGGTTGGCCATCATCTCGACCAAGGTAGGGATGTTGGCAATGGGTGCTCTGGTCTGGCGTTGCCCTGGAACTTGTCCATTGGGCACCGCGTGTCTTGGGAGATTGGGGGTGGTGGACGGGTTCTTATCGTTGGCCATTCTGAAGATGGGAATACCCCAAGATCATAAGAGAAGGTTTAGAAAATTATACCTAGAATAACTCACAAATTCTTTATTAAATGTGATATGAAATAATTCATTATAGTTCAGCTCTTATCTTCTATCTCACCCATAGCACAAGTTGCTATGGATGGTATCACAAACAAGAAAAACAAACATCTGGTGTCTATTGTCTAGCACAACCATCTAGTGGTTGTCAGGGGTAAAACTAAGTATAAGGCGGGTCTGTTTGACTTCCTACAGTCAAGTCAGCTCTCATACCATCTTGTAGCGCCCGGATTAAATAAAACACATACTTTATTGAAATTCCATAGAAAATCAATAATCACAAGATGTTCATCACACGACGACGCACATATGTCAAACATTCATGGCTCACAGACCACATCATTACATAAGTGTTAAAATAAAAGAAACTATGAAAATAATAAACTCGATGAACATGTCCTCCAGGGTCACCTCTGAAGTACTTTTCCCAATGGGTGAGTACAAACGTACTCAACAAGCCACCGAGAAAAGCAATAATAATGCAAGGTAATAACAAAGGGAGGTAATGGCTTAAAATGCGGAAAAGTACATTTTTGTCTTGCAGCCATTAATGTGAGTCAGGTTTATTCATACAAAATATTTAAATCATGGATGATGCAACATCTTATAACTCAAGGAGTAAATTAATCCATCCTCGCTCGATAGTCCTTACATGCCCAATCAATCATGCAACACTTCTCAAACATAAACTATCTGTCGGATGTCACTCCACTCACCCTTGACCATGGGCTCGGCTTTTCGAAAAGATTTAACTCTGATCAGAGGTGTACCATTGTACCCACAAGGCACGCATTCCCGCACACCGCAGTGTGTCAAATGACCTAAGTCACAGGAGCTCATGCCGAAACCGTTAGCATGAATCGCTCAAACTCAATGACACACACTATAGGTTTCGTCGGCGCGCCGGTGCACCAGACCAACGTCACGGTGCCTTTTGTGCCACATGGCCTAAGCCACCCACAGGTGCTGTTTGCCCCTCTCCACATAGGTCCTCAAGTTGGAACGACCCATATCTCTAGTTAATACTTATCCACTAGACTTGTGGTTGGTACGGAAGTGCTTTGCGATGAATCCCATAGACCAGTCCTTATAGTGCCACGAGTGTGACTAACCAATGCCCTCGCTTGCACCCGGAACCCACCATGCTAACTTATCGAACCAATTCCAAGAACAACAGAATACCAGGGATGAGAGACATAGCGGTTGTGTCGATACATTGGACACTTATAATATTAATAAGTATACTGGTGACAAGGAATTCAGGCTCGATAGCATGGCTTGGGTTTGCACATCAAGGTCGGGGATCCGATAAATATAATGTAGGGTTATTCATTTGACTATTGCAAATATAACCTATGATTTTTAGCGATATTTAATTAAAAATAGGATTCAATATGCTCAAAATGGGATTGGTGACTTGCCTTGTTCAGTGATAGTGGAAGGGTGAGCTTTGGGAAAGTATTCCGGCTCCTCGACGTCATCGTAATCTTTACGGTACACAAAACGAGAAATAATAATCAATTAAAACAATACAAACTCACAACACCAGCATATAAATTTTATTGGGCAAAGTTGAAGAGAATAAAAAGATAAAGCTTCTGAAATTAAAATGGAAATTTTTAGAGTTAATTTAAGGGAGTTATGAATTTTTGAAGTTATAAAATGATTCCTTCAACTTTTATTTTAATCCCAAGTAAATAATGTAAAATGTTCAGTATAAACATATGAATTTTATTGGATAAACTTGAAGATAACATAAAGACAAGTTTTCTGAAGTTGGAATGGTAATTTTTAGCGTAAATTCCAAGGAGTTATAAATTTTTGAAGCTAGAAAATGATTTCTTCAATTTTATTTTAATCCTAACTAAATAATATAAATTATCTAGTGTAAACTTATAAATTTTATTGGGTGAACATGAAGAGAATAAAAAGATAAGCTCTTTGAAATTTGAATGGTCAAATTTGGAGTTAATTTTAGAAAGTTATGAATTTCTAAAGTTTGAATAAATTTCTAGAATTTAATTTAAATCCTAATTCGGCTTGCGGTCCACGGTGGACTGGGTTCACGGTACTATGCTATGAACCAACGTACTTTAAGTGAAAACGGATGGCTGAGATATCTTGGTACTTCTTCGTTCAGATCAAGCGGCCAGGATTAAACCGCATATATGATTTAATCCCTACCGTTCGATCACGATCGGGCGGCTGAGATCAGATCCGATACGGCACATTATAAGTATTGTGCCGGTCGTCGTCTCCGATGCCGTCCGAGGATGGCGAGGGGTCTAGCAGCGGCGATAGTGGCCTAAGGCCCAATCTAAGTACAGAAATGCAACGAGGATAGGGAGGGGATCACGTTGGTACCCAAATGGTAGTTGGAGGTCATCAGGTTGGGGCCGGCGATGAGCGGGGGCAGTGGAGAAGTTCGGGTTCTCATCGGCGTTGGTGTTCCGGTGGCGATGAGTTTGGTCGGGGTGGTGGCCGAGGTCGGTGAGGCGACGGTGGTCTAAAGATGGGGTCGTCGAGGAGGATGGCGTACTCTGATGACGACGTGCGGTGGCTGGATGCAGGACAGAGGGGTGGTGCTAAAACGGCAACGTGAGCTCTCGCTTCTAGCTAGGAGTAGCAATTGAGCGGTGTGAGGGAGGTGGTGTGCTTAGAGGCTCCTTTTATAGTGCTCTGGTGAGGGTGAGAGGGCCGGGCGCAGTGAAGACCGAGTAAAGGGGAAGCTTAACTCCGGTGAGGCGATTATAGCGATTAAGAGAATTAAAACGAGGGGATCCGAGGGAAACGTGCGGCGACGTAACGAGGATCATCATTCCAGCGTTAAATAGTGGTTGGGCCCACGGCGGAGGTGATCGGGACATAACTGCGGTGACCAGGGATCTCGGGCGCGCGAGGAAAACAAAGTCCGATAGGTGGGACCCACTGGTCGGTGAGCGCGAAAGGATGAGGGGGATAATGGTCGGCGCTGATAGGTGTGGGTCGAGGCAAGAGCTGTGAGGGGAGGGGACTGACAGGTGGACCAGGTCTCGAGTGTGAGGCTGAGCGCGCTGGCAAGCGGGACCCGTTGGTCAGTGAGAGGGTGGTGTGATGAATGGGTTAGGCCAACCGGGGAGAGAGAAACGAGGGGAGTGGCCCAAAAGCATTTAAATTGATTTCTAAATAAAAATAATTATAGAGATTGACTTTTAAATTATGGGCTAGTAGTAAAGGTTAGAAAAATTTGTAAAAATTCCCAAAATTGTATCTTGGTCTTAGGAACATAATATAAATTTTTCAGACCATGCTTTGAATTATTTCTCTAGATTTTTGAATACTTAGGCCTTGGTGACTTTTTTAGAATAAAAATAAATATTTCCTGAAAATTCTGATTTTTATGAATTTATTTTATTGCTCTAAAATTAGGGGTGTTACAGTTTCATGGTGAAAAGATGATGCAGTTTGAGCATGTACTATTCAATGTACAACACTAAAACAGAGCAGGATCTTGCTCTCATGCAGCAGCTGCACCCTTTCCAGACAAATCCAAACAGCAGCAATGCTAAACTAAACTTAAACAACCAGTCAGTGAAGTTTCTATTTTTCCAGCAACCCAGTAATAGCTTTTCAGTAATTTCTTCTGAACACATCTCATTGAGCTGATGGAAGTAATCCTAGGAGAAGAAAGTTCTTGTGAAACATATAGAAAAGGCTAAAACAGTCATTCATGCTGCTGTGATTGAAAGAGATAAAAGAATATTGCTTTCTATAATATTAACATAAATTCTCCAGTGTTTCTATTAATACATCAGAAAAGGAAGTTCTTTCGGCTCCGTGTTCTAAGGCTCTGAGCGACATGGGTGAGCAAACAGAGCGTTAACCCAATTGGCAACTATGTTCAAATGACCGCCACAGTTACTTAGCTATAAAATTGAGGATTAAATCTTTATTGGAACTTGAAACATTTTTATAATCAAAATGTAACATATCTCATTCCATATAATTTTTTTGTATTTTTCTAGATCCATTTGCTATTATTAACTCGTTAATTGTGTTTATAGGATTTAAATTGAAATATGTGAAATTTGAACTGCAAGTCCCTCAAATAATGCACCCAAATTTATAGAAAAAACATATTCATATTTTTGTGTCCAGTTTTTAATTCTAAAAAAAATAAATAAAGTTTGAAAAATACGAGATTTATCGTGGTATTATGATATTATACATATATGCTATGATAAAAATTTTAAAATATTTCCACAAAGTTCTTACATAGGATGTTAAGAAACTCGAGATTCTTTCAAAGGAATTAGAGTTTTGAGAAGAAATAGGTTATGGTGGAAAGTAAATTGATGGTTGAATTTTTATTTGAACTTGAAACTTTTTTATAATCAAAATACAACATATCTCATTACATATAATTTTTTTTATTTTTCTAGATCCATTTGTTGTTTTTAACTCATTAATTGTGTTTCTAGGATTCAAATTCAAATATGTGAAATTTGAATTGCACGTACCTAAAATAATGCACCAAAATTTAAAGAAAAATCATATTCATCTTTCTGTGTCCATTTTGTAGTTCTTATCCACCAAATTAATTAAAGTATTTTTGAAAAATGTATGTAATGAAACTCGATCGGTAATGTGGAGCTTAAGATTTTTTTAATTATAAAAAATAAAATAAAGTCTGAAAATACAACATTTATCATGATGTTATGAAATTATACATATATGCTATAATAAAAATTTGAAAATATTTCAACAAAGTTGTCACATAGGATGTTAAGAAACTTGAGATTCTCTTGAGTGGAATTAGAGTTTTGAGAAGGAATAGGTTATGGTCGAAAGTAAATTGATGGTTAAATTTTTATTTGAACTTGAAATTTTTTTATAATCAAAATACAACATATCTCATTCCATATAAAATTTTTGTATTTTTCTAGATTCATTTTCTATTTATAGTATTTTTGAAAAAACTATATTATGATTATCTGAGAATGAATTAGGATTTAAAGAAGGAATATGTTGAATTTGAAAGCAAATCATCAGTTAAATCCTCATTTGAAATTGAAACTTTTTCTACGATCAAAATATAATGTATCTTATCCGATGAAAAAATTGGTATTTTTCTAATTGAGTTAGATATTGATGGGGGGAATAATCCTGTCAAGACCTAATGCTCGAAAGGTTGTTCCAGAGGTAAATTCCGAAGGATGAGGTGTCTGAAACCTTGAGCTATCGCCGCCATGCTCTAAGGGGAGGCACTAGAAGCTCTAGGCCAGGTTCGGGGCCAGTGCGTAAACCCGGAGTGGGCTTCGTTCCCGAAACATGTAGCCTTCAAAGGAGTCCCACCACCAAAGTGTTCCCGAAGCCTCCTACCCCGAAGGGGCGCCGCCAAAAGGGACAAGACGTTTGCTTTATCCAAGTGTACACACAACATCTGACCTTTTTGCCCTTACGGAGCCCCGAGAATAGTGCCCACCACGGCGGTTGTAACTAGAGGGCAGGATAGTCTTTTCCGGTTATATCCATGCCTATAAATACCCCATTTTCTACTGTAAAAGGGACATTGAATACTACAACAAGAAGAAACACTTCAAACTGATCCAAGGTTATTATCACGAGCGAAGGCCTAGATCGGTCCACAGTTATCCATTTCAAGCAATCAACCCTTCGATGGTATTCTAAACATGTTAGCGTAATCCTTTGCGCCAACAGTTGGTGTCGTCCGTGGGTACCTTAGTACAAAAACTAAAGTCTCTACCATATCCCCTTCCGAAGCCATGCCTCCCAAGAGAAGCAAGGCCACCGTTACTGCCTGAAGGTCCACTCGGACCTCCCGGTTGGAACCCCTAGACACAGCCAGCAAGACTACGGAGCCCTCTGTACTCCCTCCCGCTCAGCCCCCGAAGCTGCCACAATCGCTCACCCTCAGCCCAAAGTCGGTAGCCCCTCGGACTCCACCGACCTCGTGATAGGGCAGCCGACCATAGTGCTACCAGAAGTTGTCGGGCCTCACTTGCCCTGAGGTCCTCCTATTACCACAACAGTACTCCGCACACACTCTGTCTGATCACAAGTCCCTGAAACTCATTCCGGATGGAGCAGGAGCCCGCATGATGCCATGGATACTGAAATGGCCCAGCTCAAGGCAGAACTGCAAAGGTGGTGGCAAGCAACTGCTGACCAGCCACATGCTCCAGAAGAATCCAGAAGATAGGCGGCACCTCGCAAAGTTGTCGCGTTAAGCGACCCCAAAGATCATGAAGCCCGAAGGAGCAGCCAGAATGCCTCCGATGAAGATTCTCCGCTACACCCCAACTTGCAAAAAGTGCGCTTCAACCCTAGGTTTCAGGCGGCCAAACTCCCCAAGTACTCCGGAGAAGCGGACCCCAACGGGTTTTCCCGTTTGTATACCCTAGCAATAGAAGTCAGTGGAGAGGTCCGTGGCACAATGGCCAAGTGTTTCCCCCTCACGCTCGAAGCGGTAGGCCTTCAATGGTTCTGGTCCTTAAGACCTGGTTTGATAAAGTCATGGGAAAAACTAAAGAAGAAGTTCGTAAATAACTTCCAAGGGACCTTCATGGCCCCAATGTCAATAGGAAGCCTTTTTCAAGTGAAGCAGCAGCACGGGGAGACCTGCGTCAATACTTTCATCGCTTCGCTCGCACGAAGTCCTAGATAAAAGGTTTGTCCACTTCTTTTTTCATTGACGCCGCACACGAAGGCGTCACCAACACAGTCCTCCTCAACAAACTCCAACGGAATCCCATCCCCTCGGTGGCCAAGTTAATGATGTACTTTGAAGAGTACGTCAGGTCAAAAGAAGGACAGCTCAAGAGAACCGCTTTGACTGTCCCTACTTTCGTACGAGAGGTAAAAGTTACAGAAGCAACAACACTGAGCCCTCTAAGGGCTTCTCCCTTCGAGCATCGCCGGCATGATTCATGGAGAGGGTGATAGCACCATCACTAGGAGGTGTTGAATATTTTCCTTCTGCCCCGAAGCAGCAGCAAAAGTACTAGCAGAATCAACAAGACCAGGCCAGCGGTCTGAAGCCGGCTGCGAGGAACTCTAGTCCAAATCAAACCTTTTTTGCAATGTCCATGGCGAGACTCGGAGTCATAACACCGATTTGTGTAAATATATCATGGCCCTGAGAAGTGAGTACCTCGAACGGAGCTCCGATCGAGGCACTACTGATCGGGCACCTTCTGCAATCTGCCCGGAGACGGTGCAAATTGTCGGGTGGATCTAAGGACATGAAGTCCTCGTACACTCTACGGTATTGAAGGCCCTGCCACCACCGAATGTTGAAGACATCCAAGATCGCCACAAGTGCATCGTGTTGCCCATCATCGGAGGTGGTGCCTTGGACAACATGTCCAAGCGGCAATGAATGGAATATGTTCACAAAGTAGGGCACATTGGGACCTCGGCATCCGCAGTGGCCATGCCATAATGGTCTCATGTGCCCATATCCTTCACCGTAGATGACGCAATTGGGATCAAGTTTCGCCATGCCGACCCCCTCGTCATCACCTCCGACATCATCGGCGTTGACGTCTGCCGGGTGCTGGTCAATGGTGGGATCTCCACTGATATTATCTTCGTCTAGGTCGTCGACCAGCTGTGCATATCATGGAAGAAACTACTCCCGGTGGCTCGCCTGTTGCAATGCTTCACTGGTCCCCCCTCGATGCTCTCGGCCAAATAGGCCTAAAGGTCACCTTCAGTCAAGGGCACCTGGCGAGATTTGAGGAGGTCATCTTTGACATCATCGACGCTCCGTATGCGTATAACGCTATCTTTAGGAGGGGCATGTTGAATCAACTTGGAGCCATAGCCCACCATAATTACCTATGCTTGAAGATACCCACTCAAGGAGGGGTGCTCACTATCCTCAGCAATCAAGCTACGGCGCAAAGTGTGGAGTATGGCCATGTCACCCCTCTGGAAGCCCGACAAGTCAACAACGTACAAGAGCACCCGGATGGTGCACAACTTGACTAGGCCTCGGAAGCTGCCTGCCGAAAGGGAAGAACTCGCTAAGGCAGAAGTGGAGAAGTTACTTTGAGCCGGGGTCATTAGGGAGGTAGGCCATACAGAGAGGTTGTATAACCCTGTCTTCGTTAAAAAAGAACTCCGGCAAGTGGCACATGTGTATCGACTTTACTTCATTAAATAAAGCATGCCATCATGACCCCTACCCCATGCCTCGAATAGACCAACTAGTGGATTCTACGGTCAGCTCTGCACTTCCGAGCTTCCTCGATGCATACTCCGGCTACCATCAGATATGGCTCAAGTAGGAAGATGAAATCAAAACAAGTTTTGTCACTCCCTCCGGGGTCTTCTGTTATGTAAGAATGTTATTCGGCCTGAGAAATGTCAGGGTGACATTCTCTAGGATAATTGCTAAGGATCTGGGACATCAAATAGGCCAAAATGTTGAGGCCTATATGGTTGAGATTGTAATAAAAAGCTCAAACAAAAAACAACATAGCTTAGACCTAGCGGAGACCGTCGAGAGCCTCCGAGCATGTGGAATTCTCTTGAACCCCGATAAATGTGTGTTTGTGGCACAAGCAGGGAAGTTTATGGGGTATTTAGTTTTGAGTGGAGGCATCAAAACTAGCCCCACACAAATAAGCACGCTGCGAAGGATGGCCCTCGGAAAATTTAAAACAAGTCAAAAGCTAGCAAGATGCCTCACTGCCATTAGTAGGTTTCTCTCCAGGTCCGCATAATGGAGCCTCCCTATTTTCAAAAGCTTTGAAGGGCTCGAAGGACTTCGCTTGGACCCTAGAATGCCAGAAGAGTTTCGAAGACATCAAAGACTACCTCACCAATCTGTCAACACTCACAACCCCCTCACCGACAAGACCCTGCTATTGTACCTCACGACGACCGAGTTCACCATGAGTGTGGTGCTCATCTGGGAGGCGGAAGCATATGGGAAACTGGTTCAAAATATGGTATACTTCGTTTTTGAAGCATTATCAGGGGCAAATATGAGGTACTCTGAGCTTGAAAAAATCACGTATGCACTTGTAATGGCTTCGAGGAAGCCGCGACATTATTTTTTAGCCTATAATGTAATCGTCCCAACATCTTACCCCTCGGAGACATGCTCTACAGCAATGACTCCACCAGGAGGATAGGGAAAAGGGCTGTCGAGCTCACCCCCTTCGGCATATCCTTCATTGCATGAATGGCAATTAAGTCACAAGTGATTGCCGACTTCGTGGCAGAATGGACTCCGCCAGCCATATGGCTCCGGAGGGGCCAAACGAGGGAGTTTGGACCATCTACTCCGATGGCGCATACCAGCCATACGGAGCAAGAGCCGGCGCCATGATCATCTCTCCTTTGGGCCAGAAAGAAATGTATTCTGCGAGGCTCAACTTTAAATTCACCAACAATGTAGCAGAGTACGAAGGAGTCTTGCTAGGTCTCCGAAAAGCGCGCACACTTGGCGCCGCTCGAGTTACTGTCAAAATAGACTCCTAGATTGTTGTGGGGCACGTGGATAAAAGCTTTCAGTCTTGACACCCTGACCTCGTAGCATACTTGGTCGATATCCACAAGACCGAAGCAGCGTTCAAAGGATTATCTGTTTGAAGCATTCCGAGAGGAGATAAGTAGGAAGCTGATGCATTAGCCAAGGCAGCAGCCAGAGGCCAAGATGTCTCGGCACGAGCTTTTTTTGAAGTACTATCCACCCCTTCGGTGCCACAACTACCCCCGGCCGAAGTCCTTTGCATTCCTAACAGCGAATGGTGAAGTCCAATCATGAGCATGCTGTGAGACAAAGACATTTTGCCCGAAGGCCCTGCCCTCTCAAGATTACAATCAAGGATTCGACGCTACCACATCATCAATGGCATGCTTTACATGTATGGAGTATGCTCGTCACTGCTACGATGCATCACCCAGCCTGAAGGTTAGGAAATACTTCATGATATCCACGAAGGACTATGCAGCAGCCACTTGGGGCCTCGGGCCCTGGCCAAGAAAGCACTCCTCTAAGGGCTATACTGGCCCACAATCATGGCTGATGTCGAAGCCCTCATTCGCACTTGTCAATGGTGCTAGTGGATGGGAAGGCGAAGTAATCGCCTCTAGTATCCTTGAAGGTCATAGCCCAGTCTGGCCCTAGGCCAGATGAGGCATGAACCTAATCGGACCCTTCCCAAAAGCAAAAGGAAGTTTGGAGTTCGCAATAGTAGCAATAGAATATTTTTCAAAGTGGGTCCAAGTCTAACCCCTGACAGTCATCACTTCGAATAATGTCCAGAAAGTTTTCTAGCAAAATATTATTTGCAGGTTCGGAGTACCTAGGCAGCTAATAATAGATAATGGTGCATAATTCGATGTCAGGCCCTTCGGAGAATTTTGTGAAGGCCTCGGCATTCAGCTATGTTTTGCGGCTGTCAGACACCCCCAATCCAATGAAGCTGTCGAGCGGGCCAACGGGAACATCTTGTCCGGCTTAATTTGCTGCATAGTAGGTCTCGCAAAGGGGCTTTGGACCAAAGAGTTGCCAAAGATTTTGTGTTCTATTCGGACCAGTCAAGTCAGGTCAAAGGGATTCACTCCATTTCGATTGTTGTTCAGAAATGAGGCCATGACTCCGATGGAACTAAAGGGGACTCCTTACAATCAATGGGACCCTAAGATGAGGACAAAAGATGAACCTCACTGGATTTATCTAAAGAGACAAGACTTTGGGTTGTGGCCAACCTGATGAAATATCAAGACCAGACGAAGCCTTGGTACATCCCCAAGGTGAAGCTTAAGGAGTTAAGACCCGTACACCTCATTCTTCGAAGTGTTGTCGTTTCGAGGAAGTTGTCCAACAAATGGGAAGGCCCGTACATTATACTTCGGTCGGGGCGACCAGGCTCGTTTAAACTACCCAATTTAGAAGGAGAAGAGTTGAAACATGACTGGCGTGCAGAGAACCTTAAACGCTACTTCACATAAGGTCTATTGTAAATGCAAAAGTGCCATCTTTTTAAAAATAAAGACTCCGATTTAGCCCATGCACACCCCAAAACAAGACCCTACCATGGTGGACGCACCAAGGTATGGGAGGAGTTGTTGCGACGTACAACATCATTCCAACTAAAACTAAAGGATTTCGGACCACCGGCCCGAAGCGTCCTAAAAAGAGTCTAAAGCGACCAAACTAAATGATTTTGAGCCACCAGCACGAAGCGTCCTAAAAAGAGTCTGAAGTGACCAAACTAAAGGATTCTGGGCCACCAGCCCGAAGCGTCCTAAAAAGAATCTAAAGTGACCATACTAAAGGATTTCAGGCCACCGGCCCAAAGCGTCCTAAAAAGAGTATGAAGCGACAAAACTAAAGGATTTCGGGCCACCGGCACGAAGAATCCTAAAAAAGGTCTGAATCAACCAAACAAAAGGATTTTGGGCCACTGGCCTGAAGCGTCCGAAGAAAAAAAGAACGATCCCGGGCAGTCATCCTGAAGCATCCTAAAAAGGGTTATAAGATTTTGGGCCACCGTCCTGAAGAAACCTAACAAAGTACCAAATGACCTCTTTTGTGGGCGAACCCTCCGCAACATACGAAATGTAATCCAAACAATACTATCCATTGCGTGCGCCCCACACCTACTTACAAAAAAGAAGGTTGTCGGCCTCCCCCAAAGGGGCGCGAGGGGTACAAGTATAGTAGGACAATGTCTAGTAAGTTGATTGATTAATGCCTTGTAAATTTTATTGCTTAGAAAAACAAATGTTTTACAAATACATATCAACGATTAACAAGTTTAGATACTATGCAAAACCAGTATCTAACCCAATGAGGAACCGAAGACCCCCTCGATCTCGAAGGCTAGGCTGGTTCCCTCCAAACGTCGAAGCCCTCGAAGCAGTTGAAGTCTTCTTTACCCTCTTCATAGCCTTGGTCTTGGATCATTTCCACTTCATGGAAACCTGCCAAGCCCTCTTCTCCTCTTGAAGCTCCGCCCACGTACAAAGCCTATCAGAGCTAGGCTCCATAGAAATCGGCCTTTGTTCTACATCGAACCCATCTACGTACTCCAACGACGAAGAGGATATCTTCGTTATTTTCTCCCCTTTTCCTCCTCTTTTATAAAGGAAAGAACCTCATTAAGCATATCAGGCGCAATTTTCCCTATGTCATCACGAGGAATAAAAAACGGGGGCGCCTATCGGGTCTTAAGGCTTCGAAAATGGCCCACTGATGACAAAGCCCTTCAGTAGCTTCGAGTACCTCGAGGTCACAAAGCAAAGTGCAGTCTAGGCCCTGAATATGAACATCCCAAAAGAAGTCATTTTTATTCATAAACAAAGAAACTTTACAAGACTTTACATGTAGGGCCCTAAGGAGACTACACCTTCGGGTCCATCAGAGGAAGGCCCAGGGAAGGCATTGGAGGAGGCTGTGTCCGCACATGCTTCTAGCGATGGGCCTCATCGATCCAAGCCTTGGTCGCCTTCAATCCCTCAGCCTTCCAGGCCACATGGAAAGCTTTCCAAGCAACAGCAGCACCAGGCGAAGCAGACAGCAAGTGCTCTCCTCCATAGCTAACGGGTGCCACCTCCGTCGCTGGCGAGACGGTGCCCCCGACATCCTTGAAATGGTGGAGGACCCCGAGAGCAGCCACCCTCTCAGAGATCTCTCCGTACTTGGTCGTAGTGGTATCCATCATCTTTGCTGCCACTTAGATAAGATTCAATCGGCGAGCTTGGGGCTCGTTGGCGACCACAGAAGATGGAAGGCAAGATGTTCCAAAACACTCCAAGACGCCTCGAAGGACGTCCATAGATTCGGCCGCCACCCCATCGCACTTCGCTTGCTCTACAAGCAAGACCTCCGTTGAAGCCTTCATCTGAGCGGTCGAAGTAGTTAACTCAGAAGCCCTCATTTCAAGGATGACCCTCAGAGCGCTTAGTCGTTGCACCTCGACTGACAAGGCACTTCGCTCGGCCTGAAGCTTTTCAACCTTGACCTCGAAAGTTACCCGTTCAACTCGAAGGTTCTCGACTTCAACCTCGAAGACCGCCCTCTTCCACTGTTCATCTTGGAGTGCATCCTCTAGGGCTGAAGTCTTCTCCTCTGAATCGGCAAGATGATCCTAGAGGGTTGCGGCCTTCTCCTAGACTCGGCCGCACTCGCTGTCATATCAAGTTGTGGTCGAGCAAGCCAAGACAATAAACTACAAAAAATATGGTGAGTACGAAACATAACTCTAATGAACGAAGGCAGTAGGTAAAACGATGGAGGCCATCGTACCTAGTACGCGGCCCCCTCGAGAGCGATGCCCAAGTCCACCCCTTCAGCCCTACTCACTTCAGCAACTAGGTCAGTGTCACCCACCTCCAGGCAAACTCGAGCCAAAGGCTCCAGCAAGCCACGAAGACCGGCCCTCCGAGCCAGAAAGGATCTAGTAGAGGGAGCTTCTCCAACACCCTTTGGTCATCTGCGGTGGGGGAGGACTCCGAGCAATGAGAAACCCCCTCCAAAGCCTCCACTGATTGGTCCCCATCATTTGAATTAGATAGGGTCACCACCACAGCAGGGTCTTTACAATTCGGCTCACCCTCTTCATCACAGGCAAAGGGACCGTTGAGGGACCCCCCGCCGATATATCTGAAACAAATTTAGATATGTGTAAGTGGCTAACTAAATCAATTCAACCAAAAATAACAGGTACAAAGATTAATTAGAAGAGGAACGTACCTCTTCCATCGCTGATAGGAGACTGATCTAGACTATTCGTATGTTCGAACATCCGAAGAAAGTCTGCGCAAGAATCCTTCGAGGTCCCGAGCAGCGAACCAGCCACTTGGGGCCCCATCTCTTCCACCGCAACCACTTCAGTCCACGCAGGTGCCGAGGCCACGGACTCCGTCGCCCGGGCCTCCTCAGCATCTTCCTGGCTAAGGGCCTCCGACTCCATCGCCCGGGCCCCTTCAGCAACCACCTGCCTAGGGCCCTCTAGCCCCGTTGTTTGGACCCCTTCGGCACCCACTGGCACCAAGGCCTCTGGCTCCACCGCTAGGACCTCTTTGGCTATCTGTTCCTCTACGACCGTCGCTGGTAGTGGGTCCGAAGCCGGAGGAGGTAAAGGAGACCCCCTCCTAGCTGGGCTCTTCGGCTTATGATCTATCCTCTTCGAATGGGGCTTCGGGGTGCTAAAGGGCCCCGGGTCCGCCTTCTTCTTCCTCAAAATGGGTTCGGGGACATCTAGGTCCAGGAGAGCAGGGGGCTCAGCATCAAGCACACCCCATACCCTTTTAAACCCCTCCTAGACTCCCACCAGCTCAAGTCTCCCCTTCTTCTCCGTGGAAGTAGGGGCTCCGACTACCTTTTCTGCCACCCGGATTATCTTCTCTAGAGTCATCGTTACTTGTGAACCATTACGAGCCAAGGTATAGTTTTTACTAAAAAGATGTGAATGAAACATTGGTTCAAAATATTTAAAGTTGCAGGAAAAGCTGGGAAGTATACCTATGTAGTCAAAGGGAATTTCCTGAAGGCCCCATCCTGGGACCCTCAGAAAGTGATAGGCCAGCTTGCCTTAAGGAGAGAAATGCAGAGGGAGATAAACTCATCTACCAAATCCCGCATACTCATGTGATGAGCAACGATGTCCATGAGATAGAGGTGAACCCAAATGGCACTCACGTCAACCGAGACCTCCGCTTCCCTTCGATACGATCTCTCCCGAATTGGCCCCGCAAGGCCAGAGTCTACCCCTACCTCGACGTAGAACCAGCGAAGGATCCAGTCAAAATACCACTACTCGTTGGTAGCCTTCACGGGGAAGTTGTTCTGAAACTCCTTTTGGAGGTGGAAGTTGATGCTCCCGAAGGCCAGCAGCATTGTTGAGCCATCAAAGCCAAACAGCTTCTTCGGCTGGCAGCTAGCTTTGTAAATCATTACGAATACTTCCACCCTCCCTTTGCACCCCTCCGCTTGCATGGCCCACTCAAATATAGCCAAGTAGGTGATGGCGTTCGGAGAAAGCTGCGGGAGCTCTGCGTGGTATAGCCGAAGGACTTTAGCAAGAAGCTCCGAGGACGGCAGCCTGAGTCCCGTGTCAAAAAAGGCCTCGAAGAACACCACTTATCCTTCACACGGCACGGGAATGACCTCGTCCCCGGGAACCCGCACTGCAACCCCAAGTACTAAGTACTCGAACATCACCTCCTTTATTGTCTCTTTAGTGCATGTGGACCGATCCAAGATGAAGGTCTAGTCGGGGCATTTTTCGGTGGGAGTCTGGAGATCCCGAGGGTCGTAAACACTTGGAGCCCCAGAAGCCCCTGGCGCTATCGTCGTCGACGCTTCCACCACCGTGGCCGCCTGTTGCTTTACCAAAGAAGAGCCCGAGACGGGCATCTTGGCGCTTGTCTTAGCCATTTGCAGAAAAGTTTTTTGAAGAAAGACAAAAGGTTTCATGATAACGGGGCATGTTCTATCCCTTTTATAAGGGGTCAGTGGCTTACACCGCAAGTCCAAGAGCAACAGTTTTTTTTCACCTACTTTATGAAAAGCCCTGTCACTGATAGGTCGGGCCACCATCAAAAAACGTCTGAACACAAGATCCTAGGATATCCGTGGAGGTTGGTATCCCGAGGAGGTAACGTCTCGTTAGGAACGGCGATTGGTTATCCAAAACAATTCTCATCGGTTATTAAAACAGACGTTTGAGGACTCGATGCGGCTAACGGCCATCTGAAACCACGAACAAGTGCTCCCCACCGAAGCACCCCCTTCATGCTTAAGGCCGCACCGAATTATTTGTAAGTACCTTCGTCTCTGGAGCATAGAATTATTTCTTGCGCATACTCCCTTCCCCACTATGCAGGACATTCGGAAAAGACGTATTTGAGGGGCTACTGTTGAAGGAAAATAATCCCATCAAGACCTAATGCTCGAAAGGCTGCTCCGGAGGTACATTCCAAAGGATGAGGTCTGCGAAGCCTCAAGCTATCACCGCCATGCTCTAAGGGGAGGAACCCGAAGCTCCAGACCATGTTCTGTGCCAGTGCGTAAACCAGGAGTGGGCTTCATTCCCAAAGCATGTAGCCTTCGAATGAGTCCTGCCACTAGAGTGTTCCCGAAGCGTTCTATCCCAAAGGGGCGCCACCAAAAGGGACAAGATGTTTGCTTTATCCAAGTGTTCACATGACGTTTTACCTTTTTACCCTTACAGAGCCCCAAGAACAATGCCCGCCATGGCGGTTGTAACTAGAGGGCAGGATAGTTTTTTCCTGTTGTATCCATGCCTTTAAATACCCCTCTTTTCTACTATAAAAGGGACATCGAATACTACAACAAGAAGAGACACTTCGAACTGATCCAAGGTTATTATCCCCAGCGGAGGCCTCGATGGGTCCGCAGTTAACCCTTCGAGGTTTATTCTAAACATGTTAGCATAATCCTTTGAACCAACAGATTTTTTTGTTAATTAATTGTCTTTTTTAGATTTAAATTGTCTTGTTCACAGTACCTTAATTATTGCACTTGTTGGTTCAAATTACTCATCAGATTATTTATTTTAGTTACTATCTTCGAGATAAAATTTGTGATTCTATGAAATATTGCATTCAGAGTTCTGGTAAGAGATCAATATTGTTTTCAGTGTGTGTTAATCATTGAATCATTGTGTTATGTGGTTTTGTCTTTCGAGTTGTATCAGTGATCCACTTGTTGAATTGTACATTCTAGTGCTTCAATGGAATTCTCTCAATTCTGGTTGTTTATGCACTAGTTTTTATCTGAGCTATGTTAAGTAGTACTATAGTGCAATGTGTAATGTGTTTGCATAGATGATAGAACAAGGAAACTTCAGGCTCTCTATGCAACAACGGTTCATTCTTACTTTGGGATTTTTGTAGTACACTGTAGTGAAAAGCATGAACTGAAATATTTACTTGGCCTCAGTTATGTCGAAAATGATGGCTTATTTGTGTAAGAGATTATGAAGCAGCTTCCACAGGAGACACCTCTAATAGTTTGAACCAATTGCACAATGAATCCAACTCTATTGAGCCGATTAATATTGCGGTTGGCTCCCTTGATGCTATGTATGATTTTGATTTATTAGCTTGCTTTCTCTACTTTGTGCTTGAATAATTGAAAATTGTCCATATAACATCGGCAGATTATATTCATTTATCACCCTTCATTGGTTAGGCCTCGCTGTTCTTGATAAACTCATTGTCTGATACACTCATATGTATAAGTTTCTTTGCTAAATTTCATCCTGGCCTGAATTGGCTCTAGTTCAATTTAGTATTATTTGATAGCTAAATCAGTTGATGTTTTTTGCTTTTGGCACATATGCAAATTTACGTTATTTTTTCCTAAAATATGTGGATATCTGAAATATACTTTATTTGGACTTCCACTTTGTATTTCCTTTGATATGATTTATTGCATAGGTTATACTAACACATATTAAGATTTTTTTCAGGTCATTGAAGATTTTGTACCAATTATTTCTATAGTAGAATCTGTGATGTCCTCGAGTGGAGGTTCTAAAGGAGAAATTTGTTATGCAAAAGAACATGAAGCCATGTGGTATAAAGGGAAAAGATTCACACCAAATATATGAGCCAACACTCCTGGTGAACAATAGATAAATCAACTGAAGTCTTGTTGAACAAGAGTTAAACATAGTTAAGTTGGAGTATCTTTTGCATAAATAAAGCCATCCCCATCAAATACATGTACCAATTTTGTATTTTCCACGATGTGCATTCCTTTCTTACAATATTTATGCATATGTATAACATATATATGCAGGGTTATGATACAGAGGTCTCAAATGAATTGAAATTGTTAGGAACTTTTCTTTATTGGTTTGATATTGATCAAGGCAATGCAATAATAAATAATGTCCATATGCAGTCTTTATTTATTCTGACTGGTCCAAATGGAGGTTCAAAGTACTCATTAGTTTATTTTTGGTGAAGCAAAGAATTGATCGCCAATGCAATCTCATATATCATTTATTTATAAATTATTATTTGATAATAAAATATAAAGATATATTAGAATTATAAATGCAAATAAAAGAATCATTAGATATTAGTACACATGAAAATAGATGTATCTATAAATCGTCTCTACAATTCTTAATACACAGTGTGGTGTAACTATAAAATGCGTCTATATCTGTAGACGTGTAATAAAAATGTATCTACAATATTGTTTGTACATTTATTAACATGCATTGTGGCGTGACTATGAAACGTGTCACCTGGCACATCATCCGCCATGTCACGTGCCACGTCAATCGCCACATCATCTGCCACGTCAGTCACTACATCATCTGCCATGTCACGTGCCACATCACGTGCCACATCACCGGTCACACTCTACCAATTCGTCCCCATACTTATTACTGCGCAATAAGGCATCGTTATAAAAAGTGTCCATATTAGTGGACATGTTTTGTATATGTATATATAAATTGTATCTAGATTTATTAACGTGCAATGAAGTGTTACAATACTACATAACTATACCACTAGATACGTTTTATACATGTGTCTGCTAGATTGTATCTATATTTTTAGATATGCATATAATGTGTTTATAGAATGTCTCTTTCTTTCATAGAAACACATAAAGAATTCATTTCTACAAGGTCTGACATGGTACGTACGAAGATGCTTCTAACACGCTTTATGAAAGCGTGTCTATATTAACATAGAGACGAAATAAAGCGTGTATAACTCTAAATTTGGTTTAGCTACAAGGGGGTTTTCTAGTAGTGTGTACTTGCTCCAACTGTCGGTGGATTATGACATATTGCGGTGTACTGTGAATTCCTAAAGCGTAAAGGGAGAAGGAATAAGCCAATGAGTACTTGTAATGAGAGAGCAACGCTTTGGCAAACAGGTCAAGCCAATCCCAGCAGATTTGGTGGGGCCGTCTTGAACGTTTGACAAAAAGTGTAATCATGAGTATGTTTTTCAAAATGCTAAAGCAATTGCAGGCCCAAGATTTGGGGTACAAAATCTTCGATGATTTTAAAATTTCATTGTAAGACTATGTGGGATGAAGCCTGGTCCTACACCGCCACAAAAAGAAGTCAATGCGTCAGACCAGGCGACATCCATCACAGTCGCTCATGACCGAAGAACGAAGGTGAGGAAGAAGATGAAGGGTTAGTGCAATATGGAGCCGGTATTCTAAAATATATATATTGTGGAGTGTAAGAATATGAAGGGTTTCGGCTACTAATAAGGTGTTCGAAAAAATGTTTGAAGGGACTTTTGAAATGACGCGGTGCAGAGGGCTTTAATGACCGATAATTTTGAAGCACTAGTTATACTTATGCTCCGAAATTAGGGGCATGTGTTGATGCCAAGATCTGGTAAAGGCCTAGGGCCCACTAAAAGCACCACACAGTCAACATAAGTCAAGGAAGTCCGGTCAAAGTGTGGTCAAAGAAGTCAGTCTAGATGGTTATATGTGGCCAAATATGAAGGAGTCGTTAAGGACGAAGAAAGATAAAAACAAATCCGGAATCGGTTATGGTTATCGTAATGGATGGGAAGTCTCCGTATTATAAATATGTATCCAATTAGCTAGGGTTAGAGGATAGTCAATCAATCTACAAATAACAACTACTTCTGGCACATCGCCACCCTTGGTTTCCAAGGTTAATCCTGATGGGACTTGGGACTCAGAACTGGGTTACATCATTCAATCTCTAGCGAAGAGGTGAGTCTCGCCACCCCGACAATCGTATCGACCGATTGGTGTCCTTCGAGTCTGCATTGTTTCAATCTCTTTAGGCATCGGCCTGGTCAGTGCAGTCGTCGGTCTATTTTGGTGTATTTGCTAGGTCTAAGGCTACATCATTATGATCTCTTAGATTGATGTGAGTTGGATATCATAGTTTGAGGCTTCATCGGTTAAGTCTCACATCTTGATCTATTATATCTGATTTATGGTGTACACCATTCATCTAAATAAAGCATGCCCGATATGTTAAAGTATTGTTGATCGATCGTGATTTAGTGAATACCTTGGTTAAGTACAATCTTGTTGTTATGGTAGTTTGATAGTATGGATACATTTTCCGGTGTGCTAAGTTTGGTTTCTATCGGAGTACAAGCCGATAAGTTATCCTTAATTTCATGTTTCATCTTGTCTCCATCGGAAGGTATTCATCGGTTTTTGCATGCGAAGTGTGTATCCTCATCGGCCGATGGTATACCTATCCTGATAATCTGGCAATGGTCATCGGCTCGGCAGCCGATTAGTGTCACTACTTGTGTTTCTATTTATACCACAATGGCTATCAGATCGATACTCGATCGGCGTTGCTACTAACGTCATTTTTACTCTCCCTTATTAGTTGCAGGGTCAAACTGATTGGCACGCTCAGAACCCTTTTTCTAATATTTGTAGGACCTGCACTGGAGTTAAGCAGACCTTCCAAGCCACGTGTGTGACCAAAAACGACAGCAACAAATCCCTAATCTTATCATCATACGGGATAGTGATGACACATAAATTAGCACATCTGGCTGATTGATGATCATGTGTTCAGGGATCATAGACATGGGGATGTCAAATCAGAGATGTGGACACATATTGGAGAACATAGTGTTGGACTTGAGATACTTCTAGGATTGTTATTGTAATGTGCCATCAGATGTCATCTCAAATGGTATACTTGCAAAGTCCTGAGATCTGGGATCGTCATTTGATTCCGAAATGCATAGCAACACACTTTCATGTTTTAAGTGATACATTTGAGATCATCATTTTTATATAATATCTTTCATACGCTCATGTTATCAAATGTATCGATTTATATGACTCACTTTATATGACTCACTGATACATTCTTTACATGTTTAATGCTTAAAATTTTCAATTGATATCCAATCCAAGATTTCATATCTTTCATGTTTTATATTTGTTTCTTTCAACCAAATTATAGTATAAACCTCCTTATGTACCTTATATTAAACAAAGAGCATATGTTTATATCATACTAAGTTTTATATATGCACACCTTGAGTGGAGTTTGTTCTATAACTTATGAGACTAATGCTTTTATTGAAGTCTTATTTTATATAGTCTCATTGGTTGAAAAGATGAAGTTACCAAAAGGTACATACTTGGAATTTGTATCCAATGTCCTTAAAATGCTTCATTTTATTATGAATTAAATATAGATAAATTTTCTTCATTTCAATTAACATGAGAATGTGCATATGCTTATAATGTCCATCTATATATGTGCATATATTGAGGAGAAAATAATGTATAACATTTGATCTTTACACTAATACTTTTATTGAGTCATCAATTTTAGTCTCATAATGGGTCAAGGAGAGCTTCAATGTGTGATTTAATATTGTTGTCTTATTATCCTAAATATCAAATCCTTAGCTCATAATATTGAATGAACTCATTTTGTCATTGAAAATATATGTGTGCATTTGTTTCTTATTTCCATGACATATTATGTAACTTCAAAGTACCGATCCATGTTTCTTAAGTATATTTATTGGGTCTCTACTTTTAAGCTATCTCTTTTAGGTATATAAAGACTTGTGTGGTCTACTATATATTTATTTTACTTTTGCTCTTTTGATATTTTTTGGCTAAGAATGAAGCATATAACTTATATGAACAATCTTATTGGGTTTCATTATTCTCATGCGAAATGGCAAGACAAATCCTAAAGGTATGTACATCCTTTTTGGTGCTTGATGCCAAAAGGGGAGAAATAGTATTACAACATAAATGGCATCACATCTTTGAAGTGATATGTAGAGTATTGGGAAATAAATAGAAAATTTCTAAGACTGCAACCATAGTAAAATATTGATATTGTTATTGGTATATATTGATATTGCTATTGGTATATAATTTATGATTTGATAGTGATATCTTTTGTAAAGTTCCAAGCATAGTATTAATATGCACATAATTGTTTCATGATGCATATTTTGTAAAGTTTCGAGCATACTATTAACGTGCATATAATTGTTTCATGATGCATATTGTTGTTTCACTCTGATATACTTATATGCACATGTTAAAACCAATTCACTAAATGCTTGGTCTATGATTTTTGTTAATAGTGTTGTCACATAGTAGAGAAAATGCATATCATACTATTTGATCTATCGTTATATGATAAGTTTTGTCATCAATCACCAAAAAAGGGGAGATTGAAATATCTCAGTCCTTGAGTTATATTGAGTTTTGGTGATTCATGACAACGGATGTTGGGACTAACTGTTGGGAATGGGAAGCTACGCTAGCCGGCAATTTTAAAATTTTTCCCTAAAGCACAAGAATCATACGTGTGAGGGATCATAGATCGGTGCCTTCCAACACAAGACGCGCTAGGTGCAACAGAAGAAGATGATGGGGAAGCGCGTCCTTGCCTGTCCTCGCCTCACTCCGGCCATTCACTGGCGATCCAATCAATGAATACGAAGAAGCCCGTGAGCGCTGCTATTGGAGTAGCGCCTCCACAGCATCCACATGTACAGTGATGAGATCCTTCCCATGCCGACATGCTAGCACCGCACATGAGAAATGGGAGATGACAACAGATAAAGCTCAATATTTCACTCGATCAAATCATTACTAACACTTTAGTCATAGTGGCATGGCCATGCACTTTTCCAATCCGATTACTTCAAAGGGCCTAGAGACGTCTCTCCCATTATTAGGAGGGGTAAATTCCATCTTGACCGCTCACATCCCACGACATGTTTCATAACACACTTGAAAACAACCCTTATTACTACCAGCTACAGAATAGTGTTAAGAAGCATCTAAGTGTGTTGCTATGCATTCTAGAATCAAATGATGATCTCAGGTCTGAGGACTCTGCAAGTACACTATTTGAGATGACAACTGATGGCACATTACAAAAACAATTCCAGCAGTATCTCAAGTGGGTCTATCCAACACCATGTTCACCAACATGTGTCCACATCACTGATTTTACATGTCTATGTCTATGATGTGTGAAACATGATCATCAATCAGTCAGATATGCTAATCTATGTATCATCACTGTCCCACATGACGATAAGATTAGGGGTCCTTTTTGAACAATATCGTTATAAAACAAATAGTTTCACGTAACAAATCATCAACTCATTAATTAAATGTAAACGACATTTATTAAAGAAACAAGATAACAATTATCCTCTTACATTAGCATAGATACTACTAACATCATCCACATACACATGACTCACTCACACAAGTATCTAATACCCATGGAGCTCAGGTGCGCCTAATGCTTAGGCTGTGGAAGAGGTTTTGTTAACGGATCCGATATGTTCAAATCCGTGTGCACCTAGCAAATCTTCACATCACCTCTCTCAATGATCTCGCGGATCAGGTGATATCACCGAAGTATATGTTTGGACTTCTGGTGTAACCTTGGCTCTTTGGCTTGCACAATGGAACCACTATTATAACAATAGAGGCCCACTAGACAGGACGCACTAGGGACAACACTCAGCTCAGAAACAAAATTTCTGATCCAAATGGCCTCCTTCGTAGCTTCTAAAGTTGTGATATCCTCAGCTTCTATTGTAGAATCGGCCATCGTCTCTTGCTTGTAACTCTTCCAATTCACTGCATCTCCATTGAGGCAAAACACAAAACCAAATTGTGATCGAGAATCATCTTTATCGGTGTTGGGGGAAAATATCTCATCTTCGGGGTTATTGCCGAAGCAGCATAAAGACAGCCAACCAGTTCGAAGATTGTCCGAAGACCATCTTCGAAGATGCCCAGAACCTCGTTCGAAGCCCGAAGACAGGCACTGGTTCGAAGTATGTCTTCGAACCAAAGCCCTTCAGGATCTTTTCTGCCAGCTAAGATGGAAGACTTATCTTCTATCCTATTAGATTAGTCTTTTACCATTTTAGCCCTATTAAGGAAACCGAATAGTTTCCTTAATGTCGGTTGTAATAGAGGGGTAAATAGGTCTTTTCCTTAATGTTTAGGCCTATAAATACCCCCCATTTCACCCTGTAATAGGGACGGAATACAAGTGATTCAATACACACTTTCGAACTATTCTAAGCTATTATCCTTTCGGAGACTTAGAACAGTTTGCTTCACAAACACTTCGTTTGTTAGTTTCTTTTCTACAGAAACCTGTTAGCGTAATCTTTTACGCCAACAGTTGGCGCCGTCCGTGGGGAACTTAGTCCAAAAAACTTCGTTCTCTACCAACTTCTTACATCATGCCTCCTAAGCGGAGCGCACCTCGCAATCCCACTCGGAGGTCCTCTCGGATCTCCGGAGAGATACCCTTCGACACAGTCGAAGTCGGAGGGTCTTCGACTATCCCTCCACCTCAAACTCCGCAAGGGGCTTCTATCCCTCGAGGATACGAAACCTCTCTGCCAACCCCTTCCATACTCCGACCGTCCGGAGTTATTCCACCACCCTCCATCCCGATTCGAACTGATCATACCAGTTCTCAAGACCCGGAAGGTCCTTCCGGAGGAGATGAAGATAGCCTTGGAGACATGGCCACTCAAATGGCCAACCTTCAAGCTGAGGTAGCGAGGTGGCGACAAGAGGCTGCGAACAGGCTTCGCTCTCAAGCCACCCCAGCTATCCCCGAAGTGCCCGAAGACGACGATCTTGGTTATCCCGAAGCCCCGGAGAACGCCTCTTACGACAATGAATCTCCGTTGCATCCTGAGCTGCAGAAGGTTCGCTTCGATCCAAAGTTCAAAACTTCGAAGCTCTGCAAGTATGCCGGAGACGAAGATCCCAGTGAGTTCGCGCGTTCTTATGCCCTAGCGATTGAGGCTAGTGGCGGAGTCAGAGACACTATGGCGAAGTGCTTCCCGTTAGCCCTTCAAGGAGTGGCGTTGAGATGGTTCTGGTCTTTAAAGCCAGGATCAATCAATTCGTGGTCACAGTTGAAGAGGAAGTTTATAAGTAACTTTCAGGGCACCTTCGTGCCTCCCATGTCAACAGGAAGCCTTTTCCAAGTGAAACAGCTCCCCGGAGAAACATTAAGGCAGTACTTCAAGCGCTTCGCTCACACGAAGTCGCAAATTCGGGGGTTGTCCACATCCTCAGTGGTTGATGCGGCTCGAGAAGGCGTCAGTCATAAAGGCTTTCTGGATAAACTGCATCGGAAGAGCATCATCACAGTATCACAGCTGATGTCATACTTCGAGGAGTATGCAAGGTCAGAAGAGGGTTGGCTTCGGAGGTCTGCTGCTACTTCGACAGTATTGCAAGAAGTTAAAGCAGAGGTGAAGACTTCGGCACAGCCGCAAGAACCAGTCTTCGAAGTGCAACATGATCGAAGAAGAGGGCAAAAGCACCCTCGCTCTGAAGTCTTGAACATTGCACCCCCACAGAAGTTTGCACCAAGAGCTCCACAGTCTGCGGGGAACAAGTCCAGCGGCTGGAGGCCGCCAGGGAAAACGGCTGGCAAGGGCCAGACCCTTTTTTGCTGTATTCATGGAGAGAATCGAAGCCATGCAACTGACACTTGCAAGGCTATCCTTACCCTAAGGGGAGAATACTTGGAAAGAACTTCGGGTCGAGGCAGTACCGACCGAAGTCCAGCAGCAGCGCGCCCAGACCCGGTCCAGGCTGTGGCGCGGATAGAAAATTTTGATGCTGCAAGGCACCCTCCGGTGGCCAATGTTATGCCACCTCCGAAGCAAGAGGAAGGGCAAGATAGAGGAAAGAGAGTAGTTCTCCCTATCTCCGGAGGAGGTACCCTCGGAAGCATGTCCAAGAGACAGCGAAGAGAGTACGTTCGGGAAGTAGGTCATATTGGGACTTCGTCATCTGCAGCTGCAATGCCGGAGTGGTCTCATGTTCCGATATCTTTCTCTGCGGAGGATGCAGCTGGTATTAAGTTCCCGCATGCAGATCCATTGGTTATCACTGCTGATATTGCAGGGACTGAAGTCCGAAGGGTGCTAATTGACGGAGGTAGCTCGGCAGACATCATTTTTGTGCAAGCCTTCGATCAGTTATGCATTTCCCGGAAGCATCTCCTCCCAGCGGCTCGTCCTCTGCAAGGCTTCGCAGGACCTCCGCTTGATGCACTTGGCCAGATAGGCTTGGAAGTAACCTTCGGAGAAGGTTTACTAGCCCGAACTGAAGAAGTTATCTTTGATGTGGTAGATGCCCCGTATGCTTATAATGTCATCTTCGGACGGGGCATGTTGAATCAGTTCGGAGCTGTGGCGCATCACAACTACTTGTGCATGAAGATGCCCACACAAGCAGGAGTCCTGACAATCTTCGGAGATCAAGCCATGGCTCGGAGGGCAGAATATGGTCATGGTCCTCCTCTTGATCCGAGGCAAGTAAATAGTGTCCAGGATAACGAAGAAATTTTTTTCAGCCTCCTCCGAAGCTTCGAAGAAGTCGTTTCCAAGACCAAGTCCCGAAGGAGAGATTGCAACGAAGATCATTGTTAAAGATGGTAAAGAATACACTTTTCAATTTGGTAAAGATTTACCTCTTGAAGTTGCAACCTCCTTGGAAAAAGTCGTGGAAGAAAATTTGGATGTCTTCGCTTGGTCTGACGAAGATATCACCGGAGTCGATTGGGATATTATTGAGCACAGTTTGCTTGTAAACCCGAAGGCCCGGCCTGTTCGACAAGGGCTCCGGAAGATGTCCGCAGAGAGAGCTGCTCTAGCTAAAGACGAAGTTGAAAAACTGTTGAAGGCTGGGATTATCAGAGAAGTGGCCCATACAGAATGGTTAGCCAACCCAGTCTTCGTCGGGAAGAAGTCTTCCGGGAAGTGGCGCATGTGCATTGATTTCACATCTCTGAATAAAGCGTGCCCACGTGACCCCTACCCCATGCCCCGAATTGATCAACTAGTTGACTCCACTGCAGGTTCGGAGTTACTAAGTTTCCTTGACGCGTATTCTGGTTATCATCAAATATGGTTGAAGCGCGAAGATGAAATCAAGACGAGCTTTGTAACTCCTTCGGGAGTCTTCTGCTATGTAAGAATGCCCTTCGGCCTAACAAATGCCGGAGCTACTTTTTCAAGATTAGTTGCTAAGGCTCTAGGTCATCAACTAGGCCGCAATGTGGAGGCCTATATGGATGATATTGTAATAAAGAGTGCTTTAAAGCACCAACATAGCCTAGACTTAGCAGAAACATTCAATAGCCTTCGGGCATGTGGGATCCGTCTTAACCCCGAAAAATGTATATTCGGAGCTAAGGCTGGAAAGTTGTTAGGGTACTTAGTTTCAAGCAGGGGAATTGAAGCTAGCCCTACTCAAATAACTGCGCTGCAGAAGATGGCTCCTCCGGAGAATTTAAAGCAAGTGCAAAAGCTGACTGGACGTCTGGCCGCACTTAGCAGGTTTTTATCAAGGTCTGCGGAGAAGAGCTTGCCAATATTTAAAGCTTTGAAAGGGTCCGAAGATTTTGCATGGACACCGGAGTGTCAGAAAAGCTTCGAAGATATTAAAGATTATCTCAGCAATCTTGCTACACTCACGGTGCCTATTGCGGACGAAACCCTACTCCTGTATCTTGCAGCTACAGGTTCAGCTGTCAGCGCAGTCCTTGTCAGAGAAGCGGATATCAATGGGAAGTTGGTCCAAAATCCTGTCTATTTTGTATCCGAAGCATTGTCAGGAGCGAAGACAAGATACTCCGAACTTGAGAAGTTCGTTTATGCTCTGATAATGGCTTCGAGGAAGCTAAGACATTATTTTTTGGCTCATAATGTAATTGTACCAACTTCGTATCCTTTAGGAGATATGCTCCAAAGCAAAGATTCCACTGGAAGGATTGGAAAGTGGGCAGTAGAGCTAGCACCCTTCGGCATATCTTTCCTGGCAAGGACAGCTATCAAATCTCAAGTCCTAGCAGACTTCGTAGCAGAGTAGACTCCACCTGCGAAGTTGACTCCAGAGAAATCAGATGACGGAGTTTGGATTATTTACTCCGATGGGGCTTTCCAAGCATCCGGAGCAGGCATTGGGGCAGTATTGATTTCACCGTCAGGACAAAGAGCAATGTACTCCGCAAGACTCAACTTTAAGTCTACCAATAATATAGCGGAGTACGAAGGGATTTTATTGGGACTCCGGAAAGCACGTGCTCTAGGGGCTACAAGGATAATTATAAAAACAGATTCTCAGATAGTAGCAGGGCACGTAGACAAAAGTTTTCAAGTCCGACATCCACAGCTTGCAAAGTATTTAGAAGAAATCCGCAAGATCGAAGCACACTTCAAGGGTATTTCCATTCGGAGTATACCAAGAGCTGAAAACGTGCAAGCAGACATTCTAGCGAAGGCTGCAGCCGGAGCTGTGGATGTGCCTGACGAAGCTTTCTACGAGGAGCTCAATGTACCTTCGGTGCCACAAATTGCCTCTGCGGAGATTCTTTGCATTCCTAGTGCAGATTGGAAAGATTCAATCATAGAACTCTTGCAAGGAGGAACAAATTTGCCCGAAGAGCCCCAATTGTCAAGATTAAAGCTCAGAGCAAGAAACTATCAGTTAATCAACGGTATATTATACAAGGCCAGAGTATGTTCCCCTCTACTCCGATGTATATCTCAAGCCGAAGGCCAAGAAATTCTTCGAGAAATTCACGAAGGCCTTTGTGGAAGCCATTTAGCCCCTAGAGCTCTGGCAGGAAAAACACTTCGCCAGGGGCTTTATTGGCCCACAATAACAGCTGATGCGGAGAGCTTGGTCCGCACTTGTCAAGGATGCCAGTGGATGGGTCGACGGAGTCATCGCCCACCAACAGCTCTTCAAGTCATTGCTCCGGTATGGCCTATGGCCAGATGGGGTATGGATCTAATTGGTCCCTTTCCGTTAGCAAAGGGAAATCTGAAGTTCGCAGTGGTAGCTATTGAATATTTTTCTAAGTGGGTAGAAGCAGAGCCCTTAACAGCTATCACTTCGAACAACGTACAAAAATTCTTCTGGAAGAACATTATTTGCCGGTTCGGAGTGCCTAGATATCTCACAGTTGATAATGGAACATAGTTCGACGCAGAACCCTTCAGGAAGTTTTGCGAAGACCTAGGCATTCAACTATGTTTTGCTGCAGTGAGACATCCTCAGTCGAATGGAGCCGTTGAGCGAGCCAATGGAAATATTTTATCAGGGCTAAATCGAAGAATAGTAGGATTATCAAAGGGACTGTGGACCGAAGAGCTTCCGAAGATTCTGTGGTCCATTCGGACTACGCAAACAAGGTCCACAGGTTTTACTCCGTTCAGACTGCTATTCGGAGATGAAGCTATGACTCCAACGGAGCTCAAAGGGGGATCATTTCGCAGCACCGAACCAGACATCGAAGAAGAGAGACAAGCTTCGTTAGATTTATCAGAAGAAACAAGACTTCGAGCTGTAGCTAATTTATCAAAGTATCACCAGCAGACGAAGACTTGGTATGACCCGAAGGTTAAGCTCAGCGAGTTAAGGCCGGGTCATCTTGTTCTACGAAGCATTATAGCACCAGGGAAGTTAGGCAATAAATGGGAAGGTCCATATCTAATTGTCCGCTCAGGGCGCCCTGGTTCATTTAAATTAGCTAATTTAGAAGGTGAAGAGTTAGCACATACTTGGCATGTGGAGCACCTAAAGCGATACTTCGCATAAGGGCTCCTTGTAATTCGCTTGTAATCACCTCTAAATTAATAAAGCATACACCCTGATAGTTGCCTTCCCCTCATACACTCCCAGCTTCCCGAGCGGACGCGCTGGAACCGTGGGGTCGACTGAGAGGGAAGTGTCATTAAGCTGGGCTGTATTTCCAGACTTCGTACCCATAAAGTCGAAGCCTCCGGTGTGGTGGCTGAAATCCATCCGGAGCCCAAGCCACGGCTTGTAGGCATCCGTAAAAGAGCCAATACCACATTCTACGGAGTCCAAGCCATTGGCTGGTAGACTTCCGTAAAAAGAGCCGAAGGTGGCCAAAATATGCGGAGTCCAAGCTGCAGCTTGCAGACATCCGTAAAAAGAGCCGAAGGTGGCCAAATTCTGCGAAGTCCAAGCCATTGGCTGGTAGACTTCTGCAAAAATAGCCGAAGGTGGCTACAATTATACGGAGTCCAAGCGATTGGCTGGTAGACATCCGTAAAAAGAGCCGAAGGTGGCCAAATTCTGCGAAGTCCAAGCCATTGGCTGGTAGACTTCTGCAAAAATAGCCGAAGGTGGCTAAAGCAAAACAGCATTTGAGCCATGAGCTTCGATTGTCTGTTCATATAAGTCCAAAGTGACAAATTTCTTAAGACACTAAAGTGTCCTGAAAGTTATCTCAATCGATTTCTTTCGTTAAACAAAGGTACCAAGTTACCATTCTTCTGATTACAAAAAGTCGAAGGCATTTCATAAGATTTCAAAAGATCTTTAAATGACAGAGGGGCTCCGAACCCCCAAAAAATTGTACTCCGAAGTTTTTTCTTTGCGCATAACCATCTTTGAATACAGTTCGAAGTTGCTTATACCCAAAGAGGGGCTAGTAAATATGGAGACAATTTTAAATCGGCATTCATTATTGAAATAAATGTATTTACAGATTACATTATGAAAAATTGGTATCTATACCAAGAAGGAATCGGAGACCTCTTCGGTCCCGAGAGCTAGGGGTGGAACGACTAGTTCCAACATCGGAAGTTCTAAGAACTTTACGTTTAACTCTCTTCCTCCCCTTCGAAGCTCTAAAATCCTTCTGCTCTTGTTGAAGCTCGGCCCAAGTTCGAAGCCGCTCGGGGCTTCTTTCCCAGCTTCTAAGATCTTCAGATCTTTTATTTTGGGCTTCACCTTCGTCTTCGGACCAATTAGTGTCTTCAGAAGACGAGGTGTTTGCGTCAATCTCTTTATCTTCCTCTTTAATATAAGACAATACGTCTTTGATTACTTCGGGCGCAATAACGCCGGAGTCATCTCGAGGAATAAGAAATCGAGGACGCTTATAACTCTTTAGAAGTTCGAAGGTGTTCCACAATGAGCGAACTTCGCTGTTAAGCTCTAACACTTCGATATCTCCCATAAGAGGCAAAGCCTAAAAATATGACAAACAAGACTTTCATTGATAAATGTTTACAAGCATAAAGCTTTACATGGTTAGAAATCCTAAAACATTCCTAAACCTGCGGGTTCGAAGGAGGTTGACTGCTCGAAGCTTGGCTCTGAACTTGCTTCTGGCGTTGGCCTTCATCAATCCAAGCCTTGATCGCAGAACGACCTTCGGCTCTCCACGAAGTTTGGAAGGCTCGCCAAGCAGCAGCTACACCTTCGGAAGGTTTGAGAAGTCGGTCGTCGTCAAAGGTGATTGGACCTCTTCCTGCGTCCGGAGTTATTGATCGGCCCAAATCCTCGTAATAGCGAAGTAGACCAACAGCAGACACTTGTCCGGAGAGTTCTCCGTATCTAATGCCCGCCGTCTTCATCTGCTTCGCCACCCCTTGGATCCTTTTCAACCGGCGCAGAAGGCTGATGTTATCATCAGAAGGGAGAGTTCTGGTAGTACCGAAGTACTCTAGGACATCTAACAACTGATTCATAACTTCCGCAGCCACCTTCTCAGACTTCAACTTATCTTCGTTCAGCGCATCCTTCGTCGAAGTAACTTCGTCCAGAACCCCAGAAAGCCTAGCATTCTCAGTGGTCAAAGTGTTTTTCTGAGTCAATAGTTGGCTAGCTTCCTCTTCGAGTCAGACGAGCCTAGACCCTGCAGTAGCATGCTCCGCCCGCAGTTTTTCAACCTCTGCTCGAAGCACAATCCTCTCCGCTTCGAGCTCTTTCTTTGCAGCTTCCAAGCTTTGCCTGGCCCTTCGCTCTGTTAATATTATATTGTCCATTTGAGTCACTCGACTTTCAGAGATGTTAAAATTCCTTTGAAGAGTGCTATTTTCTTCCCGAAGCCGAGCGATTTCTTCGTCATTGCATAGACTTGCAGCTCGGGCCAAGACAGTTTGCTGTCAAAATAAAAACTAAAGTTAATATTTATTCGAAGATAAATTCTATAATATTTCGCAGTTACTTCGTACCTGGTAGGTTGTACGTTCAATAACGGCATTAAGCTCCGTCCTGTCAGCCTTGCTCAGGATGGCCACTAATTTGGTCTCCCCTATGTCACGACTAGCTCGATCCAAAGGTTCGAGCAAAGTCCGAAGACCAGTTGTTTGCCCTAAGAAAGGAGCCAGCAAGGGGAGCATGCTTATTGCCTCTTGGTCATCTTCGTTCAACGAAGGACCGGAGCTTTGGCCTATGGTCTTCGGAGCCACTGGAGTTTGAATCTCCCTGGAAGATTGGCTCTCGTCTGTTGAATCAGACGGAGTTGATTCGGAGCTTATAGCAGGCAGGGGCTCTATTTGTCTTTTGCCTCTTCCAGGTCCCTTTTGAGTAACTCTCAGGGCTGGCTCCGAAGTCGTCGAAGGCCCAGAAATTATTTCCTCCTGACGGACTTCTTCCATAGGAGTGGGCTCTGTAAAATAATGAAAGGTATTATACATAGTATAAATACTCAAATAAATACAAAAAGTTGTTCGAAGTCTACCTTCGGCATTTTGCGGAGGAGTCATCGTCGGACTGTTTGGTGGATCGAAGGCTAATTCTTCATCCGAATCAGCCGTTAAATCTTGGACTGCAGGAGCATCGTCTTGGGCAGTCCTCGTTACTTCTTCAGGAATCGAAGCCATAGTGACTTCGACCTCACCTTCATTCACAGGAACTCCGTCCTGAGTTACATCTTCTTGAACTACCGAAGTCCTTGGTTGATCAACATTTTCTCCGGACTCCGGTACGTTCGCAGGTACTTCGGCTTGTGCGGCCCTTTGAGTTTCATTCTCTTCCATCAGGTGCACAAGTAACCTCCCCGTTTCTTCTTGGGAGTCGGAAACCGAAGCTCTTGAGCTCGAAGGTACAGGATCTAAAGGTGCGAGGTTCTTCGGCTTCCGAGCCACCCTTTTCACTGGAGTTTTTGCTGAACTTGAAGTTCCAGCTTCGGCTTTCCTTTTTTGAGGCCCTTTTTCCAAAGGTGCCCAATCCATCAGAGGGGGAGGAGTGAGTTTCAGCATTCCCCATACTCTGTTAAATCTCTCCCAACTCCCAACCAGTTTAATTCGCCACTCTTTCTCAGTCGGAGTTGGAGCACCTAAGATCTTTTCCGAAGCCCTTATAATCTGTTCTGAAGTAACAGGGGCTGAAGAAACTGCAAAATAAATAATTCAAGTCAGTTTTTTCTTCGAAGTAAATATGTTTAATGCATGTTGGTTTCGAAGTTACCTGTAGGACTTGAAGTCAAGTTAATTTTGCGAAGACCGCCTTCGGAGTCATCTTCGAAGATGATAGGCCAGTTGGCCATCAGTGGAGGAATTTGAAGACCGATGAATTCTTCAGCCAAGTCTCGCATACTAAGCCTTCGGCTAACTTTTTCAAGCAGGTTCAGACGGGCTTCGAATTGACCTTCGTCGGGACGCACCAAAGCTTCCTTTCGGAATTGGATTTCTTTAAGGGGTCCGGCCAGAGGATTGCTTGCCCCAACTTCAGCATAGAACCATTTCAGAATCCAATCGGTGTACCATCTGGCGTTGATAGCTTTAGCAGGAAAGCGAAGGGCATACTCATCCCGAAGTCTAAAGTTGATACTGCCAAAAGATATTACTACTTTTTCACCTCCGGGAGTTACGAAGGTTTTCGGCTGGCAGGTTGCTCTATGTAATGCAGCGAAGATTTCAGCCCTTCCTTCACATCCTTCGGCTCTTAAGGCCCACTCAAAGATAGCTAATCTAGCTACCGCATTCGGAGATAGTTGGGGGAGGGTTACATGGAATAGGTCGAGTACCTCCGCCAAAAAGTTCACTGCAGGGAGACCCAAGCCCGCTTCGAAAAAGGCTTCGAACACTACTACTTCTCCGGGTCTTGGCACTGGAATTACTTCTTTCCCCGGTTTCCGAATCATAACTCCCGCACCAATATTTCCTCCTACTGCGATTGTCAAGGACTCTCTTTTGCAGGTCGAAGGCCCTAATTCAAAGGACTGATCCAAATATTTGGTCGATGGAGGGCACAGACCTTGGTCGTCGACGATTTGGGGATTTCTCCCCTCTGCCGCCATGGATGTTGCCGCCTGCATCGAGGGTGCCGCCGCCAATGTTGCCGCTGCTGCCGCTGCGGCCGCTTGTTGCCGAGCCAAAGCCGAAGGAGGCACAGACCCCTTGGTCTTCACCATCACGATCGCTGGATTGTTCTGAGGAAATGGAGGCTAGGGCTCAAGAAATCAAAGGCTAGAGCTCAAGAACTCAAGGGGCTCAAAAAGCTTTTGACTGTGAGAAAGCGGTGAAAAGGTAATCGGGTAAGTTTTAAGCCCTTTATTTATAGCCTAAATGTTCTGTTTGTTACCGTTTGGGCTCTGCCCTTTCGCATTCTCGCCCGTTATTTTCCTCCGAAAATAACGGATCGTTTAACTTCCGTTAGAAGAAACAGGCTAACGGCTATTTCTTCTAAGACTGGAAAGTCTTCAGTCTTTTTAAAGATACTTCTAAGTTACTTCGAATGTAACTTCTTCAAATACCAATTCGAAGCATATATCTCCACATATTACGGAGATGATATAAATCTGTTAACCCCTACGCATGATTACTTTTCTTGCGCATACTGCTCTCCTAACGTTACAGGTCGAACGGAGAAGCGTATTCGAGGGGCTACTGTTGGGGGAAAATATCTCATCTTCGGGGTTATTGCCGAAGCAGCATAAAGACAGCCAACCAGTTCGAAGATTGTCCGAAGACCATCTTCGAAGATGCCCAGAACCTCGTTCGAAGCCCGAAGACAGGCACTGGTTCGAAGTATGTCTTCGAACCAAAGCCCTTCAGGATCTTTTCTGCCAGCTAAGATGGAAGACTTATCTTCTATCCTATTAGATTAGTCTTTTACCATTTTAGCCCTATTAAGGAAACCGAATATTTTCCTTAATGTCGGTTGTAATAGAGGGGTAAATAGGTCTTTTCCTTAATGTTTAGGCCTATAAATACCCCCCATTTCACCCTGTAATAGGGACGGAATACAAGTGATTCAATACACACTTTCGAACTATTCTAAGCTATTATCCTTTCGGAGGCTTAGAACAGTTTGCTTCACAAACACTTCGTTTGTTAGTTTCTTTTCTACAGAAACCTGTTAGCGTAATCTTTTACGCCAACAATCGGTCTGAAATCTAGCATCGGTGTAACCATTTTTAATGAGCTCCTCATCACCACCATGCACTAGGGACATTTCCTCAATCCTTCTCAAGTACTTAAGGATACTTTTTACTAAAGCCCAGTGACTTTCACCCAGGTTCGATTGGTACCTGCTCATAACACTTAGAGCATATGAAATATCTAGGCATGTACACAACATGGCATACATGATGAAACAGACCGCAGAGGCATACGAGATCGCATTTATTTTCTCGAGCTCATCAGGTGTCGCAGCACACTCAGTCTTACTAAGAGAGATACCATGTGACATTGGAAGAAATCCCTTCTTGGAATTCTCCATTTTGAACAATTTCAAAACCTTGTCAATATACATACTCTAGCTTAATCCAATTAGCCGCTTTGGTCTATCTCTATAGATCTTTATGCCCAAAATGTATGCTGCCTCTCCAAGATCTTTCATCGAAAAACTATTTTTCAATGAAGTATTGACAGCATTCAACAAAGGAATGCTATTTCCGATCAATAATATATCATCCACAAATAAGACTAGAAATACAAGTGAGCTCACACTAGCCTTCTTGTAAACACAAGGCTCTTCTTCATTCTTGATGAAGCCAAACTCTTTGACTACCTCATCAAAACAAAGATTCCAACTCCAAGAAGCTTGCTTCAGCCCATAAATGGATTTCTATAATTTACAAACATTCCCAGCATTCTCTGGATCATCGAGACCTTTAGGTTCTATCATGTACACATCCTCACTTGGGTTTCCATTCAGGAAAGTCGTCTTGACATTCATTTTCCATATCTCATAATCATAAAATACGACAATTGCTAGGATGATCCGAATAGACTTAAGCATAGCGATAGCCAAAAACGTTTCATCATAATCAACACCTTGAACCTGTCTGAAACCTTTGACCACCAACCATACCTTATATGTGAACATTTTACTACAAGAATTATCGTGGTTCATGACGTACAGTTTTCGTCGTAGATTACGAAAAGTCCATCATAAAATCGTATCTATGACGGTTTCAGATATCGTCATGTATTGAGCATCATAGATTAACCTGCATGACAATTCTTCTAAACCGTCATGAATAAGCTCATTCTGACGTTTCTTCTTCGTCATAAAACAACCTCAGCCCTCCTAGGTCCAGCCTATGTCCAATCCAAACCCACCTAAGCCTAAAACTAATGACGAAAATGAACTGTCACAGATTAACACAAAATTTGTCAAAGAAATACAAGCCACATCACTATTATAGTGATTACATGGCATGCTAACATGGCATACCTGCTAACATGGCATGTTGATATCATGAAATAATACATTTGACATCAAATCAGATACTTCTTTCAACACATATATATATATATATATCAGTTCAACACAGTACAGAAACATAATATATTCATGCAAATCATAAATTAAGGTTACAATATACAAAATACAACACATCAAGTTTAGTTCATCATCAGTTATCCCAAAAATTAATGGTATATATTACATCAACATTAGTTAATCTTCAGCCTGTGCCATTTGCCTTTTGATAGCTTCTATGTATGTCTTGTGCTGGTAGGTCAATGTTGTCTCCAGCAAATCCTTGAGAGGAGTCTTTGGGTTCCAACCTACAGTTAATCAACGGTTGGTCATTAACCATTGATTAGCGACAACAACACACACATAACATGTTATTGCAGACAACAATACCAAGCTGCTTGTTGATGATGGTCATGTCAGGAATTCTCTTATCACTGTCATCGTATCCTTCACCATAGAATTGCTCCGAACTCACATCAATAATGGGTTCATCTAGTGGTGGCTCTCCTGAGACATTTCCATAGACCTGCACACAACAACCACATGAGATTTACAACAGACACAAAGTATTGAGTAATAGAAATGTCAAAGAAAAGCTTCTGCAAGCATCAATGACATACATCTGTCATCATTTCAGCCAATTCCCTAACGGTGACTTCATTGTTAGGATTCCCTACATTGAAGATTTGACCATTGGTACGAGCAGGGTTTTCCTTTTGATATAAAAAACAGATTCAGTTCCATTGATGAGCTAAATACTATCAAAAGAGAAAAGAAAGGAAAGCTAAACAGAGAAAGCATACAATCATCAATAGAACAGCTTCAATGGCATCCGGTAATTTGTCATTCTTCATATTTTTAGTTCAATTAGTGCAATCTGCTAAGTTAATCAGTGTAGCCACGCTAAAGATCAAATTGCTATCTCATAACACACACATGTCACAGTGAGGTCCCATAATTAATTTCGTCCTCATTTCCCAAAACCCATTAAAAATTTCCCCTTTGTGACAACGAATACTAGAATTAGAGCACCGTAATTCTACAACTACAATAAGATGAAGGCTTACAGGAGTGGGAAGGGGTGGATGATGAGGGAAACACACGGGGCATAGCGATCGACGGCGAGCCTGAGCGGTTGCCAGGCATCGCGACTGTTAGGGCAGAGCAGGTCGAGGAAGGCCTTGACGAGGATGGAGTCCGTCCAGGCGGTAGTGGCGGCGTCGCCATAGGCGAACCCATCATAGAGCGGTGGCACGGAGGCCTGCGCGTGGAGCACGAGGAAGTAGCAGGAGCAGGAGGCGGAGAGCACGCCCAGGAGGAGGATCCGCTGGAGCAACGGCACGCGCGACAGCAGCAGCCTCGCCATGGGTAACAAAGTCAAATATCCTTCATCGGCCTCACCGCGCTCGTGCCTTGGCATGTTCCCCCACTCTTCCCGGTTCGCAGACGACGAGGCCGATGGTGAGGACTGAGGAAGTGGAGGTGGAGAGGGAGCAGGGAAGCTTCGGGTTAGGGTTAGTGTTTCGGAGTCTGGGCGAGGAATTTAAGCGGTTGAGATTGCTGTGCGGTCGTTGATCTCAGATCAACAGCCAGTGTTGCTCGGACCGGATTAAGTCCATGTGGGGGAGTAGAATCATAGCCCGGGCCCGCCCAAGTTACGTGCGCGCGAATTTTATTTTATTTTCTGGAATTTCATAATGTTTTTTTCTTTTCTTCATTTCTTGAAAATGAAGAAATTAGACTAGAAAATTAAGAAAATAATTTTAGCTATGGGAAATATTTGAAAAATTTTATCACAGCATCTACGTATCATATCATAACACCAGAGAAATTCTCGTGTTTTTTAGACTTCACTAATTTTTTTAAGAATTAAAAAATTATAAAGTTCCATGTTGCCGATCAAGTGTCGTAACCTAAATTTTTCATAATGTCTTTAAATTTATTTTACAATAACTAAAAATGGACTCAAAAACATGAATATGATTTTTCTATAAATTTTGGTCAGGCACTTGTATGTCAAATTTCACCGATTTCAATTTAAATCCTAAAAACAAACTTAATGAATTAAAAATAGTAAACTGTCCAAGAAAAATACCAAATTTTTACAGTAGATAAGTTATGTTGTATTTTGATTGTAAAAAATATTTCAAGTTCACATGAGAATTTAGCTATCAATTTGCTTTAAAACCTTCCTCATTCCTTCTATAAATCATAATTAATCCTTTCAAAATCTCCAGTTTCTTAACATCTTACATGAACAATTTCTCAAAACATTTTTTAAATTTTTATCACAGCATCTACGTGTTATATCATAACACCGGGGAAAATCTCATCTTTTTAGACTTCACTAGATATTTTGAGAACTAAAAAACTATAAAGCTCCATGTTGCCGATCGAGTATCGTAATCTAGATTTTTTATATCTTTAAATTTATTTTACAATAACTAAAAATGGACTCAAAATCATGAATATGATTTTTCTATAAATTTTGGATAATTATTTTAGGCACCTATAGGTCAAATTTCACCTATGTCAATTTAAATCCTAGAAATACACTTAATGAATTAAAAATAATAAATTGTCCCAGAAAAATACCAAATTTTTACATTAGATAATTTATCTTGTATTTTGATTGTAAAAAAGTTTCAAATTCAAATGAGAATTTAGCTATCGATTTGCTTTAAAACATTCCTCATTCTTCTCTAAATCCTAATTAGTCCTTGCATAATCTCTAGTTTCTTAATATCCTAGATGAAAAATTTCTCGAAATATTTTTTAATTTTTATTACATCATCTAAGTGTCATATAATAACACTGTGACAAGTGTGGTCTTTTTTAGACTTCACTAGATTTTTTGAGAATTAAAAAACTATAAAGCTCCATGTTGCCGATCGAGTGTCGTAACCTAGATTTTTCATAATATATTTAAATTTATTTTAAAATAACTAAAAATTGACTCAAAACATGAATATGGTTTTTCTATAAATTTTGGATAATTATTTCAGGTACTTGTAATTTAAATTTCACCTATTTCAATTTAAATCCTAGAAACACACTTAAAAATGGTAAACTATCCTAGAAAAATACCAAATTTGTACATTATATAAGTTATGTTGTATTGTGATTGTAAAAAACGTTTCAAGTTTAAACGAGAATTTAGCTATCGATTTTCTTTAAAACCTTCCTCATTACTTCTCTAAATCCTAATTAATCCTTGCAAAATCACAGGTTTCTTAACATCCTACATGGAAAATTTCTCGAAACATTTTTAAATTTTTATCACAGTATATGTGTGTCATATAATAACATCGTGACAAGTGTAGTCTTTTTTAATGTTTTAAAATTCGCCATGTTGCCAATCGAGTGTCGTATCCTAGATTTTTTGTAATGTCTTTAAATTTATTTTATAATAACTGAAAATGGACTAAAAAACATGAATATGATTTTCTATAAATTTTGGATAATTATTTCATGCACATGTAGTTCAAATTTCACCTATTTCAATTTAAATCCTAGAAACACACTTAATGAATTAAAAATAGTAAATTGTCCCAAAAAATACCAAATGTTTACATTAGATAAGTCATGTTGTATTGTGATTGTAAAAAAAGTTTCAAGTTCAAACGAAAATTTAATTATCGATTTTCTTTCAAACATTTCTCATTCCTTCTAGAAAAGTGGTTGGCTTAGTGGTAAGGAAAGTGCCCAATTCCTCTCAAGTCTAGGGTCCGAATCCCTTCGAAAGTGGTGCAGGGTTCATTTTTTTGGCAAGTAGTGTGGTGCGGGCATGGGCCAACAATGGGCCATGGGCCAAACGGAGAGTGACCCAAAATAAGAAAAATAGTAAAGTGGACCAAACAGAGAGGAATTTAAATTTTCTTTTATAAAACTCATATACTATCAATCTACGACGATAATTAAAAAACTATCACATACATTGGGATATTCATATATTGTCACATACATTGCCTATCCATGACGGTTAGCAAAGGATCGTCATAACACCTAGGCCCAATCTGAAGTCCAAATGGTCCATTTTATTGATCTATGACGAAAATTCATATATCGTTACAGACATTTTCCTATCCATGACGGTTAGCAAAAGATCGTCATAAAACTTAGGCCTAATCTAAAGTCCAAATGGTCCATTTATTGATTTGTAACGAAAATTCCTATACTGTCATAGATATTGCTTTTCCGTGACAGTTTCAATAAACGTCACTACAAATTCGTCATGGACTAAAGGATTTGTTGTAGTGTTTCCATCAACACCTATCTTTTTCTTGAAAATACATTTACACTCAATAGTTTTTACACCATCGGGTGGATTGACCAAGTTCCAAACTTTGTTTTCTCGCATGGACTCAAACTCGGATCCAATGGCTCCAAGCCATTTCTCAGAGTCTGGTCTCATCACTGCTTCCCCACAGGTCTTGGGCTCATTGTTGTCCAACAACAATATGTTGCGCTGCCTAGTGGTAAAAAACATGAACCGCTCTGGTGCGTTACTCACCCTCCCGGACCTTCGTGGGGTTGGTGTCTCTACAATGGGCTGTGCAATATCTTGCAAATCCTGTTGTGGTTCAGTGGGATCTGGAACACCTTCCAGTGGCTCTCGAACCTCTTAGAGATGCACTGTCCTCCCACTAACTCCTTTTGAGAGAAAATATTTCTCAAGGAATGCACCATTCTGAACAACAAACACTTTGCCCTCTTCTCTATTATAGAAATAGTATCCTTTGGTTTCCCTAGGATACCCCATAAAGAACCACATGTCAGATTTAGGAGTGAGCTTGTCAGACGTCAAATGTTTGACATATGCCTCGCAAACCCAAATATTTAGAAAAGACAATTTGGGACACCTCCCAGTCCACATCTCATATGACATATTCTCTACTGACTTAGATGGAACTCTATTTATCATGAAAGCGGTAGTTTCTAGAATGAGTCACTAAAAGGATAATGGAAGACCAACGTGACTCATCATCGACAGAACCATGTCCAACAAGATGCGGTTTCTCTGCTCAGACACTCCATTCCATTGGGGCGTGCCGGGTGGAGTCAGTTGTGGAATAATTCCACATTGCTTCAGATGATCACTAAACTCATGGCTCAAATATTCACCTCCATGATTGGATCATAGAAATTTAATTGTTTTGCCCGTATGATTTTGTACTTCATTTTGGAACTCATTGAACTTTTCAAAGGACTCCCACGTATGCCTCATCAAGTAGACATAACCATATCTACTAAAGTCATTGGTAAAAGTGATGAAGTACTGAAAACCACCTCTTTTGACATGGCTCATTGGTCCACACACATCAGTATGTACTATGGTCAATAGCTCACTCACCCTCTCACTCTGTCTAGTGAAAGGTGTATTTGTCATTTTGCCAAGTAAGCAAGACTCACATGTGTCATATGATTCAAAATCAAATGACTCCAAAAGTCCATCGCTATAGAGCTTTTGCACATGCTTCTCATTTATAAGACCCAAATGATAATGCCCGACGTAGGTAGGATTCAAATCATTGAGTCGTTGTTTCTTTGTACTAATGTTATAAACGTGTGTATCTTCAAGACGCAAAATATATAATTCATTCACTAATGGCCAAACACCATAGAGCATGCCATTTGAAAATATTGAACAACACTTGCTCTTTATTATGAATGCAAAACCATCTTCTTCTAAACATGAAGAAGAGATAATGTTTCTTCCTAAGGCGGGAATGAAATAACAATTATTCAACTCCAAAACTAGTCCTGAAAGTAGTGACAGTGAATAAACGTCGACGGCCAACGCTACAACTTTTACACCATTCCCCACAGACATCCAACTCGCCACTAGCACACTTTCTTGTCCTACTCAGCCCATGCAATGATTTGCATGTATGAATCATCGAAACGGTATCAAATACCCTTGAATCATTTGGACAAGTAGCAAGATTAATTTCAATAACATTAATACCTGAAGCGGAAGTCACACTTCCCTTCTTGTTCTTCTGTTCTTCCATATACACCTTGCAGTTATGCTTCCAATGCCCAGGCTTGTGGCAATGGTGGCGCACATCACAGCTAGCAGGACCCAACTTGGAGATCGAATCTATAGTCTAAACCATCATTGCATTACTTAGAGATTTCTTGATACTCTCCTCAGCGGTCTTGAGAATCCCATGTATTTCAGCTAGTGTCTTCTCAAGTCCAACCATGTTGTAATTCATGATGAATGACTCAAAGCTCAGTGGGAACGACTGGCGAACCACATCAATAGCTAAGTATGGATCTAGTGGAGAACCTAGTCTCTCTAGAGTCTCAATGTAACCAATCAACCTAATCACATGAGGGCTCACCGAGCTCCCTTCAGCCAGCCTACTCCCAAGCAAGGCCTTAGACACATTGTATCTCTCGGCCCTTGTGTGATTCTAAAACATGCTCTGGAGGCCTACGATCATATCGTAAGCATCATGTTCCTCATATTGTTTCTGAAACTCCAAGGACATACGAGCAAGCATTAGACAGCTGACATCCATGAAATCACTAGCATGCTTCTCATAAGCATGCTTGTCTGCTATAGAAGCATTCTCTCCTGGTTCATCGGGGTGAGGTTCCTCTAGAACATAATCATTTTTCTCTTGCTTAAGAACAAATCTCAAGTTTCTGTACCAATCCATAAAATTCGTTCCACACAATTTCTCTCGTTCAAGAATAGATCGCAAATTAAAACCTGGAGTGCTCTTAATATAAGTAGTAGTAGGTGACATGATCTACAAAAGATTAAATGCAAGATTCAACACTATACAATGTTTATCTTCTATCCAATAAAAGATGTTCCACTATTTAAAAATAGTCACTTTCCCTCTAATGACTAATAGTGGTGCAAGATACATATTCATTCTAACTCCTAGTGAGCTTTGGCATCACTGCTAGAAGCTAGGTGACATAGGTAAGCAATGCTTTGCTAATCACAACATATGTGACTCTTGTTGTTGGAGAAGCATTCAATGCTCTACGCCAACTCTATGCCCCAAGGCCCAAAACCATTTTGATAGTCTCGTTAAGCAAACCAATACTATGTGTGCGGAAGTCTGACTTCCACCCCAACTGGTTAAGATAAAAGATAGTACCCTTCTTTGGTAGACCCACTATCGATGATCGAGATCCTTGGTGGGTGCAGCTATTGGAAAGAGCATTAATACTTAATTTTCTAAGGAAAACCCATTCTAGCTAGGCTACGTCCCTAACGTGCATGAAACATGCAAGAATAGTATAACAAGAACATAAGAAAGCATCACAGGAAATCATATTAACTACGACATAGCATTGCCCTCTTCACATGGCGATCTCTCTATGGCTCCCGTCATTGAGTGTGTGCTTCTGACCTCCACGAACTATACTATTCTATCACTATGGCACCTATACTAGTTACATGAGCTGAAGCATCAATTCTCAACACGTAGGTAGCAAATGTACACCAGCCTTGGCTATAAATAACAATGACACACAGGCCATATTTTAATTTACATTCATTGCATGCATCTCATACATCACATTTATCAAGGCCATGCCAGTCACAACATTCTCTACAAAATAAAGTTAGGCAAAGAATCTACAAGTGACTGAAATGGATTAGAACTTTCAATTCCAAATCGGAACTTCTGACTACATTATTGCTCTTTGTTTCAATTACAAAACTAACATCAGAAATTATGATCCAATATCAGAACATCTGATCCACCGGAACTTCCGATTAATATCGAAACTCCTGACAGCAAAATTGCTCTCTGAATTGAATCGTATTCAATATCAGAACTTCCGATCTGGCATCGGAACTTCCGATCCGACAAACATTGAAACTTCCGATCTAGCATTGGAACTTGCTGTAGGACCGAAAGTAGCGACCAGAGGGGGGGTGAATGGGCGCTAAAAAATTCTTTCGAATCAATGACCTGCTCCCAAAACCCAACACACCTCAAAAGATGCCTATAGTGTCGAAGCCTGCTTCAAAGTCTGCGGATTCGAAGCCTGCGGATTCTAAGCCTGCAGATTCGAAGTCTGCTAATTCAAAGCCTGCAGATTCGAAGTATGCAGATTCGAAGTATGCAGCTTCGAAGCCTGCAGATTCGAAGTATGCAGATTCGAAGCCTGCAGATTCGAAGTATGCAGATTCGAAGCTTGCAGATTCGAAGTACGTATATTTGAAGTATGCAGATTCGAAGTATGCAGATTCGAAGCCTGCAGATTCGAAGTATGCAGATTCGAAGCCTGCAGATTCAAAGTATGCAGATTCGAAGTATGCAGATTCGAAGCCTGCAGATTTGAAGTCTGCTGATTCGAAGCCTACAGATTCGAAGTCTGCTGGTTCGAAGTCTGCAGATTCGAAGTCTGCTGATTCGAAGTCTGCAGATTCAAAGCCTGCAGATTCGAAGTCTGCTGATTCGAAGTCTGCAGATTCGAAGCCTGCTTCACAGAGTTGGACTTCACACAAGAAAAGGGACTTTGGCCCTGTCAACTCGATCAAAAAGCTACGCAGTAAAAAGCAAGCTATAGTACCAGTGTACTGTTGCTACAGAGAAGTAGTACTACTTGCAATAGCAAGAACTAGTACTACTTGCGTGAAGAACAGAAGCAACAGAAGCACCAAAACTCAGGAATAAATTTGTTGTGCACAACAAAATGAAACAGCAGAGCTAATAATGAGATGCTACACATGAAGTAGAAGGAATAGAATCATCCAAAACAGGGAACAAACAGGATGAACAACAGCAAGCAGCCTGGCGGCGCACACACAGGAGAGAGAAACTTCAGGAAGCAAAAGTGACCCAATAGATTGAAAAGTGAATTCTGGAAGGGTAGTCCAACCCTAGGGATTGGGGCCCTATTTATTGGCTGCCCAATGGCCTAGAATATTCCACCAGCCCCTTAGGGTTTTTACAGACGCTAAAATAAAGGAAAAGACTCAACTGCCCTTAGGAATTTTTACAGACACGACTGACTGACTGTGGGCCTAGAGATACAGATGAATTATCCGGAAGCTAAGCTTTCGTAGCGACTACGAATTCTCTTCTGGACAGTCTGATACAAGATCAACGGTTGTCAATTTTACGCCGAAACTGACAAAGCCTCCACCGACTTTGCACTAGGTACCCGGATTGGGCCGGCCCGATTCCGCAGCTCTCTCAGCCCGGCAATCACTCACCGCCCGTGTACCTGAGTCAATCCTAGTCAACAGCCTAGTGGGTCTTCTGCTGCTCCTGGCCCATGTACCCTGATTAGGCCAGCCCGACTTCGCAGCCTCCTCTGCCCGACAGTCGCTTGCTTCCCGTGTACCTGAGTCACATGCGGCCCATGAAACAGCAGATCTCCTTTCTTCTTCTGTCCTCTTTGACTATCGTTGACAATGACTCCCCCTGAAACGCAACTCCCCCTCAAAATATGCAATGAATGCACATGGGGTGCATGAGGAGTGAATAAAGCATGCTTCTCAGATATGATTGACTGTAATTACAACATCTAACAAGTAGAGCAAAAGACATACTGTCTAGGACACATGGCATGATCAGTGCAACAGATGATATCTAAAGAAAGTCATTAGCACGCATGTTCCAGTTTTTGCAAACAAAAGCATCACCACATTTTCCAGTAAACAAGCAAGGTAAAGCATGAGATGCAAAAGCTATCTGATATCTACCAAGATAAGCATTATCCAAAACAAAGTGCTTCAGCAAACTTGTTATCATTTCATTTTTCATGCTTTTTCTCTTTCCTTTTTCATTTTTGCTAGGGGTTATTTGCATGTCAAACCTTATGCTGACCGACCAAGTCAAGCCTAGGCCAGAACTGGACCATCAGAAGCTTAAGACATTTGGTCTTGGTAGACACTACACTGTCCTACTTCGTACCAAAGTGCTATGGTACGCAGTCCAGAATAATGTAATGCGACAAAGCAAACCCACCTGGATCTTTTCAAGTTATGCATAAAAAGGCATGGAATTTACATTTTTCTTGATTTTTATCATTTTTAACGCACATTTCCATGTTTTAAAGTAGAAAGATGTCCTCAAGTTATGCATAAAAGGCATGGAATTTACATTTTTCTTGATTTTTATCATTTTTAACGCACATTTCCATGTTTTAAAGTAGAAAGATGTCCAAGTTGCATGTTTGCATCTAAGTCAGGAACTAGCTACCAGGCATGTTAACAGATAGCAAGAACATTCAGCCTACGCATGCTAGTTACCAGAAGCAATGGTGATCATGTTTTCAAGTTTAAAGCATAAAAGCCATGCATATGACAGATATCAGACATATCAAGTGAATTGGACCAAAGCATGATCATTGACAAGTATTCAAGAGCATGTACTAGCTAGAATAAGTAAAGCAGTTCAATCATATAACAGAAGCATCTCTAAGGTGTGATATGTGAATATGCAAGATATGAACACACACAAAAAGACTCAAGAAAAGAGTAAAGAAGAAAGAAAACTGATGCAAAATATCCTAGAAAGGATACACAACACCCAAATCCCCTCGTAAACGCTAAAAAGTAGACTGATCTAGGGGTTTGGTGAAAATATCAGCCAACTGATGATGGGTATCAACATGAACAAGGTCAATGACACCTTTCTCATATTGATCCCGCAAAAAGTGAAAGCGCACATCAATGTGTTTGGTTTTTGAATGGAGACATGGGTTTTTCCCTACACTAATTGCACTGGTGCTGTCGCAAAACAAAGGAACTCTGGTAGGAAAGAACAACCCAAAATCTCGCAGAGTGGAAATCATCCAAACCAACTGTGAGCAGTAGCTGGCAGCAGCTACATACTCAGCCTCAGTGGTCGAAAGAGCAACTCCAGATTGCTTTCGAGAAGAACAAGAGACAAGAGAAGAACCAAGAAACTGGCAAGTACCGAAAGTCGACTTGCGATCCAACCGGCAGCCACCAAAGTCAGCGTCCGAAAAGCCAGATAAATCAAGAGATGATGATGCTGAATAATAAAGACCAAGATCAGGCGCATAAGTGAGATACCTGAAGATGCGCTTGACAGCCTGCCGATGAGACGCGCGTGGTGAAGACTGGAAGCACGCGCACAGTCCCACGATGAACTGTATGTCTGGCCTCGTTGCCGTCAACTACAGCAGCGAACCGATAATCCCTCGAAATTCTCTCTCGTTGACCTTGACGCCGCTCTCGTCCTTGTCCAAGCCCCTAGATGTGCCCATTGGGGTCATCTGAGGCTTCAGCTCTCCACCAAAGTCGAATTTCTTCAACATGTCCCGAGTGTACTTACCCTGGTGGATGAAAGTGTCGTCCTTGGTCTGCTTGATCTGGAGCCCTAGGAAGTACTTGAGCTCACCCATGAGGCTCATTTCAAACTCACTGTGCATCTGCTCAGAAAACATGGACACAAGATCATTAGTAGTACTGCCAAAGATAATATCGTCCACGTAAATCTGAGCGACCAAGAAATCTGAAGCATCTCTGAGTAGGAAAAGAGTTTATCCACCGAACCCATCACAAAGCCCTTCCCCAACAAAAATTGCTTCAACCTGTCATACCAAGCCTGGGGGCTTGCTTCAACCCGTATAAATCTTTCTATAGCTTAAAAATATGTCGAGGAAACTTAGGGTTCTCAAAACCGGGGGACTGCCTAACATAAACCTCCTCCTCTATGTACCCGTTCAGAAAAGCACTCTTGACGTCCATTTGAAAAAGCTTAAAACCCTTCGAAGCAGCAAAAGCTAAGAGAATGCGAATGGACTCAAGACGGGCAACAGGGTCGAAGGTTTCTTCAAAATCAATACCCTCCTTCTGGCAAAAACCCTGGGCAACTAGTCGAGCTTTGTTGCGCACCACAACCCCATCTTCACCTTGCTTGTTCTTGAACACCCACTTGGTGCCTATGGGGTTGCATCCGGGTGGCAGCTCAACCAGTGTCCAAACCCGATTGCGGACAAAATTCTCAAGCTCTTCTTGCATGGCATTAATCCAATTAGAATCAGAAAGAGCATGAGAAACGTCTCTGGGCTCAAAGGATGCAACAAAAGCAGATTCAGCAAACACAACAAGAGAGTTACCAGATGAACGCAAAGTTCTCTCAGTTAAATCACCGATGATGAGCTCTGAGGGGTGATCACGCTGAACTGCTCGGGTTCCCTGGTGATCTGAAGTCACCTCACAGGAGTCAGCAGCTGGCACCTCTAGACTCGACTGAGGGGGCTCGATCGAAGTGGAAGAAGTGATCAGAGTTCCGCCCTCATCTTCAGTCAAAGTCTCAGAAGGTGTGGGCTCTGCAGGTGGTGCAGAAGGCCCACCCTCATTAGCGGCTGGAGTATCATCATCTTCCTCGAAGATGGACTCTCCGAGCTCACCATCTGAAGGCTCAAAAGAAGGAGTCAAAGAAGGCAAGGACTCATCAAATGAAACCTCACAAGTCTCGACAAGCAGCTGGGATTCGAGGTTCCAAACATGGAAGCCTCGAGAATGTAAAGCATAGCCAAGAAAAACACCGTCCCAGCAACGAGACTCAAACTTGTCCAAATGCCCTCCCTTCTTGAGCACAAAGCACTTGCAGCCAAACGCTCGCAAGTGGCTCACCTTGGGCTGTCTGCCAAACCGCAACTCGTACGAGGTCTTACCTAGGTAAGCTCTAAGAAAAATGCGGTTGGCCAGATAGCAAGCCGTGTTCATGGCTTCAGCCCAAAAATGCCTAGGAGTCCTGTGCTCATCTAGCATTGTCCTGGACATCTCGACTAGCGTGCGGTTCTTTCATTCCACAACGCCGTTCTGTGGGGGAGTGTAAGGAGAAGAAAACTGGTGGTCCAGACCCTGATCACTACAGAAGCTGACAAACTGAGAGTTCTTAAACTCAGAGCCGTTGTCGGAGCGAATTGCTTGCATCCGACCATTGTTCTCATTCTTCAGCTTCAAAATCAGGTCATGAACAAACTGAAACGTTTCATCCTTAGACTCCAAAAAGAAAACGCACGAGAATCAAGAAAAATCGTCAACAATGACAAGTGCGTACCACTGAACGTACCCGAGCTAGACCAACAGTGTCCAAGTGTAACAGCTCGCCCGGATATGAAGTCATCACCTGAGTCACAAGTGAGTGAGAAGCAGCAACCATTTTCCCATGACGACAAGGATGGCAAACTAAATCCTTCTCCATCTTAAGCTTGGGCAATCCTCGGATGAGGTCCATAGAGCTCAACCTAACTAGCAAATCAAAACTCAAATGACCTAACCTCCTATGCCACTTCCAGAGCTCAGAGGAGGATCCAGCAATCAAACAGCGAGAAGGGCCAAAAGAACTAGAGAAGTCAATTCGAAAAACTTTACCGAATGGTAAGATCTGGCAAATCAAAGACCCTCTAGAATCAACCACAGAAGAGTTGCCCTTCTTAAACCGCACTTCCAAACCATCCTCAAGAAGTTGCGAAATAGAAATCAAATTGAAGTTCAAATTCTTAACCAAAGCAACATTCTTCAAAGAGAAATGATCTGAAATGCGAATTGAGCCAATGCCACTTACTTTCCCTTGACCACTGTTCCTGAATGTGATGTACTCTTTGGAGCTCGAGGGAGTGAGACTGGAGAACCATCTGCGATGTCCCGTCATGTGGCGAGAGCATCCTGAGTCCATGATCCAAATGTCCTCCAGTCCCCGATCCTGCACAATCAGTGACTGTAAGTGGGAGCAAATGGTCCGGCACCGGGTTTAGCAAAAGAGATAAACTAGTGTCGAGCCATCTGCTCAAAAGACGGAAAGCAAAAATCATCAGAAAAGTTTGGACCAAAACGTGGCTCAAAGCGCGGTCCTTGGTTCTGCCTAAAACCTCGGCTACGAGGTCCAGGACTGTAGCCAAAATGGCCTGGAGCTCTGCCGGAACGGACACCACCAACTGGAGCACGGGCAAGAAAGCTATCTCCTCTACCACCACCTACACGACGCGGCCTGGCCTCCAGCCTCTCCCTGCATCGAGGAACATGCAGTCTACCACCCTGCTGGTAGAACTGCTCCTGACCACCATGGGCTATCTCTGCTCTCTCAACCCGCTTCCTCCTGAAGCAAAACTCCGCAAGATGCCTGTCTCTCTGACAATACTCACAATGATAGGTGGGCTTCTTGGGGTGTGATTGAGACTTGGGATTCTTGGGCTTGGTGGTGTTAGGTATAGTCTTCTTGGGTTGAGAGGGTCCAGGAAGAGAGTCTAGAGAAGAGTGGAGGTGTTTGGGCTTTGGAACCTAGATAGGCTTCTTGGGTGGAGCTTTGGGTGGTTCATGAATCACTCCATCCTTTGGCTGACAAGCCTGGGAGGACTCAGTGGAGTGAGTCTTAGGGTATCTCTGCTCAGGAGTCATTTTACTCCACTCCACTGCCCGGCTAATGGCACTCTCAAAGTCAGCCTTGGTGTAGGTGTAACCTACCCCAAACCCATCCTGCCTCTTGAACTACTGGATCATCATGCCGAGCTGTGGCTCTCTGGCACTGATCCAACTCAGGATAGAACGGAGGTAAAAGTTCTCATTCTGAGAATCAGCTAGCTCCTCTCTCAAGGAAGCTAGAACCTCCACCTGAGACAAACAGGTCTCACACTCACTCTCTACTTGGACAAACTTTTCGGCTTTCAGCTTGATCAATTTCATTCTAAGAGACAAACAGTTCTCACAGACAGTGGGTGGAACTGATAGTGTCTCGAGCTCTAGCCTAGTCTGCGCAAGCTCAGCTCTCAACCTCTCCAAATCACCCAAATGCTCATCGCCCTTAGATTTCAGCTCAGCTAAGGCAGCTAGATTAGATGGGCAATCAACACAGGGTGCGATGACAGTGGCTTGAGCATCTTTCAGCTCCAGCTGAGCGCTTTCAAGCTCAGTGGCCAAAGCATCCCTCTCATCAACCCTTTCTGTGTACTTGGACTTCAAAGTCGACAAGTCACACAGAAGCACCTCACACTTCGAGCACTCACTGCTATCACCCAAGAAAGGGGAAGAAGATAGACTCTTAATTCTGCCGTTGGCTATGGCAAGCTCACTCTCTAACTCATCTATCCACTTCTTGGCCCCCCTAAGCAGTTTTTCCCGATATTTCAACTCCTGACGATTGCTTTCAAGTAAATCAACGATTTCGCGTTCATAGGATGATACCTTTTCGTTGTCGTCGTCGGAGTCGTCGGAGGAGCTCTTTTCCTCCTTATCCCCAAGAGCCATTGAGCAGAAGCTCTTGCGGGATCTTCGGCGCTGGTGTGACTGGCTCTTCGGTCTGTCCCCGAAAGCCATGAAGCAGAGGCCCGCCGGATCATCCTTGTCCTTCCCCTTCTTGATGATGATCTCCTCATCGCTTGAGCTTGATGAAGAGGAAGAAGACGTGGACTGCTTGGAGTAGCTCTTCTCCATATTGGCGAAGAAAGCCTTGTCGCGCTTCTTGTTCTCTTGCCGGTAGTCCTTCAGAGCCTTCTTGAAGAATCTGGTCTTCGACTTGCCCTTGTTGAAGGAAGAGCTGTCGTGCTTGCTGGAGTCATGGAAGCTGCCACCGGTGCCCTTCTTGTGTCCATTGCGCTTGGGGCAGTCGGCGATGAAGTGTCCTGGATCACCACACTCAAAGCATCCGGATTTTGTGCCGTGTCTTTTGAACATTCTCTTGTCATAGACACGACGCACCCGATTGTTAAAAAGACACAAATCATCATCACCCAACAAATCTAGCTGGTCCTCAGTGATAGACGTCAAACAGAACCCAACACAACTCACAGAAGAGGAATCAACAGAAGGTGTAGCAAGGGCCAGAGATTTTGATCCAGAACCAGTGAGATTTGATCTCAGCTGGAGATCAACCTCAGTAGCCTTCAGTTTGCTAAACAACTCAGAAATGGTCAAGGTATCATAAGAAGTACTCTCAATGATAGAAGATACCTTGATCTCCCAGATCTTTGGGTCCAAGGTATGGAGAACCTTGAGCGCCTGCTCATGATCTGAGACTAACTGAGCACCCTCAGCCTTGTTGTCCCGAAGCTTGTTTATGATCGACTGAAAACTTCCAAACAAAGCCTCAACAGATTCACCCGGCTTCTGTGTGAAATTCTCATATTCACGCCGGTAGGTCTGATAGAGCCGAGCCTTGACCTGTGCTGTTCCCTCATGGTGTGCCTTGAGGGTAGCCCAGATCTCTCTCGCAGTGGAGAGATGGTTCACACGCTCAAACTCAGTGGGACCTAAACCAGAGAAAAGAATGTTCACAGCCTTACTGTTGCTCAGATGCTGAGCAATGATACCAGCAGTACCATGCTTAGCGACTGGCAATATGACAAACGTGGTGTGAACGCAAATGTCCCAAATGTCCGAACCCTGGCTCATGAGATAGGCTCGCATGCGAGTCTTCCAATAGTTATAGCCATAGGCTTCCAAGGACGGGACCTTGCCAGGAGAAGTCATGATCACTACTGGGGTTTAGAACCGGTTAAGGTACGGAAAAACCCTAACAGGCTCTGATACCACTTGTAGGACCGAAAGTAGCGACCAGAGGGGGGGTGAATGGGCGCCTAAAAAATTCTTTCGAATCAATGACCTGCTCCCCAAACCCAACGCACCACAAAAGATGCCTATAGTGTCGAAGCCTGCTCCAAAGTCTGCGGATTCGAAGCCTGCGGATTCTAAGCCTGCAGATTCGAAGTCTGCTAATTCGAAGTCTGCAGATTCGAAGTATGCAGATTCGAAGTATGCAGATTCGAAACTGCAGATTCGAAGTATGCAGATTTGAAGCCTGCAGATTCGAAGTATGCAGATTCGAAGCCTGCAGATTCGAAGTATGCAGATTCGAAGTATGTAGATTTGAAGCCTGCAGATTCGAAGTATGCAGATTCGAAGCCTGCAGATTCGAAGTATGCAGATTCGAAGCCTGCAGATTCGAAGTATGCAGATTCGAAGTATGCAGATTCGAAGCCTGCAGATTCGAAGTCTGCTGATTCGAAGCCTGCAGATTCGAAGTCTGCTAGTTCGAAGCCTGCAGATTCGAAGCCTGCAGATTCGAAGTCTGCTGATTCGAAGTCTGCAGATTCGAAGCCTGCAGATTCGAAGTTTGCTGATTCGAAGTCTGCAGATTCGAAGTCTGCAGATTCGAAGCCTGCTTCACAGAGTTGGACTTCACACAAGAAAAGGGACTTTGGCCCTGTCAACTCGATCAAAAAGCTACGCAGTAAAAAGCAAGCTATAGTACCAGTGTACTATTGCTACAGAGAAGTAGTACTACTTGCAATAGCAAGAACTAGTACTACTTGCGTGAAGAACAGAAGCAACAGAAGCACCAAAACTCAGGAATAAATTTTTTGTGCACAACAAAATGAAACAGCAGAGCTAATAATGAGATGCTACACATGAAGCAGAAGGAATAGAATCATCCAAAACAGGGAACAAACAGGATGAACAGCAGCAAGCAGCCTGGCGGCGCACACACAGGAGAGAGAAACTTCAGGAAGCAAAAGTGACCCAATAGATTGAAAAGTGAATTCTGGAAGGGTAGTCCAACCCTAGGGATTGGGGCCCTATTTATAGGCTGCCCAATGGCCTAGAATATTCCACCAGCCCCTTAGGGTTTTTACAGACGCTAAAATAAAGGAAAAGACTCAACTGCCCTTAGGAATTTTTACAGACACGACTGACTGACTGTGGGCCTAGAGATACAGATGAATTATCCGGAAGCTAAGCTTTCGTAGCGACTACGACTTCTCTTCTGGACAGTCTGATACAAGATCAACGGTTGTCAGTTTTGCGCCGAAACTGACAAAGCCTCCACCGACTTTGCACCAGGTACCCGGATTGGGCCGGCCCGATTCCGCAGCTCTCTCAGCCTGGCAATCACTCACCACCCGTGTACCTGAGTCAATCTGTTGGCGTAAAAGATTACGCTAACAGGTTTCTGTAGATTAGAAACTAACAAACGAAGTGTTTGCGAAGTGAACTGTTCTAAGCCTCCGAAAGGATAATAACTTAGAATAGTTCGAATGTGTGTATTGAATAACTTGTATTCGGTCCCTATTACAGGGTGAAATGGGGGGTATTTATAGGCCCAAATATTAAGGAAAAGACCTATTTACCCCTCTATTACAACCGACATAGAGGAAACTATTCGGTACCCTTGATAGGGCTAAAATGGTAAAAGACTAATCTAATGATATAAAAGATAAATCTTCCATCTTAGCTGGCAATAAAGATCTCGAAAAGCCTTAGTTCGAAGATGTACTCCGAACCAATGCCTATATTCGTACTTCGAGCTTGACTCAGGGTATCTTCGAAGATGAACGTCTGGAAACCTCCGAATCTGCTATCTGCCTTTATGCTGTTTCGGCAATAACCCTGAAGATGAGATACTTTCCCCCAACACAATCCTAGTCAACAGCCTAGTGGGTCTTCTGCTGCTCCTGGCCCATGTACCCTGATTAGGCCAGCCTGACTTCGCAGCCTCCTCTGCCTGACAGTCGCTTGCTGCCCGTGTACCTGAGTCACACGCGGCCCATGAAACAACAGATCTCCTTTCTTCTTCTGTCCTCTTTGACTATCGTTGATAATGACTCATCACATCTGGAGCCATGAGGCCCACGCTATTCAGCATGGCTCCTCACTTGCGATTTTCTATGGATAGAAAACAGATCCAATCTATTTTCCCACCATGTATCACCATACATGAGGGATCTAGATTGAACACTATGCACGTAGGGTCTGATACCACTGTTGGGCACTGGGGAAGCTATGCTAGCCAGCAATTTCAAAAAATTTCCCCAAAGCTCAAGAACCATGCGCGTCAGGGATCATAAATCAGTACCTTCTAGCACAAGATGTGCTAGTTGCAGCGGAAGAAGATGTTGGAGAAGCGCATCCTCGCCTGTCCTTGCCTTGCTCCGGCCGTTCCCCGATGATCCAATCGACAACGACGAAGACGTTGTTCACGTGAAGAAACCCATGAGAGCCGCTATTGGAGCAACGCCTCCATGGTATCAACATGAACAAGGTCAATGACACCTTTCTCATATTGATACCGCAAAAAGTGAAAGCGCACATCAATGTGTTTGGTTTTTGAATGGAGACATGGGTTTTTCCCTACACTAATTGCACTGGTGCTGTCGCAAAACAAAGGAACTCTGGTAGGAAAGAACAACCCAAAATCTCGCAGAGTGGAAATCATCCAAACCAACTGTGAGCAGTAGCTGGCAGCAGCTACATACTCAGCCTCAGTGGTCGAAAGAGCAACTCCAGATTGCTTTCGAGAAGACCAAGAGACAAGAGAAGAACCAAGAAACTGGCAAGTACCGAAAGTCGACTTGCGATCCAACCGGCACCCACCAAAGTCAGCGTCCGAAAAGCCAGATAAATCAAGAGATGATGATGCTGAATAATAAAGACCAAGATCAGGCGCATAAGTGAGATACCTGAAGATGCGCTTGACAGCTTGCCGATGAGACGCGCGTGGTGAAGACTGGAAGCACGCGCACAGTCCCACAATGAACTGTATGTCTGGCCTCGTTGCCGTCAACTACAGCAGCAAACCGATAATCCCTCGAAATTCTCTCTCGTTGACCTTGACGCCGCTCTCGTCCTTGTCCAAGCCCCTAGATGTGCCCATTGGGGTCATCTGAGGCTTCAGCTCTCCACCAAAGTCGAATTTCTTCAACATGTCCCGAGTGTACTTACCCTAGTGGATGAAAGTGCCGTCCTTGGACTGCTTGATCTGGAGCCCTAGGAAGTACTTGAGCTCACCCATGAGGCTCATTTCAAAATCACTGTGCATCTGCTCAGAAAACATGGACACAAGATCATTAGTAGTACTGCCAAAGATAATATCGTCCACGTAAATCTGAGCGACCAAGAAATCTGTAGCATCTCTGAGCAGGAAAAGAGTTTTATCCACCGAACCCATCACAAAGCCCTTCCCCAACAAAAATTGCTTCAACCGGTCATACCAAGCCTGGGGGCTTGCTTCAACCCGTATAAAGCTTTCTACAGCTTAAAAATATGTCGAGGAAACTTAGGGTTCTCAAAACCGGGGGGCTGCCTAACATAAACCTCCTCCTCTATGTACCCGTTCAGAAAAGCACTCTTGACGTCCATTTGAAAAAGCTTAAAACCCTTCGAAGCAGCAAAAGCTAAGAGAATGCGAATGGACTCAAGACGGGCAACAGGGGCGAAGGTTTCTTCAAAATCAATACCCTCCTTCTGGCAAAAACCCTGGGCAACTAGTCGAGCTTTGTTGCGCACCACAACCCCATCTTCACCTTGCTTGTTCTTGAACACCCACTTGGTGCCTATGGGGTTGCATCCGGGTGGCAGCTCAACCAGTGTCCAAACCCGATTGCGGACAAAATTCTCAAGCTCTTCTTGCATGGCATTAATCCAATTAGAATCAGAAAGAGCATGAGAAACGTCTCTGGGCTCAAAGGATGCAACAAAAGCAGATTCAGCAAACACAACAAGAGAGTTACCAGATGAACGCAAAGTTCTCTCAGTTAAATCACCGATGATGAGCTCTGAGGGGTGATCACGCTGAACTGCTCGGGTTCCCTGGTGATCTGAAGTCACCTCACAGGAGTCAGCAGCTGGCACCTCTAGACTCGACTGAGGGGGCTCGATCGAAGTGGAAGAAGTGATCAGAGTTCCGCCCTCATCTTCAGTCAAAGTCTCAGAAGGTGTGGGCTCTGCAGGTGGTGCAGAAGGCCCACCCTCATTAGCGGCTGGAGTATCATCATCTTCCTCGAAGATGGACTCTCCGAGCTCACCATCTGAAGGCTCAAAAGAAGGAGTCAAAGAAGGCAAGGACTCATCAAATGAAACCTCACAAGTCTCGACAAGCAGCTGGGATTCGAGGTTCCAAACATGGAAGCCTCGAGAATGTAAAGCATAGCCAAGAAAAACACCGTCCCAGCAACGAGACTCAAACTTGTCCAAATGCCCTCCCTTCTTGAGCACAAAGCACTTGCAGCCAAACGCTCGCAAGTGGCTCACCTTGGGCTGTCTGCCAAACCGCAACTCGTACGAGGTCTTACCTAGGTAAGCTCTAAGAAAAATGCGGTTGGCCAGATAGCAAGCCGTGTTCATGGCTTCAGCCCAAAAATGCCTAGGAGTCCTGTGCTCATCTAGCATTGTCCTGGACATCTCGACTAGCGTGCGGTTCTTTCATTCCACAACGCCGTTCTGTGGGGGAGTGTAAGGAGAAGAAAACTGGTGGTCCAGACCCTGATCACTACAGAAGCTGACAAACTGAGAGTTCTTAAACTCAGAGCCGTTGTCGGAGCGAATTGCTTGCATCCGACCATTGTTCTCATTCTTCAGCTTCAAAATCAGGTCATGAACAAACTGAAACGTTTCATCCTTAGACTCCAAATAGAAAACGCACGAGAATCAAGAAAAATCGTCAACAATGACAAGTGCGTACCACTTCCCACCGACTGAACGTACCCGAGCTAGACCAACAGTGTCCAAGTGTAACAGCTCGCCCGGATATGAAGTCATCACCTGAGTCACAAGTGAGTGAGAAGCAGCAACCATTTTCCCATGACAACAAGGATGGCAAACTAAATCCTTCTCCATCTTAAGCTTGGGCAATCCTCGGATGAGGTCCATAGAGCTCAACCTAACTAGCAAATCAAAACTCAAATGACCTAACCTCCTATGCCACTTCCAGAGCTCAGAGGAGGATCCAGCAATCAAACAGCGAGAAGGGCCAAAAGAACTAGAGAAGTCAATTCGAAAAACTTTACCGAATGGTAAGATCTGGCAAATCAAAGACCCTCTAGAATCAACCACAGAAGAGTTGCCCTTCTTAAACCGCACTTCCAAACCATCCTCAAGAAGTTGCGAAACAGAAATCAAATTGAAGTTCAAATTCTTAACCAAAGCAACATTCTTCAAAGAGAAATGATCTGAAATGCGAATTGAGCCAATGCCACTTACTTTCCCTTGACCACTGTTCCCGAATGTGATGTACTCTTTGGAGCTCGAGGGAGTGAGACTGGAGAACCATCTGCGATGTCCCGTCATGTGGCGAGAGCATCCTGAGTCCATGATCCAAACGTCCTCCAGTCCCCGATCCTGCACAATCAGTGACTGTAAGTGGGAGCAAATGGTCCGGCACCGGGTTTAGCAAAAGAGATAAACCAGTGTCGAGCCATCTGCTCAAAAGACGGAAAGCAGAAATCATCAGAAAAGTTTGGACCAAAACGTGGCTCAAAGCGCGGTCCTTGGTTCTGCCTAAAACCTCAGCTACGAGGTCCAGGACCGTAGCCAAAATGGTCTGGAGCTCTGCCGGAACGGACACCACCAACTGGAGCACGGGCAAGAAAGCTATCTCCTCTACCACCACCTACACGACGCGGCCTGGCCTCCAGCCTCTCCCCGCATCGAGGAACATGCAGTCTACCACCCTGCTGGTAGAACTGCTCCTGACCACCATGGTCTATCTCTGCTCTCTCAACCCGCTTCCTCCTGAAGCAAAACTCCGCAAGATGCCTGTCTCTCTGACAATACTCACAATGATAGGTGGGCTTCTTGGGGTGCGATTGAGACTTGGGATTCTTGGGCTTGGTGGTGTTAGGTATAGTCTTCTTGGGTTGAGATCGAGGGTCCAGGAAGAGAGTCTAGAGAAGAGTGGAGGTGTTTGGGCTTTGGAACCTAGATAGGCTTCTTGGGTGGAGCTTTGGGTGGTTCATGAATCACTCCATCCTTTGGCTGACAAGCCTGGGAGGACTCAGTGGAGTGAGTCTTAGGGTATCTCTGCTCAGGAGTCATTTTACTCCACTCCACTGCCCGGCTAATGGCACTCTCAAAGTCAGCCTTGGTGTAGGTGTAACCTACCCCAAACCCATCCTGCCTCTTGAACTACTGGATCATCATGCCGAGCTGTGGCTCTCTGGCACTGATCCAACTCAGGATAGAACGGAGGTAAAAGTTCTCATTCTGAGAATCAGCTAGCTCCTCTCTCAAGGAAGCTAGAACCTCCACCTGAGACAAACAGGTCTCACACTCACTCTCTACTTGGACAAACTTTTCGGCTTTCAGCTTGATCAATTTCATTCTAAGAGACAAATAGTTCTCACAGACAGTGGGTGGAACTGATAGTGTCTCGAGCTCTAGCCTAGTCTGCGCAAGCTCAGCTCTGAACCTCTCCAAATCACCCAAATGCTCATCGCCCTTAGATTTCAGCTCAGCTAAGGCAGCTAGATTAGATGGGCAATCAACACAGGGTGCGATGACAGTGGCTTGAGCATCTTTCAGCTCCAGCTGAGCGCTTTCAAGCTCAGTGGCCAAAGCGTCCCTCTCATCAACCCTTTCTGTGTACTTGGACTTCAAAGTCGACAAGTCACACAGAAGCACCTCACACTTCGAGCACTCACTGCTATCACCCAAGAAAGGGGAAGAAGATAGACTCTCAATTCTGCCGTTGGCTATGGCAAGCTCACTCTCTAACTCATCTATCCTCTTCTTGGCCCCCCTAAGCAGTTTTTCCCGATATTTCAACTCCTGACGATTGCTTTCAAGTAAATCAACGATTTCGCGTTCATAGGATGATACCTTTTCGTTGTCGTCGTCGGAGTCGTCGGAGGAGCTCTTTTCTTCCTTATCCCCAAGAGCCATTGAGCAGAAGCTCTTGCGGGATCTTCGGCGCTGGTGTGAGTGGCTCTTCGGTCTGTCCCCGAAAGCCATGAAGCAGAGGCCCGCCGGATCATCCTTGTCCTTCCCCTTCTTGATGACGATCTCCTCATCGCTTGAGCTTGATGAAGAGGAAGAAGACGTGGACTGCTTGGAGTAGCTCTTCTCCATATTGGCGAAGAAAGCCTTGTCGCGCTTCTTGTTCTCTCGCCGGTAGTCCTTCAGGGCCTTGTTGAAGAATCTGGTCTTCGGCTTGCCCTTGTTGAAGGAAGAGCTGTCGTGCTTGCTAGAGTCATGGAAGCTGCCACCGGTGCCCTTCTTGTGTCCATTGCGCTTGGGGCAGTCGGCGATGAAGTGTCCTGGATCACCACACTCAAAGCATCCGGATTTTGTGCCGTGTCTTTTGAACATTCTCTTGTCATAGACACGACGCACTCGGTTGTTAAAAAGACACAAATCATCATCACCCAACAACTCTAGCTGGTCCTCAGTGATAGACGTCAAACAGAACCCAACACAACTCACAGAAGAGGGATCAACAGAAGGTGTAGCAAGGGCCAGAGATTTTGATCCAGAACCAGTGAGATTTGATCTCAGCTGGAGATCAACCTCAGTAGCCTTCAGCTTGCTAAACAACTCATAAATGGTCAAGGTATCATAAGAAGTACTCTCAATGATAGAAGATACCTTGATCTCCCAGATCTTTGGGTCCAAGGTATGGAGAACCTTGAGCGCCTGCTCATGATCTGAGACTAACTGAGCACCCTCAGCCTTGTTGTCCCGAAGCTTGTTTATGATCGACTGAAAACTTCCAAACAAAGCCTCAACAGATTCACTCGGCTTCTGTGTGAAATTCTCATATTCACGCCGGTAGGTCTGATAGAGCCGAGCCTTGACCTGTGCTGTTCCCTCATGGTGTGCCTTGAGGGTAGCCCAGATCTCTCTCGTAGTGGAGAGATGGTTCACACGCTCAAACTCAGTGGGACCTAAACCAGAGAAAAGAATGTTCACAGCCTTACTGTTGCTCAGATGCTGAGCAATGATACCAGCAGTACCATGCTTAGCGACTGGCAATATGACAAACGTGGTGTGAACGCAAATGTCCCAAATGTCCGAACCCTGGCTCATGAGATAGGCTCGCATGCGAGTCTTCCAATAGTTATAGCCATAGGCTTCCAAGGACGGGACCTTGCCAGGAGAAGTCATGATCACTACTGGGTTTAGAACTGGTTAAGGTACGGAAAAACCCTAACAGGCTCTGATACCACTTGTAGGACCGAAAGTAGCGACCAGAGGGGGGGTGAATGGGCGCCTAAAAAATTCTTTTGAATCAATGACCTGCTCCCCAAACCCAACACACCTCAAAAGATGCCTATAGTGTCGAAGCCTGCTTCAAAGTCTGCGGATTTGAAGCCTGCGGATTCTAAGCCTGCAGATTCGAAGTCTGCTAATTCGAAGCCTGCAGATTCGAAGTATGCAGATTCGAAGTATGCAGATTCGAAACTGCAGATTCGAAGTATGCAGATTTGAAGCCTGCAGATTCGAAGTATGCAGATTCGAAGCCTGCAGATTCGAAGTATGCAGATTCGGAGTATGTAGATTCGAAGCCTGCAGATTCGAAGTATGCAGATTCGAAGCCTGCAGATTCGAAGTATGCAGATTCGAAGCCTGCAGATTCGAAGTATGCAGATTCGAAGTATGCAGATTCGAAGCCTGCAGATTCGAAGTCTGCTGATTCGAAGCCTGCAGATTCGAAGTCTGCTAGTTCGAAGTCTGCAGATTCGAAGCCTGCAGATTCGAAGTCTGCTGATTCGAAGTCTGCAGATTCAAAGCCTGCAGATTCGAAGTCTGCTGATTCGAAGTCTGCAGATTCGAAGTCTGCAGATTCGAAGCCTGCTTCACAGAGTTGGACTTCACACAAGAAAAGGGACTTTGGCCCTGTCAACTCGATCAAAAAGCTACGCAGTAAAAAGCAAGCTATAGTACCAGTGTACTATTGCTACAGAGAAGTAGTACTACTTGCAATAGCAAGAACTAGTACTACTTGCGTGAAGAACAGAAGCAACAGAAGCACCAAAACTCAGGAATAAATTTTTTGTGCACAACAAAATGAAACAGCAGAGCTAATAATGAGATGCTACACATGAAGCAGAAGGAATAGAATCATCCAAAACAGGGAACAAACAGGATGAACAGCAGCAAGCAGCCTGGCGGCGCACACACAGGAGAGAGAAACTTCAGGAAGCAAAAGTGACCCAATAGATTGAAAAGTGAATTCTGGAAGGGTAGTCCAACCCTAGGGATTGGGGCCCTATTTATAGGCTGCCCAATGGCCTAGAATATTCCACCAGCCCCTTAGGGTTTTTACAGACGCTAAAATAAAGGAAAAGACTCAACTGCCCTTAGGAATTTTTACAGACACGACTGACTGACTGTGGGCCTAGAGATACAGATGAATTATCCGGAAGCTAAGCTTTCGTAGCGACTACGACTTCTCTTCTGGACAGTCTGATACAAGATCAACGGTTGTCAGTTTTGCGCCGAAACTGACAAAGCGTCCACCGACTTTGCACCAGGTACCCGGATTGGGCCGGCCCGATTCCGCAGCTCTCTCAGCCTGGCAATCACTCACCACCCGTGTACCTGAGTCAATCTGTTGGCGTAAAAGATTACGCTAACATGTTTCTGTAGATTAGAAACTAACAAACGAAGTGTTTGCGAAGTGAACTGTTCTAAGCCTCCGAAAGGATAATAACTTAGAATAGTTCGAATGCGTGTATTGAATAACTTGTATTCGGTCCCTATTACTGGGTGAAATGGGGGGTATTTATAGGCCCAAATATTAAGGAAAAGACCTATTTACCCCTCTATTACAACCGACATAGAGGAAACTATTCGGTACCCTTGATAGGGCTAAAATGGTAAAAGACTAATCTAATGATATAAAAGATAAATCTTCCATCTTAGCTGGCAATAAAGATCTCGAAAAGCCTTAGTTCGAAGATGTACTCCGAACCAATGCCTATATTCGTACTTCGAGCTTGACTCAGGGTATCTTCGAAGATGAACGTCTGGAAACCTCCGAATCTGCTATCTGCCTTTATGCTGTTTCGGCAATAACCCTGAAGATGAGATACTTTCCCCCAACACAATCCTAGTCAACAGCCTAGTGGGTCTTCTGCTGCTCCTGGCCCATGTACCCTGATTAGGCCAGCCTGACTTCGCAGCCTCCTCTGCCTGACAGTCGCTTGCTGCCCGTGTACCTGAGTCACACGCGGCCCATGAAACAACGGATCTCCTTTCCTCTTCTGTCCTCTTTGACTATCGTTGATAATGACTCATCACATCTGGAGTCATGAGGCCCACGCTATTCAGCATGGCTCCTCACTTGCGATTTTCTATGGATAGAAAACAGATCCAATCTATTTTCCCACCATGTATCACCATACATGAGGGATCTAGATTGAACACTATGCACGTAGGGTCTGATACCACTGTTGGGGAATGGGGAAGCTATGCTAGCCAGCAATTTCAAAAAATTTCCCCAAAGCTCAAGAACCATGCGCGTCAGGGATCATAAATCAGTACCTTCTAGCACAAGACGTGCTAGTTGCAGCGGAAGAAGATGTTGGAGAAGCGCATCCTCGCCTGTCCTTGCCTTGCTCCGGCCGTTCCCCGATGATCCAATCGACAACGACGAAGACGTTGTTCACGTGAAGAAACCCATGAGAGCCGCTATTGGAGCAACGCCTCCATGGTATCCACATGTACAGGGATGAGATCTTTCCCACGCTTGCGTGCTAGCACTGCACGTGAGAAATGGGAGATTTCTCAATCTCAACTCTTGAAATCAAGAAAGGGAGGATATGAGTTCTTAGTGGTTAGGGTTTATTTCTGATCTAAACTATTAATAACGTCATCTCCAAGACCTCCTCCTCTCTTTATATAGAGGTGAGAGCCCTGGTCTCCAACAATATGAGACCTAATAGATCCAATCTATTATGCCCACCTCAGAACTTCTGATCCCTAGATCAGAACTTCCGATCAGGGCTCTCGGACTACAATTCCATGTATCATAAGAACTTTCAATACCTCCTATCGGAACTTCCGATCAGTGCAATTTTTCTCGATACGCATCGGAACTTCCAATTTCAACTCTCTGTCTCTAAATTAGAAATTATCGGTACTTCCGATCCCATATCTGAACTTATTATTTGAGATCTCTGTTTCGTAAACAATAAATTATAGCAACTTTTGATACCATATCGGAACTTCCGATTTAAGTTCTATGTTTGCAATTCAGAAAATAATAACTCTGCTGTCTGGTTGTATTTCTTTCTCTGGAGAAAAAGGTGTCTGTACAATACGAGGGGAATGTATTTATAGGAGAGGTCACCGTGGGGCAAGTACCCTTTTAACTCGGAGTTACATTCATCATTACAGACCTTGTATCCCTACCTTAGTAGAGATATGTAACACCCCAGAAATTAAAAAGATTAAAATAAAAGAAAAATATTATTTAAATCATTTCTGGATTTATTATTAAAAGAAAATTCACAAAAGAACCCAAATAAAACCAAACAAGGAGAAATACTCAAAAACTGGACTTGAAAAATTTATGAGATGAACTAGAGACCAAAATATAATTTTAGGAATTTTTACAAATTTTTATCAACAGTGATTCAACCCTTAATCAAATAAATGAATTACTGGAATTATTTTAAATCAGAAAACATATTAAAACCTTAACGGGCCTCAACCTCCAAACCACCCCGAGCCCGGCCCAATCCATGCGATAGCCACTGACTTGTGGGACCCGCCTGTCGGCGCGTTCCCCCGCTTCCCTCTCTCTCACCGCGCCCCGCCTGACCCCACACGACAGTCTCACACCTCCGCCTCCCTCTCTCTGACCACCGTGGCCCGCCTGTCGGCCCTTCCTTTTCTGTTTAGCCCGCTGACAGGTGGGGGCCACCTGTCAGATGCTTCGTCTCCGATGGAAGGGGATCGCCCCCTTCCTTTCTCCCGGCGATCTCCTTCTGCTTCTCGCCGCCGGCAACCCGCGATCGCCCGGATCACCCCCGGATCGCCTCCCCCGCATGCCACCGCCTTCTTTCCATCCATAGCAACGCGTTTTTACGCTTTAGGAAAGCTACCCGGAGCTTTTGGAAAGGGATCGCCGGAGCTCACGGGAGCCCTCGGTTCCCTGCCATCCAGTTGCCGGCGACCCCCCTATAAATACCCCCACGGCCACCGCCCTCAACCACACCGCCTAAGCCCAAGCTAGAGCACTCCAGAACGCCCCCTCTCGGTTTTAGCTCTTCGGCTCTGCTTCAACTCCGGCCGCCGCTCGCCGTCGATCCCGGCCTCCTCCGCCCTAGCCACCGCCCCCATCGGGTCCGTCGTCGACAACCCCACCTCGTCCACCCCTCCGTTGGCCGTGGACACCGCCGGACCGCCGTCGCCGTCGAGCACCCGTACGCCCTCCGTCGTCTACGCTCGCCGCCGGTCACCTCCAAGCCCCCATCATCGCCGCCGAAGGTATCATCGTGACCCCCTTACTCCCCGCGTTCCATTTTTGGCCCTGGCTAGGCCCCTAGGCCCTCGCCGTCGCCGCCGTGGCCGCACCCGAGCCCGCCGTCGCCGAAGACGAAGGGTGCGAGGCCCCCTTACGAACGTGTCGTGCCGGATTAGATCCTGGCCGCACAATCGCGAACGAAGGGCACAGATTAAATCCCTTCGGGATTGACCCATAGATCTGGTCAAAGGGGTACGGGGCGATCGCAACCGTCGATCGTTACTTGAACCCGAGGATCGATCTGGTGCGTCCACGCGTACCCCTTCGCTACGATTTAATCTCAGCCGTCCATTTCCACTTAACCCATCCCGCCTCGCATCTGACCGCCAGATCCAGATCCGACGGCTCTGGATCGGCCGGTCCACGCGCACAGTAGCGCGGCCCACCATGGGCTTGGCTCACCGTGGACCAGAGGCTGATTTCTGGTTTTAAATAAAATTCAGAAAATAGTTTAAACTTCAAAAATTCATATCTTGCTCAAATTAACTCCAAATTTCACCATTCAAATTTTGTTAAAACCAGAATATTATTCTCTACACATTAATGCCATAAAAACAGTATGTTTCTGTGACCCAAAATATTATTAATAAATAAATGAATAAAAATCCCTTAGGGTTAAAATTAATAATACAGAAAATAAATAAGGAAAAATCCTAATAAGTTAAACTTTACTGTTTTATACAAAACTTCAGAAGAATAAAATATTACTTCACATAAAAACACCCACAAATATGTATGATTATGTTTGGTGATGTTTTATTGAATGTGTTGTTTATTTATTTTTCCGTATCGAGAAGACTACGAGTTCGTCGAGGAGCAGGAGTTCTACCCCGAGGTTCCTCCATCCCCTTTTGCTAATCAAGGCAAGTCATCGACCCTTCTGTGGAAACAGTTGATCATAATTGAGCCCAGGTTTTAATAAATTATCGCTATAACCCATAGGTTAATATTGCATTAGACCAATGATCAAGCCTTACACTTATATTTATTAGATCCCTGTCCTTGTGTGCAAACCCAAGCCATGCTTATTGAGCCTTAACTCCTTGTCACTCTACTATAAAAATATTAGCTAGTGCCCAATGTACCGGCACAACTGCTATAGGTTAAAAAGAACGAGTCGTAGATAGCTGGATTCTGTATATGAATTTCCCTGTTATTCTCGACTCTGGACTCTGTTGGAGTTGGCTAGGTTATAAGTATGGTGGGTTCCGGGTGCAAGCTCGGGCACTGGTTTGTCGCACCCGGGGCACTATAAGGACCGGTCTGCGGGATCTGTTGCAAAGCACTTCCGTACCAACCACAAGTCTAATGGGTAAGTCCTAACTGGAAGTATGGAATGCTCCGGCTCGATGCACCATAGAGGAGGGGGCAAGGGGCTCGCCTGCGGGCGACTTGTACCGACGAGGCTCAAGGGGGGGTATGGTGGGGCTCCGATGCGTCGGGACACCATATGAAACCCATAAGAGGGTGCTATTGAGTCGGGGAGGACTATATGGAAAGTTTTGGCACGAGTTCCCGTGAAATGGGTCATCTCGTTACACTTTGGTGTAAGTGATGAGTGCGTGCCTTGTGGGTACAGTGGTACATCTCTGATCAGAGTAATTTAATCTTTTCGAAAAGCCGAGCCCACGGTCAAGGGCGGGTTGTGTGACTACTCGCAGTTAGTTTACAATTGTTTGAATGCTCAAGTTATTCATGGCACGTAAGGACTGTTGAGCGAGGTGGGGCTGACTGTACCCCTCGAGTTAGAAGATGATGATGCACACAGACATGTTTACTTTTCCGTACTAATAACTTGCTCACATTTAAAGCTTTACAATTATGCTGCTTCCGCAAAACTAGCCACTATCTCCCTTGTTATTACCCTGCATTATATCTGCATTCGGTGGCTTGCTGAGTACATCTGTACTCACCCCGTTGACTTACACCATCAGAGCCAGTCTACTACGAGGAGGATGAAGGTCTGGAGTAGCGACCCAGTCAAGGCGAGACTGGAAGGAGGCGTTCATCTAGGACCCTTATTTTATTAGTTTCTCTTCATCTTTATTCACTTTTGTATTAATGCGGTCTACGAACCATGAATGATTGCCCGTATTGTATGTGGTCGCATGATGAACGTCTTGTTTTATTGATTTTCTATGGAATTTCAATAAAGTCCTGATTTATTAAATCGGGGCGCGACAAGATGGTATCAGAGCCGACTTGACTGTAGGAAGCCAAACAGACCTGACCTTAGGACTTATACTTACTATATTTTCTTACAAACACTGCTTATCCTCTCATCTTCCGAAGTTTACACAAAAATTTTCTCTCTTTTGTAGATGCCGGTTCATACCATGAATGGGAACCTTCGTGACGAGGCCGGATTCATTCGCGAGCTACGTATGCTCGTCAGTTTCCTCGGATTCGAGCATGAGCCGATGTACCATGGAGTCTTCCCCGACGAGGAAGAGAGCTTCTGCGAAGTCACCGTCGTCGTCCAGCCCTCCCCTCAGACAGCTCACACTTACCGCGGAGGAGGACCTACCTTCCTGGTCGCCAGCCAGCGCACCGCTCTCCAGGCACTCACGGAGCTCCGGATGATCTACGACAGCGAGCTCTACGACACGGACTTTCGCTTCGTGCCTCTTCGCACCCCAGGGAGTCCACACAGTGTCTTCGTCAGCACACTCTCCCAGCGCCATTCTGCGATTGGTCATACCATGCGCTTGTTGGAGGCCATGGATGATCTCCATTACGAGGCACTGCAGGACGCCAATGGACAGCGCGACACCATCAGCTTCTACCGACACTCTTCCGAGGATCTGAACCGCGAGAACGGAGAGCTTCGTCGCCGCATCCAGCAGGGACATCGTTTGGTTGCCGAGGCAGAGGAACTACGGCGCCAAAATGAGCTCCTTCGGCAGCGTGTCGCCACCAACCCACAGCTCTGCTACCAGATCGAGGAGTTGAAGAAGGACATAGAGGAGATCGCGCCTCTTCCGCCTCGCAGGAAGAAACCCCTTCAGATCCCCACTGTGAGGCCCAAGAGGATCTCCCGCAGCGCACCACCCGCCGGACCGTCTAGCTCCTCGACCCCGACCACCTCCCACGAGCCCGAGATCGAGCCGTCCCCCGAGCTACCATAGACGTAGTTTACGATTGATTGTTATTTTCAGTTTTGCTTGATTGTATTAGCATTCATGTCAAAACATAAGGCATGAATGAAGAATTAAATAAATGTAACCGCAAGAACGGTATTTTTTGAAATAAAGTATGAAGAAGTTCACTAAAATAGATGTGTCTACTTTGAAAACTCCAGGATGACCAACACTCAGGGTTCAGACGCTCCTCAGAACGGAGGAGAGAGTGGCAACTTGCCACAGTGGGGAGCCACCGGGCAAAGGCAAGCCCCGGTCGCTAACCACCCCACACTGGCTGAAATGATGGCCACCCAAAACCAGTTGGTTGCTGCCCTACTGAATCAGATGCAGCAGCAGCAGCAGATGCAGGAGCAGCAGGCTCATCTTTTCCGCCTCCACCAACAGCCCGAGCTGCCCAGACCCGCCACACCAGCTCCCACTCCCGCGTCCCAGCTTTCGGAGTTCCTCCGAGTCCGTCCCCCGACCTTCTCAAGCACCACCAACCCCATGGAGGCCGGGGATTGGTTGCGAGCTATCGAGAAGAAGCTCGATCTGCTGACCTGCACCGAGCAGGAGAGGGTGGCCTTCGCCACCCACCAGCTTCATGGTCCCGCCGCAGAATGGTGGGACAATCATCGTGAGACTCTGCCCGAGGGCCACGCCCCTACTTGGGTAGAGTTCTCGGCCGCCTTTCGTGCCGCCCACATCCCCGACGGTATCATCGCCCAGAAGCAACAAGAGTTCCGAGATCTGTAGCAGGGGAGCAGGTCTGTTACAGAATACCTGCACGAGTTCAACCGTCTGGCCAGGTACGCACCTGAGGAGGTCCGTACTGACGCGGCTAGACAGGCCAAGTTCCTCCGGGGACTGAAGGATGAGCTGTCTCTACAGCTTATCTCCGGAGATTTCGCCAACTTCCAAAAGTTGGTGAACAAGGCTATCATGCAGGAGACCCAGCAGAACAAGGTCGACCTGAAGAAGAAGCGAATGATTGCCTTCAGGCAAAACCAAGGCATGGCCCAAAGACCCCGTTTTGCTCCACCTCCACCAGCACAGCAGTACCACCCCCGCTCAGTGTATCGTCCGGCGCCACTAGCCGCCAATGCCGGAGCCAGCCAACCCCGTCCCGCTCCCGCCGCACCAACCGTCCCAGCTGCCCCGGCCAAGAAGCCGGAAGTTTTGAGAGACAGGCATGGCAAGCCTGTGGTATGATTCAACTTCCGCCAGGAGGGACACTACTCCCATCAGTGCCCTCATCCCAAGCGTGCTCAAGGCGTCGCCTCCAACCCCGCCGTCCGCGCCAAGGTGAACCACGTCACCGCCGAGGAAGCCCAGGCCGCCCCGGAGATTGTCATGGGTAAGTTTATGGTTCATTCATCGCTTGCAGTGGTATTATTTGACACCGGAGCTACCCACTCCTTTATATCAACTGCTTTTGTGGAAAATAATGCCCTGGACATAAGTGAACTACCCAGGCCAGTATTAATAGCTACCCCGGGCAAGCAAACCCTCGCCTGTTCCTTTAGTCCAAGGGTATGGGTAGAAATCCAAGGCACGATGTTTTGGGTCGACCCCATTCTAATAGAATGCCAAGGTTTGGATCTCATTTTAGGGATGGATTGGCTAAATAAACACCAAGGTGTAATAGAATGTGCCCAGAGAAAAGTGACTGTGACTAATGAAGAAGGGACTATAGTCACATTCCAGATGCCCAGCATGAAGGCCGGAAGGACAAGACTACATCAGATTACCTTGGAAAAGATACCAGTAGTCAGTGAATACCCGGACGTATTCCCAGAGGATCTACCAGGGATGCCACCCAAGAGGGACATCGAGTTCAGGATTGACTTGGTGCCCGGAACCACCCCTATCTACAAGCGACCATACCGGATGGCCGCCAACGAATTGGCTGAGATGAAGCAGCAATTGGAGGATCTTGAAAAGAAAGGTTATATCAGACCAAGTACGTCGCCATGGGGTGCTCCCGTCATCTTCGTCGAGAAGAAAGAAGACAAGGCAAAGCGTATGTGTGTGGATTATCGCGCATTGAATGAAGTAACAATCAAGAATAAGTACCCGTTGCCTCGGATCGATGATCTCTTCGACCAGCTAAAAGGGGCTACAGTATTCTCAAAGATCGACTTGCGTTCTGGTTATCATCAGTTAAGGATCGGAGAGGAGGACATACCCAAGACTACCTTCACCACCCGTTATGGATTATATGAGTGCACGGTTATGTCCTTTGGATTGACCAACGCCCCTGCATTCTTCATGAATATGATGAATAAAGTGTTCATGGAGTATTTGGACAAGTTCATCGTGGTCTTCATAGACGACATCCTCATTTACTCCAAGGACCAGAAAGAGCACGAGGCTCACCTCCGGTTAACCTTAGGAAAGCTAAGGGAACATCAATTGTATGCCAAGTACAGCAAATGCAAGTTTTGGACGGCAGAAGTAAAGTTCCTTGGACACATCATCTCTGCGCAAGGAATCGCAGTAGACCCTGCCACCGTAGAAGCAGTTACGGATTGGCTGCCACCCACGAACGTATCTGAGATACGAAGTTTTCTGGGTTTGGCCGGATATTATCGGAGATTCATCGAGAATTTTTCTAAGATAGCCAAGCCAATGACCAAGTTGTTGCAGAAAGGAGAGAAGTTTGAATGGACTCCGGAATGCGAGGAAAGTTTCCGCACTCTCAAGACCCGTTTGGTGTCTGCACCCATACTGACCCTACCCGATATCCGGAAGGACTTCCATGTCTATTGCGACGCATCTCGCCAAGGATTGGGATGTGTTCTTATGCAAGACGGGAAAGTTGTCTCGTATGCCTCCCGTCAGTTGAGACCTCATGAGTTGAATTATCCGACCCATGATTTGGAATTAGCCGCCGTGGTGCACGCCCTTAAGATTTGGAGGCACTATTTGGTTGGAAATCGATGTGAGATCTTTACGGATCACAAGAGCTTGAGGTACATCTTCACACAGCCAGACCTTAACTCGAGGCAAAGACGATGGTTGGAACTAATCAAGGACTATGACTTAGGTATTCACTACCACCCTGGAAAAGCAAATGTGGTAGCTGATGCATTAAGTCGCAAAGGATATTGCACAGCCATGATGATTCAAGAACACACACCCTTGTTATGTAGAGAGATGGAAAAACTGAATCTTGGATTGACCACCAGGGCATATCTAGCCACCTTGGAAACCCAGCCTATTCTATTTGAGCAGATCCGTGAAGCTCAGTTGGAGGACCCGAATATAGCTGCCATTAGGAAAAACATGAGGCAAGGAAAAGCCCCCGGATTTTCAGAAGACGAAAACGGCACAATATGGTTTGGAACTCGGATATGTGTACCGGATAAACCGGAGATAAAGACCCTTATCCTAAGAGAAGCCCATGAAACGTTGTACTCAATCCATCCCGGCAGTACCAGGATGTACCAGGATCTGAAAGAGCGTTATTGGTGGGTCAGCATGAAAAGAGAGATTGCCCAATTCGTCGCCGAATGTGACACCTGTAGAAGAGTAAAAGCTGAACATCAGAGACCTGTGGGATTGTTACAACCACTTAAAGTGCCTGAATGGAAGTGGGAAGAAATCGGTATGGATTTCATCACCGGACTACCGAAGACCCAACTTGGGTATGATTCTATTTGGGTGATCATCGATCGGCTTACAAAAGTGGCTCATTTCATAGCCGTCAAAACAACCTTTAGTGGCCCTAAGCTTGCAGAGCTATATATGGCCCGGATCGTATGTCTTCATGGAGTGCCTAAGAAGATAGTGTCTGACCGAGGAAGTCAGTTTACCTCTCGTTTCTGGAAGAACCTTCAAGAGGAGATAGGCACGAGATTGAATTTCAGTACCGCCTACCATCCTCAGACAGATGGACAAACAAAGAGGGTGAATCAGATACTGGAGGATATGCTTCGAGCATGTGTCTTGGATTTTGGAGCCACTTGGGACAAGAGCTTGCCGTACGCTGAGTTTTCGTACAACAACAGCTATCAAGCCAGCCTTCAGATGTCTCCCTTTGAAGCACTATATGGACGTAAGTGCAGAACGCCTCTACTTTGGGACCAAACCGGTGAATCCCAAGTATTCGGAACAGACATTCTTCGTGAAGCTGAAGAGAAAGTACGGATCATCAGAGACCGACTCAAGACAGCCCAATCACGACAGAAGAGCTACACAGACAATCGTCGCCGAGACCTAGCCTTTGAAGAAGGAGATCATGTCTACCTACGAGTTACGCCTCTCTGTGGTACTCAACGGTTTAACATGAGAGGAAAGTTGGCCCCTCGATATGTTGGACCATTCCCCATTATCCGACGCCAAGGCGAAGTAGCTTATCAGTTGGAACTACCACCCTCATTGACTGGAGTGCATGATGTGTTCCACGTATCTCAACTCAAGAAGTGTCTCCGCGTCCCCACAAAGCAAGTGGATCTTCAGCAGTTGGATGTCCAAGAAGATCTGACCTATGTGGAAAAGCCGGTCAAGATATTGGAAGTCAAAGAAAGGACCACCAGGAGTCGAGTAATCCGCTTCTGCAAAGTGCAGTGGAGCAATTATCCGGTAGAGGAAGCTACATGGGAAAAAGAAGATGAACTCAAGGCACAGCATCCTGAGCTATTCGAGGATGGATCCGAATCTCGAGGACGAGATTCTCTGTAAGGGGGATAGGATTGTAACACCCCAGAAATTAAAAAGATTAAAATAAAAGAAAAATATTATTTAAATCATTTCTGGATTTATTATTAAAAGAAAATTCACAAAAGAACCCAAATAAAACTAAACAGGGAGAAATACTCAAAAAATGGACTTGAAAAATTTATGAGATGAACTAGAGACCAAAATATAATTTTAGGAATTTTTACAAATTTTTATCAACAGTGATTCAACCCTTAATCAAATAAATGAATTACTGGAATTATTTTAAATCAGAAAACATATTAAAACCTTAACGGGCCTCAACCTCCAAACCACCCCGAGCCCGACCCAATCCATGCGATAGCCACTGACATGTGGGACCCGCCTGTCGGCGCGTTCCCCCGCTTCCCTCTCTCCCACCGCGCCCCGCCTGACCCCACACGACAGTCTCACACCTCCGCCTCCCTCTCTCCGACCACCGTGGCCCGCCTGTCGGCCCTTCCTTTTCTTTTTCGCCCGCTGACAGGTGGGGGCCACCTGTCAGATGCTTCGTCTCCGATGGAAGGGGATCGCCCCCTTCCTTTCTCCCGGCGATCTCCTTCTGCTTCTCGCCGTCGGCAACCCGCGATCGCCCGGATCACCCCCGGATCGCCTCCCCCGCATGCCACCGCCTCCTTTCCATCCATAGCAACGCGTTTTTACGCTTTAGGAAAGCTACCCGGAGCTTTTGGAAAGGGATCGCCGGAGCTCACGGGAGCCCTCGGTTCCCTGCCATCCAGTTGCCAGCGACCCCCCTATAAATACCCCCACAGCCACCGCCCTCAACCACACCGCCTAAGCCCAAGCTAGAGCACTCCAGAACGCCCCCTCTCGGTTTTAGCTCTTCGGCTCTGCTTCAACTCCGGCCGCCGCTCGCCGTCGATCCCTGCCTCCTCCGCCCTAGCCACCGCCCCCATCGGGTCCGTCGTCGACCACCCCACCTCGTCCACCCCTCCGTTGGCCGTGGACACCGCCGGACCGCCGTCGCCGTCGAGCACCCGTACGCCCTCCGTCGTCTACGCTCGCCGCCGGTCACCTCCAAGCCCCCATCATCGCCGCCGAAGGTATCATCGTGACCCCCTTACTCCCCGCGTTCCATTTTTGGCCCTGGCTAGGCCCCTAGGCCCTTGCCGTCGCCGCCGTGGCCGCACCCGAGCCCGCCGTCGCCGAAGACGAAGGGTGCGAGGCCCCCTTACGAACGTGCCGTGCCGGATTAGATCCTGGCCGCACAATCGCGAACGAAGGGCACAGATTAAATCCCTTCGCCCGTAGATCTGGTCAAAGGTGTACGGGGCGATCGCAGCCGTCGATCGTTACTTGAACCCCAGGATCGATCTGGTGCGTCCACGCGTACCCCTTCGCTACGATTTAATCTCAGCCATCCATTTCCACTTAACCCATCCCGCCTCGCATCTGACCGCCAGATCCAGATCCGACGGCTCTGGATCGGCCGGTCCACGCGCACAGTAGCGCGGCCCACCGTGGGCTTGGCTCACCGTGGACCAGAGGCTGATTTCTGGTTTTAAATAAAATTCAGAAAATAGTTTAAACTTCAAAAATTCATATCTTGCTCAAATTAACTCCAAATTTCACCATTCAAATTTTGTTAAAACCAGAATATTATTCTCTACACATTAATGCCATAAAAACAATATGTTTCTGTGACCCAAAATATTATTAATAAATAAATGAATAAAAATCCCTTAGGGTTAAAATTAATAATACAGAAAATAAATAAGGAAAAATCCTAATAAGTTAAACTTTACTGTTTTATACAAAACTTCAGAAGAATAAAATATTACTTCACATAAAAACACCCACAAATATGTATGATTATGTTTGGTGATGTTTTATTGAATGTGTTGTTTATTTATTTTTCCGTATCGAGAAGACTACGAGTTCGTCGAGGAGCAGGAGTTCTACCCCGAGGTTCCTCCATCCCCTTTTGCTAATCAAGGCAAGTCATCGACCCTTCTGTGGAAACAGTTGATCATAATTGAGCCCAGGTTTTAATAAATTATCGCTATAACCCATAGGTTAATATTGCATTAGACCAATGATCAAGCCTTACACTTATATTTATTAGATCCCTGTCCTTGTGTGCAAACCCAAGCCATGCTTATTGAGCCTTAACTCCTTGTCACTCTACTATAAAAATATTAGCTAGTGCCCAATGTACCGGCACAACTGCTATAGGTTAAAAAGAACGAGTCGTAGATAGCTGGATTCTGTATATGAATTTCCCTGTTATTCTCGTCTCTGGACTCTGTTGGAGTTGGCTAGGTTATAAGTATGGTGGGTTCCGGGTGCAAGCTCGGGCACTGGTTTGTCACACCCGGGGCACTATAAGGACCGGTCTGCGGGATCTGTTGCAAAGCACTTCCGTACCAACCACAAGTCTAATGGGTAAGTCCTAACTGGAAGTATGGAATGCTCCGGCTCGATGCACCATAGAGGAGGGGGCAAGGGGCTAGCCTACGGGCGACTTGTACCGACGAGGCTCAAGGGGGGGTATGGTGGGGCTCCGATGCGTCGGGACACCATATGAAACCCATAAGAGGGTGCTATTGAGTCGGGGAGGACTATATGGAAAGTTTTGGCACGAGTTCCCGTGAAATGGGTCATCTCGTTACACTTTGGTGTAAGTGATGAGTGCGTGCCTTGTGGGTACAGTGCTACATCTCTGATCAGAGTAATTTAATCTTTTCGAAAAGCCGAGCCCACGGTCAAGGGCGGGTTGTGTGACTACTCGCAGTTAGTTTACAATTGTTTGAATGTTCAAGTTATTCATGGCACGTAAGGACTGTTGAGCGAGGTGGGGCTGACTGTACCCGTCGAGTTAGAAGATGATGATGCACACACACATGTTTACTTTTCCGTACTAATAACTTGCTCACATTTAAAGCTTTACAATTATGCTGCTTCCGCAAAACTAGCCACTATCTCCCTTGTTATTACCCTGCATTATATCTGCATTCGGTGGCTTGCTGAGTACATCTGTACTCACCCCGTTGACTTACACCATCAGAGCCAGTCTACTACGAGGAGGATGAAGGTCTGGAGTAGCGACCCAGTCAAGGCGAGACTGGAAGGAGGCGTTCATCTAGGACCCTTATTTTATTAGTTTCTCTTCATCTTTATTCACTTTTGTATTAATGCGGTCTACGAACCGTGAATGATTGCCCATATTGTACGTGGTCGCATGATGAACGTCTTGTTTTATTGATTTTCTATGGAATTTCAATAAAGTCCTGATTTATTAAATCGGGGCGCGACAAGATATGACGGTACTAGTTTTATACACCTGTCTGAGTTGGGCTAACGTCTGGTTGGAGTGACGGCGCATGTATGGCCCGGACGTATGCTTAGTCATGACCTGATTACTACAGGGCCCTCATGTCCCATTCAACAGGAGTCACCCAATACTATAGATGTCACATCTTTACTTTAGTGATTGTCTTCTAGAGACCATAGAAGTCCGAAGGGTCTTGCACCGAACCTCCGGTAGGGGCTGTCTTCGGGGAGGTCTTCATCTAGTTCCTGATGGGGCTTCCTGCACGGCTTCCCTCGGCATGCCTATGGAGGCCTCGGACCCTCATGGGGGTTCCCGTTTGGTGGAGGGCGCTTTCCATATTCTGAGGACTACCGCCCTACGGTACGATATCCGATGCCAAGGGGCTCTACATGCGCAGGCTTCATAGCCTACCTCGGGATTCGTGATCCTACCTTTACTGCTAACGAGATTATTTCCCCCCAACAAGTATATATTTATGTATATGATAAATACAAGCTAAAGTTGATGATATACAAGAAGCTAAGAATCATGAAGAACAATGTGATTTATATTATTGATTATATGTTTATAATCAAGTGGAAGATTAATGATGAATATGGTTCATATATGCTTGCTAAAGTCGATAGCTGACAAGAATATGAGTATCATGAAGCATAAGGTGATTTATATCCTTGATTAACGAGGATTGAGTGAACATTAAAGATATAGGATACAAAGTGGTTTTCTATGGCAAGACGGTGAAGGGCAAGTGATACTCGGCTTCGAGGGACCATGCAAGGGTGAAGAGAAAGTAGACACTTGGCGTCGAATGACCAATATGATGGTGAAGAGTGAGTATAAGATTTGCGCCGATGAACCATGTAAGTACATAAGAAACTATAGGTGATCTGCATCAATTATTCAAAGAATACAAGAAGTGATCAAGAGAAGAGCAAGTTCAGACTTTATGTGTTAAAGGATGTCGAGCGGCTTGATTATATGGAAGCATCCACACTTCATATGTTGACCTACACCAAGCCAAAATTCAAATTGAACATTTCTCAAGGAAAAGGTATAAATGTTTTGGTACTAACATGTTTAACTAGTCTTATGTAGGTCAATAGTCCATGTGATAAAATGATTTCAACTTTGTCATCCCGCAAAAGTCAAGAATCAAGATGGTGTGAGGGTGTTCCTATTATTATAAATCTTTTATACTTCCATTTGAGTATAGAAATGCCATACTATTAAGATGGATACAAAGTTGATGTTCTTGTATATGTATCAGTGCTCAAAGTGATTTATTCCATTATTGTTGTAGCAATTTTGTTAGCTACAGCACAGGTTTTGTGTGTGTGTACATGGTGTAGAATGAACATCGAAGAGTTCTCTAAGAGGGAGAAAGGATTTATACTGTTTCGGACCTCCCCTAAGGGATAATAGCCCTACGTCCAGTTTATGGTGGATTTGGCATGGTATGCCTCAGTATGGAATAGTAAGCTCCAGAGTCTCATGACCCTGGAGAAGGTACCTTGCTACAAGGGCTTGGCCCTGCTTTTATAGGCACACAGGCCTTAAGGAAAAGACCAAAAAGCCCTCTATGAGCCCTAGGCTCATAGGGGTAAAAAGGGAAAAAAGAGCTAGCTACAGTACAAAAGTGCTTTACAGCTTTACAGACGTGTCAATCAACATCATACTTTGACCAGCTAAGCGACATACCAGGGGCGGAGGGGCCCCCGGTATGGCCTCTATACTGTAGCGAGGTGTAGATATTTATTAGGTTCGGAGTAGGGGCTGGAGATCCTGGCGTAGGCTACGAAGAAGGCTTCGAAGTACACTCCGAAGGGGGCCTCGAAGCATACTCCGAACGGGGCTCCGAACGGAGGTCTCAGAGACTTGGCTTTGAACTAGCCGGACAGGGTCCGGAGGCTTGCTCTGAGGAGCTTCAAAGAAGGGGGCTCGAAGGCTATCCCAGGACAGGGTCCGAAGGTTAACCCCGAGCAAGGCTCGGAGGTTAACCTTGAACCGGGCTCAACTGGTTCCGAGGCCAGCCCGAGACAGCTTCTGGCTGCCGTCAGGGAGTCTTGGGGGCTTCGTTCCGGAGGGTTCCGAAGGACCTCGCTCCAGGGGGCTTCGACGGGGCCCGGGGGCTTCGCCCTTGCAAGCTCCGGGACAAACCTTGAGACTTGGGAATAGCTTCTTGGAGAGGAAATAGGCTTCAACAGTATTGGGCTCTGGGCCGAAGGCGGCCGGAAGCTGACGTCATTTGGTCCCTGTTCAAGGGAAATATATTGCGCCAATAGTAGCCCCTCGCGTGCAGGCCTTCAGGACGAAGGGGTGCGCGCGCCATTGGGACAAATGACCTGAAAATTACAACTTCGGACAAACATGCCTTCGGAGCTTGGACCGAAGGTAACCTCGAAAACCACAGGTAATAAATGCATGCGCCAGCTGTCAGAGCGACCTCGGGGAGCCCGAACGGCTCCACAACGGTTAGAAAAATTACTGTTACCCTGCGCTGGGCCGCTTTGCCTTCGCTGTAGGCCCACTCGGCAGTGGGTTCGGCCCACGACCGTCGGAATTCTTACCGCCTATAAATAGGGGTTTACCGCGTGTGGCTTCGGCACGCTCTCATTTGCTTCCTTCTCATCGCCTTACAACCTTCGCTCTCCTCTCCTCCTTGGCTTCGCGTGGAGTGCCCTTCGCTAGCTTCTAGCCCCTCGTGCCGAAGTCCCACCAAAATGCCGAAGGCAGTGGCGAAGCCTTTGGTCTTGGGCTCGAGCTCGGGCTCCGCCCAAGTGCAGGCAGCGGCGGCTGCGGCAACGAAGCCTGCACCCAGGCGGCTAGGGCCGAGGGACCTTCGGACGCCCTTCGACAAATTTGAGCAGACGCTGGAGATGAGGGCCTCGATTTCTACGGAGGAGTCAGTTCGGAGGGCCTACGAAGGGAGGATTGTGCCGAAGATCCAACTAAGGGTCCTAGAGAAGTCAGAGGCCATGCCGAGGCCCCGCGCTGATGAAGTGGTTGTGTTCGAGGCCTTCCTCGAAGCCGGCCTCGGGCTGCCAGCAGTCGGGATGTTGAGCGAAGTCTTGAGGGCTTACAACCTCGAGCTTCCTCAACTCTCGCCCAATGCCGTGGCGAGGCTTGCTGTCTTCGAATGGGCCATGAGGGCCGAAGGCTGCGAGGGCCGCGCGGACGTCTTCGTCGCCCTTCACGACGCCAACTGACAGCCGAAGCCGAGGGAGGGGACAGACCACGTCAAGAGGGCGCTGGCCTTCAGCAGCGCAAACTTCTAGCTCCGGAGGGAGTTCCAGGATGCCTTCCCGGCGGGGGCTGCGAACAACAAGTGGTACTCGAAGTGGGATCAGGAATGGTTCTATGCCTCCGTCGGCGCGAACTCTCCCCTTCGGAGTACAAACGCCCACATCCTATACCGACGCGAAGGGGTGGTGAAGACCAGCGAGGACACCCTTCGCTCGAGGATCTTGCTTCTTCGGAGGGTGGCGGCGAAGATGAGCATGAGGGACCTCGCAGAGGAGTTCATCACCCTCCGACTCAGCCCCCTCGCATGCTCTTGGCCAGAGGGGCTCTTCCAGGCTTCGGGCCAAGGGGAACTTCGCGAGTTGGCCTTCAACAGCTTCTGTATGGCTTCAACTCTTTTCACTTTCATACTTCGCAAAACTTCACTCTGACTTGACCTTTTATGAAGCCCACCTCGAAATGAGGACTCCGGAGGAGGCCATTGCGGCGGCGGAGCGCGTCGTTGGGACTCCGACACCTGAGGAGCAAGCCCAGCGCCTCGCTCTGGTGGGGTCTTGGGAGCATTGGAACAGGGTCTGGACCGCGCTTGGCCTCGAGGTGTTCCCTGCTCTGCCAGACTTCTCCCACCTCACAACTTCGTCGGCCGGAGCCAAGAGGAAGAGGGGGGATGACGACGAGCTTGGGACTTCGAGGGAGCGGTCGGAGGTCCCTTCGACCGAAGCCTCTACCCCGGAGGAGGCAGGGGTGGAGCCCACAAGTGCTCCGACTACCAAGGCAGTGAGGCCTTCGACAACAACGACTTCGGCGGCGGAGGCCAACGAGCTCACCCCAGCCATCAAGACCACAGAAGCCTTGACAGCGACAACTTCGGGCGCGAGGGCCGACACGCCACTCTCGCAGTGAAGGGATTGGGGGGCACACATCGCCCCTCCTTCCTTTGAGGACATTTCTGACGAAGGTAAACTCTTTTAACATGCTTCTCTTCAGTACGCAGATCTTGACTTGGTATTTTTTGCAGAGGAGGACGCCGGTGCGAGGCCCGTCATGGCGAAGCCTGCAGGTGAAGCCGGATCGAAGCCTGCCGCGACGAAGCCAACAGAGGCTTCGGGCAGCAGCAGTGGCAGCGGCAGCGACTCAGAGTCCGAGAGCACTTCGTCCGAAGAAGGAGGCAGCGGCGGCGGCGAAGGGAACCTTCGAAGCAACGAGGAGGTCGACGTGGTGGGCCTAAACCCTGCTTCGCCGAAGCCTGCGTAGGTGGCCGTGGCAGAGGAGATGGTCCATCCCTTCCGGCCGAAGGGTACCGTGACGGAGGTGGCAATCAATAGCTTCCGCGAGAGCTGCGCAGCTGCGGAGGCAGGGGACTTAGTGGCTCAACTTAGCCACTTGAACCCCACGGAGCTCTTCATCAGCGCGAACGAAGCCCTCGTGCGGGTGAGCGGAGCCCTTTGCATCCTTCAAACTATATTTTGGCCTTCGATCAATACTTATGATTTCTTGAATTCTTGCAGGCCTTCGCACTGAACGCAGCAGCTTCGACTTCTGCAGACAGGCGGATGGAGCAACTGTCAGAGGAGAAAAAGGCCCTTCGATGCCAAGTCTCGGTGGAAACTGAGAAGCGAAGGCGGGCTGAGGCTTCGGCTGCTGAGGCAAAGGTGGCAAAGGCTGAGGCCGACAAGGCTAAGGAAGCCTTGGCCTCGGAGATGGTTCGGCTCCGCGCGGAGCTCAAGGCTTCGAAGGACGCCGAGGCTCGGTAGGCGAAGGAGAACGCTTCACTCCGAGGACGGGCTCAGAAGCTTGAAGACTTCGTCGTGTACAACCTTGGCTAAGCCACCCAAAGCCTGACCGATGTCCTTGAGCAAATAGGGACCGAATGCCGGGCTCCGGACTTCGGCGACCAGGACCCAATTGGGGACCGCGTCGATTTCTTGAAGACGGTGGCTTCGACGGCGGAGCAATCACTGAAGGGCTTCGCCCTCATGGCCGGCCGAGTCGCGGGCCAAGGGGTGTTGCACATGCTTCATGAAGCGGGGTGCAACCACCTCCAAGCAGCATCCTCCGTGACCCCGGTGGCCTTCGGGGGCCAGCACTTGGTGACGCCTCCTCCGGACGTCCGCAGAGCCTGGCAGTGGCTGCAGGAGCCTTGGAAGGAACAAGGTTGCGAAGCAGTCCTCGACCTCCAGAAGGCCCTACGACTTCGCCGATCCAAAGCTCTTGCCCTGCCGGACAGGACTTCGACATCGACACCTTCGCCTCCGAAGGTGTAGATCTCCTTAGGCTTCTTTGTAACACTTAGCTGCAGGCTTGTACAAACTTTATCAGCTTATTAATATGAATACGGGGGTTTTTTATACCTGCCCAGGCTCAGCCTTCGAATGTTGACTTCGAAGTGCTTGAGGACTCTGAAGAACTTCGACAGTTGTGGGCAGTCCTCGAAGTAGCTAGGTCCGAAGGCCCCCCTCGGTTTAAGATTCCGAGGGGGCCTAGCGGCGAAGCCATCTCCGAAGTAGCTCAGGATTTGCTAGCCGCTGTGAAGACGGAGTCCCTTCAGAGTTCTTTGTTTTTTCCTTCACGAACGGCCTTAGCAGGCGACGAAGCCTTAAACTTCTCTGCCTTCGACACGGCACCGCCCGCTTTGCTAACTCGGAGCGACCTGCAAAATGGAAGACGAGGTCTACAGGCTTCGGAGCCTGGACGAGCCGGACATGGGAGAGCAGGCTCCGACGAGGCTTCGTTCAGCCAAGGGGGCCCTGGCCGAAAGAAAGGCAAGCGAGGGTTGGGGCCTCGCACTCGATTCTTCTTAGGCTTAGATACAGACTATACGTAGTTTTGCAGTCGAAGTACACTTGTAACATACTTCCTAATTATTAATGGAGTTTATTTGTATTTGCATACTTTGTCTGTATGCTTCGCATTGTTTGATGGTTTCGAATGTTTTAGCTTGTCACGCTTGTATTGCGTATTATATCCGCACACCTCGCATACATGCTTCCCCCCTTGCTCGTGACAGCTAGGGAGTTAGCCGTTGCTGGTGCGGGCATAATAAAAAATGCGAAGGGGTGTGCCTTTTGGCGGCTTCGGATGTATGGAATTCATTGAGCGAAGGCCTCTTTTGGGCTTCGAACGCGCTAATTTGGTGCGAAGCAAGGCTTCAGCATAACCAAATTAAGCGAAGCATGCTTCGACATGCTGGGATTTGAATGCTGTGCGTGAGCAAGGCTCCGAAATGCACTTAGATTTTTTAGCAAAGTATGACTTCGACAGGCTTAGTCTTTAGCTTTGATTACATCACGCGAAGCAAGGCTTCGGTGCGTGTTTAGATAGCGAAGCAAGGCTTCTTGAACTTGGTCCTGTAGTGAAAAGGATATTTGGTGTGGATTCACCGAACCTGTCATAGTTGAGCCACCTTCGACTCTGAGCCACCTTCGACTCTGAATACTGAGAACGGATCTCAGTATTCTGGGATACCTCCAGCCGATGGCCTTCGGATCTCGGACGCATCAGGTCGATGACCTGGAGTCCTTGGACGCATTGGGCCAGTGGCCCGGAGTCCTTCTAGCCCACTGCTACGGGCCCGGAGGCACTGTGTAGCCTTCGGAGGGGTACTCCGGATTTTGTAAAGCGAAGCAAGGCTTCGAGTTTTTGGTAAGGCGAAGCATAGCTTCGGTTTTTCAATAAGATGGAGCAAAAGTTTGCATTTAAAGGCGAAGCAGGGCTTCGAATTCAAGGCGAAGCTTGGCTTCGAATATTCATCAAAGGGATTGCGAAATTGTACATCGAAGTGGTACTTCGGATAGTGGACATACCTCGTAAAGTAGCTGAAGGTTGGCCTCGTAGCCCCTGGGGCTTCGGACTTCCTTCGATGCATGAAGCGGAGCCCCTAGCTAGATGGTGAGCTCCGGTATTCGAAGGGTAAGGGAAGGCGAAGAGGGCCTTCGATCTGCACCCGAAGCCCCTTGCCGAAGGGTGCGCGAAGCAAGAAAAGCTTCGAAGCTCCCCCCTCAAGCGTACTTCGAGTTGCAGACACTAGCAGAGAACTTAGCTTTTTGTACTAGGTTACCCACAGACGGCGCCAACTGTTGTAGCAATTTTTTTAGCTACAGCACAAGTTTTGTGTGTGTGTATATGGTGTAGAATGAACCTCGAAGGGTTCTCTCAGAGGGAGAAAGGATTTATAGTGGTTCGGACCTCCCCTAAGGGATAATAGCCCTATGTCCAGTTTATGGTGGATTTGGCATGGTATGCCTCAGTATGGAATAGTAAGCTCCAGAGTCTCATGACCCTGGAGAAGGTAACTTGCTACAAGGGTTTGGCCCTACTTTTATAGGCACGCAGGCCTTAAGGAAAAGACCAAAAATCCCTCTATGAGCCCTAGGCTCATAGGGGTAAAAAGGGAAAAAAGAGCTAGCTATAGTACAAAAGTGCTTTACAGCTTTACAGACGAGTCAATCAACATCATACTTTGACCAGCTAAGCGACATACCAGGGGCGGAGGGGCCCTCGGTATGGCCTCTATACTGTAGTGAGGTGTAGATATTTATTGGGTTCGGAGTAGGGGCCAGAGCTCCTGGCTTAGGCTATGAAGGAGGCCTCGAAGCATACTCCGAACGGGGCTCCAAACTGGGCTCCGAACGGAGGTCTCGGAGACTTGGCTTTGAACTGGCCGGACAGGGTCCGGAGGCTTGCTCTGAGGAGCTTCGAAGAAGGGGGCTCGAAGGCTATCCCCGGACAGGGTCCGAAGGTTAACCCCGAGCAAGGCTCAGAGGTTAACCTTGAACCAGGCTCAGAGGCTTGTTCCGAGGCCAGCCCGACAGCTTCTGGCTGCCGTCAAGGAGTCTTGGGGGCTTCGTTCCGGAGGGTTCCGAAGGACCTTGCTCCGGGGGGCTTCGACGGGGCCCGGGGGTGTCGCGCCCCGATTTAATAAATCAGGACTTTATTGAAATTCCATAGAAAATCAATAAAACAAGACGTTCATCACACGACCACGTACAATACGGGCAATCATTCACGGTTCGTAGACCGCATTAATACAAAAGTGAATAAAGATGAAGAGAAACTAATAAAATAAGGGTCCTAGATGAACGCCTCCTTCCAGTCTCGCCTTGACTGGGTCGCTACTCCAGACCTTCATCCTCCTCATAGTAGACTGGCTCTGATGGTGTAAGTCAACGGGGTGAGTACAGGTGTACTCAGCAAGCCACCGAATGCAAGTATAGATGCAAGATAATAACAAGGGAGATAGTGGCTAGTTTAGCGGAAGCAGCATATTTGTAAAGCATTTAATGTGAGCATTTTATTTGTACGGAAAAGTAAACATGTGAATGCATCATCATCATCTTCTAACTCGAGGAGTACGCTTTACCTCCCCGCACAACAGTCCTTACATGCCATGAATAACTCATCCATTCAAACAATTGTAAACTAACTGCGAGTAGTCACACAACCCGCCCTTGACCGTGGGCTCGGCTTTTCGAAAAGATTGAATTACTCTGATCAGAGATGTACCACTGTACCCACAAGGCACGCACTCATCACCTACACCGAAGTGTAACGAGATGACCCATCACACGGGAACTCGTGCCAAAACCTTCCATATGGTCTTCCCCGACTCAACAGCACCCTCTTATAGGTTTCGTACCGTGTCTCGCCATGTCGAGTTTCCACAATACCCCCTCTTGAGCCATCGTCGGTACAAGGCACCCTGAGGGCTAGCCCCTTGCCCCCTCCACTATGGTGCCGTGAGACGGAGGGTTCCACACTTCCGGTTAGGACTTACCCATTAGACTTGTGGTTGGTACGGAAGTGCTTTGCAACAGATCCCGCAGACCGGTCCTTATAGTGCCCCGGGTGCGACATACCAAAACCCGAGCTTGCACCCGGAACCCACCATACTTATAACATACCTAACTCCAACAGAGTCCAGAGACAAGAATAACAGGGTATTTCATATACCAGAATTCATCTACTCTACGACTCATTCTTTATATCCTATAGCAGTTGTGCCGGTACATTGGGCACTAGCTAATATAATATTTGTAGAGTGACAAGGAGTTGGGGCTCAATAAGCATGGCTTGGGTTTGCACACAAGGAAGGGGATCTAATAAATATAAGTGTAGGGCTTGATGTTTGACTAATGCAATATTTATCCTAAGGGTTATAGCAATAATTTATTAAAACATGGGCTCAAATATGATCAACTGTGTCCACAAAGGTGGTCGATGACTTGCCTTGATCAGCAAAGGGTGACGGAGGAACCTCGGGGTAGAACTCCTGCTCCTCGACGAACTCGTAGTCTTCTCGATACGGGAAATAAACAATACATTCAATAAACAGATAAAATTCACCAAATAAAGGAACATACATCATTTGTGGGTGTTTTTATGTGAAGTAGTATTTTAACATTCTGAGTTTGATATAAAACAGTGAAGTCTAATATTTTAGGATTTTTTCCAATTTATTTTCTGTATTATAAATTTTAATCCTAAGGGATTTTTATTCATTTATTTAGTAATAATAATTTAAGTAACAGAAACATACTGTTTTTATTGTATTAATGTGTAGAGAATAATATTCTGGTTCTAACAAAATTTGAATGGTGAAATTTAGAGTTAATTTGAGCAAGATATGAATTTTCAAAGTTTAAATCAATTTCTGGAATTTTATTTAAACAGAAAATGGGCTCTGGTCCACGGTGAGCCAGGCCCACGGTGGACCGCGCCACTGTGGCGTGGACCGGATCAACCAGATCCGTTGGATCTTGATCCAGCGGCCAGGCGCGAGGCGGGAGGTTTAAATGAAATTGGACGGCTGTGATTAAAACGTGACAGATGGGTACACGTGGACGCACCGGATGGATCCGGGGTTTTAAGTTGCGATCAACGGCCGCGATCGCACGATACCCCTTCGATCGGATCCGAGGGCCCGGATTAAATCCCGAAGGGATTTAATCGTGGCCCTCCGATCGTGATCGGATGGCCTCGATTGCGTCCGGCACGGCACGACGTAAGGGGGCGCGTACCCCCTTCGTCTCCGGCGACGGCGGGCTCGGGTGCGGCCATGGCGGCGACGGCGAGGGCCTAGGGGCTTAGCTAGGGCTAAAAATGGAACGCGGGGAGGATGGCGATCACGACGGTACCTCGGGTGGCGACGAAGGGGGCCTGGAGGTGACCGGCGGCGAGCGTAGACGGCGAAGAGGCTTCGGGTGGTCGACGGCGACGGCGATCCGGCGGCGTCCTCGACCAACGGAGTGGATGCCGAGGTGGGGCGGTCGACGACGGACTCGACGGTGGTGGTGGCTAGGGCGGCGGGGGTCCGAGACGGCGGCGATCGCTCGCCGGAGTCGAAGGAGGGGAGGAGCTCGCAAAAAATGGCAGAGGCGCTCTGGAGGGCTAATGCTCGGGCTACGGCGGTGTGGGCGAAGGGCGGCGACCATGGGGGCTTTTATAGGGTCGTCGGCGGCGCCTAAATGGAAGGAAACCGAAGGTTTCCCTCTCCCTCCGGCGATCTCATTCCATAGGCTCCGGTTAGCTTCCATTCTCGCGAAACCGCGTCGGCCATGGATGGAAAGGGTGCGGTGGTGACCAGGGAAGGTGATCCGTGGTCGGATTGGGTGAATCGAGGTGGCCGGCGGCGAGAACCGAAGGTGATCGCCGGGAGGAAGGAAGGGGGCGATCCCCTTCCATCGGAGACGAAGGTCCTGACAGGTGGGCTCCACCTGTCAGTGAGCGAACGGGAAAGGAAAGGGCAGACAGGCGGGGCCGGGCGGTCAGTGGGCGCAAGGTGGCTGACGCGTGGGTCCAGGCGGGGCGCGGGCGGGAGGAGAGAGGGGAGGTGAGCGCCGACAGGCGGGTCCCGCTTGTCAGCGAGAGGGCGGTGATGGGCTGGGCCAAAAGGCCGCTGGAGGGAGTTTCAGGGTTTCGGCCCGTTTAGGATTAAAATTGATTTCTGATTTTAAATAATTCCAGAAAATCAATTATTTGATTAAGGGTTGAATCACTGTTGATAAAAATTTGTAAAAATTCCTGAAATTATATCTTGGTCTCTAGTTCATCTCATAAAATTTTCAAGTCCAGATTTTAAGTATTTCTCCCTGTTTGGCTTTATTTGGGCTCTTTTGGGATTTTTCCTTTAATAAGAAAGTCAGAAATGATTTAAATAATATTTTCTTTTTATTTTATTCCTTTTTAATTTCTGGGGTGTTACAGGGGGCTTCGCCCCTGCAAGCTGCGGGACAAACCTTGAGACTTGGGAACAACTTCTTGGAGAGGAAACAGGCTTCGACAGTGTTGGGCTCCGGGCCGAAGGCGGCCGGAGGCTGACGTCATTTGGTCCCTGTTCAAGGGAAATATATTGCGCCAACAATTATGAATAAGCTTTCCAAAATGTCAAGGATCATCAAAAACGGACTTTGGATTCAAAAGTTATGACTAGTTTTCTCGAGTGCTGCTAGGAATTATAGAAGTTCCAGAATTTTGGTTCGGAGCCAAAACTTCCGATTTGAGCTATTGGTTTTGGATTTATTTTTGGCCAAAACTTATAGTTTTTCTATATATTTTTCCCCCAATGGCTAGCCCGAAGGTAAGGGCTATATAAACTTTTCTTCGTCTCTTATGAGAAAGAGCTCAACGGCCCTATTTTCCCTAAGATTCAAAAGCTTGTAGAGTTCATCCTACTCCACATTTGGTTAAATCTAGTGAATATTAGTGGTATGGGTTGAAATAATTTTGCAAAATAGTGGGTGTGATTCATTTCAATACTTGAGCACTTGAGTTCATAGCAAGCAAATCCAATTTATGTTTGTTACTCTTGGAGATTAAGATCTCCTAGATGGCAAGACGTTGCTCGTGAGCAACCAAGGATTGTGATGTGCCCAGAAAAGTTTGTGAAGGTTCTACCTCACCTCTAGAAGGGAAGAGGTAACTCTAGTGAAATCCAAACTTAGTGTCGGCTAAGGCTTGGTGAGGAAAAGGGTTGAAAATGACCCAATCTATTGAGGTCCATCAACAGAGACGTAGGATCGGTGGATCTAAAGTTCAAGAAATATATACTTGTGTTCATTGTGTACTTCGTGTTGATGAGCTAGCTCATCATATTCATACATGTTTTAGCTCGATCTATGTGCTCATGCTTATTTGATTGCAATTGATGAATGTGATAGCTTCATAATACCTATTAGAACTAGCAAGAATAATTGGTTGGAACTAGAACTCATTAGATACCACTAGATTTAAAGTTTATTAGTTAATTATGTTTATTGATTATTTTAGCTCGATCACTAAATCTACCCCATGGATCTAGTTTTCCTTGCATAGAAATACTCCTAACAACTTGCTCTTACTTTCTATTCTTATAGAATTGTTATATAAATTCTTGAAGAATAGACTTTGTGCAATTCTTGCTAGCTCGAATCTTATTATTGCCCGATCTCCTAGCTATCTTAGTTTTAGAACACTTTCGTATGCAAAAGTTGTTCCTAGCCTCATTACACTCATTTCTATTCATTTACTTTGTTTGTTAGATCAAATTTCATATTTGTTAGTTTTCTGGTCAAATCAGAACTTCCGGTTCGTAACCAAAATTTTCGATCACCAAATGTTTCGCAAACCTCCGGTGACCCGGAACTTCTAGTTCCCAACTGGAACTTCTGGTCTAGGAAGTTTTGCAAACTAACCATTTTCACAATAATTTTTTCACAGCGCCTATTCACCCCTCTATAGGCGACATCTGTGTCCTTTTAGGAATAGACCTTCACAATCATAACTTTTACCAATAAATTATCTATGTTTCAACAAGACTAACTTATTGGACTCTAAGACTACCTTAAACTCGTCCTTACAGAGAACAGAACCGCTCACAAGATTTTTGTTGATAGTAGGGATATGCTGCATGTTCCTCAGCTGCACGATCTTTCCTGAAGTAAACTTCAGATCTACCGTGCTAACACCATGAACAGAAGCATGTGAGCCATTCCCCATTGGGATAGAAAAATCATGGACGACCTATTAAGAATAAAATATAGAGATGTCAACAAACACATGAACATTGGCTCACGTATCAAACCACTAGTTAGTAGTTTGAAATACTGAAAGCACAATAGGTAGATTATCGTACCCATCCTCAGTATCTCCCATGGTCAACATGTTGACATTCTTTACTCTTTGCCCTTTGTAGTCTGCGTGATCTAGACAATCCTTGGAAAAATGTCTCAGTTCACCGCTAGTGAAGCAATTTAGCTCGGCCTTATTCTTCTTCTTCTTAAAGGTAGTGGTTTTCATAACCTTGTTAGGCTTATATTTCCCTTTGCTCTTGTTATGTGGGGATTTCTACACCAAGTTAGCACTAGACTATCCCTCGCCTCCTTTCTCAGCAGCGTCTTTTGCCCGAGCTTTCTCTTTGACATCAAGATACACTATCAAGTTTTCAATTGATATTTCATGTCTCTGATGTTTTATAGTAGTGGTGAAGTTCCTCCATGAAGAAGGTAACTTTGCAATTATGCATCCAACCAAAAATTTGTCCGGTAGAAGACACTTAATGAGGTCATATTCCTTTACAATACACATGACCTCATGAGCTTGTTCCACCACAAAATTACTTTTCACCATCCTATAGTCATGAAAGCTCTCCATTAGGTATAGTTCGCTGTTTGCATCTGATGCATCATATTTTGCAACTAGATCATCCCAAAACTCTTTCACATCTATCACAATGATATAAACATCACACAGACGGTCAGAAAAGCATGCCTAGAATGCATCACATGAAGAGATTATTGGTCTCAACGATTTTCTTTTACTCATCAACAGAAATTTCACCCTCGGGTTTGCCTAGTTTCGCTTCCCATACATTTATAGTAGTAAGCCGGAGACAGACCTTTGATTGCCAACTCTTAAAATGCACACCAGAAAAAATTTCTAGCCTCAGTGCATTTACAAAACTAGCCATTGAATAAATTATAGATTACCTATAATAAGGTTTTTGGATTGTCGGAATATTAAGTAATTGTATGATTAATTTCTAAAATAGATAAATCATGGCATCCATAAGAACTAGCATGAACAAATATATCATACTAGTATACATAAACACAACAACCATGTATTCACAAAACATGATCAGAAACCGTACAAAAATGTAGCACATGTATTGTACAGTAGCTGAAGACGAATCTGCGATCAGTGCAGGAGTGCTCCTATTGGTGTCGGATCGCAGTACTCGATAGCGACCGACAGTAGATATGGACAAAAAGCGTGTCGTGGTCATGTTCATGAGCAGTCGTATGGAGCACTTCCCAAAAACCTTATTCGTCCTCTCCTAGTGCAGGATCACAAGGACGAGAGGTTCTGGCAACTTGCTCTCCTGTTCGTCGGTGCATGTCGGTGGGCGAGATGAGGTAGATTATGATAGCAGCATGGTAGAGAGAAAGAGATAGCTAGAACCATAGCTCGGTTCTTGGTTCTAATATAATCTATTGTATTCGCTCACTCTTGGAACTGGCCAAATTGATGGATATTTATATGGGAACAACCAGATCTCATGTCGCGATCATGATCTAAATAAATTTGGTTTCCATATCCCGTAAATTGCGCCAGGTTCCCAAAGAATCAGAACAACAAAAGGAAAGAACGTGTCTCTACAAGGCAGGGAATCAGATTTCAGTGAACACAACGTCTGGCTTGAAAAGCTGAACCCCGACTCCCTAGTCCCTGTCTTGAGTCAATGTAGCTTTCACTTCCTACAATCTCTGAATAAAACCGTCTTTGTATATTATATATACTTAAACTGTTCATGTAAACATCTTCCTCGAATGGTACACTATGGGAAAACTCAACTTCGCTAAGTGTCAAAAACTTTTGTCGAGAGCATTCTTTCGAACACTTGTTAAAGATGGGTTTGCTGAGTATTTTTTTAAATAAAAATCTGCAAACCCGAAAAAAAATTTGAGAACCTTGTTTCGACCGTATGTGATATTTCCAATTTGATTTTATCTTAAAAATTTTATACACTCAAAATACAACATATATTATCCCACGTAAAATTCTACATTTTTTTTGTTCAGTTTGCTATTTTTAATTCATTAAGTATGGTTTTGGAATTTAAATTGAAATAGGCGAAAATTGAACTACAAGTGACTAAAATATTGAACAAAAAATTATAGAAAAATCATATTCATATTTTTAGTATATTTTGAGTCCTTATGTACTAAATTTAAAGAAATTTTGAAAAATCTAGGTTGCGAGACTCTATCGGCAACATGGAGCTTCCTGGTTTTTTAATTCTAAAAAATCAAAGAAAGTCTAAAAACATGAGACTTATTATGGTGTTATGACATGACATATAGATGTTGTGATAAAACTTAAAGATGTTTTGAGAATGTTGTCACATTGGTTATTAAGAAACTGGAGATTCTTCGAGATAGGATTAGGGTTGAGAGAAGGAATGTGATATGTTTGAAAGCAAATTGATGATTAAATTTTTGTTTGAACTTGAAACTTTTCTCCAATCTAAATGAAATATGTTTTGTCATATAAAAATTTGATATTTTTTGAGTTAGTATACTATTTTTAATTCATTAAGTGTGTTTCTAACATATAAATTGAAATATGTCACATTTGAACTACAAGTGCATGAAATAATAAATAAATAATTACAAAAATACATATTCATGTTATTAAGTCCATTTTAGACCTTACGCACTAAATTTGAAAATATTTCAGAAAAACTAAAGTTCTTTGAAAAGCATAAAAATATTTGTCGAGTGCCAGAGTTAAAACAATGTTTGTGTTGACACGGAAACGTGCCCCGCACTTGGGTCAGTTCGATGATCCAAAAGTGTGCGGATACTTAGGGACAAGCCTAAGCGTGACACAACAACGACGTCGTGTTCCGACTACCCTTAGTCATTATAAGGGGGTGGAGTCGCCAGGCAATCAGATCACACAAAATAATCCAATTAGCCGAAAGAAATATATTAGACAGAATAAAACCAGAAAACTGGTCGAAGCATGTCTGTTTCGAAGTATGGTGTGAAGGGGGTCGTCGAAGTATACCTTTGGTGTCTAGTGCGAAGTGTCCCGCCGAAGGGTACCTTCGGTGTCCGGACTGATCTGGTCGAACATGAACTTCGAACGGATCCGGGCACGACAATCACCTCCGAACTGTGGGGTTCGGCACGAAGTCCCTGATATAGTGAGGTACAAAATAATGACTCGAACGACGTGCACGGGCGTGACTTCGTCTAGAGCGGAGTGCGAACATGGCGAAGCCTATCGTGACAAAGTGTGCTCGCGAAGTGTGTGGTCAAAGCAGAAGTTCCGATGAAGGGTGTTCTGGAAACCTCCGAAACCGATCTCTCGGCTCTAGAAACCTCTGGCGAAGTAGCTCCGAACATGAAAACCTTTAACAGAGAGGATTCAAAGTACTAATTCGGTCCGAGGACCGAATTTTGCTAAGTGTTGCACTAGTAGCGAAGGTAGCAATCTGTTACGCAGATTAGCGGATACTTCACAGGCGAAGTAACAAGGCGATAGCAATCTATTACGTGGATTAACAAATACTTCACAAGCGAAGTAACAAGGATTACCATTGTTCCGAAGTGGCCGGTGGAGGGCTTCTTTGAAAACCCACGAAGAGGTAGAGAAAAGTAAAGGTAAATAAATGTGATCAAAGCTAGGGCTTTGTGTTTGATTTGTGTTGGGGGCCCTCTAAGCTGGCCTCGCCTCTCTATTTATAGGGGCCATACTTCTGATCTAATTTGCTATAATTCAGCTTGGATAGAGATAAAAACTTAGTCGGAATTGTATCCAACTTTGTCTCTACCGAACTGGGCTTCGGCCAAGCCCGTCGAAGCCTGCTCCTCGGGCCGAAGCTTCGGCGGCGTGGGCCTCCGAAGGCTTCCTGGCCGAAGTACGTGGGCTGGCCAGAGGCTTTCAGAGCCCATATCCCAATGGACCTTCGGTCCTGTAGGGCTTCGGCCTAACCCCGGACATGTGTATTTTTGGCCCAAATCACCAAAATTGATATTTTGACAATCTCAACCCTTGATGCCATTTTTTGCTATCAACACATGCCCCCTGCCTTTTAGTGAACTGAGTGAACTAAAAGCACAACGAGCTGAAGACGATACCATCCATATCGGCTTTTCGACACCTTTCACGCTGTTTGCCATACGCTTGGGAAATACCTTTTCAAGTACCTACCATTCAAAGCTCTTCGAAACCGCTCTCCTTGCAGAGATTCCAACACGTATGCATTTCCAGGAGCGATTTCGGCTATCTTAAAAGGACCTTCCCAACTAGGTGACCATTTACCAAATTTGGGACTCTTCGTGCCTAAGGGTAAAATCATCTTCCGAACCAAATCTCCTACTTGAAACGATTTTGGTTTAACCTTTTTATTGTAGGCTTTAGCTACTCTCCTCTTATCTACCTCTATGGCTTCTAAATCCCTTAGTCTCTTATCGGTCACTTCCTCTAGATTATCCTTCAAAAGAGTTTCATACTCATTGACCGATAAGCCATCTTGTTTTAACACTCTTAAGGATCCGAGATCTACCTCTACAGGAAGAACGACTTCTTGTCCATATACCAACTCATATGTACTGACTTTGGTAGCACTGTGCTTTGCAATTCTACAAGCCCATAGCGCCTCGGAAAGCACTTCATACCACCTTTTAGGAAACTCTTCAATTTTCTTCTTAATGAGCTTAATCACGATTTTATTACTAGACTCGGCCTGACCATTGGCCTGAGGATAGTAAGGCGAAGAGTTTATCAACTTAATACCATAATATTCGGCGAACTCCCTCACTTCTCCAGAAACAAATGAACTACCTTGATCTGTGTAGTTAGAGTTTGAGGAATTCCAAATCTATGTATGATGTGCTTCAAGATAAAATTACGTACCTCATTGTGAGTCATGTTCTTGAGAGGTATGGCCTCGATCCACTTAGTGAAGTAATCCATCGCCATCAACACGAACCGATGCCCTTTTGAGGAAGGAGGGTGAATCTGGCCGATGAAGTCTAAACCCCAACCTCGAAATGGCCATGGATTGACAATAGGGTTGAGTAATGAGGCAGGAGCTAACTGAATATTGCCAAACTTCTGACATGCTTCACACCCTCTATAATACTTAAAACAATCTTCGGTCATAGTCGGCCAATAAAAACCTGCTCTTTTGAACATCCAACTCATTTTCTGGGCCGACTAATGAGTGCCACAAAGTCCTTCATGGACTTCTCCCATAGCCACCTGGGAATGTTCATGGTCTAAACACTTTAATAGTACTCCATCAATGGTTCGGCGATACAATGTGTCGTCTATCAACACGAACTTCAATGCTTGTCGCCGAACCTTCCGATCAACCCTTTGATTAGGGTCTCTCAAATACTGGATGATTGGTATTCTCCAATCGCCCTTATGGGCTTCAGAGGGTCTTGCTAGCTCACCCTCTGAAAAAATTTCTAAACTACTGACTTCGGGATGCCCCCGAGCCATTCCTGCTCCTGCCGAAGTCTGGCCGGACTGGTCATTCGGAGTGTGCTGGGCCGAAGCCCTCCGGAGGGTTGGGACTCCCGGGAGCTCTCACCGTGCGGGGACCTTCGGCTTACGGCCTCTGGCACGCTAGGTCCATCGGTGGGCAGAATACTCCGGTCCAGGGACCTAGGCGCGCAGTGGCCTTTGGCGGCCGGAGGGGTCCGACTTGGAGGGTGCGCTTGCCCACCGTCACTGGCTTCGGCAGTGAGACCAAGCATCGACTTCTCCCATATAGAAAATTTTCCTCTCCTAACTTGGTAGCCATATGCTTGCTAAGCCAAATCATTTGCGTCTGAATTGGCTTCTCTTGACACGTGAGAGATTTTGAAGTCATCAAAAGCAGCAACTATGTCTAGACACTTATCCAAGTAACTATTCAGCAAGCCATTAAAGCATTGAGCACTTTTAGCTACTTGTTGCACTACTAACAAGGAATCACCATATGCGTGGACATGTCTAGCACCTACAGATTCTAGTAATTCAAGACCTAGCAATAAAGCTTCGTATTCAGCTTGGTTATTAGTGGAAGATAATTCTAGACGGGCTGAAGTCTCAAAGTGCATTCAATTAGGTGATATGATAACCACTCCAATACCTTGGCCACTCTTGCGAGACGAACCGTCAAAATAAAGTTTCCATGGCACTACCTCAACTAGAGCAATATTGTCACTCCAGCTGACATCTATGTGGTGATCAACTATAAAGTTGGCCACAATTTGGCCTTTCATCGCTCTCAGGAGTTCGTAGTCCAAAGCGTACTCAATCAACGCGTAAGCCCATTTTCTGATTCTTCCACTTAGAATCGGCTTCTGTAACATGTGCTTTATAACATCGGTTTGGCAAATGACAACACATGTAGTAGGGAGAAGATAATGGCGTAATTTGGTGCACACGTAGTAAAGTGATAAACACAAATGTTCCACAAACGCGTACCTGGTTTCGGTGTCCAACAGGCAGCGGCTCAAGAACATGATGATGTACTCTTTTCCCTCTACCTCCTGGGTTAGCATGGCCCCAATCACGCTATCTTCAGCAGCGATGTATAGCCGAAACGGAATCCCAACTTTGGGTGCTCTCACCACAGGCGGTGATGACAAGCACTCCTTGATTTTCTCAAAGGCACTTTGCTGGCTTGCCCCCCAGGTGAACTCGGCTTCATTCTTTAGCCGGAGTATGGGGACAAAGGCATCAATCTTGCCGGACAAGTTGGATATAAAGCGACGCAAATAGTTCATCTTGCCTAGAAACTTTTGTACATCCTTTTTGCACGTCGGCGCTGCAATGTTTCTAATCTTCTCAAGACTCTTAGGATCAATTTCTATGCCTCTCTCGTGAATCATGAAACCTAAGAACTTACCCGCCAACACACCAAAAGCACACTTGAGTGGGTTCATTTTCAAACCATACTGTCGCATTCTATCAAAAGCAACCTTCAAATCGGCTAAATGATTTCCCATAGCGTCTGATTTGACTACAACATCATCGATGTAAACTTCTAGCATAACCACTAGCAAGTCATGAAAGATTAAGTTCATGGCGCGCTGATACGTGGCGCCGGCATTCTTCAAACCAAAAGTCATGACGACCCACTCGAATAAACTGACAAAACCAGGGCATCGAACGGCAGTCTTGTAGACGTACTCTTCGACCATAAAGATTTGATTATAACTAGCATTGCTATCAAGAAAACTCAATACCTTGTGTCCTGAAGCATCGTTGATTAGCATGTCGGCTATCGGCATTGGGTATTCGCCTTTTGGAGTGGCTCTGTTCAGATCTCTGAAATCAATGCATACATGTATCTTGCCGCTCCCTTTCTTCTCTATAGGCACAATGTTAGCAACCCATTCCGCATACCTGCATGGCCTAATAAACTCAGCCTTGAGTAGTCGCTCTACTTCTTTAACTTGGTCATATACGGCCGAGTTAAAGTGACGAGGAGGCTGCTTATAAGGCCTAAATCCAGACTTGATGGGTAGCCGATGCTCCACGAGCTCGCGGCTTAGCCCTGGCATCTCACTATACTCCCATGCGAAACAATCGACATACGATTACCTATGTCAACTTCCTCCAAGGGATCGGCCGACGCAAAACCTTGTCCTAATTTCTCTACTTCGCTAAAGTCTCCGATGGCTTCGGCAATACCGTCTTTGCTAGACCGATATTGCTCCACACGAGACTTTAGCCAATCTAAATTACTCTTGCTAGACATGACTATCAATACAAAAATAGCTGTGCTACTCCAGCCGGCTTTACAAACACTGGTACAAAATGCCCTTCGGATACGCTAACAAAATCGTAATCCGAAAGATCTCTACCTGACAGACACTCTACTTTATTATGGATGACGTCAATCGATACACCGGCCAATGCTACTTGGGCCGAAGTATCCGGGGGAATGACCTCTACCTTGTCGCCGTGGTGTAGGGTAGAAGGAATCAGGCACTGGTGTAGGGTAGAAGGAATGCAGCAGTTCGCATGAATCCAGTCACGCCCAAGCAAAACGCTGTAGTTACCTTGCACATCGACGACAAAAAATGCCATTGGCAATGTCTTATTGCCCACCGTCAACTCCATGGAGAGTACGCCCTTAGCCTCGGAGCTCTCACCGTTGAAGCCGTTGAGCATCAAGTTAGTTTTCTTCAGGTCATCTTTTTTCCTGCCAAGTTTCTTAAACAAGTAAGGCATTAAGTTAACAGTGGTGCTGCCGTCGACTGGCATTTGGGAAATTGGCTTTCTATCGATGTGACCTCTAACATAGAGAGGCTTCAAATGGTGAGCCGAGTTGTAGCGCCCCGATTTATCAAATCGAGACATTATTGAATTTCAGAAGAAAAACAATAATACAAGAGGTTCATCATGCGACAACGTACAAACGACAATATCCATGGTACGCAGACCATATTTATTACATCAAAGTTTTAGTAGAAGCAGTATTAAAAATAATTAAAAAGCGGCATGACGAACATCTTCTTCAGGATCTTTCTTCTCGACTGGGTTGCTACTCCAGACTGTCTTCGTAGTAAGCATCCTCTATGGGGTCCAACGGGTATGAGTACAAAAAGTACTCAACAAGCCACCACAAATGCAAGTAATAATGCAGGATAATAAACAAGGAAGGGTAATGGCTAACATTGCGGAAAAGTACAGTTTCAGTTATTGTATTAGTGTAATCATATTTTAATCATGCGGAAAAATAAACATGAATATCAACATCATCAACTAACTCGAGGAGTACGTTTTACCTCCTCGCACAACAGTCCTTACATGTCAATCCATCATGCACATACATATTCAACGTAATCTAACTGGGGGATGTCACGCAACCCGCCCTTGACCGTGGGCTTGGCTTTTCGAAAATATTTAAGACTCTGATCAGAGATGTACTACTGTACCCACAAGGCACGCACTCATCTCAAACGATATGACCCATACCACGGGAACTCGTGCCAAAACCTCGATATGAAATGCTCCAAGCGATAACCACCCGCTCTAGGTTTCGCCGGCGCGCCGAGCCGCATCCCGACTAACGTCGCACCCCCTTTTGCGCCACATTGGTACAAGTCACCCGCAGGTGCAACTTGACCCATCTCCAAATGGTGGCCTCGGTTTGGAACAATCCATACCTTAGTTAGGACTTACCCACTAGACTTGTGGTTAGTACGTAAGTGTATTGCAACGGATCCCTCAGACCGGTCCTTATAGTGCCCCGGGTGCTACCGACCAATGCCCTAGCTTGCACCCGGAACCCACCATGCATACACTCACAACCATAACTCATCACCAACGGAAATCCAAGGGTAAGAAGTAACGGGGATCATATAATAGAACCATTCTGCTACGACTCATTTTTATCCTATAGCGATCGTGTCAATACATTGGACACTAGCTAATATCATTGATCATATGGTGACAAGGAGTTTAGGCTAGAGAGCATGGCTTGGGTTGCACATCAAGGTCGGGGGATCCTAAATAAATATATTGTAAGGGTTCATTTGACTAATGCACATATAACCTATGTGTTTTAGTGATAGTTTAATCAAACATGGGTTCAATATGCTCAAAAGATTGGTTTGGTGACTTGCCTTGTTCAGCAAAGGGAGAGGGAGGGACTTCGGGGAAGTACTCCGGCTCCTCGGAGACGTCGTAGTCTTTTTGATATAGTAAAGTAAAATAAAAAGAACACAACATTAAATCTAACAATATAACATTACATTATAAGCACAGAAGTTAAAGTTGGTTTGATTATAAATAAAATAAATTCAATGGTTAAGGTTCTGTGGTTTATTTCATAAATAAATTTTAAAGGAATTAAAGAGTTGGCCTTTTTAGAAAAGGGTGTTTAAATGTGATTATTGCCATACTAAGTTCTCAAATAAATGTGAAATGAAAAGTTCATGTTAATTTTGATGGTTTTCAGTAAAAGGGACAGAATGGAAATAACTCTAAATTTTTCTGAAGTTTAAACATTTGAATTTATATTTTAATCCTAAAGGCATTTGAATATTCATTTGAATAAACATGAAAAAGTCAAAGTAAACCTACTGTTTTTATTGCATAAACATGTAGAGAATAATATTAGGGATTTTCTGAAATTGGAATGGCAATTTTTAGAGTTCAAATGCACCAGATATGAATTTTACAAGTTTAAAGGTATTTCTGAAATTCATTTTCAATTTTTAAACCCCTCGGGTCCACGGTGAGCCAGGCACACGGTGAACCCGCGCACTGTGCGCGTGCGCCGGGTCGATCTGGACCGTTGGATCCAGATCCAACGTGCGAGGGCGAGGCGGGGGAGTTAAAGTGACGTGGACGGCCAGGATAAAAACGTTTGAACCGGTACGCGATGGACGGCTTAGATGCGATGCGGGGTTTTAAAACTAACGGACGCACGAGATTAAAACGTACACCTTCGCACAGATCCAACGGCGCCGATTAAACCGCACGAGGGATTAAATCAGTACCGTTAGATCCAGATCGCACGGCGCGGATCGAATCCGACACGGCACGGGTACTTGACCCGTGCCGGTCGTCTTCTCCGGCGACGGCGAGCGGGCCAGGGGCCACGGCGAGCTATGGCGGTCGAAGCTAAGGCCTAAAATGGAAAGAGGGTGCTACGGGGATCACGAGGGTGAGGCCGGCGACGAGCGGAGGCGGCGACGGTGTTCGGGTCCTCGGTGGTGACGGCGATCCGGCGAGGTTCGTCGTCGATGGAGTGGTGGCCGAGGTCGGTGAGGTCCTGGCGGTCACGACGGTGGCGGAGGCACGGACGGGGACGGTCCGAGGCGACGGCGAGCGGTGGCCGGAGGTGGAGTAAGGGGATTGCGCTAAAAGGCGAAGTGTGGGCGCTCGGCTTGGTCTGAGTGCAATTGGATGCGTGAACCGAACGCGGTGGAGGGCCGTGGTTTATATAGGGGTACCGGCGGGGGCAGGGAGGGCGCAATCGACGGTGGCCGGGGATAAATGCGCCTTGATGCCGGCGAGCTCAGGTTGAACGCGGTTTAATGCACCTGGACGCGAATCGGGCGAGATTAATAGGGGGAAACGGTCGGAGTGTTGAGGGGAATTCATTGCAGGCGTCAGATTAAAGGGAGGGGCCCGGCGAGGGCGGATCCTAGGCGGAGTTAGGGCTTCGGCTGGCGAGGGGGGATCCGGGGGCGGATCTCGCGGGGATGACGGATCTGACAGGCGGGGGCCACACGCCAGTGAGCGCGAACGAGCGAGGGAGGCGGCTGACGGGTGGGGCCGAGGCGTCGGGCGCGCGCGCGAGGGGAGGCAATCGGCGCCGACAGGTGGGACCAGGCTGTCAGCCTAAGGCGAGCGCGGGTGATGGGCTGGGCCGGCCGGGAGAGAGAGAAGGGAGGAGAGGGAGCCCATTACTGTTTTTAAAGCATTTCTAAATAAAAATAATTCCAGAAAATAGATTAAAATCTTAGGGCTACTTCCAAGGTTGGTAAAAATTTATAAAAATTCTCAAAAATATATCTTGGTCTTAGGATCATATACAAAAAGTTTCACCTCCTAATTTGACCATCTACTCTATGCTGTAGTTTAATTGGTTATAAAAGGGTATTTAAAGTATTTTCAGAAATATATATTCCAAGAAATTGAATTTAATAATATTTTTATTGTATTGAAAATTTGGGGTGTTACAAACCTATCCCCCTTACAAGAATCTCGTCCTCGAGATTGGAACGCTACTCGAATAACTCGGGATATTGGGCTTTCAGTTCGTCTTCTTTTTCCCAAGTAGCTTCTTCGGCGGGATGGTTGTTCCATTGAACCTTGCAGAAGCGAACGACGCGGCTTCTGGTTACTCTCTCCTTGGTTTCCAAGATCTTGATGGGTTTCTCTATGTAGGTCAAGTCTTCTTGGACATTGAGCTGCTGAAGGTCGGCTTGCTCGGTGGGTACACGGAGGCACTTCTTCAGTTGAGAGACATGGAACACATCATGAACTCCTGCCAAGGATGGAGGCAGTTCAAGTTGATATGCCACCTCTCCTTGTCGTCGGATGATCTGGAAAGGTCCGACGTAGCGGGGTGCTAGTTTGCCTTTCATGTTGAACCTTTGAGTGCCACGGAGGGGAGTGACTCGGAGATAGACATAATCGCCCTCCTCAAAGGCTAGGTCTCTTCGACGGTTGTCGGCATAGCTCTTCTGACGGGATTGGGCCGCCTTCAATCGGTCTCTTATGATCTTAACCTTCTCTTCAGCTTCTCTTAATAGATCAGTCCTAAACAGTTGCGACTCTCCAGTTTGATCCCAGTGCAACGACGTTCTGCACTTACGTCCATAGAGTGCTTCGAATGGGGACATTTGCAGGCTGGCCTGATAGCTGTTGTTGTAGGAGAACTCGGCATGCGGTAAGTTCTTGTCCCACATTCCGCCAAAGTCTAGAGCACAAGCTCTAAGCATATCCTCCAGTATCTGGTTGACCCTTTCGGTTTGACCGTCAGTCTGTGGATGATAGGCGGTGCTAAAGTTCAGCCGGGTGCTGAGTTCCTCTTGAAGGTACTTCCAAAACTTGGAGGTAAATTGACTCCCGCGGTCAGATACAATCTTCTTAGGAACTCCGTGAAGGCACACGATCTGGGTCATATACAACTCAGCCAACTTGGCGACGGTGTAAGTTGTCTTGACCGGAACGAAGTGAGCTACCTTGGTGAGTCGGTCGACGATCACCCAGATAGAATCATGACCAGCTTGGGTCCTGGGCAGTCCCGTGATGAAGTCCATCCCTATCTCTTCCCACTTCCATTCAGGGACCTTGAGAGGTTGAAGAAGTCAGGCAGGTCTCTGATGCTCTGCCTTGACTCGTCGGCATGTGTCGCACTTGGCCACATACTCAGCTATTTCTCTCTTCATGCTGACCCACCAATATTTTTCCTTCAGGTCTTGATACATCTTTGTACTCCCGGGATGGATGGAGTATAGAGTATCGTGGGCTTCTTGAAGGATGAGGGTCTTCAACTCAGGTTTGTCAGGTACGCAGATCCGCTTTCCGAACCAGATGGTACCATGCTCGTCCTCGGAAAATCCGGGGGCTTTACCCTTCCTCATGTTTTGCTGGATCTCCAGGATGTCTGGGTCTTCCTTCTGCTTTTCTCGGATCTGGTCTATTAAGACAGGCCGAGACTCCAAGGCAGCGAGGTACGCTCGAGTGGTGATCCCTAGGTTTAGCCTTTCCATCTCCTTGTAAAGTAAAGGAGCTTGGTCCTGAACCATGATGGCATTGCAGTACCCTTTTCGACTAAGGGCGTCTGCCACCACATTCGCTTTGCCTGGATGATAATGGATGCCCAAGTCGTAATCCTTAATCAGTTCCAACCATCTCCTTTGCTTGAGGTTCAGATCTGGTTGGGTGAATATGTACTTGAGGCTCTTGTGGTCGGTGAAGACCTCACACCGATTTCCCACAAGGTAATGTCTCCATATCTTCAAGGCATGAACCACGGCTGCTAGTTCCAGGTCGTGGGTTGGGTAGTTCAGCTCATGCGGTCTCAGTTGCCGGGAGGCGTAGGATATCACTTTCCCTTCTTGCATTAAGACGCATCCCAATCCTTGACGAGAGGCATCACAGTAGACGTGGAAGTCTTTCCGGATGTCTGGCAGAGTCAGAATAGGGGCTGACACTAGCTTCTTCTTGAGGGTCTGGAAGCTTTCTTCGCAGTCGGGGGTCCATTCAAATTTCACTTCCTTCTGCAAAAGTCTGGTCATAGGCTTTGCGATATTGGAAAAATTCTCGATGAACCGGCGGTAGTATCCGGCCAATCCGAGAAAACTCCGGATCTCGGTCACGGTCGTGGGCTGCAGACAGTTGGTTACCGCTTCAACGGTGGTTGGGTCCACTGATATTCCTCCGGCAGATATAACATGGCTGAGGAACTTCACCTCAGACGACCAAAATTCGCATTTGCTGTATTTGGCGTACAGTTGCTGCTCCCTTAGCTTTCCGAGGGTCAGACAGAGGTGAGTCTCGTGTTCTTCCTTGGTCTTGGAGTAAACGAGGATATCATCGATGAATACCACGATGAACTTGTCCAAGAACTCCATGAATACATTGTTCATCATGTTCATGAAGAAGGCCGGGGCATTCGTGAGTCCGAACGACATTATGGTGTACTCGTAGAGTCCATAGCGGGAGGTGAAAGCAGTCTTGGGTATGTCTTCTTCCCTAATCCTCAATTGGTGATAACCTGACCTGAGGTCAATCTTGGAAAACACCGAGGATCCTTTCAGCTGATCGAACAGGTCGTCGATCCGAGGCAATGGGTACTTGTTCTTGATGGTTACGTCGTTCAAGGCTCTATAGTCCACGCACATCCTATTGGTCTTGTCCTTCTTCATGGCAAATATAACCGGTGCACCCCAGGGTGGGGTACTCGGTCGAATATACCCTTTTTGCTCTAGCTCTTCGATGTTGCTCTTGACTTCCGCTAGTTCATTAGCGGCCATCCGGTACGGGCGCTTGGAGATTGGAGTGGTCCCGGGGACAAGTTCGATTCTGAATTCGATGTCCCGCTTGGGAGGCATTCCTGGTAGGTCTTCAGGGAAGACGTCCGCAAATTCCTTGACTATGGGTACCTCTTCAAGAGCTATCGAGCGAAGGGATGCTGCGAGTGGTTTGCGACTGGTCATTCGAAAGGTGACGGCTGCACCCTCAGGGTTGGTCACCGTGACGAACTTGTTGGCACAGTCGATCACTCCCTTGTGCTTCATCAACCAATCCATCCCTAGAATAAGGTCGAGTCCGGTGCATTTTATGAGGACTAGCTCAGCCCAAAATAATACTCCTTGGATCTCAATCTGAACCTTAGGGCTGTATAAGCGGGCTAAGGTCCTATTGCCGGGAGTGGCAATCACCATGGGAATGGGTAGAGGGAGCACGTCCAGTTTGTTTGTTTTCACAAAATCTTCCAAGACGAAGGAGTGTGTTGCTCCAGAGTCGAATAATATTACGGCCGGTACGGAATTCACAGTAAACGTACCGAGTACGACTTCAGGGGCCTCCTGAGCTTCCTCCGCGCTGATATGGTTGACGCGGGCGCGAACTGCCTTGTTGGGTGCCACGCCTTGAGTCTGCTTGGGGTGAGGACACTGGTGCGAATAGTGCCCTTCCTTACAGCAGTTGAAGCAGACGACTGGCCTCCCTTGGCGATCCTTCAAGATCGGAACCTTGGCGGCTGGCGTCGGCTGAGCGGCCGGAGCTGGTGGAGCGGGGCGAGGATGCCCGGCGTTGGATCCACCGGCGGCGTGAGGTGGCCTGAAGGCGGGCCGAGGATGGTAGGCGGGCGCTGGTGGTGGAGGGACGAAGCAGGGCCTCTGAGAGTTCGCCTACTGATGCTTGAAGGCGATCATCTTCCTCTTCTTGAGGTCCAACCTGTTTTGCTCAGTCTCTTGGATGAGCGCTTTGTTGACTAGCCATTGGAAGTCGGCGTAGTCGGTGGCGACGAGCTGGATGGACAGCTCATACTTAAGTCCGCGGAGGAACTTGGCTTGGCGGAGGGCGTCGGTGCGCACTTCCTCCGGTGCGTAGCGGGCGAGGCGGTTGAACTCATGGAGGTACTCCATGACGGTCCTGTTGCCTTGTTGCAGGTCGCGGAACTCCTGCTGTTTCACCGCGATGACACCGGCGGGGACGTGGGCAGCACGAAAAGCGATGGTGAACTCCGCCCAAGTCACCACGTGGTCCTCTGGCTGGGACTCACGATAGTTGTCCCACCATTCAGCGGTGGGACCCTGAAGCTGGTGAGTGGCGAAGGCCACTCGCTCCCGGTCGGTGCAGGTGAGGAGGTCGAGCTTCTTTCCGATGGTACGAAGCCAATCTCCGGCCTCCATCGGGTTGGTGGTGTTCGAGAAAATGGGCGGGCGCACGCGCGGAAAACTCCGAGAGTTGCGGAGCGGGCGCGGGTGCTGGTGCGCGAGGGGCTGGTTCCCCGTTCTGCAGACGGTCCAACTGAGCCTGTTGGTTCTGCATCTGAGTGAGGAGGGCGGTGATCAGTTGGTTTTGATTCACCATCACCTCCGCCAAGGTGGGGTGGTTGGCGGAGGGCGACCTAGACTGACGCGGGCCCGTTGCACCCCAGTTGGGTACAACACCCTCAGGCGCATCACGGCTTCCTCCTGCTCCGTTGTTGGAGCCGGTGTTCTGGTGGTCGGCCATCTTCTGAACTCATAAGGTTATAAGGCAAAAAGTTGACAACACAATTAACAAGAATAGTTTAAGCATATATAAATCAAGTGGTAAAATATTCATTATAATAAAGTTCTTATTCTACCCACAACACACTCGTCGTGGGTAGCACCACATACAAAATTAAGCTTCTTATTTAAATAGCGACTCCTAACGCCTACTTGCCACCGGAGGCGGTCTCCGTGCTCTCGGAACCACGGGTATGCGGCTCCAGAGGGATGGTGGGTTCGAGAAAGTTCTCGATGATGGAGTCGGAGACGAGGCCGGGGCGCGGTGCAGGGGCGCTGGTGGAGGGTCTGGCGGGGGAGGGTCGTGGCGGGATCCTCTTGGGGCGGGGGAGGGGCTCACGGATGGGCTTCTTCTTCCTTGGAAGAAGAGGAACCATCTCCGCAATATCCTTCTGCAGCTGCATGATCTTGCGCTGCAACTCGCCATTCTATTGGATCAAGTTCTTCGTTTCTTCCCGAAGGAACTCAACCGCCTCATGGTGCTCGTCGGCGTTGAGCACCGCCTCGGTGTGGAGATCGTCCATAGCCTGTAGAAGACGCGACTGCCGGGCCATGACCGGATCACGCACGGAGTGAACTCCGAGGTAGATGCTACGGTGGGCTCCGGGAGTACGCTTCGGCACAAGCCGGAAGGACGAGTTCTGAAGACGATCATCGTAGATCATCCTCAACTCCATGAGGGCCTGGAGGGCGACTCGTTGGCACGCGACATCGAAAGTCGGGCCTCCAAGTGCTGTGGTGTAGGGCGACAGGTGTTCTCCGGAGCCGTGGACGGTGAGGGAGACGTCGCAAGGCCCAGCGAACTCGTCGGGGTACACTCCTTGGAATTCGGGTTCGAAGAGGAACCCGAGGAAGGTGAGCATCATACGGAGCTCCCGGACGAAGCCCTCGTAGTGGCGGCAGTAGTTGTGCACTTGGTATACCGGCATCTACAAAACAGCAAGTTGAATAAAAGTGAGGAGAGGAACAAAGTTTATAGAGTAGATTTTTCGAGAAATAATTTCCTGTGGCTAATGGCTGGGCGGGTCTGTTTGGCTTCCTACAGTCGAGTCGGCTCTGATACCATCTTGTAGCGCCCCGATTTATCAAATCGAGACATTATTGAATTTCAGAAGAAAAACAATAATACAAGAGGTTCATCATGCGACAACGTACAAACGACAATATCCATGGTACGCAGACCATATTTATTACATCAAAGTTTTAGTAGAAGCAGTATTAAAAATAATTAAAAAGCGGCATGACGAACATCTTCTTCAGGATCTTTCTTCTCGACTGGGTTGCTACTCCAGACCGTCTTCGTAGTAAGCATCCTCTGTGGGGTCCAATGGGTATGAGTACAAAAAGTACTCAAAAAGCCACCGCAAATGCAAGTAATAATGCAGGATAATAAACAAGGAAGGGTAATGGCTAACATTGCGGAAAAGTACAGTTTCAGTTATTGCATTTAGTGTAATCATATTTTAATCATGCGGAAAAATAAACATGAATATCAACATCATCAACTAACTGGAGGAGTACGTTTTACCTCCTCGCACAACAGTCCTTACATGTCAATCCATCATGCACATACATATTCAACGTAATCTAACTGGGGGATGTCACGCAACCCGCCCTTAACCGTGGGCTCGGCTTTTCGAAAAGATTTAAGACTCTGATCAGAGATGTACTACTGTACCCACAAGGCACGCACTCATCCCAAACGAGATGACCCATACCACGGGAACTCGTGCCAAAACCTCGATATGAAATGCTCCAAGCGATAACCACCCACTCTAGGTTTCGCCGGCGCGCCGGGCCGCATCCCGGCTAACGTCGCACCCCCTTTTGCGCCACATTGGTACAAGTCACCCGCAGGTGCAACTTGACCCATCTCCAAATGGTGGCCTCGGTTTGGAACAATCCATACCTTAGTTAGGACTTACCCACTAGACTTGTGGTTACTACGTAAGTGTATTGCAACGGATCCCTCAGACCGGTCCTTATAGTGCCCCGGGTGCTACCGACCAATGCCCTAGCTTGCACCCGGAACCCACCATGCATACACTCACAACCATAACTCATCACCAACGGAAATCCAAGGGTAAGAAGTAACGGGGATCATATAATAGAACCATTCTGCTACGACTCATTTTTATCCTATAGCGATCGTGTCAATACATTGGACACTAGCTAATATCATTGATCATATGGTGACAAGGAGTTTAGGCTAGAGAGCATGGCTTGGGTTGCACATCAAGGTTGGGGGATCCTAAATAAATATATTGTAAGGGTTCATTTGACTAATGCACATATAACCTATGTGTTTTAGCGATAGTTTAATCAAACATGGGTTCAATATGCTCAAAATATTGGTTTGGTGACTTGCCTTGTTCAGCAAAGGGAGAGGGAGGGACTTCGGGAAAGTACTCCGGCTCATCTGCGACGTCGTAGTCTTTTTGGTATAGTAAAGTAAAATAAAAAGAACACAACGTTCAATCAAACAATATAACATTACATTATAAGCACAGAAGTTAAAGTTGGTTTGATTATAAATAAAATAAGTTCAATGGTTAAGGTTCTGTGGTTTATTTCATAAATAAATTTTAAAGGAATTAAAGAGTTGGCCTTTTTAGAAAAGGGTATTTAAATGTGATTATTGCCATACTAAGTTCTCAAATAAATGTGAAATGAAAAGTTCATGTTAATTTTGATGGTTTTCAGTAAAAGGGACAGAATGGAAATAAATCTAAATTTTTCTGAAGTTTAAACATTTGAATTTATATTTTAATCCTAAAGGCATTTGAATATTCATTTGAATAAACATGAAAAAGTCAAAGTAAACCTACTGTTTTTATTGCATAAACATGTAGAGAATAATATTATGGATTTTCTTAAATTGGAATGGCAATTTTTAGAGTTCAAATGCACCAGATATGAATTTTACAAGTTTAAAAGTATTTCTGAAATTCATTTTCAATTTTTAAACCCCTCAGGTCCACGGTGAGCCAGGCCCACGGTGAACCCGCACACTGTGCGCGTGCGCCGGGTCGATCTGGACCGTTGGATCCAGATCCAACGTGCGAGGGCGAGGCGGGGGAGTTAAAGTGACGTGGACGGCCAGGATTAAAACGTTTGAACCAGTACGCGATGGACGGCTTAGATGCGATGCGGGGTTTTAAAACTAACGGACGCACGAGATTAAAACGTACCCCTTCGCACAGATCCAACGGCGCCGATTAAACCACACGAGGGATTAAATCAGTACCGTTAGATCCAGATCGCACGGCGCGGATCGAATCCGACACGGCACGGGTACTTGACCCATGCTGGTCGTCTTCTCCGGCGATGGCGAGCGGGCCAGGGGCCACGGCGAGCTATGGCGGTCGAAGCTAAGGCCTAAAATGGAAAGAGGGTGCTACGGGGATCACGAGGGTACCTCGGCGGTGAGAAAAGACCGACGGCGTGAGGCCGGTGACGAGCGGAGGCGGCGACGGTGTTCGGGTCCTCGGTGGTGACGGCGATCCGGCGAGGTTCGTCGTCGACGGAGTGGTGGCCGAGGTCGGTGAGGTCTTGGCGGTCACGACGGTGGCGGAGGCACGGACGGGGACGGTCCAAGGCGACGGCGAGCGGTGGCCGGAGGCGGAGTAGGGGTATTGCGCTAAAAGGCGAAGTGTGGGCGCTCGGCTTGGTCTGAGTGCAATTGGATGCGTGAACCGAACGCGGTGGAGGGCCGTGGTTTATATAGGGGTACCGGCGGGGGCAGGGAGGGCTCAATCGATGGTGGCCGGGGATAAATGCGCCTTGATGCCGACGAGCTCGGGTTGAACGCGGTTCAACGCACCTGGACGCGAATCGGGGGAGATTAATATGGGGAAACGGTCGGCGCGTTGAGGGGAATTCATTGCAGGCGTCGGATTAAAGGGAGGGGGCCGGCGAGGGCGGATCCTAGGAGGAGTTAGGGCTTCGGCTGGCGAGGGGGGGGGATCCGGGGGCGGATCTCGCGGGGACGACGGATCTGACAGGCGGGGGCCACACGCCAGTGAGCGTGAACGAGCGAGGGAGGCGGCTGACGGGTGGGGCCGAGGCGTCGGGCGCGCGTGCGAGGGGAGGCAATCGGCGCCGACAGGTGGGACCAGGCTGTCAGCCTAAGGCGAGCGCGGGTGATGGGCTGGGCCGGCCGGGAGAGAGAGAAGGGAGGAGAGGGAGCCCATTACTGTTTTAAAGCATTTCTGAATAAAAATAATTCCAGAAAATAGATTAAAATCTTAGGGCTACTTCCAAGGTTGGTAAAAATTTATAAAAATTCTCAAAAATATATCTTGGTCTTAGGATCATATACAAAAAGTTTCACCTCCTAATTTGGCCATCTACTCTATGTTGTAGTTTAATTGGGTATAAAAGGGTATTTAAAGTATTTTCAGAAATATATATTCCAAGAAATTGAATTTAATAATATTTTTATTGTATTGAAAATTTGGGGTGTTACACGAGTCCTCGGTATTCTCAAAGATGGCGTTGCGTGGGCCGAGGTTCAATTGAGCGACCTCGGCCTCATCCTGCGGTAGGGCGAACTCGGCGGGCAGTGTGACGATGTTGATGTCCATCACCTAGGGTGCAGGCCCCTCGGAGACGGGCGAGTAATCGTCATCAAGCATGTCGTCGTCGTCATCGCTCGAACTGGGAGCCGGGTTGGTTACCTCAACGAGCTTCACCCTCCATACCTGTCTTGTAGCTGGCCGAGGGCGGATTTCCTCGAAGAAAGCATCGCGCTCGTCCTCGGCTTTCTTCTTGCGCATCTCCTATGCCCGTAGCCATTGTAGGCGTCTCTTCTGTGATTTGGACATGCCTGGGGGCACCAAAGATGGTTGCGGCTTGGTGCCGGGTGCTACTGCCCTGCCTACCCTGTACTCGGAGTGGCCTTCGATGTGGACCCCGGTAGTCATACCAGCCTTACCCGGCCGATCGAACCCAGCTTCGGCGCGGGCTCTGACCAAAGTATGGGACTCACCTCCGTCAGACTCCGGCGATGAAGCCTTTTGGGATTGGGACTTCCTGAGACCCCACTCTGATGGTGATAGCTTCAGACTCCCTTTCCTCGGGCTCCTCGTGCCTGCACCCTTCGACTTCGCTCTGCATGGTCCAATTTGGAGGTACCACAGACAGCCTGTGGATGATGCCACCCTCCGCTACGTATGTTTGTCCCTGCCATATGTAATATTCCGAAGGAAAACAAGGCATAGTGTTAAGTTGCGGAGGGTACTCCGGCCTGGACACGTGCGGAGCCCATGGAGTTCCTGCCCACTTGTTCGGCGGAGGCATAGGTGGCTCTAATGGCCTCGCCCACTGTGAGCCGAACCCGTTACCCGGAGGGGGGTTCGGTAGAGTCGACGGTGTCTCAAACCATACCAATGAAGTGTCCCACCATGCTGGAGGTACGTTCGACCAGTGCGGGCCGAAGCCTCCCTTCGGAGAGACCGTCCAAAATGGTGCGGGGTTCGGCCATTGGGGGCCAAAGTTGCTGTACAGGGGTTTCGGCCACTGAGGCTCGAAGCCACCGCACGGGGATCGGCCATTGAGGCTCGAAGCCGTTGTACGGGGCATCAGGCGACTGTGGCCCGAAGCCGTTGTGTAGAGGGCTCGGCTGCTTCGGTCCGAAGTCGCCCTTCGAAAGTCTTGGCCCCTTCAGCTGCCCTAGTTTCCTAGTGCGGGGACCTTCTTCCCTGGCCCTTCTTCGATGCTTGTTCAGCAACATGTTGTACGTTACCTTCGACCTCTTGTGAGCCTTATCCGAAGGGGTGTTAATGTTCTATTTCCACGCTCCTACCTCGGGGTTCTTCGGTATGAGCGTGCGAGTGCACGGCTCTCCAACAATTACATCCTTCCCCTTAGCCGACTCGGCCTGTTCTGGCCGAATCAACACCTTCTTCTCGCCGAGGTCGACGGCGTTGACGGGAAAAGGATCTTTATCCAGCTTCATCTTTGGATTATGGTCTATCTTTAATCATTCTTCTTCTATGGCCGATTGGATCTACCGTCGAAAAACATTGCAGTCATTAGTGTTACTTACAGTACGGATGCTTCTTGATGTGGACATCACTTCACATGATACACACATGGAGCCTCCACCTACAATTCAACTACAAGGACCAATCACACGCGCCCGTGCCCGTCGCTTGAACCATGAGGTTAATTCGTTCCTTAGCAACTTTGATTATATTTGTTTGGATGGGATGCTACTGAATACTAGTGATATTTTGTTGCTTAGGAACATGGGAGATGGAATAGGAGAGTCGGAGTTGAAGACGGAGCCGCACGGATGATTTGAAGTCAAGAATTCGCTGGTTCGGACTACATCGACCACCATTCACCAAAATGGGCATAACTTCCTCATACGAAGTCCGATTGGCGCGTTCTTGGACTTTTTGGAAAGCTGAGGAGAAGACGGATCTTTTGCCGTTGGTTTCACATCATTTGGAGTCTCGAGTCGACCTATGTATTTAAAACAGTCCTGCGTGACAGAACTGGGCCGTGTTGGCCATAATTTGAGTCTGTACGTCTTCTAGCCCACAGCCCAAGTCTGTTCCCCTTCCACAGGCCGCCGCCCTATATATTCTCACGCCAGCCACCTCTAGGGTTAGGTTTTGCTTTGTTGCATCTACACTGTTGTGTTTAGATCCCGCCTCTTGCACCGGACCGATTGGCTGCTGCATTGGCGTTTGTGAAACCTCACCTTATCCTCGTTTGTCTGTGATTTGGCATTCGATTTGTATCCTTCCTGTTCTTGCTTGTGTTCTTGGGTTCGCTTGCAGGAATTAGCCTTCGTGGCGAGGTCAATCGCGTTCTGCGTGGTTGATAACCAACGGAGACAGTGGTGTAACGATTGCAAGGTTTTGATCCGCCGGACCAGAGCCTTGGATCGCCAACGTCGAGATTCTCCACCAACCCAAGTTTATCCTTTACCTAGCGGAAGATCGGGACCACTCCCCCATCAGCTGGTATCAGAGCTCAGTTTTCCCGTTAGGTAATCTCGATCTACTATTGTTTTTACCTAAAGTCCAGAAAACCGCACCAAAAAAATTCCCCACCGAGAACCCCTTTGTGCCTTGCGATTTTAATTTCAGTTTTAACTTTGTTGAGTTCGTGTTCTTGGTCGAGTCTTGTTGCTGGTTTAGTCATCCCTCTGTGTCGTTTGAGTAGTAGTTGTTCTTGTGTCTCAAAAAAAAATTCCCCACCGAAAAACCCCCCCCCTTCCGCAACCCTATTTGTTTTCCACATCTGCTCTTTGTGACCCCCCTTCAGTAAAACAGGCATAACTTTTCGCTCGTTTGGAAGAAAAATCTGAAATTTTTTGAGCGTGTTCCTGACTCAATTTGGAGGGTACCCTAACCACAAAGGTCGGTTAGCCCTCACCAAAATCGCCAAAAAAAATCGGGAAGATAAAGAAAAAAATTGGACAAAGTTTTTGCTCGCCGGACAGCGAACTTGTTTGAATTTTTGTGAGCCACATCCCACCTCAGTTGCAGGTGCCAATTTTTGTGGTTACTCCTCTGGTCATCCTTGTTTCAAAAAAAATAGAGTGAAAAAAAAGGAGAAAAAAAATATAAAAAAAAGGAGAAGCGGTCCTGTTATTTTGCTTGTCCGAACTCTTGTCCGAACTCCTGTCCGAACACTTGTCCGATCTGAGGAAGGCATTGGCTGTTTGTTGCTTGTCCGAACTCTTGTCCGAACTCCTGTCCGAACTCTTGTCCAATCTGAGGCAGTCTTTGGCTGTTTGTTGCTTGTCCGATCTCTTGTCTGAACCTTTGTCCGAACTCTTGTCCGATCCGAACAGCAGCAAAAAAAAAAAATTGCTCAAACCCTTGTCCGATCACTTGTCCGATCTCTTGTCCGATCCCTTGTCCGATCTATAGAGAGCTGATTTTGGCCTGTGTTGCTTCCATTTGAGTTTTGGGCACATAGTTTACCTCTATTGCTTGAATTTTCACCTTGGGAGCGCTAAGGCCAGCAACTTTGACGAGTACTAGGGAATACTTATTGAACTTGGTTTAACTGTTATTATTATCGCTAATCCTTGCTACTCACTTTGCCTTCCAAGCTACACCTTTCTCTTGGTCAGGACAGGATCATTTCTTGCAATTGTACACCACCCTCCACTTGGTTCATCACCTGTAGGCCGGTGACCTCCCTGCGGCGTGGTAAGAACACTTGCAAGCGTGGGTAAGGTGCTTGACGGATTGCTTCCACCACACAACCACCACCTTACCTAGTTGTTTTACATAGGATTATTCTTTGTTGTTTTCTCTTTTCACTAACATGGCAGATAACAGCGGCACCCCTCCATCTGATTTTAATGACTGTGTCTCACGGCGTGCTCTACTAGAGTCTCAGCGGCAGACCCAACATTCCATCGAACGTCTCGCGCGTACTGTGGCTGACCTAGTGGACCGAATGACTGCCTTGGAAACATGATTGCCTGCTGCACGAGCCAACGATGAACATATTGAAGAGGAAGACGATCATATTGAAGAGGAAGACGACCTATCCTATGCCGGAAACAATGCCATTGACCCTGACGAGGCTGCACGTCATCGCTTTCAGTTCAACCGTCAAGGTATGGGCGGCCACCGCAACTGCCCTCCACGAGGTAACAATGACAACCACAGGAACAATGATCCCTACTCTAAGGTAAAATTTTCAGTACCTCCTTTTGCTGGCACCTATGATCCAGATGCATATTTAGATTGGGAGATGTCAGTCGAACAAAAATTTAATGCTCATATGGTTCCTGCTATCCACCGCGTGCGTTTAGCTACTAGTGACTTCACTGGATATGCTCTTCTTTGGTGGACTGAAATAGTTCAGGTTGGAAATGAACCACAAACTTGGGATATGTTAAAACGGCAAATGCGTGGTAGATGGGTCCCTCCTTCATATAAACGTGATTTGAGAAAAAAATTGCAGCGCCTAAACCAAGGAAATAAATCGGTAGAGGAGTATTATCAGGAGTTGCAAATAGGTTGCATGCGTGCTGAAATTGAGGAGGACAATGAGGATAAAATGGCCCGTTTTTATGGTGGTTTAAGACGTGAAATTCAGGATATCATTGATTATAAAGAATACAATACTATCACTCGTCTTTTCCACCTTGCTATGCTTGCAGAAAAAGAATTGCAGGGTCGCCAACAACCACAACACAGCATGAGGACCAACATTGGTGGTGCTACTTCACGCTCAAGTGGGCAGCAGCAACGACCACCCGCACCCCCTTCTCGACCGGCGGCTACATCAGCACCCTCTACAACTACAGCCCAGGTTGAGAGTTCCAAGACTGCAGCAACCAAGGCGCCAGCCAAGCCCACCTCCTCGGCAGCCTCTACTGCACGTTCTGCAGCGATCCAGTGTCACAGATGCAAAGGACTTGGCCATGTGATGAAAGACTGCCCTAGTCAGCGGGCTTATATTGCTACGGAAGACGGTGGCTATGTAAGTGCTAGTGATGTTGAAGATGAATATGCACTTGCTGCTAACATTGCAGGAGATGATGATACATCCGATGATGACGCTGTTTTTACATCGGATACCTATGCCGACCATGAAGCACTTATTGTACAACGTGTTTTAAGCACTCACATGGAGCAGGACGACCGGGCACAACGGAACAATCTGTTTCAGACCTTCTTCCTCGTCAATGACCGCCGTGTACGTGTCATCATCGACAGTGGTAGTTGCAACAATTTGGTGAGCCTCGACATGGTAACGAAGCTTCAACTTCCCACACGTGCACATCCACACCCTTACCATGTGCAGTGGTTCAACAATAGCGGTAAGGTCAAGGTAACACAAACTGCTCACATCAATTTTGCCATTGGTACATACTTAGGAGTTGCTGATTTTGATGTAGTACCAATGCAAGCATGTTCTCTGTTACTTGGTAGACCTTGGGAGTATGATACTGATGCTACACACCATGGTAGGAGCAATAAGTATACATTTATGAACAAAGGAAAGAAAGTTACATTGCTTCCTATGACTCCTGCTGAAATTGTAAAATTTGAACAAGAAAAACATGCTAGGGATGCACAAAAAAGCAAACAACCTTCTGAAAATCAGCAAGTAGCTAAGACGCTTTTGAGGCAACAGAAAGATAAAATTGCTTCTCCTTCTTCATCACAAGTTATAAATCTGAAAGGGCGTGTCATGCTTGCAACTAAAACTGACCTTGCTGAAATTTGTGATGATACTCCCTTGCTATACGGCTTGATTTGCACAAACGTGTTGTTTTCACTTGCGAACATTCCTAGCACTGTTCCTGTTGCAGTCACTGACCTTTTGCAGGAGTTTAAAGATGTTTTTCCTGCTGAGATACCACCGGGGCTGCCACCGATACGCGGCATCGAGCACCAAATTGATTTGGTCCCGGGAGCGTCTCTTCCTAATCGTGCAGCGTACCGTACCAATCCGGAGGAGACAAAAGAAATTGAGCGCCAAGTACAGGACCTTCTTGATCGTGGGTACGTCCGTGAAAGCCTTAGTCCTTGTGCAGTACCCGTTCTTTTGGTACCTAAGAAAGATGGTAGTTGGCGCATGTGTGTTGATTGTCGTGCTATTAATAATATCACCATTCGATATCGACACCCTATTCCTAGATTGGATGACATGCTTGATGAGCTTAGTGGTGCCATAATCTTTTCTAAGATCGATCTTCGTAGTGGCTACCACCAAATTCGCATGAAACTAGGTGATGAATGGAAAACTGCTTTTAAAACAAAGTTTGGATTATATGAGTGGCTTGTCATGCCTTTTGGACTTACTAATGCACCTAGTACCTTCATGCGTTTGATGAATGAAGTCCTACGGCACTTTATAGGACGCTTTGTGGTTGTATACTTTGATGATATCTTGGTTTATAGCAAGTCTCTCACTGAACATGTTGAACACCTACGTGCTGTTTTTTTTGCCCTCCGTGAAGCTAGAATGTTTGGTAACCTTGAGAAGTGCACGTTTTGCACGGATCGAGTTGTGTTTCTTGGCTATGTTGTCACTTCACAGGGTATTGAGGTCGACGCGGCAAAGGTAGAAGCCATCAACAGCTGGCCGCAACCCCAAACTATCACACAGGTACGTAGTTTTCTTGGTCTTGCAGGTTTCTACCGGCGTTTTGTGAAAGATTTCAGCACCATAGCCGGTCCTTTACATGAGTTGACCAAGAAGGGAGTTACTTTTACTTGGGAACCAGCACAAGAACAAGCCTTTGCCACACTCAAGGATCGCCTTACACATGCACCTCTACTTCAGTTACCCGACTTCGGTAAGCCTTTTGAGTTAGAATGTGATGCTAGTGGTTTTGGATTAGGAGGTGTGCTGCTGCAAGGAGGTAAACCCGTGGCCTATTTTAGTGAGAAATTACATGGCCCGCAGTTGAATTATTCTACCTATGATAAGGAATTATATGCCTTAGTGCGTGTGCTTGAAACTTGGCAACATTACCTTTTGCCTAAGGAGTTTATTATTCATTCCGATCATGAAGCATTGAAGCATATACATAGTCAAGCAAATCTGAATAAACGACATGCTAAATGGGTAGAATTTATTGAGACTTTTCCATATATCATTAAGCATAAGAAAGGGAAAGATAATGTGATTGCCGATGCTTTATCTAGACGTTATACTTTGCTTTCTCAACTTGATTATAAGATCTTTGGTTTAGAAACATTGAAGGACATGTATGCTACTGATTTGGACTTCAAAGATGCTTTTGCAAATTGTACCGATGACCGTGCTTGGAACAAATATGTGCTGAATAATGGATATCTTTTTCATGCTAACAAGTTATGTGTGCCGGCTAGCTCTCTTCGCTTGTTGTTATTGCAGGAAGCACATGGTGGTGGTTTGATGGGTCATTTTGGATCAAAGAAAACCAAAGATGTGCTGTCCACACACTTCTATTGGCCTAGGATGAGACGCGATGTTGAGCGCTATGTGGCACGATGCACTACTTGCAATAAAGCTAAGTCCCGTCTAAACCCACATGGTCTTTATATGCCTCTGCCCGTTCCTAGTGTACCTTGGGAGGATATTTCTATGGATTTTGTGTTAGGATTACCTAGAACTAGGAGGGGGAGAGATAGTATTTTTGTGGTGGTAGATCGTTTCTCTAAAATGGCGCATTTTATACCTTGTCACAAGAGCGACGACGCTACAAATGTTGCTGATTTGTTTTTTAGGGAGGTCGTACGCTTGCATGGAGTTCCCAATACCATCGTTTCAGATCGTGATGCCAAATTCTTAAGTCATTTTTGGAGGACGTTGTGGCATAAGTTGGGGACGAAGCTGCTGTTTTCTACTACTTGCCACCCCCAAACGGATGGACAAACGGAGGTCGTCAACCGCACATTGTCCACCATGTTGAGGGCTGTTTTGAAGACCAACTTGAAGCTTTGGGAAGAGTGTCTACCTCATATTGAGTTTGCATATAATAGGTCAGTACACTCCACTACTAAGGTAAGTCCGTTTCAAGTGGTCTATGGTTTTAATCCGCGTGCTCCTATTGATTTGCTACCATTACCACCATCTGAAAACTTGAATTTTGATGCTACTACACGTGCTGAATTATTGTTTAAGATGCATGAAACTACTAAAGCAAACATAGAGAAAATGAATGAGAAATATCGTGCTTATGGTAGTAAGGGTAGAAAAGAGATAACATTTGAACCGGGTGATCTTGTTTGGTTGCACTTGCGCCAGGATCGTTTTCCTGAATTACGAAAGTCTAAATTGATGCCCCGTGCTGATGGTCCTTTCCGTGTGCTTGAAAAGATAAATGACAATGCATATAAGCTTGAGTTGCCTGCAGCTTTTGGGGTTAGTCCCACATTTAACATTTCAGATTTAAAGCCCTATTTGGGAGATGATGATGAGTTTGAGTCGAGGACGACTCCAATTCAAGAGGGGGAGGATGATGAGGACATCACTTCACATGATACACACATGGAGCCTCCACCTACAATTCAACTACAAGGACCAATCACACGCGCCCGTGCCCGTCGCTTGAACCATGAGGTTAATTCGTTCCTTAGCAACTTTGATTATATTTGTTTGGATGGGATGCTACTGAATACTAGTGATATTGTGTTGCTTAGGAACATGGGAGATGGAATAGGAGAGTCGGAGTTGAAGACGGAGCCGCACGGATGATTTGAAGTCAAGAATTCGCTGGTTCGTACTACATCGACCACCATTCACCAAAATGGGCATAACTTCCTCATACGAAGTCCGATTGGCGCGTTCTTGGACTTTTTGGAAAGCTGAGGAGAAGACGGATCTTTTGCCGTTGGTTTCACATCATTTGGAGTCTCGAGTCGACCTATGTATTTAAAACAGTCCTGCGTGACAGAACTGGGCCGTGTTGGCCATAATTTGAGTCTGTACGTCTTCTAGCCCACAGCCCAAGTCTGTTCCCCTTCCACAGGCCGCCGCCCTATATATTCTCACGCCAGCCACCTCTAGGGTTAGGTTTTGCTTTGTTGCATCTACACTGTTGTGTTTAGATCCCGCCTCTTGCACCGGACCGATTGGCTGCTGCATTGGCGTTTGTGAAACCTCACCTTATCCTCGTTTGTCTGTGATTTGGCATTCGATTTGTATCCTTCCTGTTCTTGCTTGTGTTCTTGGGTTCGCTTGCAGGAATTAGCCTTCGTGGCGAGGTCAATCGCGTTCTGCGTGGTTGATAACCAACGGAGACAGTGGTGTAACGATTGCAAGGTTTTGATCCGCCGGACCGGAGCCTTGGATCGCCAACGTCGAGATTCTCCACCAACCCAAGTTTATCCTTTACCTAGCGGAAGATCGGGACCACTCCCCCATCACTTCTTTAACTCATCGGCAGATGGAATGACTTGACCTTTAGGTAACCTAAGAAGCTGACTTTTTAAGAGAAAATAAAATATTTTATCACACTTAGTTATATCAAATGAGTACTTGACCTCGCTAGGTCGATTCTTTGTGGGAGACGGTCGTAACTCGGAGCAAGTGACAGGTTTATTCTTAGCATTCCAAACCCATTGGGTCGTCTACATGTTGGTCGAATCCTCCTCTTTTGATTCCTCCTCGTCAAAGAGTTCCATGATGTGGATTTCAGCCCTAGGCTTGTTAAACATCTTAATAAACTTCTTATCTTTGGTTCGGCCTTCTTGGACCAGAGCCTGCTGTAAAACTTGGCTAACTTCTAAAAAGTTCTGGTTGTCTAACCTTTCTTTAATCTCGGAATGCAACCCATTAAGGCTAAAACATCGGTTTCTAGTATCCCTAAAATGCTTGATGTATTCAGAGGCATTCTCGTTAGATTTCTGCTTAACCGATGTCAAGTGTGAAAGCCTAAGTTCTGTCTCACCCGTGTAAAATTAATCATGGAATTTCTGCTCTAAATCATCCCACGTCTGAATAGAGTTCGGCGGGAGCGCCGAAAACCATGTGAAAGCGGTGCCGGATAGCGAGAGAGAAAATAGTCTTACTTTTAGAGCATATATCCCGCTAACTTCTCCACATTGTGTCAAAAATTGACTAACGTGCTCTAGTGTGGTTTTGCTACCCTCGTCGTCGAACTTAGTGAATTCAGGTATTCTATAGCCGCAGGGGTAGGGTATTGTATCGAAATGATCGGGGTATGGCTTACGGTAAACCCTAACCCATCCCTTGGGCACGAAGCTAGCACACTCTCTGAATAGTGTGCGGACCCGCTCCTCTATGTCATCTTGGCATGTTGCCTGTGCGCGCCACTCATGCGGGGGCGCGACACGTGGTGGGATATCGGCGTGTCGGCCATGGGCCTCTTCCCTGCGCATTATCTGTATGACGTGCTCGTGTCTGGGTGCCTGTGGATGTGGTGGGGGCAGCGCGGGTACCGGTGCAGGTGGTTGTAGGACCGAAAGTAGCGACCAGAGGGGGGGTGAATGGGCGCCTAAAAAGTTCTTTCGAATCAATGACCTGCTCCCAAAACCCAACGCACCTCAAAAGATGCCTATAGTGTCGAAGCCTGCTTCAAAGTCTGCGGATTCGAAGCCTGCAGATGCTAAGCCTGCAGATTCAAAGTCTGCTAATTCAAAGCCTGCAGATTCGAAGTATGCAGATTCGAAGTATGCAGATTCGAAGCCTGCAGATTCGAAGTATGCAGATTCGAAGCCTGCAGATTCGAAGTATGCAGATTCGAAGCCTACAGATTCGAAGTATGCAGATTTGAAGTATGCAGATTCGAAGCCTGCAGATTCGAAGTATGCAGATTCGAAGCCTGTAGATTTGAAGTATGCAGATTCGAAGCCTGCAGATTCGAAGTATGCAGATTCGAAGTATGCAGATTCGAAGCCTGCAGATTCGAAGTCTGCTGATTCGAAGCCTGCAGATTCGAAATCTGCTGATTCGAAGTCTGCAGATTCGAAGCCTGCAGATTCGAAGTCTGCTGATTCGAAGTCTGCAGATTAGAAGCCTGCAGATTTGAAGCCTGCTTCACAGAGTTGGACTTCACACAAGAAAAGGGACTTTGGCCCTGTCAACTCGATCAAAAAGGTACGCAGTAAAAAGCAAGCTATAGTACCAGTGTACTGTTGCTACAGAGAAGTAGTACTACTTGCAATAGCAAGAACTAGTACTACTTGCGTGAAGAACAGAAGCAACAGAAGCACCAAAACTCAGGAATAAATTTGTTGTGCGCAACAAAATGAAACAGCAGAGCTAATAATGAGATGCTACACATGAAGCAGAAGGAATAGAATCATCCAAAATAGGGAACAAATAGGATGAACAGCAGCAAGCAGCCTGGCGGCCCACACACAGGAGAGAGAAACTTCAGGAAGCAAAAGTGACCTAATAGATTGAAAAGTGAATTCTGGAAGGGTAGTCCAACCCTAGGGATTGGGGCCCTATTTATAGGTTGTCCAATGGCCTAGAATATTCCACCAGCCTCTTAGGGTTTTTACAGACGCTAAAATAAAGGAAAAGACTCAACTGCCCTTAGGAATTTTTACAGACACGACTGACTGACTGTGGGCCTAGAGATACAGATGAATTATCCGGAAGCTAAGCTTTCGTAGCGACTACGGCTTCTCTTCTGGACAGTCTGATACAAGATCAACGGTTGTCAGTTTTGCGCCGAAACTGACAGCCTCCACCGACTTTGCACCAGGTACCCGGATTGGGCCGGCCTGATTCCGCAGATCTCTCAGCCCAGCAATCACTCACCGCCCGTGTACCTGAGTCAATCCTGTTCAACAGCCCAGTGGGTCTTCTGTTGCTCCTGGCCCATGTACCCGGATTAGGCCAGCCCGACTTCGCAGCCTCCTCTGCCCGACAGTCGCTTGCTGCCTGTGTACCTGAGTCACACGCGGCCCATGAAACAGCAGATCTCCTTTCTTCTTCTGTCCTCTTTGACTATCGTTGACAATGACTCATCACATCTGGAGCCATGAGGCCCACGCTATTTAGCATGGCTCCTCAATCTCCCCCTTGATGAGTGCATTGTCAACACTTCACTTCTTCATCTCTTCAAAATCTGCAAGCAACAGTGGAAACACAAAAACAAAACACAAGAAAACAAAGAAGAAGAAAAATAAGGTAAAAGTTTAACCCTAATGACCAAAAGCCGAACAAAAGCAAGAAGCAGTCATTATGGTTAACCAAAGGTAAAAGCTCAGAATGAGTGCGATCTCAAAAACATCAACAAGGATATCAAAAGAGTATGTGAGACAAAAAAACTCCCCCTCGAACGCTTATCCCAAAATTTCTCCCCCTTGTTGACAAGTGAACTCATCAAGCACTCAAAAGAGACACAGACTCCCCCTGAAACGCAACTCCCCCTCAAAATATGCAATGAATGCAACTAGGTGCATGAGGAGTGAATAAAGCATGCTTCTCAGATATGATTGACTGTAATTACAACATCTAACAAGTAGAGCAAAAGACAAATTATCTAGGACACGTGGCATGATCAGTGCAACAGATGATATCTAAAGAAAGTCATTAGCACGCATGTTCCAGTTTTTGCAAACAAAAGCATCACCACATTTTCCAGTAAACAAGCAAGGTAAAGCATGAGATGCAAAAGCTATCTGATATCTACCAAGATAAGCATTATCGAAAACAAAGTGCTTCAGCAAACTTGTTATCATTTCATTTTTCATGCTTTTTCTCTTTCCTTTTTCATTTTTGCCAGGGGTTATTTGCATGTCAAACCTTATGCTAACCGACCAAGTCAAGCCTAGGCCAGAACTGGACCATCAGAAGCTTAAGACATTTGGTGTTGGCAGACACTACACTGTCCTAGTTCATACCAAAGTGCTATGGTACGTAGTCCAGAACAATGTAATGCGACAAAGCAAACCCACCTGGATCTTTTCAAGTTATGCATAAAAAGGCATGGAATTTACATTTTTCTTGATTTTTATCATTTTTAACGCACATTTCCATGTTTTAAAGCAGAAAGATGTCCAAGTTGCATGTTTGCATCTAAGTCAGGAACTAGCTACCAGGCATGTTAACAAATAGCAAGAACATTCAGCCTACGCATGCTAGTTACCAGAAGCAATGGTGATCATGTTTTAAAGTTTAAAGCATAAAAGCCATGCATATGACAGATATCAGACATATCAAGTGAACTGGACCAAAGCATGATCATTGACAAGTATTCAAGAGCATGTACCAGCTAGAATAAGTAAAGCAGTTCAATCATATAACAGAAGCATCTCTAAGGTGTGATATGTGAATATGCAAGATATGAACACACACAAAAAGACTCAAGAAAAGAGTAAAGAAGAAAGAAAAAAGATGCAAAATATCCTAGAAAGGATACACAACACCCAAATCACCTCGTAAACGCTCAAAAGTAGATTGATCTAGGGGTTTGGTGAAAATATCAGCCAACTGATGATGGGTATCAACATGAACAAGGTCAATGACACCTTTCTCATATTGATCCCGCAAAAAGTGAAAGCGCACATCAATGTGTTTGGTTTTTGAATGGAGACATGGGTTTTTCCCTACACTAATTGCACTGGTGCTCTCGCAAAACAAAGGAACTCTGGTAGGAAAGAACAACCCAAAATCTCGCAGAGTGGAAATCATCCAAACCAACTGTGAGCAGCAGCTGGCAGCAGCTACATACTCAGCCTCAGTGGTCGAAAGAGCAACTCCAGATTGCTTTCGAGAAGACCAAGAGACAAGAGAAGAACCAAGAAACTGGCAAGTACCGGAAGTCGACTTGCGATCCAACCGGCACCCACCAAAGTCAGCGTTCGAAAAGCCAGATAAATCAAGAGATGATGATGTTGAATAATAAAGACCAAGATCAGGCGCATAAGTGAGATACCTGAAGATGCGCTTGACAGCCTGCCGATGAGACACGCGTGGTGAAGACTGGAAGCGCGCGCATAGTCCCACGGCGAACTGTATGTCTGGCCTCATTGCCGTCAACTACAGCAGCGAACCGATCATCCCTCGAAATTCTCTCTCGTTGACCTTGACACCACTCTCGTCCTTGTCCAAGCCCCCAGATGTGCTCATTGGGGTCATCTGAGGCTTCAGCTCTCCACCAAAGTCGAATTTCTTCAACATGTCCCGAGTGTACTTACCCTGGTGGATGAAAGTGTCGTCCTTGGTCTACTTGATCTGGAGCCCTAGGAAGTACTTGAGCTCACCCATGAGGCTCATTTCAAACTCACTGTGCATCTACTCAGAAAACTTGGACACAAGATCATTAGTAGTACCGCCAAAGATAATATCGTCCATGTAAATCTGAGCGACCAAGAAATCTGAAGCATCTCTGAGCAGGAAAAGAGTTTTATTCACCGAACCCATCACAAAGCCCTTCCCCAACAAAAATTGCTTCAACCGGTCATACCAAGCCCTAGGGGCTTGCTTCAACCCGTATAAAGCTTTCTGCAGCTTAAAAACATGTCGAGGAAACTTAGGGTTCTCAAAACCGAGGGGCTGCCTAACATAAACCTCCTCCTCTATGTACCCGTTCAGAAAAGCACTCTTGACGTCCATTTGAAAAAGCTTAAAACCCTTCGAAGCAGCAAAAGCTAAGAGAATGCGAATGGACTCAAGACGGGCAACAGGGGCAAAGGTTTCTTCAAAATCAATACCCTCCTTCTGGCAAAAACCCTAGGCAACTAGTCGAGCTTTGTTGCGCACCACAACCCCATCTTCACCTTGCTTGTTCTTGAACACCCACTTGGGGCCTATGGGGTTGCATCCGGGTGGCAGCTCAACCAGTGTCCAAAACCGATTGCGGACAAAATTCTCAAGCTCTTCTTGCATGGCATTAATCCAATTAGAATCAGAAAGAGCATGAGAAACGTCTCTGGGCTCAAAGGATGCAACAAAAGCAGATTCAGCAAACAAAGCAAGAGAGTTACCAGATGAACGCAAAGTTCTCTCAGTTAAATCACCGATGATGAGCTCTGAGGGGTGATCACGCTGAACTTCTCGGGTTCCCTGGTTGTTGTAGCAATTGTGTTAGCTACAGCACAGGTTTTGTATGTGTGTATATGATAGGTAGAATGAACCTCGATGGGTTCTCTCAGAGGGAGAAAGGGTTTATACTGGTTCGGGCCTCCCCTAGGGGATAATAGCCCTACGTCCAGTTTGTGGTGGATTTGGCATGGTGGGCCTTAGTGTGGAGGAAATAACCCCAGGGTCTCATGGCCCCCTAGAGTGTGAGTCCCTGCTACAAGGGCTTGGCCCTGCTTTTATAGGCACGCAGGCCAAAGGAAAAGACTGGGATGCCCCCTATGAGCCCTAGGGTCATAGGGGCAGAAAGGGGAAAAGGAGCTAGCTACGGTACAAAAGTACTTTACAACTTTACAGACGTGTCGGGCAACATCACATCTCGACCAGCTAGATGAAAAACTATGGGCAGAGGGGCCCCTGATATGAATTCTATACTGCAGCGGGGCGTAAATATCTTCTGGGTTCGGAGCAGGGCCGGAGCTCTGAACTGGGGCTTCGAACCGGGGCCTCCGAACCAGGGCCTCCGAACTGGGGCCTCCGACCCAGGGCTCCGAGCCGGGGCCTCCGAACTGGGGCCTCCGAACCGGTGCCTCCGAGCTGGGGCTCAGAGCTGGACCCTCCGAATTGGGGGCTCCGAGTTGGACCCTCCGAGCTGGGGCTCAGAGCTGGACCCTCCGAACTGGGGGCCTCTGAACTGGGGCCTCCCAACTAGGGCCTCCGAACTGGGGGCTCCGAGCTGGGCCCTCCGAACAGGGGCTTCCGAACTGGGCCCTCCGAACCGGGGCCTCCGAGCTGGACCCTCCGAACCGGGGCCTCCGAGCTGGACCCTCCGAACTGGGGCTCCAAGCTGGGCCCTCCGAACAGGGGCTCTGGGGTGGACCCTCCGAACCGGGGCCTCCGAGCTGGACCCTCCGAACTAGGGTCTCGGAACCTTGGCTTCGAACAGGTCGGACAGGGTCCAAAGGCCGGCTCCATGGAGCCCCGAAAGGGGGGTTCGAGGGCTAACTCCGGATAGGGTCCGAAGGTTAACCTCGAACCGGGCTCGGAGGCTGGCTTCGAGGCCAGCACGAGACCTAGCTTTTTGCGGTCTTCAGGGAATCCTGTGGGCTTCACTCCGGAGACGAACCTTGAGACCTGGGAACAGTTCTTGGGGAGGATACAGGCTTCGACAGTGTTGGGCTCCGGGCCGAAGGCTGCCGGAGGCTGATGTCATTTGGCCCCTGTTTAAGGGAAATATATTCCCCCAATAGTAGCCCCTCACGTGCAGGCCTTCGGGACGAAGGGGTGCGCGCGCCCTTGGGACAAATAACCGCAGGCGCCCTCGAATACCGCAGGTAATAAATGCATGCGCCAGCTGTCAGAACGACCTCGGGGAGCCCAAACGGCTCCGCAACGGCTAGAAAACTTACCGTTACCCTGTGCTGGGCCGCTTCGCCTTCGACGGAGGCCCACTCGGCAGTGGGTTCGGCCCACGACCGTCGGAGCCTTAGTGTGGAGGAAATAACCCCAGGGTCTCATGGCCCCCTAGAGTGTGAGTCCCTGCTACAAGGGCTTGGCCCTGCTTTTATAGGCACGCAGGCCAAAGGAAAAGACTGGGATGCCCCCTATGAGCCCTAGGGTCATAGGGGCAGAAAGGGGAAAAGGAGCTAGCTACGGTACAAAAGTACTTTACAGCTTTACAGACGTGTCGGGCAACATCACATCTCGACCAGCTAGATGAAAAACTATGGGCAGAGGGGCCCCTGATATGAATTCTATACTGCAGCGGGGCGTAAATATCTTCTGGGTTCAGAGCAGGGCCGGAGCTCTGAACTGGGGCTTCGAACCGGGGCCTCCGAACCAGGGCCTCCGAACCAGGGCCTCCGACCCAGGGCTCCGAGCCGGGGCCTCCGAACTGGGGCCTTCGAACCGGGGCCTCCGAGCTGGGGCTCAGAGCTGGACCCTCCGAATTGGGGGCTCCGAGTTGGACCCTCCGAGCTGGGGCTCAGAGCTGGACCCTCCGAACTGGGGGCCTCTGAACTGGGGCCTCCAAACTAGGGCCTCCGAACTGGGGGCTCCGAGCTGGGCCCTCCGAACAGGGGCTTCCGAACTGGGCCCTCCGAACCGGGGCCTCCGAGCTGGACCCTCCGAACCGGGGCCTCCGAGCTGGACCCTCCGAACTGGGGCTCCAAGCTGGGCCCTCCGAACAGGGGCTCTGGGGTGGACCCTCCGAACCGGGGCCTCCGAGCTGGACCCTCCGAACTAGGGTCTCGGAACCTTGGCTTCGAACAGGTCGGACAGGGTCCAAAGGCCGGCTCCATGGAGCCCCAAAAGGGGGGTTCGAGGGCTAACTCCGGATAGGGTCCGAAGGTTAACCTCGAACCGGGCTCGGAGGCTGGCTTCGAGGCCAGCACGAGACCTAGCTTTTTGCGGTCTTCAGGGAATCCTGTGGGCTTCACTCCGGAGACGAACCTTGAGACCTGGGAACAATTCTTGGGGAGGATACAGGCTTCGACAGTGTTGGGCTCCGGGCCGAAGGCTGCCGGAGGCTGATGTCATTTGGCCCCTGTTTAAGGGAAATATATTCCCCCAATAGTAGCCCCTCACGTGCAGGCCTTCGGGACGAAGGGGTGCGCGCGCCCTTGGGACAAATGACCGCAGGCGCCCTCGAATACCGCAGGTAATAAATGCATGCGCCAGCTGTCAGAACGACCTCGGGGAGCCCAAACGGCTCCGCAACGGCTAGAAAACTTACCGTTACCCTGTGCTGGGCCGCTTCGCCTTCGACGGAGGCCCACTCGGCAGTGGGTTCGGCCCACGACCGTCGGAATTCTTACCGCCTATAAATAGGGGTTTACCGCGTGCGGCTTCGGCACGCTCTCATTCGCTTCCTTCTCATTGCCTTACAACCTTCGCTCTCTTCTCCTCCTTGGCTTCGCGTAGAGTGCCCTTCGCTAGCTTTAGCCCCTCACGCCGAACCCCACCAAAATGCTGAAGAAGGCAGTGGTGAAGCCTTTGGTCCTGGGCTCGAGCTCGGGCTCCGCCCAAATGCAGGCAGCGGCGGCTGCGGCAGCGAAGCCTGCAACTAGGCGACTGGGGCCGAGGGACCTTCGGACACTTTTCGATAAATTTGAGCAGACGCTGGAGATGAGGGCCTCGATATCCACGAAGGACTCAATCCGGAGGGCCACCGAAGGGAGGATCGCAGCGAAGATCCAACTTAGGGTTCCGGAGAAGTCAGAGGCCGTGCCGAAGCCCCGGGCTGACGAAGTGGTTGTGTTCGAGGCCTTCTTCGAAGCCGGCCTCAGGCTGCCAGCAGTCGGGATGCTGAGCGAAGTCTTGAGGGCTTACAACCTCGAGCTTCCTCAACTCTCGCCCAATGTCGTGGCGAGGCTTGCTTTCTTCGAATGGGCCATGAGGGCCGAAGGCTGCGAGGGCCGCGCAGACGTCTTCATCGCCCTTCACGACGCCAACTGTTAGCCGAAGCCGAGGGAGGGGACAGACCGCGTCAAGAGGGCGCTGGCCTTCGGCAGCGCAAACTTCCAGCTCCGGAGGGAGTTCCAGGATGCCTTCCCGACGAGGGCTGTGAACAAGTGGTACTCGAAGTGGGACCAGGAATGGTTCTATGCCTCCGTTGGCGTGAACTCTCCCCTTCGGAGTACCAATGCCCACATCTTATACCGACGCGAAGGGGTGGTGAAGACCAGCGAGGACACCCTTCGCTCGAGGATCTTGCTTCTTTGGAGGGTGGCGGCGAAGATGAGCATGAGGGACCTCGCAGAGGAGTTCATCACCCTCCGACTCAGCCCCCTCGCGCGCTCTTGGCCGGAGGGGCTCTTCCAGGCTTCGGGCCAAGGGGAACTTCGCGAGTTGGCCTTCGACAGCTTCTGTAAGGCTTCAACTATTTTCACATTCATACTTCGCAAAACTTCACTCTGACTTGAACTTTTATGAAGCCCACCTCGAAATGAGGACTCCGGAGGAGGCCATTGCGGCGGCGGAGCGCGTCGTTGGGACTCCAACACCTGAGGAGCAGGCCCAGCGCCTCGCTCTGGTGGGATCCTGGGAGCATTGGAACAGGGTATGGACCGTGCTTGGCCTCGAGGTGTTCCCTGCTCTGCCAGACTTCTCCCACCTCACAACTTCATCGGCCGGAGCCAAGAGGAAGAGGGGGGATGACAACGAACTTAGGACTTCGAGGGTGCGGTTGGAGGTCCCTGCGACTGAGACCTCTAACCCGAGGGAGGATGCGGTGGAGCCCGCAAATGCTCCGGCTACCAAGAAGGCAGCGGATCCCCTGGCGGTGAGACCTTCGGCGGCGGAGGCCGACATGCTTACTCCAGCCACCGAGAAGGCCGCGGAGGCTTCGACGACAACAACCTCGGGCGCGAAGGCTGATACACCAGCTTCGCAGCGAAGGGATTGGGGGGCACACATAGCCCCTCCTTCCTTCGAAGAAATCTCCGACGAAGGTAAACCCTTTTTACATGCTTCTCTTCAATATGCGGATTTTGACTTGGCCTTTCTATAGAGGATGATGCCGAAGCGAGGCCCACCAGGGCGGAGCCGGTAGACAAAGCCGGACCAAAGCCTGCCGCGGCGAAACCAACAAAGACTTCGAGCAGCAGTGGCAGCAGCGGCGGCAGCGACTCGGAGTCCGAAGGCTCTTCGTCTGAAGAAGATGGAGGCAGCGGCGGCGGTGAAGGGAACCTTCGAAGCGACGAGGAGGTCGACGTGGTGGGCCTAAACCCTGCTTTGCTGAAGCCTGCGCAGGTGGCCGCGGCAGAGGAGATGGTCCATTGTAGGACCGAAAGTAGCGACCAGAGGGGGGGTGAATGGGCGCCTTTAAAATTCTTTTGAATCAATGGCCTGTTCCCAATACTCAACGCACCTCAAAAGACTAAGCAGCGGAAAATAAACTGATAGCCTAAGTCTAAAGGTATCTAGCCTAGAAGCAGCTGATGACAAATAGAGAACTATCAAGACAGTGCAACTAGGCAGATAGACAAAGTATGTCAGGCCAAAACTTCTCAATGAAATGATCTAAGTATACATGAAGTGAGATGAGAAGTTACTGTTCAGATTTGTCTCCTATTCGGAACTCGGCGAAGCCTGCTTCGCCTGTCGAGGTATGCTTCGGAGATGTTTGTCGAAACCTGCTTCGGAGATGGTTGTCGAGGCCTGCTTCGGAGGTCAGCCGCGAAGTCAGCCGAAGGCTGTTGTGTGAGTGTCGAAGGTAGGATGTCTATCCTAGTTCGAGTAACAAAGTGTGAAGTACGTTAAAGTCGGAGCCTGCTTCGAAGTATGTACTTCGAAGGCAAGGCTTCGAACACAGCTTCAAACCAAGTGCTTCGAAGCTAAACCTTCGAATAGAAAACTTCGAACGCAACACACAGACGGACGACCTTCGAACAAGGAGGCGAAGCCTGTCACACAACAGAAAGACCAAATTCGAAGCCTATACTCTACCTTCGAAAGGAGCAAGCTTCGAAAGGGGAAGCGAAGGCTGACACGCGACGGAGAAATTAACACGAAGTCTATTAGAGAGATTAGCTTCGAAGCTAACTCCGAAGCCTAATCAAAGTATCGACTTCGAAAAGCTCGCAACTGAGAACACCTTCGCAATGACTATCGAAGCATGTGAAGCTGTTAGAGTGCAAAGTGTTCTGCGAAGCTAGAAACACATCACAAAAATGTAGCCGAAGTTCAAGCGAAGCCTTCAAGGATGTTAGTTCGAAGCCTGCCTCACGGAGCTGAGGGGCTTCGACCAGAGAAGGGGCTTCGGTAGAAAAACAGCCAGGAAAGGTACTCAGCCTAGTCTACTTCAATCAAAAAGGCTACTCAGAAAAAGCAAAAGCTGGCACTAGTGTACTGTTTCTACAGTGAATGAGTACTACTTGCAACAGCAAGAACTAGTACATCAAGCACAAAGAACACAACCAACAGAGGACCAAACAGTGAACAAAAATGCACTCGGTACTCAAAGATACTGATTCATAAATACTGACCGCACGCCTCGCACTCAACAGGGAATAAAATCTCACTGCATTAATGAAGAACAAAAAGAACACATGCAGGAAAACTAGTCTCTGGCGGCGCACAGAACCAGGAAGGGAAGAGAGGAAGAGTGCAGGAACAAAAATGACCCAATGAATGATGAAAAAGTGATTTCTAGAAGGGGTAGTCCAAACCCTAGGGATTGGGGCCCTATTTATAGGCTGCCCAACACTAGGAATATTCTACCAGCCCCTTAGGGTTTTTTACAGATGCAAGAATAAAGGAAAAGACTCTACTGCCCTTAGGTATTTTTACAGACACGACTGACTGACTGTGGGCCTAGAGTTACAGATGACTTATCCGGAAGCTAAGCTTTCGTAGTGACTATGGCTTCTCTTCTGGATAGTCGGATACAAGATCGATAGTCGTCAGTTTTGCGCCGAAACTGACAAAGCCTCCACCGACTTTGCACCAGGTACCCGGATTGGGCCGGCCTGATTCCACAGCTCTCTCAGCCCGGCAATCACTCACCGCCCGTGTACCTGAGTCAACCCTGGTCAACAGCCCAGTGGGTCTTTTCCTGCTTCTGGCCCATGTACCCGGATTGGGCCTGCCCGACTTCGCAGCCTCCTCTGCCTGACAGTCGCTCGCTGCCCGTGAACCTGAGTCACACGCGGACCATAAAACAGCAGATCTCTTCTTCTTCTGTCCTCTTTGACTATCGTTGACAATGACTCATCACTTCTGGAGCCATGAGGCCCACGCTATTCAGCATGGCTCCTCAATCTCCCCCTTGATGAGTGCATTGTCAACACTCCTCTTCTTCAGCTCTTCAGCACCTGCGAACAAATGTGGAAACACGAAAAACAAAACATAAGAAAAAACAAGGAAGAAGAAAAAATAAGGTAAAAGGTTAACCCTAATGACCAAAAGCCAAACAAAAGCAAGAAGCGGTCATTATGGTTTAACCAAAGCGTAAACGCTCAAAATGAGTGCGATGTCAGAACAACAAGGATATCAACATAGTAAGAACTCCCCCTTAAACTCTGATCCCAAATTTTCTCCCCCTTGTTGACAAGTGAACTCGTCAAGCACTCAATCGAGACACAGACTCCCCCTGAAATGCAACTCCCCCTCAAAATATGCAGTGAAGTCAACTGGGGTGCAGGTGGAGTGTAGAAAGCATGCTTCACAGATATGATTAACTGCAATTACAACATCTAGCAAGTATAGCAAAAGACATACTGTCTAAGACACATGGCATGATCAGTACAACTGATGATATCTAAAGAAAGTCATTAGCACGCATTTTTCAGTTTTTGCAAACAAAAACATCACCACATTTTCCAGTTAACAGGCAAGGTAAAGCATGAGATGCAGAAGCTAACTGATATCTACCAAGATAAGCATTGTTCAAAACAAAGTGCTTCAGCAAAACTTGTCTTTTTAATTTTCAGGCTTTTTCATTTTCCCCTTTTTTTATTTTTGCCAAGGGTTATTTGCATGTCAAACCTTATGCTAACCGACCAAGTCAAGCCTAGGCCAGAACTGGACCATCAGAAGCTTAAGACATTGGTCTTGGCATACATTACACTGTCCTAGTTCATACCAAAGTTCTATGGTAAGCAGTCCAGAACAATGCAATGCGACAAAGCAAACCCACTTGGATCTTTTCAACTCAAGCATAAAAAGGCATGGAATTTTCATTCATTTTTGATTTTTATCATGTTTATAGCACATTTTCCATGTTAAAGCATAAAGATGTCCAAGTTGCATATCTGCATCTAAGTCAGGAACTAGCTGCAAGGCATGTAACAGATAGCAAGAGCACTTAGCCTACACATGCTAGTTACCAGAAGCAATGGTGATCATTTTTCAAGTTTAAAGCGTAAAAGCCATGCTTATGACAGATATCAGACATATCAAGTGAACTGAAACAAGACATGATCATCAACAAGTAATCAAAGGCATGTACTAGCTAGATTAAGTAAAGCAGTACAATCATATAACAGAAGCAGCTCCAAAGTGTGATATGTCAATATGCAGGATATGAACACACACAAAAAGACTCAAGAAAAGAGTAAAGAAGAAAGAAAAGACGGACGCAAAATATCCTAAAAAGGATACACAACACCCAAATCCCCTCGTAAACGCTCAAATGTAGACGGATCTAGGGGTTTGGTGAAAATGTCTGCCAACTGATGATGGGTATCAACATGAACAAGGTCAATGACACCTTTCTCATATTGATCCCGCAAGAAGTGAAAGCGCACATCAATGTGTTTGGTTTTTGAATGGAGACACGGATTTTTCCCTACACTAATAGCACTAGTGCTGTCGCAAAACAATGGAACCCTGGTAGGAAAGAACAACCCAAAATCTCGCAGAGTGGAAATCATCCAAACCAACTGTGAGCAGCAGCTAGCAGCAGCTACGTACTCAGCCTCTGTGGTCGAAAGAGCAAATCCAGATTGCTTACGAGAAGACCAAAAGACAAGAGAAGAACCAAGAAATTGGCAAGTACCGGAAGTCGACTTGCGATCCAACCGGCACCCACCAAAGTCGGCATCCGAAAAGACAGATAAATCGAGAGAAGATGATGCTGAATAGAAAAGACCAAGATCGGGCGCATAAGTGAGATACCTGAAGATGCGCTTGACAGCCTGCCGATGAGACGCGCGTGGTGAAGACTAGAAACGCGCGCAAAGTCCCACGGCGAACTGTATGTCCGGTCTTGTTGCCGTCAAGTACAACAGCGAACCGATCATCCCTCGAAACTCCCTTTCATTGACCTTGACGCCGCTCTCGTCCTTGTCCAGACCCCCAGATGTGCCCATCGGGGTCATCTGCGGCTTCAACTCACCACCAAAGTCAAATTTCTTAAGCATGTCGTGAGTGTACTTACCTTGGTGGATGAAAGTGCCATCCCTGGTCTGCTTGATCTGGAGCCCTAAGAAATACTTGAGCTCACCCATGAGGCTCATCTCAAACTCACTATGCATCTGCTCAGAAAACTTGGACACAAGAGAATCAGTAGTACCGCCAAAGATAATATCGTCCACATAAATCTGAGCAACTAAGAAATCTGAAGCAACTCTGAGCAAGAAAAGAGTTTTATCCACAGAACCCATCACAAAGCCCTTCCCCAACAAGAATTGCTTCAACCGGTCATACCAAGCCCTGGGGGCTTGCTTCAACCCGTATAAAGCCTTTTGCAGCTTAAAAACATGTCGGGGAAACTTAGGGTTCTCAAAGCCGGGGGGCTGCCTAACATAAACTTCCTCCTCTATGAACCCGTTCAGAAAAGCACTCTTAACGTCCATTTGAAAATGCTTAAAACCCTTCGAAGCGGCAAAAGCTAAGAGAATGCGAATGGACTCAAGACGGGCAACAGGGGCGAAAGTTTGTTCAAAGTCAATACCTTCCTTCTGGCAAAAACCCTGGGCAACTAGTCGAGCTTTGTTGCGCACCACAACCCCATATTCACCTTGTTTGTTCTTGAATACCCACTTGGTGCCTATGGGGTTGCATCCTGGTGGCGGCTCAACTAGTGTCCAAACCCGATTGCGGAAAAAATTCTCAAGCTCTTCTTGCATAGCATTAATCCAATTTGAATCAGAAAGAGCATGAGAAATGTCTCTGGGCTCAAAAGATGCAACAAATGCAGATTCAGCAAACAAAGCGAGAGAGGTAGAAGAACGCAAAGTTCTCTCAGTAAAATCACCTATGATGAGCTATGAGGGATGGTCACGCTGAACTGCTCGGGTTCCCATGTGATCTGAAGTCACCTCACCGGAGTCAGCAGCAGGCACCTCTAGACTCGACTGAGGGGGCTCGATCGTAGTGGAAGAAGTGATCAGAGGTCCGCCCTCATCCTCAGTCGAAATCTCAGATGGTGTGGGCTCCGCGGGGGATGCAGAAGGCCCACCCTCATCAGCAGCTGGAGTATCCTCATCTTCCTCGAAGATGGATTCTCCGAGCTCATCATCACCGGAAAGCTCAAAAGAAGGAGTCAAAGAAGGCAAGGACTCATCAAATGAAACCTCACAAGTCTCAACAAGCAGCTGGGATTCGAGGTTCCAAACACGAAAACCTCGAGAATGCAAAGCGTAGCCAAGAAAAACACCATCTCAGCAACGAGACTCAAACTTGTCCAAATGCCCTCCCTTCTTGAGCACAAAGCACTTGCAGCCAAACACTCGCAAGTGGCTCACCTTGGGCTGTCTGCCAAACCGTAATTCATATGATGTCTTACCAAGGTGTTGGCGTAAAAGATTACGCTAACAGGTTTCTGTAGATTAGAAACTAACAAACGGAGTGTTTGCGAAGTGAACTGTTCTAAGCCTCCGAAAGGATAATAACTTAGAATAGTTCGAATGTGTGTATTGAATAACTTGTATTCGGTCCCCATTACAGGGTGAAATGGGGGGTATTTATAGGCCCAAATATTAAGGAAAAGACCTATTTACCCCTCTATTACAACCAACATAGTGGAAACTATTCGGTACCCTTGATAGGGCTAAAATGGTAAAAGACTAATCTAATAATATAAAAGATAAATCTTCCATCTTAGCTGGCAATAAAGATCTCGAAAAGCCTTAGTTCGAAGATGTACTTCGAACTAATGCCTATCTTCGTACTTCGAGCTGGACTCAGGGTATCTTCGAAGATGGACGTCTGGAAACCTTCGAATCCATTATCTGCCTTTATGCTGTTGCGGCGATAACCCCGAAGATGAGATATTTTCCTCCAACAGTAGCCCCTCGAATACGCTTCTCCGTTTAACCTGTAATGTTAGGAGAGCAGTATACGGATGGAAAAAATAACCAGACATAGGGGTTATTAGATTTCAATTCATCTCTGAAATGTATGAAGATATAAACTCTGAATCAGTCTTAAGATAATTACTTTCGAACTATCTTAGAACCGACTCAAGAAGTTCGAAAGTCTTTTAGACTTAGAGGAAATAGCTGTTAGCTTTCTGTTCCTAACGGAAACCGTAGAATGTGTTAATTGCGGAGAAAAGTAACGGCAGGAATGCGAAACGACATGGACTAACGGTAAAAAAGTAAAGTCTAGGCTATAAATAGATCGCCTAGAACTTACCCGGTTACCTTTTCACTGCTCTCTCGCAAACAAACACCTTCTGAGCCCTTTGAGTTCTTTGAGCCCTAGCCGCCATTTCCCCCAAAGTAACCCAGCGACTGCAATGGTGAAGACCAAGGGTTCTGGAGCCCCGTCGACCTTGGCTCGGCAGCAGGCGGCCGCAGCAGCAGCGGCTGCGGCGTTGGCGACGGCGCCTCCGACATTGGCAACGACATCCATGGCGGCAGGAGGGAGAAATCCACAAAATGTCGATGATCAAAGTCTTTGCCCGCCATCAACGAAGTACCTGGACCAGTCTTTCCAACTGGGTTCTTCTACTTGCAAGAGGGAATCACTGGCAATCGCAGTAGAAGGGAAGATTAACACCGGAGTTATGATCCGCAAGCCCGGAAAAGAGCTCATCCCGTCACCAAGGCCCGGAGAAGTGGTTGTCTTCGAAGCCTTCTTCGAAGCCGGCTTGGGCCTTCCCGCAGTGGACTTCTTGGTAGAGGTACTTGACTTATTCCATGTCACCCTTCCTCAACTATCTCCGAACGCAGTAGCTCGTCTGGCTATCTTCGAATGGGCCTTGAGAGCCGAAGGTTGTGAGGGGAGGGCAGAGATCTTCGCTGCGCTACATAGAGCTTCATGTCAGCCAAAAACCTCCGTAGGTCCCAGAGGTGAAAAAGTAGTGGTAGCCTTCGGAAGCATCAATTTTAGACTTCGGGACGAATATGCTCTTCAATTTCCTGCTAAGGCCATCAATGCTAGATGGTACACTGACTGGGTCATGAGGTGCTTTTATGCCGAATTTGGGGCGAGCAATCCTCTGGTCGGACCTTTGAAAGAGATCCAATTCCGGAAAGAAGCCCTAGTGCAACCAGGCCAAGGTTAGCTCGAAGCTCGCCTCAACCTACTTCAGAGGATCAGCCGGAGGTTGAGCATGCGAGACTTAGCCGAAGAGTTCCTTGGGTTACAAATTTCTCCACTGATGGCCAACTGGCCTATCATCTTCGAAGAGGATTCGGAAGGCGGTCTCCGAAAAATCACCTTGACTTCGAGCCCTGCAAGTAACTTCGAAGACAACATGTATTATGCATATTCATTCGAAGAAAAACTAACTTGATTCATTTTTTAGCTTCTTCAGCCCCTGTTACTTCGGAACAAATTGTAAGGGCTTCGGAGAAGATTTTGGGCGCTCCAACTCCGACCGAAAAAGAATGGAGAATCAAGTTGGTCGGGAGTTGGGAGAGATTTAACAGAGTATGGGGAATGCTGGAAATCACTCCGCCCCCTTTGATGGATTGGGTGCCTTTGGAGAAAGGACCCAAGAAGAGAAAAGCAGAAGCTGGGACTTTGAGCTCTGCCAAAACTCCGGTGAAGAAGGTGGCTCGGAAGCCAAAAAATCTTACACCTTCGAATCCTGCACCCTCGAGCTCAAGGGCTTCAGTCTCTGACTCCCAAGAGGATGAAGGGAGATTGCTTGTGCGTCTAATAGAAGAAGATGAAACTCAAAGGACTGCACAAGCCGAAGTGCCTGCGAACGTGCCGGAGTCTCGAGATAATCTTGAGCAACCAAGGACTTCGGCAGTTCAGGAAGATATCTCTCAGGATGAAGTTCCTGTAAATGGAAGTGGGGTCGAAGTCACTATGGCTTCGATTACCGAAGAGGCAACAAGGACTGCTCAGGACGATGCTCCTACAGTCCAAGACTTAACGGCTGATTCGGATGAAGATCTAGCCTTCGATCCGCCGAACAGTCCGATGATGACTCCTCTGCAAAACGTCGAAGGTAGGCTTCGAATAACTCTTTTATGTTTATTTTGTATATTTATACAATGTATAATACTCTTTTTTTAGAGTCCACTCCTATGGAAGAGGTCTGCCAAGAAGAAATAATTCCTGGACCTTCGACGACTTCGGAGCCAGCCCAGAGAGTTACTCAAATGGGACCCGGAAGAGGCAAAAGACATATAGAGCCCCTCCCTGCTGCGAGTTCCGGATCAACTCCGTCTGATTCAACAGACGAGAGCCAATCTTCCGGGGAGGGCCAGTCTCCAGAGGCTCCGAAGACCACAAGCCAACGCTCCGGTCCTTCGCTGAACGAAGATGACCAACATGCAATAAGCATGCTCCCCTTGCTAGCTCCTTTCTTAGGGCAAACAACTGGTCTTCGGACTTTGCTCGAACCTTTGGATCGAGCTAGCCGTGACATAGGGGAGACCAACTTAGTGGCCATTCTGAGCAAGGCGGACAGGACGGAGCTTAATGCCGCTATAGAACGTGCAGCCTACCAGGTACGAAGCACCTGTGAAATAACATAGAATTCATCTACGATAAATATTTACCTTAGTTTTTTATTTTTGCAGCAAACTGTCTTGGCCCGAGCTGCGAATATATGTAATGATGAAGAGATCGCTCGTCTTCGGGAGGAAAATAGCGTCCTTCAAAGGAATCTTAACATCTCCGAAAGTCGAGTGGCTCAAATGGACAATATAGTGTCAACAGAGCGAAGGGCCAGGCAAAGTTTGGAGGCTGCGAATAAAGAGCTCGAAGCAGAAAGAATTGTGCTTCGAGCAGAAGTTGAAAAGTTGCGGGCGGAGCACGCTACTGCGGGGACCGAGCTTGTTGAGGAGCCATGCTGAATAGCGTGGGCCTCATGGCTCTAGAAGTGATGAGTCATTGTCAACGATAATCAACAAGGACTGAAGAAGAAAAGAGATCTGCTGTTTCATGGGCCGCGTGTGACTCAGGTACACGGGCAGCGAGCGACTGTCGGGCAGAGGAGGCTGCGAAGTCGGGCTGGCCCAATCCGGGTGCATGGGCCAGAAGCAGTAGAAGACCCACTGGGCTGTTGACCAGGACTGACTCAGGTACACGGGCGGTGAGCGATTGCCGGGCTGAGAGAGCTGCGGAGTCGGGCCGGCCCAATCCGGGTACCTGGTGCAAAGCTGGTGGAGGCTTTGTCAGTTTCGGCGTAAAACTGACAACCGTTGATTCTGTATCCGACTGTCCAGAAGAGTAGCTTCCGGATATGTCATCTGTTACTCTAGGCCCACAGTCAGTCAGTTGTGTCTGTAAAAATACCTAAGGGCAGTAGAGTCTTTTTCTGTATTTTTGAGTCTGTAAAAACCCTAAGGGGCTGGTAGAATATTCCTAGTGTTGGGCTGCCTATAAATAGCACCCCAATCCCTAGGGTTTGGACTACCCTTTTGTGCTGAAATCAAATCCACCCATTGGGTCACTTTTGTCTCCCTTCTCTCTCCTGTGTGCGCCGCCAGGACTGGCTCCTCTCTGTTCTTGCATTATTTTGTCTCAAATTTGTTGGATGCTTTTAATCCTTGGTCTCTGGTGAATTTATTGCTTGCATCTTGTTCGGTTTGGGAAGTTAATGCCTTGGGCACGAGCTGGTGATTTTATTTCTTGGGGAGAAGCTTCTTCTGTTGTTGGTGTTCTTCACGGTGGTAGTACTAGTTCTTGCTGTTGCAAGTAGTACTGCTTTACTGTAGCTACAGTGTTCGGCTGCAGCTTTTCACCTTCTATCGCCCAGCTTTTTGATCGAAGCTGACAGTCTCTTTTGCTTTTTCCTGGTGTGTCTGGCGAAGCTCGTTTCAGTGCGAAGCCCCTCAACTCCGTGAGGCAGGCTTCGATCGAACATCTTTAAAGACTTCGCTCAGACTTCGAACTTCGGTCTTTGTGTCTGAGTTGCTAGCTTCGAAGTTCTTCCTGTATTGGATAGCATCGCATACTTCGAACTAGCATACTCCGAATCTATCTGTTCGAAGTGAACACTTTGTTAGGCTTCGAAGTTGGGTTCGAAGTTTGTCTTTTCTGATAGACTTCGCTTGGATTTCTTTGTGGAGTGTCAGCCTTCGATTCTCCTTCCGAAGCTTTCCCTGTTCGAAGATAGAGTGTAGGCTTCGGACTTGCTTTTCTGTCGCGTGACAGACTTCGCTACTTTGTTCGAAGGTAGTCCGTCTGTTTTGTGTGTTCGAAGTTTTCTGTTCGAAGATTGTGCTTCGAAGCTCTCGGTTCAAGGTGTGTTCGAAGTTTTGTCTTCGAAGCCCTCACTTCGAAGCAGGCTCCGACTTTGTCACCTTGCTCCGAAGCTTTTGGTTCGAAGCTGTGTTCGAAGTCCTGTCTTCGAAGTGCATACTTCGAACCAAGCTCCGGCACTGCTTTTTACTTCGCTCCGAAGTACTCTTCGCACTAGCCTAGACAGTGACACCTTCGGCACTTCGGACAGACTCCGTCATCAACCTCCGAAACATACCTCGACGTGCGAAGGGGGCTTCGCCAAGTCCCGAACAGGAGACAACTTTGGAAAGTAACTTCTCTTTTCACTTTATACATACTTAGATTATTTCATTGAGAAGTATAGGCCTGTTACAACTTGTTTATCTGCCTAGTTGCACCTTTTAGTTTTTCACTGTTTATCATCAGATGCTTCTAGGTTAGAAACCTTTAGACTTAGGCCTTCTGTTTATTTTCTGCTGCTTAGTCTTTTGAGGTGCGTTGGGTATTGGGAACAGGCCATTGATTCGAAAGAATTTTTTTAAGGCGCCCATTCACCCCCCCCCCCCCTCTGGTCGCTACTTTCGGTCCTACAAGTGGTATCAGAGCGAGGTTAGTTTTTTTCCATACCTTAACCGGTTCTAAACCCCAGTAGTGACTATGACGTCTCCTGGCAAGGTCCCGTCCTTGGAAGCCTATGGCTATAATTATTGGAAGACTCGCATGCGAGCCTATCTCATGAGCCAGGGTTCGGACATATGGGACATTTGCGTTCACACCACATTTGTCATTCTGCCAGTTACTGAGCAAGGTACTGCTGGTATCATTGCTCAGCATCTGAGCAACAGTAAGGCTGTGAACATTTTATTTTTTGGTTTAGGTCCCACTGAATTTGAGCGAGTGAGTCATCTCTCCACTGCGAGAGAGATCTGGGCTACCCTCAAGGCACACCATGAGGGAACAGCACAGGTCAAGGCCCGGCTCTATCAGACCTACCGGCGTGAATATGAGAATTTCACACAGAAGCGGGGTGAATCTGTTGAGGCTTTGTTTGGTCGCTTTCAGTCGATCATTAACAAGCTTCGGGACAACAAGGCTGAGGGTGCTCAGTTAGTCTCAGATCACGAGCAGGCGCTCAAGGTTCTTCATACCTTGGACCCAAAGATCTGGGAGATCAAGGTATCCTCTATCGTTGAGAGCACTTCTTACGATACCTTGACCATTTCTGAGTTATTTAGCAAGCTGAAGGCCACTGAGGTAGATATCCAGCTGAGATCAAATCTCACTGGTTCGGGATCAAAATCCCTGGCCCTTGCTACACCTTCTGTTGATCCCTCTGCTGTGAGTTGTGCTGGGTTCTCTTTGATGTCTATCACTGAGGACCAGCTTGAGTCTTTGGGAGATGATGAGTTGTGTCTGTTTAACAACCGGGTGCGTCGTGTCTATGACAAAAGAATGTTCAAAAGACACGGCACAAAATCCGGATGCTTTGAATGTGGAGATCCAGGACACTTCATCGCCGACTGCCCCAAGCGTAGTGGATACAAGAAGGGCACCAGTGGCAGCTTCCACGACTCCGGCAAGCATGAGAGCTCATCCTTCAACAAGGGCAAGCCGAAGACTCGTTTCTTCAAGAAGGCCCTGAAGGACTACCGGCGAGAGAACAAGAAGCGCGACAAGGCCTTCTTCGCCGAGATGGAGAAGAGCTACTCCAAGCAGTCCACGTCTTCTTCCTCTTCATCAAGCTCAAGCGATGAGGAGATCGTCATTAGGAAGGGGAAGGACAAGGACGATCCGGCGGGCCTCTGCTTCATGGCCTTCGGAGACAAGCCGAAGAGCCGCTCACACCAGCGCCGAAGATCCCGCAAGAGCTTCTGTTCAATGGCTCTTGGGGATAAGGAAGAAAAGAGCTCCTCCGACGACTCCGACGACGACGATAGCAAGGACCGGGGACTGGAGGATGTTTGGATCATGGACTCAGGATGCTCTCGCCACATGACGGGACATCGCAGATGGTTCTCCAGTCTCACTCCCCCGAGCTCCAAAGAATATATCACGTTCGGGAACAGCGGTCAAGGGAAAGTAAGTGGCATAGGCTCAATCAGCATCTCAAACCATTTCTCTTTAAAGAATGTTGCTTTGGTTAAAAATCTGAACTTTAATTTAATATCTGTTTCGCAACTTCTTGAGGATGGTTTGGAAGTGCGTTTTAAGAAGGGCAATTCTTCTGTGGTTGATTCTAGAGGGTCTTTGGTTTGTCAGATTTTACCCTTCGGTAAAGTTTTTCGAATTGACTTCTCTAGCTCTTTTGGCCCTTCTCGCTGTTTGATTGCTGGATCTTCTTCTGAGCTCTGGAAGTGGCATAGGAGGTTAGGTCATTTGAGTTTTGTTCTGCTAGTCAGGTTAAGCTCTATGGATCTCATCCAAGGATTGCCCAAGCTTAAAATGGAGAAGGATCTAGTTTGTCATCCCTGTCGTCATGGGAAAATGGTTGCCGCTTCTCACTCACCTGTGACTCAGGTGATGACTTCGTATCCAGGCGAGCTTTTACATTTGGACACTATAGGTCCAGCTCGGGTACGCTCAGTCGGTGGGAAGTGGTATGCACTTGTGATAGTTGACGACTTTTCTCGTTTCTCGTGGGTTTTCTTTTTGGAGTCTAAGGATGAAACTTTTCAATTTGTCCATGACCTGATTTTGAAGCTGAAGAATGAGAACAATGGTCGGATGCGAGCAATTCGCTCCGACAACGGCTCTGAGTTCAAGAACTCTCAGTTCGTCAGCTTCTGTGGTGATCAGGGTCTGGACCATCAGTTTTCTTCTCCTTACACTCCCCCACAGAACGGCGTTGTGGAACGAAAGAACCGCACGCTAGTTGAGATGGCCAGGACGATGCTCGACGAGCACAGGACTCCTAGGCGTTTTTGGGCTGAAGCCATGAACACGGCTTGCTATCTTGCCAACCGTATTTTTCTTCGAGCTTACATTAGTAAGACTTCATATGAGTTGCGGTTTGGCAGACAGCCCAAGGTGACCCACTTGCGAGCATTTGGCTGCAAGTGCTTTGTGCTCAAGAAGGGAGGGCATTTGGACAAGTTTGAGTCTCGTTGCTGGGATGGTATTTTTCTTGGTTATGCATTGCATTCTCGAGGCTTCCGTGTTTGGAACCTCGAATCCCAGCTGCTTGTCGAGACGTGTGAGGTTTCTTTTGATGAGTCCTTGCCTTCTTTGACTCCTTCTTTTGAGCTTTCTGGTGATGATGAGCTCGGAGAGTCCATCTTCGAGGAAGATGAGGATACTTCAGCTGCTGTTGAGGGCGGGCCTTCTGCATCCCCCGCAGAGCCCACACCCTCTGTGACTTCGACTGATGATGAAGGCGGACCTCTGATCACTTCTTCCACTTCGATCGAGCCCCTTCAGTCGAGTCCAGAGGTGCCAACTGCTGACTCCGGTGAGGTGACTTCAGATCACCAGGGAACCCGAGCAGTTCAGCGTGACCACCCCTCAGAGCTCATCATTGGTGATTTGACTGAGAGGACTTTGCGTTCTTCTGCCTCTCTCGCTGTGTTTGCTGAATCTGCGTTTGTTGCATCTTTTGAGCCCAGAGACATTTCTCATGCTCTTTCTGACTCTAATTGGATTAACGCTATGCAAGAAGAGCTTGAGAATTTTGTCCGCAATCGGGTTTGGACACTAGTTGAGCCGCCACCAGGATGCAACCCCATAGGCACCAAGTGGGTATTCAAGAACAAACAAGGTGAAGATGGGGTTGTGGTGCGCAACAAGGCTCGACTAGTTGCCCAGGGTTATTGCCAGAAGGAAGGTATTGACTTCGAAGAAACCTTCGCTCCTGTTGCCCATCTTGAGTCCATTCGTATCCTTCTAGCTTTTGCCGTTTCAAAGGGTTTTAAGCTTTTTCAAATGGACGTTAAGAGTGCTTTTCTGAACGGGTTCATAGAGGAGGAAGTGTATGTTAGGCAACCCCCCAGTTTTGAGAACCCTAAGTTTCCTCGACATGTTTTTAAGTTGCACAAAGCTTTATACGGGTTGAAGCAAGCCCCCAGGGCTTGGTATGACCGGTTAAAGCAGTTTTTGTTGGGGAAGGGCTTTGTGATGGGTTCTGTGGATAAAACTCTTTTCCTGCTCAGAGATGCTTCAGATTTCTTAGTCGCTCAGATTTATGTGGACGATATTATTTTTGGCGGTACTACTGATTCTCTTGTGTCCAAGTTTTCTGAGCAGATGCACAATGAGTTTGAGATGAGCCTCATGGGTGAGCTTAAGTACTTTTTAGGGCTCCAGATCAAGCAGACCAAGGACGGCACCTTCATCCACCAAGGTAAGTACACTCGTGACATGTTGAAAAAATTTGACTTTGGTGGTGAGCTGAAGCCGCAGATGACCCCGATGGGCACTTCCGGGGGTTTGGACAAGGACGAGAGCGGTGCCAAGGTCAATGAGAGAGAATTTCGAGGGATGATCGGTTCGCTGTTGTACTTAACGGCAACAAGACCAGACATACAGTTCGCCGTGGGACTTTGCGCGCGTTTTCAGTCTTCACCACGTGCGTCTCATCGGCAGGCTGTCAAGCGCATTTTCAGGTATCTCACCTATGCGCCTGATCTTGGTCTTTATTATTCAGCATCATCATCACTTGATTTATCTGGCTTTTCGGACGCCGACTTTGGTGGGTGCCGGTTGGATCGCAAGTCGACTTCCGGTACTTGCCAGTTTCTTGGTTCTTCTCTTGTCTCTTGGTCTTCTCGAAAACAATCTGGAGTTGCTCTTTCGACCACAGAGGCTGAGTACGTAGCTGCTGCTAGCTGCTGCTCACAGCTGGTTTGGATGATTTCCACTCTTCGAGACTTTGGGTTGTTCTTTCCTACCAGAGTTCCTTTGTTTTGCGACAGCACCAGTGCTATTAGTGTAGGGAAAAACCCATGTCTTCATTCAAAAACCAAACACATTGATGTGCGCTTTCACTTTTTGCGGGATCAATATGAGAAAGGTGTCATTGACCTTGTTCATGTTGATACCCATCATCAGTTGGCTGACATTTTCACCAAACCCCTAGATCAGTCTACTTTTGAGCGTTTACGAGAGGATTTGGGTGTTGTGTATCCTTTCTAGGATATTTTGCGTCAGTTTTTCTTTCTTCTTTACTCTTTTCTTGAGTCTTTTTGTGTGTGTTCATATCATACATATTCACATATCACACTTTTGAGCTTGCTTCTGTTATATGATTAAACTGCTTTACTTATTCTAGCTGGTACATGCTTTTGATTACTCGTCGATGATCATGCTTTGTTTCAGTTCATTTGATATGTCTGATATCTGTCATATGCATGGCTTTTACGCTTTCAACTTGAAAAATGATCACCATTGCTTCTGGTAACTAGCATGTGTAGGCTGAGTGCTTTTGCTATCTGTTACATGCCTTGTAGCTAGTTCATCACATAGATGCAGATATGCAACTTGGACATCTTTATGCTTTAATATGGAAAATGTGCTATCAAAATGATAAAAATCAAAAATTAATGAAAATTCCATACCTTTTTATGCTTGAGTTGAAAAGATCCAAGTGGGTTTGCTTTGTCGCATTGCATTGTTCTGGACTGCTTACCATAGCACTTTGGTATGAACTAGGACAGTGTAGTGTATGCCAAGACCAATGTCTTAAGCTTCCGATGGCCCAGTTCTGGCCTAGGCTTGACTTGGTCGGTTAGCATAAGGTTTGACATGCAAATAACCCTTGGCAAAAATGACAAAGGAAAATGAAAAAGCCTGAACTTTAAAGGGATAACAAGTTTGCTGAAGCACTTTGTTTTGAACAATGCTTATCTTGGTAGATATCAGTTAGCTTCTGCATCTCATGTTTTACCTTGCTTGTTTACTAGACAATGTGGTGATGTTTTTATTTGCAAAAATTGACAAATGCGTGCTAAATGACTTTCTTTAGATATCATCTCTTGCACTGATCATGCCATGTGTCTTAGACAGTATCTCTTTTGCTATACCTGTTAGATACTGTATTTGTAGTCAATCATATCTGAGAAGCATGCTTTCTACACTCCACCTGCACCCCAGCTGCATTCACTGCATATTTTGAGGGGGAGTTGCATTTCAGGGGGAGTCTGTGTCTCGTTTGAGTGCTTGATGAGTTCACTTGTCAACAAGGGGGAGAAAATTGGGATCAGAGTTTAAGGGGGAGTTCTTACTCTGATCCTCAGAGTTTAAGGGGGAGTTCTTACTCTGTCGATATCCTTGTTGTTCTGAAATCACACTCATTTTGAGCTTTTGTGTTTTGGTTAACCATAATGACCGTTTCTTGCTTTTGTTTGGCTTTTGGTCATTAAGGTTAAACTTTTACCTTATTTTTTCTTCTTCTTTGTTGTTCTTTTGTGTTTTGTTTTCGTGTTTCCACATTTGTTCACAGGTGCTGAAGAGCTGAAAATTGAGGAGTGTTGACAATGCACTCATCAAGGGGGAGATTGAGGAGCCATGCTGAATAGCGTGGGCCTCATGGCTCTAGAAGCGATGAGTCATTGTCAACGATAATCAACAAGGACTGAAGAAGAAAAGAGATCTGCTGTTTCATGGGCCGCGTGTGACTCAGGTACACGGGCAGCGAGCGACTGTCGGGCAGAGGAGGCTGCGAAGTCGGGCTGGCCCAATCCGGGTGCATGGGCCAGAAGCAGTAGAAGACCCACTGGGCTGTTGACCAGGACTGACTCAGGTACACGGGCGGTGAGCGATTGCCGGGCTGAGAGAGCTGCGGAGTCGGGCCGGCCCAATCCGGGTACCTGGTGCAAAGCTGGTGGAGGCTTTGTCAGTTTCGGCGTAAAACTGACAACCGTTGATTCTGTATCCGACTGTCCAGAAGAGTAGCTTCCGGATATGTCATCTGTTACTCTAGGCCCACAGTCAGTCAGTTGTGTCTGTAAAAATACCTAAGGGCAGTAGAGTCTTTTTCTGTATTTTTGAGTCTGTAAAAACCCTAAGGGGCTGGTAGAATATTCCTAGTGTTGGGCTGCCTATAAATAGCACCCCAATCCCTAGGGTTTGGACTACCCTTTTGTGCTGAAATCAAATCCACCCATTGGGTCACTTTTGTCTCCCTTCTCTCTCCTGTGTGCGCCGCTAGGACTGGCTCCTCTCTGTTCTTGCATTATTTTGTCTCAAATTTGTTGGATGCTTTTAATCCTTGGTCTCTGGTGAATTTATTGCTTGCATCTTGTTCGGTTTGGGAAGTTAATGCCTTGGGCACGAGCTGGTGATTTTATTTCTTGGGGAGAAGCTTCTTCTGTTGTTGGTGTTCTTCACGGTGGTAGTACTAGTTCTTGCTGTTGCAAGTAGTACTGCTTTACTGTAGCTACAGTGTTCGGCTGCAGCTTTTCACCTTCTATCGCCCAGCTTTTTGATCGAAGCTGACAGTCTCTTTTGCTTTTTCCTGGTGTGTCTGGCGAAGCTCGTTTCAGTGCGAAGCCCCTCAACTCCGTGAGGCAGGCTTCGATCGAACATCTTTAAAGACTTCGCTCAGACTTCGAACTTCGGTCTTTGTGTCTGAGTTGCTAGCTTCGAAGTTCTTCCTGTATTGGATAGCATCGCATACTTCGAACTAGCATACTCCGAATCTATCTGTTCGAAGTGCACACTTTGTTAGGCTTCGAAGTTGGGTTCGAAGTTTGTCTTTTCTGATAGACTTCGCTTGGATTTCTTTGTGGAGTGTCAGCCTTCGATTCTCCTTCCGAAGCTTTCCCTGTTCGAAGATAGAGTGTAGGCTTCGGACTTGCTTTTCTGTCGCGTGACAGACTTCGCTACTTTGTTCGAAGGTAGTCCGTCTGTTTTGTGTGTTCGAAGTTTTCTGTTCGAAGATTGTGCTTCGAAGCTCTCGGTTCAAGGTGTGTTCGAAGTTTTGTCTTCGAAGCCCTCACTTCGAAGCAGGCTCCGACTTTGTCACCTTGCTCCGAAGCTTTTGGTTCGAAGCTGTGTTCGAAGTCCTGTCTTCGAAGTGCATACTTCGAACCAAGCTCCGGCACTGCTTTTTACTTCGCTCCGAAGTACTCTTCGCACTAGCCTAGACAGTGACACCTTCGGCACTTCGGACAGACTCCATCATCAACCTCCGAAACATACCTCGACGTGCGAAGGGGGCTTCGCCAAGTCCCGAACAGGAGACAACTTTGGAAAGTAACTTCTCTTTTCACTTTATACATACTTAGATTATTTCATTGAGAAGTATAGGCCTGTTACAACTTGTTTATCTGCCTAGTTGCACCTTTTAGTTTTTCACTGTTTATCATCAGATGCTTCTAGGTTAGAAACCTTTAGACTTAGGCCTTCTGTTTATTTTCTGCTGCTTAGTCTTTTGAGGTGCGTTGGGTATTGGGAACAGGCCATTGATTCGAAAGAATTTTTTTAAGGCGCCCATTCACCCCCCCCCCCTCTGGTCGCTACTTTCGGTCCTACACTTGTCAGACTCCAAGAGGAAGCTAGCCAGCTGTTAAACCAAAAGAATATTTTGACCACCGAAAATGCTAGACTTTCTGGGGTTCTAGGCGAAGTCACTTCGACGAAGGACGCGTTGAACGAAGACAAACTGAAGTCTGAGAAGGTGGCTGTGGAAGTTATGAATCAGTTGTTAGGTGTCCTGGAGTACTTCGGTACTACTGGGATACTTCCTTCTGACGATAACATCACTCTTCTGCGCCGGTTGAAAAGGATCCAAGGAGTGGCGAAGCAGATGAAGACAGCGGGCATTAGATACGGAGAACTCTCCGGACAAGTGGCTGCTGTCGGCCAACTTCGCTACTACGAAGATCTGGGCCGATCGATAACTCCGGACGCAGGAGGTGGCCCAATCACCTTCGACGACGAGCGACTTCTGACACCTTCCGAAGGTGTGACTGCTGCCTGGCGAGCCTTCCAAACTTCATGGAGAGCCGAAAGTCGTTCCGCGATCAAGGCTTGGATCGACGAAGGTCAACGCCAGAAGCAAGTTCGGACCCAAGCTTCAAGCAGTCAGCCTCCTCCGAACCCGCAGGTTTAGAAATACCTTAGGATTTTTGGCCATGTAAAGCTTTATGCTTATGAACATTTATCAATGAAAATTTGTTTGTCATATTTTTAGGCTTTGCCTCATACGGAAGATATCGAAGTGTTAGACTTTAACGACGAAGTTTGCTCATTATGGACCAACTTCGATCTTCTAAAAGCTTATAAACGTCCTCGATTTCTAATTCCTCGAGATGACTCCGGTGTAATTGCGCCCGAAGTAATCAAAGATATACTGTCTTATATTAAAGAGGAAGAAAAAGAGGTTAACTTAAACACTTCATCCTCTGAAGACGTTATATGGTCTGAAGACGAAGATGAAGCTCAAAATAAAAAGCCCGAAGAACTTGGAAGCTGGGAAAGAAGCCCCGAACGGCTTCGAACTTGGGCCGAGCTTCAACAAGAACAGAAGGATTTTAGAGCTTCGAAGGGGGCAAGAGAGTTAAACGCAAAGTTGTTAGAACTCCCGGCGCTGGAACTAGTCGTTCCACCCCTAGCTCTAGGGACCGAAGAGGTCTTCGATTCCTTCTTGGTATAGATACCAATTTTTCATGATGTAATCTCTAAACACATTCGTTTGAATAATGAATACCGATTTAAAATTGTCTCCATATTTACTAGCCCCTCTTTGGGTATAAGCAACTTCGAACTGTATTCAAAGATGGTTATGCGCAAAGAAAAAACTTCGGAGTACAATTTTCTGGGGGTTCGGAGCCCCTCTGCGATTTAAAGATCTTATAAAATGTCTTCGACTATTTGTAGTTTGAAGAATGGCAACTTAGTACCTTTGTTTTGTGAAAGAAATCACTTGAAATAACTTTCAAGATACCTTAGTATCTTAGATAATTTGTCACTTTGGACTGTGTTAACAGATATTCGAAGCTCATGGCTCAAACTCTGTTTTGCTTTAGCCACCTTCAGCTCTTTTTTGCGATCTCTGTCGAACCAATGGCTCGGAGTTTGCAATGGTCTCTTTGGACTCTTTTTACGGATGTCTACCAGCCAATGGCTTGGACTCCATATATTTTGGCCACCTTCGGCTCTTTTTGCGGAAGTCTACCAGCCAATGGCTTGGACTTCGCAGGATTTGGCCACCTTCGGCTCTTTTTACGGAAGTCTACCAGCCAATGGCTTGGACTCCGCATGTTTTGGCCACCTTCGACTCTTTTTACGGAAGTCTACCAGCCAATGGCTTGGACTCCGTATGATGTGGTTTTGGGCTCTTTTACGGATGCCTACAAGTCGGTGGCTTGGACTCCAGATTATGTCAGCCCCCACGTCGGAAGCTTCGAACCAATGGTTCGAAGTTCGAAAATACGATCTAGCTTCATGACACTTCCCTCTCGGTCGACCCCGCGGTTCCAGTGCGTCTACTCGGAAGCTGGAAGTCTATGAGGGGAAGGCATTATCAGGACCATATGCTTTATTAATTTAGAAGATGATTACAAGTGAATTACAAGGAGCCCTTATGCGAAGTATCGCTTTAGGTGCTCCGCATGCCAAGTATGTGCTAACTCTTCACCTTCTAAATTAGCTAACTTAAAAGAGCCAGGGCGTCCTGAACGAACAATTAGGTATGGACCTTCCCATTTATTTCCTAACTTCTCTGGCGCTATAATGCTTCGTAGAACAAGATGACCCGGTCTTAGCTCATTGAGCTTAACCTTCAGGTCAAACCAAGCCTTCGTTTGCTGATGATACTTTGATAAATTTGCCATAGCTCGAAGTCTTGTTTCTTCTGATAAATCTAACGAAGTTTGCCTTTCTTCTTCAATCTCCGGTTCGGTGCTGCGAAACGATCCTCCTTTGAGCTCCGTTGGAGTCATAGCTTCATCTCCGAATAGTAGTCTGAATGGAGTAAAACCTGTGGACCTTGTTTGCGTAGTACGAATGGACCATAAAATCTTCGGAAGCTCTTCGGTCCACAGTCCTTTTGCTAGTCCTACTACCCTTCGATTTAGCCCTGACAAAATATTTCCATTGGCTCGTTCTACGGCTCCATTAGACTGAGGATGTCTTACTACAGCAAAACATAACTGAATGCCTAGATCTTCGCAAAACTTCCTGAAGGGTTCTGCATCGAACTGTGTTCCATTATCAACTGTGAGTTGTCTAGGCACTCCGAACCGGCAAATGATATTCTTCCAGAAGAATTTCTGTACATTGTTCGAAGTGATAGCTGTCAAGGGCTCTGCTTCCACCCACTTAGAAAAATATTCAATAGCTACCACTGCGAACTTCAGATTTCCCTTGGCTACTGGAAAGGGTCCAATTAAATCCATACCCCATCTGGCCATAGGCCATACCGGAGCAATGACTTGAAGAGCTGTTGGTGGGTGATGACTTCGTCGACCCATCCACTGGCATCCTTGACAAGTGCGGACTAAGCTCTCCGCATCAGCTGTTATTGTAGGCCAGTAAAGCCCCTGGCGAAGTGTTTTTCCTACCAAAGCTCTAGGGGCTAAATGGCTACCACAAAGGCCTTCATGAATTTCTCGAAGAATTTCTTGGCCTTCGGCTTGAGATATACATCGGAGTAAAGGGGAACATACTCCGGCCTTGTATAAAATACCGTTGATTATTTGATAATTTCTAGCTCTAAGCTTTAATCTTGACAGCTGTGGCTCTTCGGGCAAATTTGTTCCTCCCTGTAAAAGTTCTATGATTGAATTTTTCCAATCTGCACTAGGAATGTAAAGAATCTCTGCAGAGAGAATTTGTGGCACCGAAGGTATACTGAGCTCCTCATAGAAAGCTTCTTCTGGCACATCCACAGCTCCGGCTGCAGCTTTTGCTAAGATTTCTGCTTGCACATTTTCTGCTCTTGGTATACTCCGAATGGAAATACCCTTGAAGTGTGCTTAGATTTTACGGATTTCTTCTAAGTACTTTGCAAGCTGTGGATGCCGAACTTGGAAACTTTTATCTACGTGCCCTGCTACTATCTGAGAATCTGTCTTTATAATAATTCTTGTAGCCTCTAGAGCACATGCTTTTCGGAGTCCCAATAAAATCCCTTCATACTCCGCTATATTATTGGTAGACTTAAAGTTGAGTCTTGCGGAGTACATTGCTCTTTGCCCTGAAGGCGAAATTAATACTGCTCCAATGCCTGGTCCTGATTCTTGGAAAGCCCCATCGGAATAAACAGTCCAAACCCCGTCACTTGACTTCTCCGGAACCAAATTTGCAGGCGGAGTCCATTCTGCTACAAAATCTGCTAAGACTTGCGATTTGATTGCTGTCCTTGCCAGGAAAAATATGCCGAAGGGTGCTAGCTCAACTGCCCACTTCCCAATCCTTCCAGTGGAATCCTTACTTCGAAGCATATCTCCTAAAGGATACGAAGTTGGTACAATTACATTGTGTGCCAAAAAATAATGTCTTAATTTCCTCGAAGCCATTATCAGAGCATAAACGAACTTCTCAAGTTCGGAGTATCTTGTCTTCGCTCCTGATAATGCTTCGGATAAAAAATAAACAGGATTTTGGACCAACTTCCCATTGAAATCCATTTCTCTGACAAGGACTTGCGCTGACAGCAGAACCTGTAGCTGCAAGGTAAAGGAGTAGGGTTTCGTCCGCAGTAGGCACCGTGAGTGTAGCAAGATTGCTGAGATACTCTTTAATATCTTCAAAGCTTTTCTGACACTCCGGTGTCCATGCAAAATCTTCGGACCCTTTCAATGCTTTAAATATAGGCAAGCTTCTCTCCGCAGACCTTGATAAAAACCTGCTAAGTGCTGCCAGACGACCAGTCAGCTTTTGCACTTGCTTTAAATTTTTCGGAGGAGCCATCTTTTGTAGCGCAGTTATTTGAGTAGGGCTAGCTTCAATTCCCCTGCTTGAAACTAAATACCCTAACAACTTTCCAGCCTTAGCTCCGAAGATACATTTTTCGGGGTTAAGACGGATCCCACATCCCCGAAGGCTATTGAATGTTTCTGCTAAGTCTAGGCTATGTTGGTGCTTTAAAGCACTCTTTATTACAATATCATCCATATAGGCCTCCACATTGCGACCTAGTTGATGACCTAGAGCCTTAGCAACTAACCTCGAAAAAGTAGCCCCGGCATTTCATAAGCCAAAGGGCATTCTTACATAACAAAAGACTCCCGAAGGAGTTACAAAGCTTGTCTTGATCTCATCTTCGCGCTTCAACCATATTTGATGATAACCAGAATACGCGTCAAGGAAGCTTAATAACTCCGAACCTGCGGTGGAGTCGACCAATTGATCAATTCGGGGCATGGGGTAGGGGTCACGAGGGCATGCTTTATTCAAGGATGTGAAATCAATGCACATGCGCCACTTTTCGGAAGACTTCTTTCTTACGAAGACTGGGTTGGCTAACCATTCTGTGTGAGCCACTTCTCTGATAATCCCAGCCTTCAACAATTTCTCAACTTTGTCTTTTGCTAGAGCAGCTCTTTCTCCAGACATTTTCCGGAGTCCTTGCCGAACAGGGCGGGCCTTCGGGTTTACAAGTAAACTATGTTCAATGATATCCCGATCGACTCTGGTGATATCTTCGTCAGACCAAGCGAAGACATCTAAATTCTCTTCCACCACCTTTTCCAAGGAGGTTGCAACTTCTGAAGGTAAATCTTTACCAAATTGAAATGTATATTCTTTACCATCTTTAACAATGACCTTCGCTGCAATCTCTCCTTCAGGACTTGGTCTCGGAAAGGATTTCTTTGAAGCTTCGGAAGGGGCTGAAAAAATTTCTTCATTATCTTGTACAGTGTTTACTTGTCTTGGATCAAGAGGGGGACCATGACCATATTCCGCTCTCCGAGCGATAGCTTGATCTCCGAAGACAGTAAGGACTCCTGCTTGTGTGGGCATCTTCATGCACAAATAATTGTGATGCGCCACAGCTCCGAACTGGTTTAACATGCCTCTTCCGAAGATGACGTTGTAAGCATAGGGGGCATCTACAACATCGAAGATTACTTCCTCAGTTCGGGCCAATAAACCTTCTCCGAAGGTAACTTCTAGGCCTATTTGGCCAAGCGCATCAAGCGGAGGTCCTGCGAAGCCTTGCAAAGGACGAGCCGCTGGAAGGAGATGCTTTCTGGAGATGCACAATTGATCGAAGGCTTGAACAAAAATGATGTCTGCCGAACTACCTCCGTCAATCAACACCCTTCGAACTTCAGTGCCCGCAATATCAGCAGTGATAACAAGTGGGTCTGCATGCGGGAACTTAATGCCAGCTGCATCCTCCGCAGAAAAGGATATCGGTACATGAGACCACTCCGGCAATGCAGCTGTAGACGACGAAGTCCCAATATGGCCTACTTCCCTGACGTAGTCTCTTCGCTGTCTCTTTGACATGCTTCCGAGGGTACCTCCTCCGGAGATGGGGAGAACTACTCTTTTCCCTCGATCTTGCCCTTCCTCTTGCTTCGGAGGTGGCATAACATTGGCCACTGGAGGGTGTCTTGCGGCATCCAAGTTTTCTATCCGCGCCACAGCCTGGACTGGCTCTGGGCGCGCTGCAACTGGAATTCGGTCGGTAGTACCTCGACCCGAAGTTCTTTCTAGATACTCTCCTCTTAGAGTAAGTATTGCCTGGCAAGTATCAGTTGCATGGCTTCGATTTTCACCATGGATGCAGCAGAAAAGGGTCTGGCCTTTGCTAGCCGTTTTCCCTGGCGGCCTCCAGCCGCTGGCCTTGTTCCCCGAAGACTGTGGAGCTCTCTGTGTATACTTCTGTGGGGGTGCAATATTCAAAACTTCAGAACGAGGGTGCTTTTGCCCTCTTCTCTCATCATGTTGAACTTCGAAGACTGGTTCTTGCGGCTGTGCCGAAGTTTTTACTTCTACTTTAACTTCTTGCAATATGGACGAAGTAGCTGCAGTTCTTCGGAGCCAACCCTCTTCTGACCTCGCATACTCCTCGAAGTAAGACATCAGCTGAGAGACCTAGGAGATGCTTTTCCGATGAAGCTTATCCAAGAGGCCTTGATGAGTGACGCCTTCCCGAGCTGCATCAACTACCGAAGATGCAGACAACCCCCGAATTTGCGACTTCGTATGAGCGAAGCGCTTAAAATATTGCCTCAATGTCTCTCCGGGGAGTTGTTTCACCTGGAAAAGACTTCCTGTTGACATGGGAGGTACGAAGGTGCCTTGAAAATTGCTTACAAACTTCTTCTTCAGCTGCCCCCATGAGTTAATTGATCCTGGCTTCAAAGACCAGAACCACCTTAATGCCACTCCTTGAAGAGCTAAGGGGAAGCACTTTGCCATGGTGTCTCGAACTCCTCCGCTAGCTTCAATTGCTAGGGCATAAGAACGAACATACTCTCCGGGATCTTCATCTCCAGCATACTTACAGAGCTTTGAAGTCTTAAACTTCGGATCAAAGTGAACTTTCTGCAGCTCAGGATGCAGCGGAGATTCATTATCGAAGGAGGCGTTTTCCGGGGCTTCGGGATAATCGGGCTCGTCGTCTTCGGGCACTTCTGGGATAGATGGGATGGCTTGGGAGCGAAGCCTATTCGCAGCTTCTTGTCGCCATCTTGCTACTTCAGCTTGAAGGTTGGCCATTTGAGTGGCCATATCTCCAAGATAGTCTTCATCTCCTCCGGAAGGATCTTCCGGGTCTTGAGAACTAGTAGGATCAGTTTGAATTGGGATGGAAGGTGGAGGAGGAACTCCGGGTGGTCGAAGTATGGAAGGGGTTGGCGGAGAAGCTTCGTATGTTCGAGGGATGGAAACTCCTTCCGGAGTTTGCGGAGGGAATGTCGAAGGCCCTCCGACTTCAACCGTGTCAAATGGTATCTCTCCGGAGATCCGAGAAGACCTCCGAACGGGAATGCGAGGTGTGCTCCGCTTAGGAGGCATGATGTAAGAAGTTGGTAGAGAACGAAGTTTTTTGGACTAGGTTCCCCACGGACGGCGCCAACTGTTGGCGTAAAAGATTACGCTAACAGGTTTCTGTAGATTAGAAACTAACAAACGGAGTGTTTGCGAAGTGAACTTTTCTAAGCCTCCGAAAGGATAATAACTTAGAATAGTTCGAATGTGTGTATTGAATAACTTGTATTTGGTCCCCATTACAGGGTGAAATGGGGGGTATTTATAGGCCCAAATATTAAGGAAAAGACCTATTTACCCCTCTATTACAACCAACATAGTGGAAACTATTCGATACCCTTGATAGGGCTAAAATGGTAAAAGACTAATCTAATAATATAAAAGATAAATCTTCCATCTTAGCTGGCAATAAAGATCTCGAAAAGCCTTAGTTCGAAGATGTACTTCGAAATAATCCCTATCTTCGTACTTCGAGCTGGACTTAGGGTATCTTCGAAGATGGACGTCTGGAAACCTTCGAATCCACTATCTGCCTTTATGCTGTTGCGGCGATAACGCCGAAGATGAGATATTTTCCTTAGACTCTAAAATCAGGTCATGAACAAAATGAAAAGTCTCATCCTTAGACTCTAAAAAGAAAACCCACAAAAATCGAGAAAAGTCGTCAACAATCACAAGTGCATACCACTTCCCACTGACTGAGCGTACCCGAGCTGGACCTACAGTGTCCAATTGTAAAAGCTCTCCCGGATACAAAGTCATCACCTGAGTTACAGGTGAGTGAGAAGCGGCAACCATTTTCCCATGACGATAGGGATGACAAACTAGATCCTTCTCCATCTTAAGCTTGTGCAATCCTCGGATGAGGTCCATAGAGCTTAACCTGACTAGCAGATCAAAGCTCAAGTGACCTAACCTCCTATGCCACTTCCAGAGCTCAGAAGAAGATCCAGCAATCAAACAGCGAGAAGGGCCACAAGAACTAGAGAAGTCAATTCGAAAAACATTGCCGAATGGTAAAATCTGGCAAATCAAAGACCCTCTAGAATCAACCACTGAAGAATTACCCTTCTTAAAACGCACTTCCAAACCATCCTCAAGAAGTTGCGAAACGGAAATCAAATTGAAGTTCAAATTTTTAACCAAAGCAACATTCTTCAAAGAGAAATGATCTGAAATGCGAATTGAGCAAATGCCACTTACCTTCCCTTGACCACTGTTCCCGAATGTGATGTACTCTTTGGAGCTCAGGGAGTGAGACTGGAGAACCATCTGCGATGTCCCGTCATGTGGCGGGAGCATCCTGAGTCCATGATCCAAACGTCCTCCAGTCCCCGATCCTGCACAATCAGTGGCTGTAAGTGGGAGCAAATGGTCCGGCACCAGGTTTAGCAAAAGAGCTAAACCAGTGTCGAGCCATCTGCTCAAAAGATGGAAAGCGAAAACCATCAAAAGAATTTGGACCAAAACGCGGCTCAAAGCGCGGTCCTCGGTTCTGCCTAACCCTTCGGTCACGAGGTCCAGATCGTAGCCAACACGGCCTGGAACTCTGCCGGAATGGACACCACCAACTGGAGCACGGGCAAGAAAGCTGATGAGGACATCACTTCACATGATACACACATGGAGCCTCCACCTACAATTCAATTACTAGGACGAATCACACGCGCCTGTGCCCGTCGCTTGAACCATGAGGTTAATTCTTTCCTTAGCAACTATGTGAATATTTGTTTGGACGGGATGCTACTGAATACTAGTGATATTTTGTTGCTTAGGAACATGGGAGATGGAATAGAAGAGTTGGAGTCGAAGACGGAGCCGCACGGATGATTTGAAGTCAAGAATTCGCTGGTTCGGACTACATCGACCACCATGCACCAAAATGGGCATAACTTCCTCATACGAAGTCCGATTGGCACGTTCTTGGACTTTTTGGAAAGCTGAGGAGAAGACGGATCGTTTGCCGTTGGTTTCACCTCATTTGGAGTCTCGAGTCGTCCTGTGTATTTAAAACAGTCCTGCGTGACAGAACTGGGCCGTGTTGGCCCATAGTCTGAGTCTGTACGTCTTCTAGCCCACAGCCTGTGTCTGTTCGCCTTCCACAGGCCGCCGCCCTATATATTCTCACGCCAGCCGCCTTTAGGGTTAGGTTTTGCTTTGTTTGCATCTACACTTGTGTGTTTAGATCCCGCCTCTTGCACCGTACCGATTGGCTGCTGCATTGGCGTTTGTGAAACCTCACCTTATCTTCGTTTGTCTGTGATTTGGCATTCGATTTGTATCCTTCCTATTCTTGCTTGTGTTCTTGGGTTCGCTTGCAGGAATTAGCCTTCGTGGCGAGGTCAATCGCGTCCTGCGTGGTTGATAACCAACGGAGACAGTGGTGTAACGATTGCAAGGTTTTGATCCGCCGGACCGGAGCCTTGGATCGCCAACGTCGAGATTCTCCACCAACCCAAGTTTATCCTTTACCTAGCGGAAGATCGGGACCAGTCCCCCATCAGTTGGTATCAGAGCCCAGATTTCCTGTTAGGTAATCTCGATCTGCTTTTGTTTTACCCAGAGTCCAGAAAACCGCACCAAAAAAATTCCCCACCGAGAACCCCTTTGTGCCTTGCGATTTTAATTTCAGTTTTAACCTTGTTGAGTTCGTGTTCTTGGTCGAGTCTTGTTGCTGGTTTAGTCATCCCTCTGTGTCGTTTGAGTAGTAGTTGTTCTTGTGTCTCCGAAAAAAAATTCCCCACCGAATAACCCCCCCTTCCGCAACCCTACTTTGTTTTCCACATCGACTCTTGTGACCCCCCTTCAGTAAAACAGGCATAACTTTTCGCTCGTTTGGCAGAAAAATCTGAAATTTTTTGAGCGTGTTCCTGACCCAATTTGGGTGGGTACACTAACTCGATTCCCCAGTTAGCCCTCACCAAAATCGCCAAAAAAAATCAGGAAGATAAAGAAAAAAATTGGTCAAAGTTTTTGCTCGCCGGACAGCGAACTTGTTTGAATTTTTGTGAGCCACATCCCACCTCAGTTGTAGGTGCCAATTTTTGTGGTTGCATCTCTGGTCATCCTTGTTCAAAAAAAAATAGAGTGAAAAAAAAGGAGAAAAAAATATAAAAAAAAAAGAGAAGCGGTCCTGTTAGTTGCTTGTCCGAACTCTTGTCCGAACTCTTGTCCGATCTCTTGTCCGATCAGTGGCAGGCAGTGGCAGTTTTTGCTTGTCCAATCCCTTGTCCGAACTCTTGTCCGATCTCTTGTCCGATCAGTGGCAGGCAGTGGCAGTTTCAGTGGCAGTTTCTGCTTGTCCAATCCCTTGTCCGATCTCTTGTCCGATCTCTTGTCCGATCTGCAGAGAGCTGAATTTGGCCTGTGTTGCTTCCATTTGAGTTTTGGGCACATAGTTTCCCTCTATTGCTTGAATTTTTCACCTTGGGAGCACTGAGGCCAGCAACTTTGACGAGTACTAGGGGATACTTATTGAACTTGGTTTAACTGTTATTATTATCACTAATCCTTGCTACTCACTTTGCCTTCCAAGCTACGCCTTTCTCTTGGTCAGGACAGGTTCATTCCTTGCAATTACCACCACCCTCCACTTGGTTCATCACCTGTAGGCCGGTTATCTCACTGCGGCGTGGTAAGAACACTTGCAAGCGTGGGTAAGGTGCTTGACGGATTGCTTCCACCACACATCCACCACCCCACCTAGCTGTTTACATAAGGATTATTCTTTGTTGTTTTGTCTTTTCACTAACATGGCAGCACTTATTGTACAACGTGACTTGAGCACTCACATGGACCAGGACGACCAGGCACAACGGAACAATATATTTCAGACCTTCTTCCTCGTCAATAACCGTCGTGCGCGTGTCATCATCGACAGCGGTAGTTGCAACAATTTGGTGAGCCTCGACGTGGTAACTAAGCTTCAACTTCCCACACGTGCACATCCACACCCTTACCACGTGCAATGGTTCAACAATAGCGGTAAGGTCATGGTAACACAAACTGCTCACATCGAATTTTCCATTGGTACATACTTCGGAGTTGCTGAATTTGATGTAGTACCAATGTAAGCATGTTCTCTATTACTTGGTAGACCTTGGGTATATGATACTGATGCTACACACCATGGTAGGAGCAATAAGTACACATTTATGTATAAAGGAAAGAAAGTTACATTGCTTCCTATGACTCCTGCTGAAATTGTGAAATTTGAACAAGAAAAATGTGCTAGGGACGCACAAAAGAGCAAACAACTTTCTGAAAATCAGCAAGTACCTAAAACACTTTCGAGGCAACAAAAAGACAAAGTTGTTTCTCCTTCCTCATCACAAGTTATTAATCTGAAAGGATGTGTCATGCATGCAACTCAAACTAACCTTGCAGTACGTAGTTTTCTTGGTCTTGCAGGTTTCTACCGGCGTTTTGTGAAAGATTTCAGCACCATAGCCGGCCCTTTACCTGAGTTGACCAAGAAGGGAGTTACTTCTACTTGGGAGCCAGCACAAGAACAAGCTTTGGCCACACTCAAGGATCGCCTTGCACGTGCACCTCTACTTCAGCTACCCGACTCCAGTAAGCCTTTTGAGTTAGAATGTGATGCTAGTGATTTTGGAATAGGAGATGTGCTGCTACAAGGAGGTAAACCCGTGACCTATTTTAGTGAGAAATTGCATGGTCCACAGTTGAATTATTCTACCTATGATAAGGAATTATATGCCTTAGTGCGTGTGCTTGAGACTTGGCGACATTACCTTTTGCCTAAGGAGTTTATTATACATTCTGATCATGACACACTCAAATATTTGAGAGGGCAAGCTAAACTGAATCGTAGACATGTTAAATGGGTTGAATTTATTGAATCTTTCCCATACATTGTGAAATACAAGAATGGCAAAGAAAATGTGGTTGCTGATGCATTGTCTCGTAGGATTGTTCTTTTATCTCAACTTGATATCAACGTTCCAGATTTGGAAAGTTTGAAAGATTTGTATGTTGTAGATAAAGAATTTGCTGAACCATTCACTAAATGTAAAGATGGGAAAGACTGGAAAACATTTCATGTTTATGACGGTTTCTTGTCCCATGCTAACAAGCTATGTGTTCCAGATTCGTCCGTACGTTTGCTGTTGTTGCAGGAATCACATGGCGGTGGATTAATGGAACATTTTGGGAGAGAAAAGACTTTGGCCCTGCTGTCCAATAATTTTTATTGGCTAAAGATGCGGAGAGATGTTGAACGATTTGTGCAGCGTTGTGCCACATACCATAAAGCTAAGTCCAAACTTAACCCATATGGTTTGTATACTCCACTTCCTGTTTCTAGTGCACCTCGGGAAGATATCAGCATGGACTTTATTGTGGGATTGCCTAGGACAAAGAGGGGGAGAGACTCCATATTTGTAAGAGTGGATAGGTTTTCTAAAATGGCACATTTTATTCCCTGTCACAAGACCAACGATGCTTCACATATTGCTGATTTATTTTTCAGGGAAGTTGTGAGATTACACGGGATGCCTAGAACCATTGTTTCAGATCATGATGTGAAGTTTATGAGTTACTTTTGGGAGACAATGTGGGCCAAGCTTGGCACAAAATTGTTATTTTCAACAACTTGTCACCCGCAAACTGATGGTCAAACAGAGGTGGTAAACCGTACACTCTCCATGTTGCTGCGAACAATGATTAAGAAGAACTTGAAAGAATGGGAGGACTGCATTCCACATGTTGAATTTGCATACAATAGAGCTGTTCACTCAACAACACAATTGTGCCCGTCTGAAGTGGTGGATGGTTTTAAGCCAATCACACCACTTGATTTGTTGCCACTTCCTTTTCAAGAGAGAGCAAACATGGAAGCAACTAAGCGTGCAGAGTTTGTGAAAGCTATGCATCTGAAGACCAAGGAAGTTATAGAAAAGAAAGCTCGCTATTTTGCTCAAAGGACAAATAAAGGAAGAAAGAAGATGTTTTTCAAACCAGGAGATCTTGTTTGGTTATACTTGCGCAAGGATCGTTTTCCTGATTTGAGAAAGTTTAAATTGATGCCCCGTGCTGATGATGTAAAACCCTATTTGGGAGCTAACGATGAGCTTGAGTCGAGGACGACTCCAATTCAAGAGGGGGAGGATGATGAGGACATCACTTCACATGATACACACATGGAGCCTCCACCTACAATTCAATTACTAGGACGAATCACACGCGCCCGTGCCCGTCGCTTGAACCATGAGGTTAATTCTTTCCTTAGCAACTATGTGAATATTTGTTTGGATGGGATGCTACTGAATACTAGTGATATTTTGTTGCTTAGGAACATGGGAGATGGAATAGAAGAGTTGGAGTCGAAGACGGAGCCGCACGGATGATTTGAAGTCAAGAATTCGCTGGTTCGGACTACATCGACCACCATGCACCAAAATGGGCATAACTTATTCATACGAAGTCCGATTGGCGTGTTCTTGGACTTTTTGGAAAGCTGAGGAGAAGAAGGATCGTTTGCCGTTGGTTTCACCTCATTTGGAGTCTCGAGTCGTCCTGTGTATTTAAAACAGTCCTGCGTAACAGAACTGGGCCGTGTTGGCCCATAGTCTGAGTCTGTACGTCTTCTAGCCCACAGCCTGTGTCTGTTCGCCTTCCACAGGCCGCCGCCCTATATATTCTCACGCCAGCCGCCTTTAGGGTTAGGTTTTGCTTTGTTTGCATCTACACTTGTGTGTTTAGATCCCGCCTCTTGCACCGGACCGATTGGCTGCTGCATTGGCGTTTGTGAAACCTCACCTTATCTTCGTTTGTCTGTGATTTGGCATTCGATTTGTATCCTTCCTATTCTTGCTTGTGTTCTTGGGTTCGCTTGCAGGAATTAGCCTTCGTGGCGAGGTCAATCGCGTCCTGCGTGGTTGATAACCAACGGAGACAGTGGTGTAACGATTGCAAGGTTTTGATCCGCCGGACCGGAGCCTTGGATCGCCAACGTCGAGATTCTCCACCAACCCAAGTTTATCCTTTACCTAGCGGAAGATCGGGACCAGTCCCCCATCAAAAGCTGTCTCCTCTACCACCACCTACACGACGCGGCCTGGCCTCCAGCCTCTCCCCGCGCCGAGGAACACGTAGTCTACCATCCTGCTGGTAGAACTGCTCCTGATCACTACGAGCCCTCTCTGCTCTCTCAACCCGCTTCCTCCTGAAGCAGAACTCTTCAAGATGCCCATCTCTTTGACAGTACTCACAATGATAGGTGGGCTTCTTGGGATGTGGTTGAGGCTTGGTATGTTTGGGCTTGGTAGTGTTTGGTGTGGTCTTCTTGGGTCGAGTGGGTCTAGCAAGAGAGTCCAGAGAAGAGTGGAGGTGTTTGGGCTTTGGAACCCAGATAGGCTTCTTGGGTGGAGCTTTTGGTGGTTCATGGATTACTCCATCCTTGGGCTAACAAGCCTGGGAAGACTCAGTGGAGTGAGTCTTAGGGTATCTCTGCTCAGGAGTCATTTTACTCCACTCCACTGCCCGGCTAATGGCACTCTCAAAGTCAGCCTTGGTGTAAGTGTAACCTACTCCAAACCCGTCCTGCCTCTTGAACTGCTGGATCATCATGCCAAGCTGTGGCTCTCTGGCACTGATCCAACTCAGGATAGAACGGAGGTAAAAGTTCTCATTCTGAGAATCTGCTAGCTCCTCTCTCAAGGAAGATAGAACCTCCACCTGAGACAAGTAGGTCTCACACTCACTCTCTACTTGGACAGACTTTTCGGCTTTCAGCTTGATCAACTCCATTCTAAGAGACAGACAGTTCTCACAGACAGTGGGTGGAACTGACAGTGTCTCAAGCTCTAGCCTAGTCTAGGCAAGCTCAGCTCTCAACTTCTCCAAATCACCCAAATGCTCATCGCCCTTGGATTTCAGCTCAGCTAAGGCAGCTAGATGAGATGGGCAATGAACACAGGGTGCGACGACAGTGGCTTGAGCATCTTTCAGCTCCAGCTGAGCGCTTTCAAGCTCAGTGGCCAATGCGTCTCTCTCATCAACCCTTTCTGTGTACCTGGACTTCAGAGTCGACAGGTCACACATAAGCACCTCACACTTCGGGCACTCACTGCTATTACCCAAGCAAGGGGAAGAAGATAGACTCTCAATTCTGCCGTTGGCCACGGCAAGCTCACTCTCTAACTCATCTATCCTCTTCTTAGCCCCCCTAAGCAGTTTTTCCCGATATTTCAACTCCTGACGATTGCTCTCAAGTAAATCAACAATTTCTCGTTCATAGGATGATACCTTGTTGTCGTCGTCATCGGAGTCATCGGAGGATCTCTTTTCTTCCCTATCCCTAAGAGCCATTGAACAGAAGCTCTTGCGGGATTTTCAGCGCTGGTGAAAACGACTCTTTGGCTTGTCTCCGAAAGCCATGAAGTAGAGGCTCGCCGGATCGTCCTTGTCCTTCCCCTTCCTGATGGCAATCTCCTCATCGCTTGAGCTTGATGAAGAGGAAGAGGACGTGGATCGCTTGGAGTAGCTCTTCTCCATCTCGGCGAAGAAGGCCTTGTCGCGCTTCTTGTTCTCTCGCCGGTAGTCCTTCAGGGCCTTCCTGAAGAATCGGGTCTTCGGCTTGCCCTTGTTGAAGGATGAGCTCTCGTGCTTGCCGGAGTCATGGAAGATGCCACCGGTGCCCTTCTTGTATCCATTGCGCTTGGGGCAGTCGACGATGAAGTGTCCTGGATCACCACACTCAAAGCATCCGGATTTTGTGCCGTGTCTTTTGAACATTCTCTTATCATAGACATGACGCACCCGGCTGTTAAAAAGACACAAATCATCATCTCTCAATAACTCTAGCTGGTCCTCAGTGATAGACATCAAAGAGAACCCAACACAACTCACAGAAGAGGGATCCACAGAAGGTGTAGCAAGGGCCAGGGATTTTGATCCAGAACCAGTGAGATTTGATCTCAGCTGGATATCTACCTCAGTGGCCTTCAGCTTGCTAAACAACTCAGAAATAGTCAAGGTATCGTAAGAAGTGCTCTCAACGATAGAGGATACCTTGATCTCCCAGATCTTTGGGTCCAAGGTATGGAGAACCTTGAGCGCCTGCTCGTGATCTGAGACTAACTGAGCACCCTCAGCCTTGTTGTCTCGAAGCTTGTTTATGATCGACTGAAAACGACCAAACAGAGCCTCAACAGATTCACCCGGCTTCTGTGTGAAATTCTCATATTCACGTCGGTAGGTCTGATAGAGCCGAGCCTTGACCTGTGCTATTCCCTCATGGTGTGCCTTGAGGGTAGCCCAGATCTCTCTCGCAGTGGAGAGATGACTCACACGCTCAAACTCAGTGGGACCTAAACCAGAAAACAGAATGTTCACAGCCTTACTGTTGCTCAGATGCTGAGCAATGATACCAGCAGTACCCTGCTCAGTGACTGGCAATATGACAAACGTGGTGTGAACGCAAATATCCCAAATGTCCGAACCCTGGCTCATGAGATAGGCTCGCATGCGAGTCTTCCAATAATTATAGCCATAGGCTTCCAAGGACGGGACCTTGCTAGGAGACGTCATGGTCACTACTAGGGTTTAGAACCGGTTAAAGTATGGAAAAACCCTAACTAGGCTCTGATACCACTTGTAGGACTGAAAGTAGCGACTAGAGGGGGGTGAATGGGTGCCTTTAAAATTCTTTTGAATCAATGGCCTGTTCCCAATACCCAACGCACCTCAAAAGACTAAGCAGCAGAAAATAAACCGATAGCCTAAGTCTAAAGGTATCTAGCCTAGAAGCAGCTGATGACAAATAGAGAACTATCAAGACAGTGCAACTAGGCAGATAGACAAAGTATGTCAGGCCAAAACTTCTCAATGAAATGATCTAAGTATACATGAAGTGAGATGAGAAGTTACTGTTCAGATTTGTCTCCTGTTCGGAACTCGGCGAAGCCTGCTTCGCCTGTCGAGGTATGCATTGGAGATGTTTGTCGAAGCCTGCTTCGCCTGTCGAGGTATGCATCGGAGATGTTTGTCGAAGCCTGCTTCGGAGATGGTTGTCAAGGCCTGCTTCGGAGGTCAGCCGCGAAGTCAGCCGAAGGCTGTTGTGTGACTGTCGAAGGTAGGATGTCTATCCTAGTTCGAGTAACAAAGTGCGAAGTACGTTAAAGTCGGAGCCTGCTTCGAAGTACGTACTTCGAAGGCAAGGCTTCGAACACAGCTTCAAACCAAGTGCTTCAAAGCTAAACCTTCGAACAGAAAACTTCGAACGCAACACACAGACGGACGACCTTTGAACAAGGAGGCGAAGCCTGTCACACAACAGAAAGACCAAATTCGAAGCCTATACTCTACCTTCGAAAGGAGCAAGCTTCGAAAGGGGAAGCGAAGGCTGACACGCGACAGAGAAATTAACACGAAGTCTATTAGAGAGATTAGCTTCGAAGCTAACTCCGAAGCCTAATCAAAGTATCGACTTCGAACAGCTCGCAACTGAGAACACCTTCGCAATGACTATCGAAGCATGTGAAGCTGTTAGAGTGCAAAGTGTTCTGCGAAGCTAGAAACACAGCACAAAAATGAAGCCGAAGTTCAAGCGAAGCCTTCAAGGATGTTAGTTCGAAGCCTGCCTCACAGAGCTGAGGGGCTTCGACCAGAGAAGGGGCTTCGGTAGAAAAACAGCCAGGAAAGGTACTCAGCCTAGTCTACTTCGATCAAAAAGGTTACTCAGAAAAAGCAAAAGCTGGCACTAGTGTACTGTTTCTACAGTGAATGAGTACTACTTGCAACAGCAAGAACTAGTACATCAAGCACGAAGAACACAGCCAACAGAGGACCAAACAGTGAACAAAAATGCACTCGGTACTCAAAGATATTGATTCATAAACACTGACTGCACGCCTCGCACTCAACAGGGAATAAAATCTCACTGCATTAATGAAGAACAAAAAGAACACATGCAGGAAAACCAGTCTCTGGCGGCGCACAGAACCAGGAAGGGAAGAGAGGAAGAGTGCAGGAACAAAAATGACCCAATGAATGATGAAAAAGTGATTTCTAGAAGGGGTAGTCCAAACCCTAGGGATTGGGGCCCTATTTATAGGCTGCCCAACACTAGGAATATTCTACCAGCCCCTTAGGGTTTTTTACAGACGCAAGAATAAAGGAAAAGACTCTACTGCCCTTAGGTATTTTTACAGACACGACTGACTGACTGTGGGCCTAGAGTTATAGATGACTTATCCGGAAGCTAAGCTTTCGTAGTGACTACGGCTTCTCTTCTGGACAGTCGGATACAAGATCGACGGTCGTCAGTTTTGCGCCGAAACTAACAAAGCCTCCACCGACTTTGCACCAGGTACCCGAATTGGGCCGGCCTGATTTTGCAGCTCTCTCAGCCCGGCAATCACTCACCGCCCATGTACCTGAGTCAACCCTGGTCAACAGCCCAGTGGATCTTCTCCTGCTTCTGGCCCATGTACCCGGATTGGGCCAGCCCGACTTCGCAGCCTCCTCTGCCCGACAGTCGCTCGCTGCCCGTGAACCTGAGTCACACGCGGCCCATAAAACAGCAGATCTCTTATTCTTCTGTCCTCTTTGACTATCGTTGACAATGACTCTTCACTTCTGGAGCCATGAGGCCCACGCTATTCAGCATGGCTCCTCATCCATCCCTTCCGGCCGAAGGGTTCCGTGACGGAGGTGGCAATCAACAGCTTCCGCGAGAGCTGCGCAGCTGCGGAGGCAGGGGACTTGGTGGCTCAACTTAGCCACTTGAACCCCACGGAGCTCTTCATCAGCGCGAACGAAGCCCTCGTGCGAGTGAGCGGAGCCCTTTGCATCCTTCGAACTATATTTTAGCCTTCGATCAATACTTATGATTTCTTGAATTCTTGCAGGCCTTCGCACTGAACGCAGCAGCTTCGACTTCTACAGACAGGCGGATGGAGCGACTGTCAAAGGAGAAGGAGGCCCTTCGATGCCAAGTCTTAGTGGAAACCGAGAGGTGAAGGCGGGCTGAGGCTTCGGCTGCTGAGGCAGAGGTGGCGAAGGCTGAGGCCGACAAGGCTAAGGAAGCCTTGGCCTCGGAGATTGTTTGGCTCCGCGCGGAGCTCAAGGCTTCGAAGGACGCCGAGGCTCGGCAGGCGAAGGAGAACGCTTCACTCCGAGGACGGGCTCGGAAGCTCGAAGACTTCGTCGTAGACAACCTTGGCGAAGCCACCCAGAGCCTGACCGACGTCCTTGACCAAATATGGACCGAATGCCGGGCTCCGGACTTCGGCGACCAGGACCCAATTGGGGACCGCGTCGATTTCTTGAAGACAGTGACTTCGACGGCGGAGCAATCACTGAAGGGCTTCGCCCTCATGGCCGGCCGAGTCACGGGCCAAGGGGTGTTGCACATGCTTCATGAAGCGGGGTGCAACCACCTCCAGGCAGCAACCTCCGTGACCCCGGTGGCCTTCGGGGTCCAGCATTTGGTGACGCCTCCGGTGGATGTCCGCGGAGCCTGGCGGCGGCTGCAGGAGCCTTGGAAGGAACAAGGCTGCGAAGCAGTCCTCGACCTTCAGAAGGCCCTACGACTTCACCGATCTAAAGCACCCGCTGCGCCGGACAGGCCTTCGACATGGACACCTCCGCCTCCGAAGGTGTAGATCTCCTTAGGCTCCTTTGTAATACTTAGCTGCAGGCCTTGTAAAAACTTTATCAGCTTATTAATATGAATGCGAGGGTTTTTTTATACCTGCCCAGGCTCAGCCTCCGAGTGTAGACCTCGAAGTGCTCGAGGACTCCGAAGAACTTCGACAGCTGTGGGTGGTCCTCGAAGTAGCTAGGTCCGAAGGCCCCCCCATGTTTAAGCTAGGTTCGAATGCGTTAATTTGGTGCGGAGCAAGGTGTTGGCGTAAAAGATTACGCTAACAGGTTTCTGTAGAATAGAAACTAACAAATGAAGTGTTTGCGAAGAGAACTGTTCTAAGCCTCCGAAAGGATAATAACTTAGAATAGTTCGAATGTGTGTATTGAATAACTTGTATTCGGTCCCTATTATAGGGTGAAATGGGGGGTATTTATAGGCCCAAATATTAAGGAAAAGACCTATTTACCCCCCTATTACAACCGACATAGTGGAAACTATTCGGTACCCTTGATAGGGCTAAAATGGTAAAAGACTAATCTAATGATATAAAAGATAAATCTTCCATCTTAGCTGGCAATAAAGATCTTGAATTGCCTTAGTTCGAAGATGTACTTCGAACCAATGCCTATCTTCGTACCTCGAGCTTGACTCAGGGTATCTTCGAAGATGGATGTCTGGAAACCTTCGAATCCACTATCTGCTGTCATGCTGTTGCGGCAATAACCCCGAAGATGAGATATTTTCCCCCAACAGTAGCCCCTCGAATACGCTTCTCCGTTTAACCTGTAATGTTAGGAGAGCAGTATACGGAAGGAAAAGATAACCAAACATAGGGGTTATTGGATTTTAATTCATCTCCGAAATGCATGAAGATATAAACTCCGAATCAGTCTTAGGATAATTGCTTTTCGAACTATCTTAGAACCAACTCAGGAAGTTCGAAAGTCTTTTAGACTTAGAGAAAATAGTCGTTAGCTTTCTGTTTCTAACGGAAACTGTAGAATGCGTTAATTTCGGAGAAAAGTAACGGCGGGAATGCGAAACGACATGGGCTAACGGTAAAAAAGTAAAATCTAGGCTATAAATAGAAGGCCTAAAATTTACCTGGTTACCTTTTCACCGCTTTCTCGCAACCAAACACCTTTTGAGCCGTTTGAGTTCTTGAGCCCTAGCCTGCATTTTCCCCAAAGCAACCTAGTGACTGCAATGGTGAAGACCAAAGGTTCGGGGCCTTCAGCTTTGGCTAGGCAGCAGGCCGCAGCTGCAGCAGCGGCGGCGGCAATGGCGACATTAGCTCCGGCATCGGAGTCATGATCCGGAAGCCAGGCAAAGAAATGATTCCGTCGCCAAGACCCGGAGAAGTAGTTGTTTTCGAAGCCTTCTTCGAAGCCGGCTTGGGCCTTCCAGCAGTAGACTTCCTGGCGGAGGTACTTGATCTATTTCATATTACCCTTCCTCAGCTCTCTCTGAATGCAGTAGCTCGTTTGGCTATCTTTGAATGGGCGCTGAGAGCCGAAGGTTATGAGGGGAGGGCAGAGATCTTCGCTGCACTTCATAGAGAACATGCCAACCAAAGACCTTCGTAGGCCCCGGAGGTGAAAAAGTAGTAGTATCCTTCGGTAGTATCAACTTTAGGCTTCGAGATGAATATGCCCTTTAGTTTCCTGCTAAGGCCATCAATGCAAGATGGTATACTGATTGGGTTCTGAGATGGTTCTATGCCGAAGTTGGGGCAAGCAGTCCTTTGGCTGGACCCCTTAAAGAAATCCAATTCCGGAAGGAAGCCTTAGTGCAGCCCAACGAAGGTCAACTCGAAGCCCGTCTCAACCTGCTTCAAAAGATTAGCCGAAGGTTAAGCATGCGAGACTTAGCCAAAGAATTCCTCGGTCTACAAATTTCTCCGCTGATGGCCAACTGGCCTATCATCTTTGAAGAGGATTCGGAAGGCGGTCTTCGAAAAATTACTTCAACTTCGAGCCCTGCAGGTAACTTCGAAGACAATATGTATTATGCATATTTATTCGAAGAAAAATTAACTTGATTTATTTTTCTTTTTTAGCTTCTTCAGCCCCTGTTACTTCGGAACAAATCATAAGGGCTTCGGAGAAGATTTTGGGCGCTCCAACTCCGACCGAAAAAGAATGGAGAATCAAGTTAGTCGGGAGTTGGGAGAGATTTAACAGAGTATGGGGAATGTTGGGAATCACTCCGCCCCTCTGATGGATTGGGTGCCTTCGGAGAAAGGGCCCAAGAAAAGGAAAGCCGAAGCTGGGGCTTCGAGCTCCGCAAAGACTCCGGTGAAGAAGGTGGCTCGGAAGCCCAGAAAACCTGCATCTCCGAGTCAAAGAACCTCAACCTCTGGTTCTAAAGAAGATGAAGGTAAACTATTAGTGAGGTTGATTGATGAAGATGCAGCTCAAAAAGATATTCACATTGAAGATACTGCAGGTATGTCGGAGTTTCAGTCTAATATTGAAGAAATGAGAACTCCGGATGCTCAAGATGAAGAGCAAATCTAAGCCCCTGTGGGTGAAGGTGAAGTTGAAGTTGCTACAACTTCAGTTTTGGATGAAGGGAGGACTGCTCAAGGAGATACTCCGGCAGTTGAAGTTTTAACTTTCGATTCAGACGAAGACCTTACCTTCGATCCTCCGAGCAGTCCGATGCTTGCTCACCCCCAAAATGTCGAAGGTAAACTTCGCATGATTTTCTTGTTCTTTTCTGCAAAATTATACAATGTATAATACCTTTGCTTTTGCAGAGCCCTCTTCCGTGGAAGAAGTGTGTCGCGAAGATCCAATTCAAGGGCCTTCGACAACTTCGGAGCCTCACCCGGAAGTCGCTCAACAGGGGCCTGGAAGGGGTAAAAGACATATAGAACCTCTCCTTGCTCAAGGATCAACTTCGTCTGAATCAACAGACGAGAGTCAATCTACTGAGGGGGGGCCATCTACTGAAGCTCCAAAGACCTCAGCAGAACACTCCGGAGCTTCGCCAAACAAGGATGACCAAGAAGCTTCGGCAATGCTCCCTCTTTTAACTCCTTTTTTGGAGCAAAGAACCGGGCTTCGAACTCTGCTCAAACCTTTAGGTCGAGTCAGTCGCGAAGTCGGGGAGACAGAGCTGGTAGCTATTTTAAGCAGGGCGAAGAGTTCGGAGCTAAACGTTGCCATGGAACGAGCAGCCTACCAGGTACGGAACACCTTCGAACCAATAAAAAATTATACATGAATAGTTTCTTACTTCAGTTTTTTCTTTTCTTAGCAAGCGGTCTTGGCTCGCGCTGCAACTTTATCAGGCGAACATGAAATTGCTCAGCTTCGGGAAGAAAACGAAGCTCTTCAGCGCAACTTGTCTTTCTCCGAAGCTAGAGTGGTTCAAATGAATAATATGATTTCAACAGAACGCAGGGCCAGACAGGGTTTGGAGGCTACAAATAAGGAGCTCGAAGCAGAAAGGATCGTGCTTCGAGCGGAAATCGAAAGGGTGCGGTTGGAGCATGCTAATGCTGGGTCCGAGCTTGTGAGGCTCCAAGAGGAAGCTAGCCAACTTCTAAATCAGAAGAATACTTTAACTACGGAGAATGCTAGGATTTCTGGAGTTCTAGAAGAAACGACTTCGAGCAAGGATGCATTAATTGAAGAAAAGCTTAAGTTCGAGAAGGTAGCTACGGAGGTCATAGAACAGATGCTAGGTGTTCTGGAGTACTTCGGTACTACTGGATCACTTCCTTCAGATGACAACGTCACTCTGCTGCGCCGGTTAAAAAGGATCCAAGGAGCAGCGAAGCAAATGAAGACGGCGGGCATTCGTTACGGAGAACTCTCCGGACAAGTGTCTGCCATCGGACTACTTCGTTACTACGAGGACTTGGGCCGAACAATCACTCCGAGCGCAGAGGGCCCTATTACCTTCGATGACGAGCGGCTTCTGACTCCTTCCGAAGGCGTAACCGCTGCCTGGCAGGCCTTCCAAGCTTCATGGAGAGCTGAAGGTCGCACTGCGATCAAGGCTTGGATCGACGAAGGTCAACGCCAGAAGCAAGTTCGGAACCAAGCTTCAAGCAGTCATCCTCCTCCGAACCCGCAGGTTTAGGAATAATTTAGGATTTTTAACCATGTAAAGCTTTATGCTTGTAAACATTTATCAATGAAAATCTTGTTTGTCATATTTTTAGGCTTTGCCTCTTATGGAAGACATCGAAGTGTTAGAGCTTAACGACGAAGTTCGCTTATTATGGGCTACCTTCGATCTTCTTAAAGCTTATAAATGTCCTCGATTTCTAATTCCTCGAGATGACTCCGGCGTAATTGCGCCCGAAGTAATCAAAGTCATATTGTCTTATATTAAAGAGGAAGAAAAAGAGGTTAACGTAAACACTTCGTCTTCTGAAGATGCTATTTGGTCTGAAGACGAAGGTGAAGTTCAAAATAAAAGATCTGAAGATCTTAGAAGCTGGGAAAGAAGCCCCGAACGGCTTCGAACTTGGGCCGAGCTTCAACAAGAACAGAAGGATTTTAGAGCTTCGAAGGGGAGCAAGAGAGTTAAACGCAAAATTATTAGAACTCCCGGCGCTGGAACTAGTCGTTCCACCCCTAGCTCTAGAGACCGAAGAGGTCTTCGATTCCTTCTTGGTATAGATACCAATTTTTCATAATGTAATCTGTAAACACATTCGTTTGAATAATGAATACCGATTTAAAATTGTCTCCATATTTACTAGCCCCTCTTTGGGTATAAGCAACTTCGAAATGTATTCAAAGATGGTTATGCGCAAAGAAAAAACTTCGGAGTACAATTTTTTGGGGGTTCGGAGCCCCTCTGTAATTTAAAGATCTTTTCAAATCTTATGAAATGTCTTCGACTATTTGTAGTCGGAAGAATGGCAACTTAGTACCTTTGTTTTATGAAAGAAATCACTTGATATAACTTTCAAGATACTTTAGTATCTTAGATAATTTGTCACTTTGGACTGTGTTAACAGACATTCGAAGCTCATGGCTCAAATTCTGTTTGCTTTAGCCACCTTCAGCTTATTTTTGCGATCTCTGTCGAACCAATGGTTCGGAGTTTGCAATGGTCTCTTTGGACTCTTTTTACGGATGTCTACGAGCCAATGGCTTGGACTCCGTATATTTTGGCCACCTTCGGCTCTTTTTGCGAAAGTCTACCAGCCAATGGCTTGGACTTCGCGGGTTTTGGCCACCTTCGGCTCTTTTTACGGAAGTCTACCAGCCAATGGCTTGGACTCCGCAGGTTTTGGCCACCTTCGGCTCTTTTTACGGAAGTCTACCAGCCAATGGCTTGGACTCCGTATGATGTGGTTTTGGGCTCTTTTACGGATGCCTACAAGCCGGTGGCTTGGGCTCCGGATTATGTCAGCCCCCATGTCGGAAGCTTCGAACTTGCAGGTTCGAAGTCCGAAAATACAATCCAGCTTCATGACACTTCCCTCTCGGTCGACCCCGCGGTTCCAGTGTGTCCACTCAGAAGCTGGAAGTCTATGAGGGGAAGGCACTATCAGGATCATATGCTTTATTAATTTAGAAGATGATTACAAGCGAATTACAAGGAGCCCTTATGCGAAGTATCGCTTTAGGTGCTCCGCATGCCAAGTATGTGCTAACTCTTCACCTTCTAAATTAGCTAACTTAAAGGAGCCAGGGCGCCCTGAACGGACAATTAGGTATGGACCTTCCCATTTATTCCCTAACTTCCCTGGTGCTATAATGCTTCGTAGAACAAGATGACCCGGTCTTAGTTCATTGAGCTTAACCTTCGGGTCGAACCAAGCCTTCGTCTGCTGATGATACTTTGATAAATTTGCCACAGCTCGAAGTCTTGTTTCTTCTGATAAATCTAACGAAGCTTGTCTTTCTTCTTCAATGTCCGGTTTGGTGCTGCGAAATGATCCTCATTTGAGCTCCGTTGGATTCATAGCTTCATCTCCGAATAGTAGTCTGAATGGAGTAAAACCTGTGGACCTTGTTTGCGTAGTCCGAATGGACCACAGAATCTTCGGAAGCTCTTCGGTCCACAGACCCTTTGCTAATCCTACTATTCTTCGATTTAGCCCTGATAAAATATTTCCATTGGCTCGCTCTACGGCTCCATTAGACTGAGGATGCCTCACTGCAGCAAAACATAACTGAATGCCTAGATCTTCGCAAAACTTCCTGAAGGGTTCTGCGTCGAACTGTGTTCCATTATCAACTGTAAGGTATCTAGGCACTCCGAACCGGCAAATGATGTTCTTCCAGAATAATTTCTGTACATTGTTCGAAGTGATAGCTGTTAAGGGTTCTGCTACCACCCACTTAGAAAAATATTCAATAGCTACCACTGCGAACTTCAGATTTCCCTTGGCTACTGGAAAGGGACCAATTAAATCCATACCCCTTCTAGCCATAGGCCATACCGGAGCAATGACTTGAAGAGCTGTTGGTGGGCGATGACTCCGTCGACCCATCCACTGGCATCCTTGACAAGTGCGGACTAAGCTCTCCGCATCAGCTGTTATTGTAGGCCAATAAAGCCCCTGGCAAAGTGTTTTTCCTGCCAAAGCTCTAGGGGCTAAATGACTACCACAAAGGCCTTCATGAATTTCCCGAAGAATTTCTTGGCCTTCGGCTTGAGATATACATAGGAGTAGAGGGGAACATACTCCGGCCTTGTATAAAATACCGTTGATTATTTGATAATTTCTGGCTCTAAGCTTTAATCTTGACAGTTGTGGCTCTTCGGGCAAATTTGTTCCTCCCTGTAAAAGTTCCATGATTGAATTTTTCCAATCTGCACTAGGAATGCAAAGAATCTCTGCAGAGGGAATTTGTGGCACCGAAGGTATATTGAGCTCCTCATAGAAAGCTTCTTCGGGCACATCCATAGCTCTGGCTGCAGCTTTTGCTAAGATGTCCGCTTGCACATTTTCTGCTCTTGGTATACTTCGAATGGAAATACCCTTGAAATGTGCTTCGATTTTATGGATTTCTTCTAAGTACTTTGCAAGCTGTGGATGCCGAATTTGAAAACTTTTATCTACGTGCCCTGCTACTATCTGAGAATCTATCTTTATAATTATTCTTGTAGCTCCTAGAGCACGTGCTTTTCGGAGTCCCAATAAAATCCCTTCATACTCCGCTATATTATTGGTAGACTTAAAGTTGAGTCTTGCGGAGTACATTGCTCTTTGCCCTGAAGGTGAAATCAACACTGCTCCAATGCCTGCTCCGGATGCTTGGAAAGCCCCATCGGAGTAAACAATCCAAACTCTGTCACTTGACTTCTCCGGAACAAAATTTGCAGGTGGAGTCCATTCTGCTACAAAGTCTGCTAGGACTTGGGATTTGATAGCTGTCCTTGCCAAGAAAGATATGCCGAAGGATGCTAGCTCGACTGCCCACTTCCCAATCCTTCCAGTGGAATCCTTACATCGAAGCATATCTCCTAAAGGATACGAAGTTGGTACAATTACATTGTGTGCCAGAAAATAATGTCTTAACTTCCTAGAAGTCATTATCAGAGCATAAACGAACTTCTCAAGTTCGGAGTATCTTGTCTTCGCTCCTGATAATGCTTCGAATACAAAATAAACAGGATTTTGGACCAACTTGCCATTAAAATCCACTTCTCTGACAAGGACTGCGCTGACAGCAGAACCTGTAGCAGCAAGGTAAAGGAGTAGGGTTTCGTCCGCAGTAGGCACCGTGAGTGTAGCAAGATTACTGAGATACTCTTTAATATCTTCGAAGCTTCTCTGACACTCCGGTGTCCATGCAAAATCTTCGGACCCTTTCAATGCTTTAAATATAGGCAAGCTTCTCTCCGCAGACCTTGATAAAAACCTGCTAAGTGCTGCCAGACGCCCAGTCAGCTTTTGCACTTGCTTCAAATTTTCCGGAGGAGCCATCTTTTGTAGCGCAGTTATTTGAGTAGGGCTAGCTTCAATTCCCCTGCTTTAAACTAAATACCCTAACAACTTTCCAGCCTTAGCTCCGAAGATACATTTTTCGGGGTTAAGACGGATCCCACATGCCCGAAGGCTATTGAATGTTTCTGCTAAGTCTAGGCTATGCTGGTGCTTTAAAGCACTCTTTATTACAATATCATCCATATAGGCCTCCACATTGCGACCTAGTTGATGACCTAGAGCCTTAGCAACTAACCTCGAAAAAGTAGCCCCGGCATTTCTTAGGCCGAAGGGTATTCTTACATAACAGAAGACTCCCGAAGGAGTTACGAAGCTTGTCTTGATTTCATCTTCGCGCTTCAACCATATTTGATGATAACCAGAATATGCGTCAAGGAAGCTTAATAACTCCGAACCTGCGGTGGAGTCAACCAATTGATCAATTCGGGGCATGGGGTAGGGGTCACGTGGGCATGCTTTATTCAAGGATGTGAAATCAATGCACATGCGCCACTTCCCGGAAGACTTCTTTCTGACGAAGACTGGGTTGGCTAACCATTCTGTGTGAGCCACTTCTCTGATAATCCCAGCCTTCAACAATTTCTCCACTTCGTCCTTAGCTAGAGCAGCTCTTTCTGCGGACATCTTCCGGAGTCCTTGCCGAACAGGTCGGGCCTTCGGGTTTACAAGTAAACTATGTTCAATGATATCCCGATCGACTCCGGTGATATCTTCGTCAGACCAGGCGAAGACATCCAAATTTTCCTCTACCACCTTTTCCAAGGAGGTTGCAACTTCTGGGGGTAAATCTTTACCAAATTGAAATGTATACTCTTTACCATCTTTAACAATGACTTTCGTTGCAATCTCTCCTTCGGGACTTGGTCTCAGAAAGGACTTCTTCGAAGCTTCGGAGGAGGCTGAAAAAATTTCTTCATTATCTTGTACAGTGTTTACTTGTCTTGGATCAAGAGGGGGACCATGACCATATTCCGCTCTCCGAGCAATAGCTTGATCTCCGAAGATAGTAAGGACTCCTGCTTGTGTGGGCATCTTCATGCACAAATAATTGTGATGTGCCACAGCTCCGAACTAGTTTAGCATGCCTCTTCCGAAGATGACGTTGTAAGCATACGGGGCATCTACAACATCGAAGATTACTTCCTCAGTCCGGGCCAATAAACCTTCTCCGAAGGTAACTTCCAGGCCTATTTGGCCAAGTGCATCAAGCGGAGGTCCTGCGAAGCCTTGCAGAGGACGAGCCGCTGGAAGGAGATGCTTCCTGGAAATGCACAATTGATCGAAGGCTTGAACAAAAATGATATCTGCCGAACTACCTCCGTCAATCAACACTCTTCGGACTTCAGTACCCGCAATATCAGCAGTGATAACCAGTGGATCTGCATGCGGGAACTTAATACCAGCTGCATCCTCCGCAGAAAAAGATATCGGTACAGGAGACCACTCCGGCATTACAGCTGCAGATGATGAAGTCCCAATATGGCCAACTTCTCTGACGTAGTCCCTTCACTGTCTCTTGGACATGCTTCCGAGGGTACCTCCTCCGGAGATAGGGAGAACTTCTCTTTTTCCTCTATCCTGCCCTTCCTCTTGCTTCGGAGGTGGCATAACATTGTCCACCGGAGGGTGTCTTGCAGCATCAAAGTTTTCTATCCGCGCCACAGCCTGGACCGGCTCGGGGCGCGTTGCAGCTGGAACTCGGTCGGTAGTACCTCGACCCGAAGTTCTCTCTAGGTACTCTCCCCTTAGGGTAAGTATAGCCTTGCAAGTATCAGTTGCATGGCTTCGATTTTCTCCATGGATGCAGCAGAAAAGGGTCTGGCCCTTGCCTGCCGTTTTCCCTGGCGGCCTCCAGCCGCTGGCCTTGTTCCCCGTAGACTGTGGAGCTCTTGGTGTAAACTTCTGTGGGGGTGCAATATTCATGACTTCAGAGCGAGGGTGTTTTTGCCCTCTTCTCCGATCATGTTGAACTTCGAAGACTGGTTCTTGCGGCTGTGCCGAAGTTTTCACTTCTACTTTGACTTCTTGCAATATGGACGAAGTAGCGGCGGTCCTTCGAAGCCAACCCTCTTCTGACCTCGCATACTCCTCGAAGTATGCCATCAACTGAGAGACCGAGGAGATGCTTTTCTGATGAAGCTTATCCAGAAGGCCTTGATGAGTGACGCCTTCCCGAGCTGCATCAACTACCGAAGATGCAGACAACCCCCGGATTTGCGACTTCGTATGAGCGAAGCGCTTAAAGTACTGCCTCAATGTAACTGTTGGCGTAAAAGATTACGCTAACAGGTTTCTGTAGAATAGAAACTAACAAACGAAGTGTTTGCGAAGAGAACTGTTCTAAGCCTCCGAAAGGATAACAACTTAGAATAGTTCGAATGTGTGTATTGAATAACTTGTATTCGGTCCCTATTACAGGGTGAAATGGGGGGTATTTATAGGCCCAAATATTAAGGAAAAGACCTATTTACCCCTCTATTACAACCGACATAGTGGAAACTATTCGGTACCCTTGATAGGGCTAAAATGGTAAAAGACTAATCTAATGATATAAAAGATAAATCTTCCATCTTAGCTGGCAATAAAGATCTTGAATTGCCTTAGTTCGAAGATGTACTTCGAACCAATGCCTATCTTCGTACTTCGAGCTTGACTCAGGGTATCTTCGAAGATGGATGTCTGGAAACCTTCGAATCCACTATCTGTTGTCATGCTGTTGCGGCAATAACCCCGAAGATGAGATATTTTCCCCCAACACAAGGCTTCAGCATAACTAAATTAAGCGAAGCATGCTTCGGCATGCTGGGATTTGGATGCTATGCGTGAGCGAGGCTCCGAAACGCACTTAGATTTCCAGCGAAGTATGACTTCGAGATGCTTAGGCGTATATTAGATTGACACGTGAAGAAAGGCTTCAGAGCGTGTTTGGATAATGAAACAAGGCTTCGGAGCTTGATCCTATAGTGAAAAGGATATTTGGTGTGGATTCACCGAACCTGTGATAATGTGAGCCACCTTCGACTCTGAGCCACCTTCGACTCTGGGCCACCTTCGACCCTGGGTCACCTTCGACCCTGGGATGCCTCGGGTGCGGGACCCAGAATCCTCGGGATGCTTCGGGTACGGAACACGAAATCCCTGGACGCATCGGGCCGGCGGCCCGGAGTCCTTGTTACTGCTATGGGCCCGGAGGCGCTGTGTAGCCTTCGGAGGGGTGCTCCGGATTTGCTACGGGCCCGGAGGCGCTGTGTAGCCTTCGGAGGGATGCTCCGGATTTGCTACGGGCCCGGAGGCGCTGTGTAGCCTTCGGAGGGATGCTCCGGATTTGCTACGGGCCCGGAGGCGCTGTGTAGCCTTCGGAGGGATGCTCCGGATTTGCTACGGGCCCAGAGGTGCTGTGTAGCCTTCGGAGGGATGCTCCGGATTTTATAAAGCGAAGCGGGGCTTCGAATTTTAAACAAGGCGAAGCAAGGCTTCGGGTTTTTGATAAGGCGAAGCAAGGCTTCGATTTTTTCAACAATATGGGGCAAAGGTTTGCTATAAAGGCGAAGCTAGGCTTCGAATTTTGAGGCGAAGCAGGGCTTCGAATATATATCAAAATGATTGCGAAATGGTACATTGAAGTAGTACTTCGGACAGCGGACATACCTCGCAAAATGGCTGAAGGTTGGCCTCGTAGCCCCTGGGGCTTCGACGACCTTCCACGCATGAAGCGGAGCCCCTTGCTGGGGGGTGAGCTCCGGCATGTGAAGGGAAGGCGAAGATGGCCCTCGGACGGAGCCTGAAGCCCCTTGCCGAAGGGTGCGCGAAGCATGAAGCTTCGAAGCTCCCCCCTCAAGCGTACTTCAAGTTGCAGAAAGTGGCAGAGAACTTAGCTTTTAGTACTAAGGTCCCCACGGACGGTGCCAACTGTTGTAGAAATTGTGTTAGCTAGAGCACAGGTTTTGTATGTGTGTATATGATAGGTAGAATGAACCTCGATGGGTTCTCTCAGAGGGAGAAAGGGTTTATACTGGTTCGGGCCTCCCCTAGGGGATAATAGCCCTACCTCCAATTTGTGGTGGATTTGGAATGGTGTGCCTTAGTGTGGAGGAAATAACCCCAGGGTCTCATTGCCCCCTGGAGCGTGAGTCCCTGCTACAAGGGCTTGGCCCTGCTTTTATAGGCACGCAGGCCAAAGGAAAAGACTGGAATGCCCCCTATGAGCCCTAGGCTCATAGGGGCAGAAAGGGGAAAAGGAGCTAGCTACGGTACAAAAGTACTTTACAGCTTTACAGACGTGTCGGGCAACGTCACATCTTGACCAGCTAGACGACAAACTATGGGCAGAGGGGCCCCTGGTACGACTTCTGTACTGCAGCGGGGCGTAAATATCTTCTGGGTTCGAAGCAGGGCCGGAGCTCCGAACTAGGGCTCCGAACCGGGGCCTCCGAACCGGGGCCTCCAAACCAGGGCTCCGAGCCGGGGCCTCCGAACTGGGGCCTCCGAACTGGGGCCTCCGAGCTGGACCCTCCGAACCGGGGCCTCCGAGCTGGGGCTCAGAGCTAGACCCTCCGAACTTGGGGCTCCGAGCTGGACCCTCCGAACTGGGGCTCAGAGCTGGACACTCCGAACCGGGGGCTCCGAGCTGGGGCTCAGAGTTGGACCCTCCGAACTGGGGGCCTCCGAACTAGGGCCTCCGAACTGGGTCCTCCGAACTGGGTCCTCCGAACTAGGGCCTCCGAACTGGGGGCTCCGAGCTGGGCCATCCGAACAGGGGCTTCCGAGCTGGACCCTCCGAACCGGGGCCTCCGAGCTGGACCCTCCAAACCGGGGCCTCCGGGCTGGACCCTCTGAACCGGGGCCTCCGAGCTGGACCCTCCGAACTAGGGTCTCGGAACCTTGGCTTCGAACAGGCCGGACAGGGTCTGAAGGCCGGCTCCATGGAGCCCCGAAAAGGGGGTTCGAGGGCTAACTCCGGACAGGCTCCGAAGGTTAACCTCGAACCGTGCTCGGAGGCTGGCTTCGAGGCCAGCCCGAGACCTGGCTTCTTGTGTTCTTCAGGGAATCCTGTGGGCTTCGCTCTGGAGGGCTCCGAAAGACCTCGCTCCGGAGGGCTTTGACGGGGCCCGGGGGCTTCGCCCCAGCGAGCTCCGGGACGAACCTTGAGACTTGGGAACAGTTCTTGGGGAGGATACAGGCTTCGACAGTGTTGGGCTCTGGGCCGAAGGCTGCTGGAGGCTGATGTCATTTGGCCCCTGTTTAAGGGAAATATATTCCCCCAACACTGGTGATCTGAAGTCACCTCACAGGAGTCAGTAGCTGGCACCTCTGGACTCGACTGAGGGGGCTCGATCGAAGTGGAAGAAGTGATCAGAGGTCCGCCCTCATCTTCAGTCGAAGTCTCAGAAGGTGTGGGCTCTGCAGGGGGTGCAGAAGGCCCACCCTCATTAGCGGCTGGAGTATCATCATCTTCCTCGAAGATGGACTCTCCAAGCTCACCATCTGAAGGCTCAAAAGAAGGAGTCAAAGAAGGCAAGGACTCATCAAATGAAACCTCACAAGTCTCGACAAGCAGCTGGGATTCGAGGTTCCGAACACGGAAGCCTCGAGAATGTAAAGCGTAGCCAAGAAAAACACCGTCCCAGCAACGAGACTCAAACTTGTCCAAATGCCCTCCCTTCTTGAGCACAAAGCACTTGCAGCCAAACGCTCGCAAGTGGCTCACCTTGGGCTGTCTACCAAACCGCAACTCGTACGAGGTCTTACCTAGGTAAGCTATAAGAAAAATGCGGTTGGCCAGATAGCAAGCCGTGTTCATGGCTTCAGCCCAAAAACGCCTAGGAGTCCTGTGCTCATCGAGCATTGTCCTAGCCATCTCGACTAGTGTGCGGTTCTTTCGTTCCACAACGTCGTTCTGTGGGGGAGTGCAAGGAGAAGAAAACTGGTGGTCCATACCCTGATCACTACAGAAGCTGACGAACTGAGAGTTCTTGAACTCAGAGCCGTTGTCAGAGCGAATTGCTCGCATCCGACCATTGTTCTCATTCTTCAGCTTCAAAATCAGGTCATGAACAAACTGAAACGTTTCATCCTTAGACTCCAAAAAGAAAACCCACGAGAATCGAGAAAAATCGTCAACAATGACAAGTGCGTACCACTTCCCACCGACTGAACGTACCCGAGCTGGACCAACAGTGTCCAAGTGTAACAGCTCGCCCGGATACGAAGTCATCACCTAAGTCACAGGTGAGTGAGAAGCAGCAACCATTTTCCCATGATGACAGGGATGGCAAACTAAATCCTTCTCCATCTTAAACTTGGGCAATCCTCGGATGAGGTCCATAGAGCTCAACCTGACTAGCAAATCAAAACTCAAATGACCTAACCTCCTATGCCACTTCTAGAGCTCAGAGGAGGATCCAGCAATCAAACAGCGAGAAGGGCCAAAAGAACTAGAGAAGTCAATTCTGAAAATTTTACCGAATGGTAAGATCTAGCAAATCAAAGACCCTATAGAATCAACCACAGAAGAGTTGCCCTTCTTAAACCGCACTTCCAAACCATCCTCAAGAAGTTGCGAAACAGAAATCAAATTGAAGTTCAAATTCTTAACCAAAGCAACATTCTTCAAAGAGAAATGATCTGAAATGCGAATTGAGCCAATATCACTTACTTTCCCTTGACCACTGTTCCCGAATGTGATGTACTCTTTGGAGCTCTGGGGAGTGAGACTGGAGAACCATCTGCGATGTCCCGTCATGTGGCGAGAGCATCCTGAGTCCATGATCCAAACGTCCTCCAGTCCCCGATCCTGCACAATCAGTGACTGTAAGTGGGAGCAAATGGTCTGGCACCGGGTTTAGCAAAAGAGCTAAACCAGTGTCGAGCCATCTGCTCAAAAGACGGAAAGCAGAAATCATCAGAAAAGTTTGGACCAAAACCCGGCTCAAACCGCGGTCCTTGGTTCTGCCTAAAACCTCGGCTACGAGGTCCAGGACCGTAGCCAAAATGGCCTGGAGCTCTGCTGGAACGGACACCACCAACTGGAGCACGGGAAAGAAAGTCGTCTCCTCTACCACCACCTACACGACGCGGCCTGGCCTCCAGCCTCTCCCCGCATCAAGGAACATGCAGTCTACCACCCTGCTGGTAGAACTGCTCCTGACCACCACGAGCTCTCTCTGCTCTCTCAACCTGCTTCCTCCTGAAGCAAAACTCCGCAAGATGCCCGTCTCTCTGACAGTACTCACAATGATAGGTGGGCTTCTTGGGGTGTGATTGAGACTTGGGATTCTTGGGCTTGGTGGTGTTAGGTATAGTCTTCTTGGGTTGAGAGGGTCCAGGAAGAGAGTCTAGAGAAGAGTGGAGGTGTTTGGGCTTTGGAACCCAGATAGGCTTCTTGGGTGGAGCTTTGGGTGGTTCATGAATCACTCCATCCTTTGGCTGACAAGCCTGGGAGGACTCAGTGGAGTGAGTCTTAGGGTATCTCTGCTCAGGAGTCATTTTACTCCACTCCACTGCCCGGCTAATGGCACTCTCAAAGTCAGCCTTGGTGTAGGTGTAACCTACCCCAAACCCATCCTGCCTCTTGAACTGCTGGATCATCATGCCGAGCTGTGGCTCTCTGGCACTGATCCAACTCAGGATAGAACGGAGGTAAAAGTTCTCATTCTGAGAATCAGCTAGCTCCTCTCTCAAGGAAGCTAGAACCTCCACCTGAGACAAACAGGTCTCACACTCACTCTCTACTTGGACAGACTTTTCGGCTTCAGACTTTTCGGCTTTCAGCTTGATCAATTCCATTCTAAGAGACAAACAGTTCTCACAGACAGTGGGTGGAACTGATAGTGTCTCGAGCTCTAGCCTAGTCTGCGCAAGCTCAGCTCTCAACCTCTCCAAATCACCCAAATGCTCATCTCCCTTAGATTGCAGCTCAGCTAAGGCAGCTAGATGAGATGCGCAATCAACACAGGGTGCGACGACAGTGGCTTGAGCATCTTTCAGCTCCAGCTGAGCGCTTTCAAGCTCAATGGCCAAATCGTCCCTCTCATCAACCCTTTCTGTGTACTTGGACTTCAAAGTCGACAAGTCACACAGAAGCACCTCACACTTCGAGCACTCACTGCTATCACCCAAGAAAGGGGAAGAAGATAGACTCTCAATTCTGCCGTTGGCTATGGCAAGCTCACTCTCTAACTCATATATCCTCTTCTTGGCCCCCCTAAGTAGTTTTTCCCGATATTTCAACTCCTGACGATTGCTTTCAAGTAAATCAATCATTTCGCGTTCATAGGATGATACCTTTTCGTTGTCATCGTCGGAGTCGTCGGAGGAGCTCTTTTCTTCCTTATCCCCAAGAGCCATTGAGCAGAAGCTCTTGCGGGATCTTCGGCGCTAGTGTGAGTGGCTCTTCGGTCTGTCCCCGAAAGCCATGAAGCAGAGGCCCGCTGGATCATCCTTGTCCTTCCCCTTCTTGATGACGATCTCCTCATCGCTTGAGCTTGATGAAGAGGAAGAAGACGTGGACTGCTTGGAGTAGCTCTTCTCCATCTCGGCGAAGAAAGCCTTGTCGCGCTTCTTGTTCTCTCGCCGGTAGTCCTTCAGGGCCTTCTTGAAGAATCTGGTCTTCGGCTTGCCCTTGTTGAAGGAAGAGTTGTCGTGCTTGCCGGAGTCATGGAAGCTGCCACCGGTGCCCTTCTTGTGTCCATTGCGCTTGGGGCAGTCGGTGATGAAGTGTCCTGGATCACCACACTCAAAGCATCCGGATTTTGTGCCGTGTCTTTTGAACATTCTCTTGTCATAGACACGACGCACCCGGTTGTTAAAAACACACAGATCATCATCACCCAACAACTCTAGCTGGTCCTCAGTGATAGACATCAAAGAGAACCCAGCACAACTCACAGAAGAGGGATCAACCGAAGGTGTAGCAAGGGCCAGAGATTTTGATCCAGAACCAAGGAGATTTGATCTCAGCTGGAGATCAACCTCAGTAGCCTTCAGCATGCTAAACAACTCAGAAATGGTCAAGGTATCATAAGAAGTACTCTCAATGATAGACGATACCTTGATCTCCCAGATCTTTGGGTCCAAGGTATGGAGAACCTTGAGCGCCTGCTCATGATCTGATACTAACTGAGCACCCTCAGCCTTGTTGTCCCGAAGCTTTTTTATGATCGACTGAAAATGACCAAACAAAGCCTCAACAGATTCACCCGGCTTCTGTGTGAAATTCTCATATTCACGCAGGTAGGTCTGATAGAGCCGAGCCTTGACCTGTGCTGTTCCCTAATGGTGTGCCTTGAGGGTAGCCCAGATCTCTCTCGCAGTGGAGAGATGGCTCACACGCTCAAACTCAGTGGGACCTAAACCAGAGAAAAGAATGTTCACAGCCTTACTGTTGCTCATATGCTGAGCAATGATACCAGCAGTACAATGCTCAGCGACTGGCAATATGGCAAACGTGGTGTGAACGCAAATGTCCCAAATGTCCGAACCCTGGCTCATGAGATAGGCTCGCATGCGAGTCTTCCAATAGTTATAGCCATAGGCTTCCAAGGACGGGACCTTGCTAGGAGAAGTCATGATCACTACTGGGGTTTAGAACCGGTTAAGGTACGGAAAAACCCTAACCAGGCTCTGATACCACTTGTAGGACCGAAAGTAGCGACCATAGGGGGGTGAATGGGCGCCTAAAAAATTCTTTCGAATCAATGACCTGCTCCCAAAACCCAACGCACCTCAAAAGATGCCTATAGTGTCGAAGCCTGCTTCAAAGTCTGCGGATTTGAAGCCTGCGGATTCTAAGCCTGCAGATTCGAAGTCTGCTAATTCGAAGCCTGCAGATTCGAAGTATGCAGATTCGAAAACTGCAGATTCGAAGTATGCAGATTTGAAGCCTGCAGATTCGAAGTATGCAGATTCGAAGCCTACAGATTCGAAGTATGCAGATTCGAAGTATGTAGATTCGAAGCCTGCAGATTCGAAGTATGCAGATTCGAAGCCTGCAGATTTGAAGTATGCAGATTCGAAGCCTGCAGATTCGAAGTATGTAGATTCGAAGTATGCAGATTCGAAGCCTGCAGATTCGAAGTCTACTGATTCGAAGCCTGCTGGTTCGAAGTCTGCAGATTCGAAGCCTGCAGATTCGAGGTCTGCTGATTCGAAGTCTGCAAATTCGAAGTCTGCTTCACAGAGTTGGACTTCACACAAGAAAAGGGACTTTGGCCCTGTCAAATCGATCAAAAAGCTACGCAGTAAAAAGCAAGCTATAGTACCAGTGTACTGTTGCTACAGAGAAGTAGTACTACTTGCAATAGCAAGAACTAGTACTACTTGCGTGAAGAACAGAAGCAACTGAAGCACCAAAACTCAGGAATAAATTTGTTGTGCGCAACAAAATGAAACAGCAGAGCTAATAATGAGATGCTACACATGAAGCAGAAGGAATAGAATCATCCAAAACAGGGAACAAACAGGATGAACAGCAGCAAGCAGCCTGGCGGCGCACACACAGGAGAGAGAAACTTCAGGAAGCAAAAGTGACCCAATAGATTGAAAAGTGAATTCTGGAAGGGTAGTCCAACCCTAGGGATTGGGGCCCTATTTATAGGCTGCCCAATGGCCTAGAATATTCCACCAGCCCCTTAGGGTTTTTACAGACGCTAAAATAAAGGAAAAGACTCAACTGCCCTTAGGAATTTTTACAGACACGACTGACTGACTGTGGGCCTAGAGATACAGATGAATTATCCGGAAGCTAAGCTTTTGTAGTGACTACGGCTTCTCTTCTGGACAGTCTAATACAAGATCAACGGTTGTCAGTTTTGCGCCGAAACTGACAAAGCTTCCACCGACTTTGCACCAGGTACCCGGATTGGGCCGGCCCGATTCCGCAGCTCTCTCAGCCCGGCAATCACTCACCGCCCGTGTACCTGAGTAATTCCTGGTCAATAGCCCAGTGGGTCTTCTACTGCTCCTGGCCCATGTACCTGGATTAGGCCAGCCCGACTTCGCAGCCTCCTCTGCCCGACAGTCGCTTGCTGCCCGTGTACCTGAGTCACACGCGGCCCATGAAACAGCAGATCTCCTTTCTTCTTCTGTCCTCTTTGACTATCGTTGATAATGACTCATCACATCTGGAGCCATGAGGCCCACGCTATTCAGCATGGCTCCTCAGTGGTGGTGCATGGTACGCAGTGCTAGTTTGGTCGTAAGTATAATGATTAGTCTCGGCCATAAGTGTTGAGGCCGGAGATATCACGGTCATGCCAGTGCTGCCGTTAGTTTTGCCGTACACATGGTTTACCGGAGGTGTACTAGCAATAGGGACCGGGGGTATGGCCTCAGTAAAGCCGAACCTTCTAAGAGTTGCCTCTACTTGGGAGCTGACTGCCGAATCTAAATGGTTGGCTAGCAAAGTGCTAACGGCTTGATCTACTGATGTGGCTATTTTTTGCTCAATCTCTAAAGAAGATAAATGAGGCGATACAGGTGTTACCTGGATCTGAGCGAGGTCGGGGGTGATGATGTCACACTTGATGAAGCCTGCGCATGTCTTAACGTAGCCCCCCAGCATTATGTCCTGGAGTGCTTACAGCTTTACCTCGATCTCTGCTCGGTCTTCCGCGGGAATATCTTCAAGAGTGGGTGTTAAGATGTTGCGGTTGTCGATATCCATGCCTCCTATTGTGTCCATCAGTGGTGTAGACGTAGTAGTCGATGTAGATGTACCGGTGGCCGATGTAGATGTACTCGTTATGTTGGCGTATCTTTTCCCCAGTGGAGTCGCCAAAAAGTGTGTTGACACGGAAACGTGCCCCCGCACTTGGGTCAGTTCGACGATCCAAAAGTGTGCGGATACTTAGGGACAAGCCTAAGCGTGACATAGCACCGACGTCGCGTTCTGACTACCCTTAGTCGTGATAAGGGGGTGGAGTCACCAGGTAATCAGATCACACAAAATAATCCAATTAGCCGAAAAAATATATTAGATAGAATAAAACCAGCAAACCGGTCGAAGCCTGTCTGTTTCAAAGTATGGTGCGAAGGGGGTCGCCGAAGTATACCTTCGGCTTTCGGTGTGAAGTGTCCCGCCGAAGGGTACCTTCGGCATCCGGACTGATCTGGTCGAAGATGAACTCCGAATGGATCTGGGCGTGACAATCACCTCTGAACTGTGGGGTTCAGCGCGAAGTCCCTGATACAACGAGGTACAAAATAATTACTCGAATGCCACGCGCGGGTGTGACTTCGTCGAGAGCGGAGTCCGAATGTGGCGAAGCCTATCGTGACGAAGTGTGCTAGCGAAGCGTGCGGTCGAAGCAGAAATTCTGACGAAGGGTGTTCTGGCAACCTCCGGCGAAGTAGCTCCAAACGTGAAAACCTGCAACAGAGAGGATTCGAATTACTAATTCGGTCTGAGGACCGAATTTTGCTAAGTGTTGCACTACTAGCAAAGGTAGTAATCTATTACACATATTAGCGGATACTTCATAAGCGAAGTAACAAGGAGATAGCAATCTATTACGTAGATTAACGGATACTTCACAAGCGAAGTAACAAGGATTACCACTATTCCAAAGTGGCCGGCGGAGGGCTTCTAGGCAAACCCACGAAGAGGTATAGAAAAGTAAAGGTAAATAAATGCGATCAAAGCTAGGGCTTTGTGTTTGATTTGTGTTGGGGGCCCTCTAAGCTGGCCTCGCCTCTCTATTTATAGGGGTCATACTTCTGATCTAATCTGCTATAATTCGGCTTGGATAGAGATAAAAACTTAGCTAGAATTGTATCCAACTCTGTCTCTGCCGAAGTGGGCTTCGGCCAGGCCCGTCGAAGCCTACTCCTCGGGCTGAAGCTTCAGCAGCGTGGGCCTCCGAAGGCTTCCTAGCCGAAGGCCGTGGGCTGGCCAGAGGATTTCGGAGCCCATCGCCCAATGGACCTTCGGTCCTGTAGGGCTTCGGCCTGACCCCAGACATGTGTATTTTTGGCCCAAATCACCAAAATTGATATTTTGACAATCTCAGCTCTTGATGCCATTTTTTGCTATCAACAGTTTGTTCAGTGTTTTAAATCTGGTACTCGGGAAAACCAGCGCGTGCTTTAAAATTTGCTGCCCGCGCAGCAGAAAATCAATGATGGTGCCTAAAATTTTGAAAACCGCATGCGAATTTTTTCCTCTCTTTAAATCCACCCCTCCTCCTCTCCTCTTTATCCTATACTGCTCCCTCCCTCCACTGCCTTCACCCCCTCCCCTACCGTTCTGTCGTCGTCGGCTCCTTTGCCATCACTTCTTCCTCGTCCACTGCCACCACACGGCCATTGCCGTGTAGCCCTCCTCACGTAACGGACGTCGCCATGCCACAGCATGCCTCCATCGCCACATCGCAGATGACCGTCGCCGCACGGCGCCCGTGAGCTGCACCGCACACCACATGCATCGTCGTGTGGCCATCGTGTCGTCGCCATGTCTCACCATACCACGACACACCAATCAGGTGTTCGACAAAATGTCATCTCCTATTTTTTTATTTTTTATTTTTTCTATACCGAGTACCACATTTTGACACTTGACAAACTTGGCGTCACGTTTGTGCACCCACCGTGAAGTTACTTTTGTTCGCCGAGTGTTGTGTTTTGCACTCGGCGAATTCAAAGGGTTCGCTGAGTGCCCAACAAAAAATACTCAGTGAACCCCTATTCGTCGAGAACAATGTCACTGAGTGTTATTTTCTGAGTGCAACACTCGGTGAAACCTTTGCCAAGTGTAAATAGGCATTCGCCGTGTGCCTGTGGCACTCTGCAATATGTGTTTTCCATAGTGATAGGCTGATGGTGTTGCATGCTTGTACTGCTAATCTACTGCGTGGATTGGTGAATAATCCAGCAATGAGCACTGAACACCGCTTGTTAGCCGAGCTGTAAACTCTTAGTGGATTTTGTACAGAATGCGGGCAAAAAGAGAACTGATGATCCTTGGGCTGGTAGATCCATGACAGACATGGTATCTCGCCTGTAAAAATGGTCGAGATCTGTGCTCTGCAGGAACTTGGTTCTGGTGTTTAGATGCACGCGTGATGTGGCCAATTTCAGAGTACATTGAGTGCTTTAGTTCACCCAATTTCTTTACATGGCAGGAATTAATTTCCCATGCAGCACATATCCAAAAAGGGTTTGTTGTAACTATATCAGAAAAGCTAAGCCGTTTGCCTTGCCCTGAAAACAGCAGTGCTCAATTGCTCATCAGAAATCCTGCCTCTGATCAAGCAAGACTAGCAGCTATTATACTATTGGGATGGAGCACTCGATACTCAACACGATCTCGTGGACACAACTAACATGAAATAACATCCTGAAGGTACACTAGATCGAATGCTAAGCACTATGAAGATGAAACGCAGGAAACGCTGGAGACATGGTGTCATTTTTGTTCCTATTCAACTTAACCAAACAAATTATACATTGGTATTTAGAGCAACTCCAAGACGTTCCCAGTCCTCTTATTAATCCTTAAATTTGAGATTTTTGCTTCAAAAACTATATCTAATAGATTTCCAATATCAATCCTAAAATTTTGGGATCCCCAAAGTGTAGCAATTCCCTCTCCACTTGTAAGGATCCATTTTGGCTCCCAATATCTCCCGCGCATGCTAGAATCTTCCTCTGTGCGCCTCTTTCATCTCCCCCTCACCCATCCTCTTGAAGGTGACCAGTCCATGCCTCTACAGCGACTAGTTGCTTTCCCTTGGTGGAGACATGGAGGCGTGGCCACGACCTCCATTCATTTCTTCTTGCTCTGCTTTCTCCTCTGTTGAGTCGAATTGAAGCAAGGTTGAGTTCAGTGCCTTATATCCCTTCATTTCTTGCGTTGCAGATTGGTGTGCCTCATCTCCCCTTTCTACTTCATTTCCCCATTTTGTTACATGTAATTCTTGGCAAGTATGGTGCAAATTGATGTGCTTGAGTTGATTCCATGGAGAGTTTGCAGTGAGGGCTCATAGTTAGCTTGGAATTATATGAGAATCCCACCTGCTATCCCCATTGATCAGCAACCTGACGAATAAAAGTGTAAATCACACATGTTATATATCCATCAATCTATCACTTATCTTGAGTAATAGTTCACTACTAGAAGATTTTAGACAACGGTTTATTGCTAAGGTGTTTTGAATTTCACTTGAGATTCAATAGACATGTCACCTGTTAAAGTTTTTTGTTATTGTTATTTCATCGTATGCATAAATATCATTTTTTCAGTTGATGCATTGACAATTTTCAAAGTTGATGTCTTGAGATTTATCTGCACAAAGCTTTCTAGGAAATCATGTCTACAAAGCTTTTTGAGTATCTTTGTAAGCATCACGTTGATTAGAAATTTGTAGAACCTTGGCTTGAGCACCCACCAAACATCTGCCCCAGACAAATAAAATCAAGTAAGCTCCTTCAAAAATTTTGCATTAAGAAATATATTATGTAGTGAAGGGACAATGATTTGATAGTCTCCTTCAAATTTGTTTGTAGTCTCCTGAATTTATGTATTTGCCCTAAATGAACAATGATTTGATAGGAAATATGGATGGAGGTGGATATTTCACAAACTTGGTCAGTGAGGATACCACTTCACTTGATTGGAGTGCTCTTGGTAGCCAACCTCAGGAGCAACAATCACCTGTGATTGATGTTAACCCATCTACGAGACCAAACCAAAAAAGGTCTAAGAATTTTAGAGATGAGGAAGACAGCCTATTGGTGTCAGCATGGATAGATATTAGTTTGGATATTGTTCAAGGAATAGATCAATCTCATGATACATACTGGAATATAATCCATCATTATTACCATTCGAATAAGACTTTTAATTCAGATCGCTCCCAAAGTTCCCTCATGCATCATTGGTCTGCTATACAAGAGGCTGTCAATAAGTTCTGTGGGATCGGAATGGCAACTAGAGGGGGGGTGAATAGGCGCCTCGACACTTTCTTTCGAATGTGATGGCCTAATCAAATCAGCCAACGCACCTCCAAGGACTCAAATTCAAGTTTTAAATCAATCAGCACAATTTAGAGCTCAAACAGATTCAAACGCCCAAAAACAGCTTTGATTCAAGCTTCTCAAACAACAAATGTCAGAACACTCACTCTAGAGAACAACCTCAAGTGAAAAAGTAAATCAGAACGTTTTAACTCAATCACAAATGAGATTCAAACACTTCTGAAATTTTTCGGACGATGAATAGTAAAGGTAATTTCAGCAAAGTGTATTTGTCAAATTTAGTTTCAGATTGGAAGTTCCATTCTTAATTTTGAATCAACACAGCATACACATATTCACAACTCATCAACTTTGCTAGAATTTGAATTTCAACAAGCAGTACAATAAAATCAGCAATCTGAAAGTGTATACATCACTGCAATTACTGTAGCTTATCCGACAACATGAAATTAATTACTTCTGCACATGAATAACACTTTATCAGATCATTTCAAACATTCATATGTAAACAGCAGTTCAGGGACACACTTGATTTTCAACATAGTTTTGAATTCAGAAATTTGGTACTGACACTTTTGTGATACTACTGTAGCAGATCATGTACTTAACAGGATAAACACCTTCAGACCAAATGATTCCTACTCAGCAAGTCTTGTAATTTTCTTCACAGCAAGAAAAATGACACAACTATAGTTACTGTTCAGTAACCAACAGCAAATCAGGAAAACAGTTTCAAACTGAGTATACACTATTCAGGTCATATGTCTCAGACAAACAGATATGAGATACAGAATCGAATAAATGAAATATCTCAACAACTAACATATAGTAGTACAATGAGGAAATATCTGCTGAAAATTGTACTCTATAAACCCTGTAGCAGATCCAATAAAGCTGAGATGAAAGAGTTCAGAACAAACAGCAATAAAGCAATTTATGTTATGACAATAATCTAAATGTTGAATTAGAAAGTTCTCTCCACAAATGATACAGTACTGAACAAAATTGAAACAACCAGTACTCACTGTTCACCGTTAAACACTAAGAGATATTTCAACATTTTTCAAATTCAACACATTATAGCAACATTCAAAACCTTCTTCAAAGCATTACCAATAAGTAATCAGTATCTAGACAAGAGACTTTGAACCAATACTGCATTCACAATGATTACTGCAAATTCTTAACAAACCAGAAAATCTGATTGAAGAACATGTCAACCGAATAACCAGAACTGAAACATCTTCTCTATTTCAGACTACTGCAGTAAGTAACTTCACACAATGAAACACCAAAGACAAAATTGAAATTCTGAAACCTATTCTTTATCAGTTAAACCAGTACATTCAGCTTATATTAGCCTTTGAACACCTTTGAAAGATCAGCAAAAGTTAGTTGATACCAGAACAAATAGAACTCAGATAATGACAGAACAGAGAAGAAGCTGCTAAAAAAAATCAGAACCAGAATGTTAAGATTGAACCAAATAGGTTTGATCTAACCACTTGAAGTAATTTCAATTCAACATTCTATAAACCACATCTGATTAAATGTCATTCACAAACATCCATTCAATCACATCTGTATGAATTAAACTTAAGCACATAGATTCAGTATCAAACAGAAATTGACATTGAGTAAAAGTGAAACTATACTCAACCCTGAATCGATTCAATCAACAATACTCTTCTGTATACTCATCAATCAAAACCAGAGAGAATCCTACTGAATATCATCTCAGATCATCAACAAATTATAGAAAATTCGAAGAAAAACTCACTTGGACAATCGCTGAGACACTCCAGCAACTGGACGATGAACAGAGATCCCGAAACAACTGTAGCAAATCTAGCAACCGATGCTGCGCACTATTCACGGTAATGTGATTCCAGCAGAAAAGTTCTCGGTTGATCAAATGCCATCGCAGAAGAAAAATTGAAATTGATTTTTGTGTTTGATGGAATGTTCTCGTCCGACATTGATCGGCCAGGGCAGGGATATTTATCCCACCTACTCCACATTCTAGAAGGCAATTTTTACAAACAGCCCCTAGAAAGCCACTATTTACAAATCTGAAAATACAAACTAGAAATACTCTATTTTACTCTAGACCCCTCTTTAGAATATTTTCAGAATATATATATACTCCAAAAATACTCTAAAAAGTACACATTATGACACTAAAAAATTAAACTAAAACTTGACACTATTTTATTGAAATAGTAAAACCGATAAATGTTTTGACGGTTTTCAGCAAAAATCGACAAATCCTTTTCAGCCCTTCGACTTGTGACACCACTTCGCGACTCCGAGCGCCAGTAAGCCACTTCCGCTCTCGATCCCCTCGAGCTACCGGAATGCTTGTCATGGCCTCCCTCTCACGAACCCGGTCGACACGCCGTCGCAGTCAGCTGTCTGTCTGAGTCTCACCCCATCTCTTCGTGCACTCTTGAGATATTCTCCAACTTCGCCCGGCCTCCCTGATCCTCGGCATCAAGCTCCCCGCTCGACCCTCGATCACCCGCCGTCGACAGTCGGTCAGCATCTCCACCCTGCACAAACAAGACAAGCCAAAACAAGAACGTGACGCACTGCCGAAACCCTTGGCAGCCACACCTTCACATCACATCGAACGCCGTCGATGCACTCAACACACTCTCGACGCTCAGACACTCATCCTTGTCAATCACTCATCATCCAGACCAAAACCACCCTTGGTTTCTCAAGTTCACTGGTTCTCTAAGTCAGATTGAAGGTAGAAATCAAAGTGGTGTGTCCATCCAAGATAAGGTCAGTGAAAAATCAATATCTTCCATGCTTGTACCATTATTGTAAGGCTTGTTATCGATGCTATTTGTGCACTTTTATACAGCTAATCTAGGCTAGCACACTATTCAAGTCAGAAGATAAGCAAAATAGAGCTTTTCAATACATGCATTGTTGGAATCTGTTAAGAAACCAACCAAAGTGGATTGATAGGTGTAATCAATTGACAGATCCAAAAACATCTAATAAAAAGCTCAAGACTACCATGAATTCAAGTCCTAGGATGTGTACACGTGTGTCCGCACCGAATAATAATGTTGATGAGGTTGAGGCTGCAACTCAGAAGTCTTCTACACCCACACTAGATAGACCAGTAGGGAGAAAGAAGGAGAAAGAAAAATTATGCCAACGTACAGATCATGTATATATTTAGGCATTAGATCATCTACTAGCAAAGAAGAAAGAGGTAGATGCAGAGAAGGACATCAAGAAAGATGAGAGATACAAACAAGTATTCACATTGCAACAAGAGAGAATTACACTGGAGAAAGAAAGATTTGAGTTCAAGAGGATGTTAGAAGAAGAGAGGATTATGGCAATGGATGTTAGTGGCTTGTCCATCCCTCAATAGCAATATTATAAGAGCTTGCAAGATGAGATTCTCACTCGACATCTCAATAGCTTTGGCTCATCATAACAATTTCATTGTAATGCAGTTTCAGTGTTTCAATCAGGTTTAGTATTTTAGTATTAGGTTTAGTGTTTCAGGAACATGTATGTTCTGTTGTGAGAACATGTCTGCTTTGTTTCAGTTTGTGTTTGTGTTTCATTTTCAGGTTTAGTGTTTCAGTTTCAAGAACATGTATGCTCTATTGTGATTTGTGAGAACATGTCTACTCGATTTCAGTTTTAATATTTCAGTGTTTTGGTTTCAGCACAACTATTGGTCATATCATTGCTTCATTCAGTGATAATATCACTTCTAATATCTTGACTAAATGTGTGACAACAAAGTAATTTGAATCTGAAGCTTTGGTAAAAACTGTAGCAACACATATCTCTTATTTATTTTTAACCCTCAGAATTCGTAGCTATCTACAAATAACTATAGATTCATCTGCTAAAACAAGACAAATTATTTCTGAATTTAGAGTTAGAGCAGAAATGACAATGCAAGAACTACATGACCCAAAGTTTAACAAATAGAAATAAGAGTATCATAACAAGTATAATCTCCAAAAGGGAAATTAATATAGATCTCCATGGCGCTGCCAAAGGTGTTCCACCAAGTCATTTTGAAGTTGTGAGTGAACTTTGTTATCCTTGATTTTTCTATGGTTTTCAATAAAGGCATGTAGTTCAGGTGTTGGTTCATGGGAAACCATCACATTTTCTCCAACCCAATCAAAATTGATTTCATTTTCTTCATCCCGCTCATCTTGAATGATCATGTTATGCATGATTACACAAGCTTTCATGATATTTCCTACTGGTTCTTCGTCCCAAAAACTAGCTAGCCCACGAACAAATGCTAAACGAGATTGGAGAACTCCAAATGCTCATTCAACGTCCTTTCTATCTACTTCTTGGGCTTTGTATAAGATAATAACCCATTGTATAGTTGTGACCATTAATGGTATAATTGATTTTTGGAGCTTCACCTTCACCTAGTTTAGCAAATAGTGGAGACTGTTGAAGAACGTTGATGTCATTATGTGAACTAGGTAAACCAAAGAAAGCATGTCAGATCCATAGATCTTGAGATGCAACGGCTTCCAAAATAATTGTAGGCTCATGCACATGTCCACTGTACATAACTTACCATGCAGTTGGACAATTCTTCCACTTCTAATGTATGCAATCTATGGACCCTAACATACTAAGAAATTCTCTTTGCTCTCCAAGTGCAAGTAGTCTAGCAGTATCGTTCTCGTTTGGTGACCTCAAGTACTCATCTCTGAATATATCACAAATAGCTTTCACAAATCTTTTTAAACTCTCTATAGTAGTACTTTCTCCAATACGGACATAATCATCTGTAGCATCTGCTGATACTCCATAAACTAGCATTCGAAATGCCGTGGTAACCTTCTGTAGACATGATAATCCAAGTTTACCCATTGCATTTCTCTTTTGTACAAAATAATCATCATGTTCTTTGACAACATGCATTACACATACAAACAAAGATCGAATCGTTCTAAACCTGCAGAGATAATAGCAGTAAGCTATACATATAAGTGTTCTATAGCAACGATAAATAAAATAGCATTACTAACTTACAAACCTTCACCGGAAAAAAGCAGGGTCGTAAGTAGGATTATCAGAGAAATAATCATGGAGCAGTCGCAAATGTATTGCCTCTCTGTTATGGTCAACTACTTGATGTCGCAAATAATCTGATGATGATGAATCTATAACCTGCTGCATGATGAATATATAAGAATATACTATAAATAAATAATCAAGGATCAATAATGTTTGTCACATCATTATGACTTGTACTTTGCAGAATGTGGATCATATATAACTAGAAGAGTAGAAGATTATGTTAGACAAATTGGATATCAATAACTACTGTAAAGCTTGAGCCAAAAATGCAAATGCAAATGCCAATAACAATAACATGCCAATTACTCTAGAAAGTTATTCACACAATTTCAGAAACATTTCAATTTTACACCGTTAAATGGAAATAAATGGGATTTGCTTAAATACCATGGTCCATCCAAAAAAACATTTTTCTTCCACACAAGTACACCACACGTTACTGCCTACATGAATACAACTTGTTGCGTGATGAAGGTGCCAGAAGCACACGCGGCCTGTGAAGGTCATCCTCAAGTATTGAAGCACCGGAAGGAAGGGCGTATGCTTTTTTCCCGCTAGGGGTGTCTAGGAGGATCATCCTCAACTGCTTGATGAAGGAATGAAGGTATACATTGTGCAGTGGAGTGCGGCTAGGTGTGCATGCCGATTGCACCCATTCACGCTAATCACCAAATGTGGCGTGAGCGGATCTGGCGTGCCATGTGCTCACATGACCAACAAAAATTGACCGATTCAAATATAGGAAATATGGATATAAGGAAACTGTTGTGTGCAAATTAATTTTTTTGGATCAATCTCCTTATATTCACAGTAAGAAACTGATTCTAACTTGTTTTTGGACTATTTTTATAAATTCTAAAATCTGTGTACTAAATTTGAAATTTTGAATAAAAACTGTATTGTTTTTTTAAAAAATCCTATATTTAGTATGTATGGAAATGACATTAGGTCGGAGAAAGGCTGGGGCTTCGAGGACGACGACAAGTGGGCCGCCGACAGTAGGGATGAAAACATAGTGAAAACAGACGAAAATGAGTGTTATCATATCTGTTTTTATTTTTTTTCACAGAAACGAAACAAATACAGATATCTTGGAAACAAATACAAAAGCGGATACCACCAGAAACGAATACGGGCCAAATAAGAAGTGGATACGAATATGGAACCGAATATCTATTGAAATTATAAAAAACCTTTAATATATGAAAAAAAGTATGATAAACCAATAAATAGGTTCAATATACACACATATTAATGAATTATAAATACATATAATAAAGTAAACATAAGTTTTATTTTAGTTGTAATGGATAGAGCAAAAAACCATGAAAATAGAAACTTTCTGTTTTTGTTATGCAGAATATTTCGTTTCCATATCTATTTTTATCGAAAATCACTGTTCTATTTTCATTTAAAATTTTTTGTTTCCGTTTCTGCTTAATATTATGTATCCGTTTCCACGTACTGGTTTCTTTTTTCTCTCTGTTTTAGCAAGCGGAGGTGGGAGGGGGGGGGGGGGGGGGGTTATGGCCTGGCAGCGCCTCGAAATTCAGGCCGAACTTTTCTTCGTGTTGGGCTGAAGGAAAATATGCATGCTTGTCCCCACGTTTTCGGCCGTACTTGTTACTCTCTTTGTTAATAAGTGAATAAGGTGTGAAACTAAGAAAAAACTATAATTTATATTACATCGGTGTAAAAACATAGATATATTATTTCATTTTCTTAGCCGTAGCGTAGGATTGCTTAATTTTCCTACAAAAACTAGTTTAAAAATAATGATTCATTGAAGAGTCGTGTGAAACTCAAATTATCGTACATGTTTTCATATATCGATAGAATAGCAGACTAAAATTATATTCTTTTTCTTTCATTAGTCACAGATTAAACCGAACGAAGGGAGCACTGTTTATTCTTGTTGCACCTACAGTAGTAGTACAGCTATGGACGACCCATAGGCCATAGTTAGTGCTTTGCATACACTAACTACCATTGTTAGCTCATGTCTTTAAGAGAATCTCCAAAAGAACTCTTATTTTTTTGTTCCCTAAATGTTATATAGGCTAAATGTTATATAGAGGACATGCAATAGAGGGCATACGATAGGCAGCAAGAGCTTAGGTACAAAGACGAACAAAAACAAGTTAGACGCGCTAGGAAAGAGAGACAAAATAGAGAAATCAGTAGAATCAGGCGTTCGTACTACTAGTATGTCATTTGTAATCTGTTGAACTAGTTATTGCATCTAATTTTATGTTGGTTTGTTTTCAAACAACTTCATATATTATGTTATGTGTATTGGAACCTCTTTACCTTCCTACTCTCTTGTATCTGCTCACCATCCGAATATCCCCGCACTTATACTCCAATAGGTACATTTTACGAGCTTGTTTTCACATATGTGATTCCCCCTGAAATGGATATCATGCACTTATCCCGTTGGTTTGCAATATCATTAAAACTAAATGCAGACCACCTGTAGGTTCGACCTCATCTTTTTTTCTGATGGTGGATGAAGGGTCTATCGGTCTAAATCAGTGGACCATATATGTCGATCTAAGAATGATTAGCCTAAATCGGCTCTTCAACAGTCGATAGAAACTATAACCTACTAACTTAGGTGGATAGGCCTATATCGACAGATGATCTGCCGATCTAAGGCCGATCGGTCTAGATCAACAGATGGTGTGGATCGGCCTATATCGGTGAAACATAGCCGGACAGAAGATTTTTTTTCTAAATTCTGATCAGATTTAAACTTTTAAGTAAAAATGTATTACTTTAAAAAAATACTGAATATAGTGACACTGCTTGCTGCTGCTACTTGCGTTAGGTGTGGTTTGTTTCATCTAGTCTAAAATTTAGTCCCGTTACATCAGATATTTGGATATTATTTTAGAGTATTAAATGTAGACTATTTATAAAACCTATTCATAATCGTTGGATTATTCGTTAGACAAATCTAATGAGTCTAATTACACCGTGATTTGACAATGTGATGTTACAATAAATATTTGCTCATCATGGATTAATTAGGCTTAATAAATTTGCCTCGCGAATAATCCTCCAATTCTGCAATTATTTTTATAATCAATTCACGTTTAGCCTTTCAAATTAATGTCTAAACATACGATTTGAAACAGTCTAAACTTTAGTCCATAAAACCAAATAGCACGTTACTCTCTAATGACAGCGGCACGAACTTTAAAGCACACTTCTTTTTTAAGGTGTACTCGACCTGTTCAGCTCGTAGTTGGTTCCAAACTCTGATGCTTTCTCTAATGGAGTAGTAGCTACTATCTTTCCTAGCATCTTTTCTTCCAGGCTCTGCTTTTGCTGCCATCTCTCTCTATATATATATGTATGTATATGTATATATGTGTATCTTTTGAATATTCCCATTCCATCTGCTGCCCTCTATTGTTTGCTCCTTCTCTGTCAAAAAAAAAATGCAAAAGTTGGTGCCTTTCAGGAAGGACTTTTGCATCCTGGCCTGCTGCTGGTGCACTACGGCTGCTGCTAGTGGAGTTGCATTGCCGACTTTTCTCCTTTTTTGCAGCCCATATCTACTGTGAAGGAAAGCTCAAAAGCATGCCCTTCCGGTTTACCGATGATGGATACGTCTTGTCTTACATGACATTGATGTATTCTCCTGCCAATTTTACCTGCAAACAACTCCATTTTCTCTCTAAGCAACGGCCGTTATCTGTACTTCAGTTACTTTCCATGGTTGTTCATTTCTGCTAAGCATGCATATGAAACGATAACGGCAGAGAGTAATGCAACCTTGTTAAGTTTAACAGAGTCACAGATTACAGTTTGCTTTACACAGTTGGGCAGAAGGTGAAGTTCAGAACCATCCATCCATCGATCCATCCAACTACCCCAAAGACATGGACTTACATTGTCTGTACTCTATGCTACTATTATATGCAGGAACTGATCAGACAGTAGGATATGCTGCAACAGCTAGCTATGTTAGTACGGTTCTCTTGGGTACCAAGCATAAGCAAAGGTACTGGAATGCTGTAAAAGTGTATAACATTGGCTGGAATCAGTGTGTATGTTGATCTGTTTGGTGAAACTGCAACATCCTGATGTAAGATTTCATACATTCTCTTTCTGAATTCACAACTAATACTTACCCTGCTATGTGAGAAACATGTTGAAGAACATGGGTCTTATGGTCCAGATGTGATGAGTGATTGTCGACGGAAGTCAAATAAGAGACAAGAAGACCTGTCGTGTCTGGGCGCGTGTGACTCAGGTACACGGGCAGCGAGTGACAGCCGGGCAAAGGAGCCGCGGAGTCGGGCTGGCCCAATCTGAGTACATGGGCTAGGAGTGGCATAGGATCCACTGGTATGTTGACCGGGTTTGACTCAGGTACACGGGCGGCAAGCGATTGCTGGGCTGAGGAAGCTGCGGGATCGGGTCGGCCCAATCCGGGTACCCGGTGCGAAGACGGTGGAAGCTTTGTCAGTTTCAGCGCAAAACTGACAACCGATGCTTATTTTTATTTAGGGTATTAATATTCAAGATTTAAGTTCAAAATATTTGTTAGTCGAGTCTGTTGATTTTTTTAAGGATATTTTAGTAATTTCGAATTTTATTTTAGAGTCAGTGTGCCTATAAAAAGGCCCCAACCCCCTAGGGTTAGGGTGACTGTTTTGACAGATTAATCTACAGTCCACCGCCAGTTTTGATATGTGATTCTTTCGCTGACTGGTTTTTTAATCTGCACCGTCTTATTCCCTCTCTTTGGTCGCCGGTGTCCTTTTCTCTCCACGGCAGCTGGGATGTTGCGCCGTGCGGCGCACAGCGCGCAGCGCGGCAGGCTCACGCGTCCGTTGAGTGTAGAGGCCTTCGTTGGCACGGGACTCAGTAACCGATTTGCGTCATCATGTGCGCGGGTCCCACGACCATGTTTTTTTCGCCCAGGCTGAAGCAGCAAACGCGGCGCCAGGCTTCTTCTTCGCTTTCCCCTACAGCAACTTTTCTACATGGTGCGGCGTAAAGGCCAGCAGCACTCGGCACATGATTTGATGCAACAGGCTTTTGGCTCATCGTTTCGGTAGCGCAGTAGCAGAAATCGGCGTGGGGCCCGCCAGGCTGAAGCACACGGCAGCAAGGAAAAAAGGCTTCAGCAGTAGCTTTCAGCGGGGAGTCTCCAGGCGCACGCAGCGACACGGAGTCCAAGCCAGTGTAGGCGCGGCAGGGAAACGGAGTCAAGCGCCGGATCGTTTGTGGCAGAGCGGCGACTAGAGCGACGACTTGAACGACGATGCATGTAAGATTTTTTATCTCCTATTTTTTTAGTTAGATTAAATCTAGTTAGTAAATTCGTAGTTATTTTTTTAATCTTCTAAAATTTTATTAGTAATCTCGTATTATATGTTTAAGTATTTTTAATCTGGTCGTATAAAAAGAAAAAATTCTTATTAGTTGCAGTAATATTTTTATTCTAGATTCACACGAAATATTTTAGGTTTATCTCTGAATTAATTTCTGGATGATCCATATTTTATTCATTTGATTAGTATCGTATTTTTAGACTATAATTCGAATTATCATAGATTTATTTAGGTATTTTTCCTACGTCATTAAATATTTCTAGTTCCCATTTTTATTCACTGAAGTCAATTTATTTAGTTTATTTTTTTTAAATATCATTTTATTTAGGACATCGGTCATTTTTAGGCTAGACAACTTTAGTTCCTGTGATTTGCTTTACTAATATTATTTGTCTGGTTAAGTTCGTTTGGGTGTTGGGATTAGGTCATAAATTCGTAAGAAATTTTTAGGCGCCCATTCACTCCCTCTAGTCGCTACTTTTGGTCCTACAAGTGGTATCAGAGCGAGGTTATGGTTTTCCCATACCTTAACCGGTTCTAAAACTAGGTAGTGATCATGACTTCCTCTAGTAAAATCCCGTCCCTTGAAGCTTTTGGCTACACTTATTGGAAGACTTGCATGCGAGCTTATCTCATGATCCAGAGCTCGGACATTTGGGATATTTGTGCTCACCCTACTTTTACTATACTTCCTATTCTTGATCGTACTACTGCTGATATTATTGCCCAGCATCAGAACAATAGCAAAGTGGTGAACATTCTATTTTATGGTCTAGGTCCTACTGAGTTTGAGCGTGTTAGCCATCTCACCACTGCTCGAGAGATCTGGGCTACCCTCCAGGCACACCATGAGGGGACATCTCAGGTCAAGGCTAGGCTCTATCAGACCTACCGGCGTGAGTATGAAAATTTCTCATAGAAGACGGGTAAGACTGTTGAGGCTTTGTTTGGTCATTTTCATGCGATCATTAACAAGCTTTGGATCAACAAGGCTGAGCGTGATCAGCTGGTCTCATATCATAAATAGGCGCTCAAGGTTCTTCATACCTTGGACCCTAAGATCTGGGAGATCAAGGTTTCTTCTATTGTTGAGAGTGCTTCCTATGATACCTTGACTGTCGTAGAGATTTTTAGTAAGCTCAAGGCCTCAAAGGTCGATATCTAGTTGAGATCAAATCTCACTGGTTCTGGCTCAAAGACTTTGGCACTTGCGGCACCGTCTATTGATCCTACTGCCTTGAGTTGTACTTCTTTTTCCTTTATCTCTGAGGATCAGCTTGATTCGCTAGGAGATGATGATCTGTGTCTGTTTAACAACCGGGTGCGACGTGTCTATGATAAACGCATGCTTAAACAACATGGCACAAAATCCGGATGTTTTGAGTGTGGTGATCCAGGTCATTTCATCGCCGACTACCCCAAGCTAAAGAGCTACAAGAAGGGAACCGGCGACAACTCCTACGACTTTGGCAAGTACGACAACTCCACTTCCACAAAGGGCAAGCCCAAGACAAGATTCTTTCGAAAGGCTCTGAAGGATTACAGGCGTGAGAACAAGAAGCGAGACAAGGCCTTCTTCACCAAGATGGAGAAAAGATACTCCAAGAGATCTTCGTATTTCTCCTCGTCTTCAAGTTCAAGTGATGAAGAGATCGTGACCAGGAAGGGGAAGGACAGGGACGATCCGGCGGGCCTCTGCTTCATGGCCTTCGGGGACAAGCTGAAGAGTCACTCGCATCACAGCCGAAGACTCCGCAAGAGCTTCTGTTCAATGGCTCTTAGGGATAAGGAAGAAAAGGACTCTTTCGATGACTCCGATGACGACAACGATGAAAAGGTATCTTCCTATGAACAAGAAGTTGTTAATTTACTAGAACAGAATCATAAGGAGTTGAAGTATCGGGAGAAACTGCTTAGAGGGGCTAAAAAGAGGATATATTAGCTTGAGAGTGAGCTTGCCATGGTGAATGGAAAGATTGAGAGTCTGTCTTCTTCTCCTTGCTTGGATGGTAGTAGTGAGTGCCCTAACTGTGAGGTGTTTTTGTGTGACCTGACGACTCTTAAGTCCAGGTACACAGAGAGAGTAGATGAGAGAGACGCTATGGCCACTGAGCTTGAAAGCGCTCAGCTGGAGCTAAAAAATGCTCATGTCACTGTCATCGTACCCTGTGTAGACTGCCCATCCCATTTAGCTAGTATAGCTGAGCTGAGAGCCAAGAGTGATGAGCAGTTGGGCGAGATAGCTGGAGTGAGAGCTGAGTTGGAGCAGACTAAGCTAGAGCTTGAGACCTTGTCAGTTCCACCCACTGTTTATGAGAACTGCATGTCTCTGAGATTGGAGCTGATCAAGCTAAAAGCTGAGAAGTCTGTTGAAGTTGATAGAGAGTGTGAGATCTGCCTGTCACAGGTGGAGGTACTAGCTTCTTTGAGAGAGGAGCTAGCGGATGTTCAGAACGAGAACTTTTACCTCCGTCAGATCCTAAGTTGGATTAGTGCTAGAGAGCCACAGCTTGACATGATGATCCAGCAGTTCAAGAGGCAGGATGGGTTTGGGGTAGGTTACACCTATACCAAGGCTGATTTTGAGAGTGCCATTAGCCGAGCAGTGGAGTGGAGTAAGATGACTCATGAACAGATATATCCCAAGACTCACTCCACTGAGTCTTTTAAGGATAGTCAGCCCAAGAATGGATTCTTTCAAGAACAACCTAAAGCTCCACCTAAGAAGCAAATCTGGGTCCCAAAGCCTAAACCTCTTCACACTTCTCTTGATTCTTTACCTGGACCCTCTCACACCAAAGATCCTACACCCAACACCACCAAACCTAAGAATCCCAAGCCTCAACCACATCCCAAGAAGCCTACCTATCGCTGTGAGTTTTGTCAGAGAGACGGGCATCTTAAGGAGTTTTGCTTCAGGAGGAAGCGGGTTGAGAGAGCAGAGAGAGCTCGAGGTGGGCAGGAGCAGTTCTACTAGTAGGGTGGTAGACAGAGAGTTCCTCGACATAGAGTGAGGCTAGAGGCCAGGCCACGTCGTGTAGGTGGTGGTAGAGGAGACGGTTTTTATGACCGTGCTTCGGAGGGTGATTTTCGTTCCAGTGGAGCTCCAGATCGTTATGGATACGGTTTTGGACCTCGTGGCCGTGATTTTAGACAGAACAGAGGACCGCGCTTTGAGCCACGTTTTGTTCCAGACTCATATGATTCCTTCTGCTTTCCTACTTACGAGCAGATGGCTCGACACTAGTTTAGCACTTTTGCTAAACCTGGCGTTGGACCGTTTGCTCCCACTGATGACCATTGATCTTGCAGAATCGAGGACTGGAGGACGTGTGGATCATGGATTCATGATATTCTCATCATATGATGGGACACCACAGATGGTTCTCCAGTCTCTCTCCCCCGAGCTCCAAGGAATACATCACTTTCGGGAACAGTGGTCAAGGGAAGGCACAAGGTATTGGGTCGATTCGCATCTTTGATTATTTCTCCTTGAAGAATGTTGCTTTAGTTAGAAATCTGAATTTTAATCTAATTTCTATTTCGCAACTTCTTGAGGATGGTTTAGAGGTTCGATTTAAGAAGGGCATGTCTTCTGTTGTTGATTCTAAAGGACCTTTAGTTTGACGGATGTTACCCTTCGGTAAGGTTTTTCGTATTGATTTCTCTAGTTCTTCTGGCCCTTCTCGCTGTCTGGTGGCTGGATCTTCCTTTGAGCTTTGGAAGTGGCATAGAAGGTTAGGCCATTTGAGCTTTGATCTGCTTGTTAGATCGAGTTCTATGGACCTTATCCGAGGATTGCCTAAGCTTAAGTTGGAGAAGGATCTAGTTTGCCATCCCTGTCGTCATGGGAAAATGGTTGTTGCCTCTCACGTACCTATGACTCAGGTGTTGACTTCGTACCCGGGAGATCTGTTACACATGGATACAGTAGGTCCAGCCCGAGTACGCTCAGGCGGTGGGAAGTGGTACGCCTTTGTGATTGTTGACGATTTTTCTCGATTCTCGTGGGTTTACTTTCTAGAGTCTAAGGATGAGACTTTTCAGTATGTTCATGACCTGATTTTGAAGCTGAAGAACGAGAACAATGGTCGGATGCGATCAATTCATTCGGATAATGGCTCCGAGTTTAAGAACTCTCAATTCGTCAGTTTCTGTAGTGATCAGGGTCTTGATCATCAGTTCTCTACCCCTTACACTCCCCCACGGAACGATGTTGTGGAACGAAAGAACCGCACGCTAGTCGAGATGGCCAGGACGATGCTTGATGAGCATAGGACTCTTAGGCGCCTTTGGGCTGAAGCTATGAACACAGCTTGCTATCTAGCCAATCGCATTTTTCTTAGACCTTACTTAGGTAAGACGTCATATGAGTTGTGGTTTGGTAGACAGCCCAAAGGGAGTCACTTGCGAGCGTTTGGATGCAAGTGCTTTGTGCTCAAGAAGGGAGGGCATTTGGACAAGTTTGAGTCTCGTTGCTGGGATGGAGTATTTCTTTGTTATGCTTTGCATTCTCGAGGCTTTCGTGTTTGGAACCTAGACTCTCAGCTGCTTGTCGAGACTTGTGAGGTTTCTTTTGATGAGTTCATGCCTTCGCTGACTCTGCTTTTGAGCTTTCTAGAGATGATGAGCTTGGAGAGTCCATCTTCGAGGAAGATGATGACACTCCTGATGTTGATGAGGGTGGGCCCTCTGCATAGCCTGCAGACCTCACACCTTCTGAGACTTTGACTGAGGATGAGGACGGACCTCTGATCACTCCTTCTACTTCGATCGAGCCTCCTCAGCCGAGTCTAGAGGTGCCAGTTGCTGACTCTGATGAGATGACTTATCAGCCGAGTCCAGAGGAGCCAGTTGCTGACTCTAGTGAGGTGACTTCAGATCACCTAGGATACCGAGTAGTTCAACGTGATCACCACTCAGAGCTCATCATCGGTGATCTTATTGAGAGATCCTTATGTTCTTCAATTGGTTCTCTTGTTATGTTTGCTGAGTCTACGTTTGTTGCTACTTTTGAGCCCAGAGATGTTTCTCATGCTCTTTCTGATTCAAATTGGATAAACGCTATGCAAGAAGAGCTTGGGAATTTTATTCGCAATTGGGTTTGGACACTAGTTGAGCTGCCACATGGATGCAACACCATAGGCACCAAGTGGGTGTTTAAGAACAAACAAGGTGAAGATGGAGTTGTGGTGCGCAACAAAGCTTGACTAGTGGCACAGGGTTTTTGCTAAAAAGAAGGTATTGATTTTGAAGAGACCTTTGCCTCTGTTGCCCGTCTTGAGTCCATTCATATTCTTTTGGCCTTTGCTGCTTCTAAAGGTTTTAAGCTTTTTCAAATGGATGTCAAGAGTGCTTTTCTGAATGGGTATATAGAGGAGGAGGTTTATGTTAAGCAGCCCCCCCGGTTTTGAGAACCCTAAGTTTCCTCGACATGTTTTCAAGCTGCAGAAGGCTTTATATGGTCTGAAGCAAGCCCCCATGGCTTGGTATGATCACCTAAAGCAATTTTTGTTGCGGAACGGTTTTGTGATGGGTTCCATGGACAAAACTCTTTTCTTGCTTAGAGATGGCTCAGACTTATTGGTTGCTCAGATTTACGTGGATGATATTATTTTTGGTGGTTCTACTAATGAGCTTGTGTCCAAGTTTTCTGAGCAGATGCACAACGAGTTTGAGATGAGTCTTATGGGCGAACTCAAGTACTTTTTAGGGATCCAGATCAAGCATACCAAGGACGACATTTTCATCCACCAGGGTAAGTACACACGGGACATGCTAAAGAAATTTGATTTTGGTGGAGAGATGAAGCCTCAGATGACCCCAATGGGTACATCTGGAGGTCTGGACAAGGACGAGAACGACGTCAGGGTAAATGAGAGAGAGTATCGAGGGATGATCGGATTGCTGCTATACTTGACTGCGATGAGACCGGACATTCAGTTTGTCGTGGCTGTGTGTGCGCATTTCCAGTCTTCTCCACGTGCATCTCACTGGCAGGCTGTCAAGCGTATTTTCAGGTACCTTACTTATGCTCCTGATCTAGGTCTTTACTACTCAGCATCATCGTCTCTTGATTTAACTGGTTTTTCCAACGCTGATTTCGGTGGGTGCCGACTGGATCGCAAGTCGACTTCCGGTACATGCCAGCTTCTTGGTTCTTTGCTTATATCTTGTGTAACATCCCAAGAATTAAAAATAAATAAAATAAAGAAAATGAATTTTTCAGGAATATAAAGGATTTATTTAATTAAAGAAAACACTAAAAGAACCCTATTAAAGCCAAACAAGGGGAATACTTCAATTTTTAACTTGGGAAATTTATGGTAGGATCTAGATGCCAAGAAATAATTGTAGGAATTTTTACAAATTTTTATCCACAGTGAATCCACCTCTAAGAAAATAAATGAATTACTGAAATTATTTTAATTGAAAAATACATTTAAAATCTCATTGGGCCGCAAACCCCCAATCTGCCTTAGCCCGGCCCAGCCTAGCGCCCGTGTCACCGCCATGTGGGACCCAGATGTTGGCGCCAACCTCCCTCCCTCTCTCCCGCCCGCGCCCGCCTTGGCCCCACCCGTCGGCCTCGTTAGCGCGTCCCTCAGCCGCTGACTGCCCGGGCCCGTTTGTCGGCCCCTTTCCTGTTTCGCTCGCCCGTTGATAGGTGGGACTCACCTGTCGGATCCATCGTCTCTGATGGAATCCCCCCTCCCCTTTCCTTCCCCAGCGATCCCCTTCTGTTTATCCACCGCCCCGTGCCCGTTTTTGTCGAATTGATCGCGGGATCGCCTTCCCCGATCGCCGACGACCTCCTTCCTTCGAAAGCCAACGCGTTTTTTGCCGTTATGGAAGCCCAGCCGTGCGCATGGAAGCTCACCGGAGGGGAAAAAGTAAACCCCTCGGTTCCCTTCCGTTTAGACGCCGGTGACCCCCATATAAGAACCCCTCTGCTCACCGCACTCCGCCACACCCCAAATCGCCTTATCCGTGCACTACCGAAGCCCTGCGACGTCAAAGCGCTCGCCGCATCTGTTTCGCCTCTGGCTGCCGCTCGCCGACACCTCAGGCCTCTGCCGCCCTCGCCGACGACACCTCCGGGATCCCCTTCGCGCGCCCTGCCTCGGCATCATCTTCGTTGGGCACGAACGCCACCAGATCGCCTCGCCGCCATCGAACCCGAAGAGCTCCGCCATCTACTCTCGTCGACGACCGCCGCCACTGCCCCGCCGTCGCCGTCTCCGGTACCATCGCGTTCCCCACACTCCCTTGGTTCCATTTTAGCCGGTAGCCAAGCCTTTAAGCCCTCGCCGTCACCGGAATAGCTCGCCGTCGTAACGCCGGAGTTGGGGAAGAAGGGTAAAATACCCTCGGCACCACGTGCCGTGCCGGATTGGTTTCTGGCCGTGCGATCGAGATCGAGCGGCGGTAATTAAATCCCTCATGGGATTTAATCCCGACCGTTGATCCACGCCGAAAGGGTATCGAGCCCTCTGGGCCATTGGATCTCACTTACTCCCCCGCCGGCCCACGTGCACAGTCACGGGTTCACGGTGAACCTTGTTCACCGTGGACCAGAGACTGTTTTCTGTTTAAATAAAATTTGGAAAATTGATTTAAACTTCCAAAATTCATAACTTGCTCGGTTTAACTCCAAATTTCACCATTTAAATTTTGTTAAACCAATATTTTTATTCTCTACATATTTATGCCATAAAAATAGTAGGGTTACTTTGCACAATATATTCTTATAAATAAAATAAATAAAATCCCTTTAGGAAATAAATTTATAACTCCATAAATAAATCAGGAAAACCCCTAAAAATTAACCATTAACATTTTTCAACATAACTCCAGAATAATAAGGCTTAAATTCCCTTGTCTAAAACCATAAACTTGTATGTATATATTTTGTGGTAATTTTTATTGTTTATTGAATGTTGTATTTAATTTTTTCCGTATCGAGAAGACTACGAGACCGTCGAGGAGCCGGAGTATTACCCTAAGGTTCCACCATCACCATTTGTTGAGCAAGGCAAGTCACAACCCCCATTTTGATCATTATTGAGCCCATGTTTTAATAAATTATCGCTATAACTCATAGGATAATATTGCATTAGTCTAATCTCAAGCCTTACACTATATTTATTAGATCCCCGTCCTTGTGTGTAAACCCAAGCCATGCTTATTGTGCCTAAACTCCTTGTCACTCTACAATAAAATATTACCTAGTGTCCAATGTATCGACACAACTGCTATAGGATAAAAAGAATGAGTCGTAGATAGATGGATTCTACTATATGTATTTCCCCGTTATTCTCGTCTCTGGACTCTGTTGGAGTTGGCTATGTTATAAGTATGGTGGGTTCCGGGTGCAAGCTAGGGCATTGGTTGGTCACACCCAGGGCACTATAAGGACCGGTCTACGGGATCTGTTGCAAAGCACTTCCATACTAACCACAAGTCTAATGGGTAAGTCCTAATCGGAAGTATGGAACAAACCGACTCGATGCATCATAGTGGAGGGGGCAAGGGGCAACCTGCGAGTGACTTGTACCGACGTGGCTCAAGGGGGTATGGAGTTGGCTCGACGCGTCGGGGCACCATATGAAACCCATAAGAGGGTGCTGTCGGATTGGAGCGTTCCATATGGAAGGTTTTGGCACGAGTTCCCGTGGTATGGATCATCTCGTTACACTTTGGTGTATGGGATGAGTGTGTGCCTTGTGGGTACAGTGGTACACCTCTGATCAGAGTTTTAAATCTTTTTGAAAAGCCGAGCCCATGGTCAAGGGCGGGTTGTGTGACTTCTCGCAGTTAGTTTACTATTGTTTGAATGAAGGTGTTATTAATGGCATGTAAGGACTATTGAGCGAGGGAGGGCTGACTGTACTCCTCGAGTTAGAAGATGATGCATACACATGGTTACCTTCTATATAAATAACTTGATCACATTTAATTGCTTTACAAATATGCTTTTTCGCAAAATTAGCCACTACCTTCCTTGTTATTACTTTGCATTATATTTGCATTCGGTGGCTTGCTGAGTACGATTGTACTCACCCCCATTGACTTACACCACCAGAGCCCGTCTACTATGAGGAGGATGAAGGTCTGGAGTAGCGACCCAGTCAAGGCGAGACTGGAAGGAGGCGTTCATATAGGACCCTTATAAAATTCAGAAAATTGATTTAAACTTCCAAAATTCATAACTTGCTCATTTTAACTCCAAATTTCACCATTTAAATTTTTTTAAACCAATCTTTTTATTCTCTACATATTTATGCCATAAAAATAGTAGGGTTACTTTGCACAATATATTCTTATAAATAAAATAAATAAAATCCCTTTAGGAAATAAATTTATAACTCCATAAATAAATCAGTAAAACCCCTAAAAATTAACCATTAACATTTTTCAACATAACTCCAGAATAATATGGCTTAAATTCCCTTGTCTAAAACCATAAACTTGTATGTATATATTTTGTGGTAATTTTTATTGTTTATTGAATGCTGTATTTAATTTTTCTATATCGAGAAGACTACGAGACCGTCGAGGAGCCAGAGTATTACCCCAATGTTCCACCATCACCATTTGCTGAGCGAGGGAAGTCACAACCCCCATTTTGATCATTATTGAGCCCATGTTTTAATAAATTATCGCTATAACTCATAGGATAATATTGCATTAGTCTAATCTCAAGCCTTACACTATATTTATTATATCTCTGTCCTTGTGCGTAAACCCAAGCCATGCTTATTGTGCCTAAACTCCTTATCACATTACAATAATATATTAGCTAGTGTCCAATGTACCGACACAACTGCTATAGGATAAAAAGAATGAGTCGTAGATAGATGGATTCTACTATATGTATTTCCCCGTTATTCTCGTCTCTGGACTCTGTTGGAGTTGGCTATGTTATAAGTATGGTGGGTGAGAAATCATGTTGAAGAACATGAGTTTTATACTCCAGATGTGATGAGTGATTGTCAACGGAAGTCAAATAAGAGACATGGAGACCTGCCGTGTCTAGGGCGCATGTGACTCAGGTACACGGGCAGCAAGCGACAGCCGGGCAGAGGAACCACGGAGTCGGGCTGGCCCAATCCGAGTACATGGGCTAGGAGCGGCAAAGGATCCACTGGCCTGTTGACCGGGTTTGACTCAGGTACACGGGCGGTGAGCGATTGCTGGGTTGAGGAAGCTGCGGGGTCGGGTAGGCCCAATCTGGGTACCCGGTGCGAACACGGTGGACACTTTGTCAGTTTCAGTGCAAAACTGACAACCGATGATTATTTTGTTTTAGGATATTAATATTTAGTTTTTAAGTCAAGAATATTTTTTTATTTGAGTCAGTTGGTTTTCCTGAGGGTATTTTAGTAATTTCGAATTTTATTTTAAAGTCAGTGTAGGGGTAAATTAGTCTTTTTCATGTATTAGGAGTCGCCTATAAATAGGCCGCTACCCCCTAGCGATAGTGTGACTGTTTTTGAAGGAATTAATCTACAGTCCCCGAATTTGGTTCAGCTGCAAGTTTTTCGGAGCTCCTATTTTTTCCACCGTCGGCGTCAATGTTCTTTCTCTGGTTCTGCATCAGAGTCAGCAGCGTGTGGCCGCCTGTCAGCCACCGGTGACTTTTTTCTTTCCCAGCCATAGTAGCGCGCCTACTGTCCATGGTGACCAAGACGCCAGGCGCTGGCATGCATGCATATTGGCAAGCTAGCGCATAGGGCTGCAGGCAGCAGCAGCTTTTCACAACACGAGCAGCAGCGGCGCGCAGGGCGAGGACTCTGTTTGCCTCTGCTAGCAGCATCAGCACGCAAGTGCTTTCGGGAATAGAGATCGAGTAGCACGCATAGGAGCTGCAGGCGGCGTGCGGCAGCGACAGAACGGCGGGCCCCACGGCGGGATTTTTTTGTTGTCCACGGCCAGACAATTCATGCGGTGCACAGGCTCCCGAATGGCGCATGGGGGAAACAGCGAGGCGCGTCGGCGCATTGGAAGCATCGCCGTCATCGGTGTTTTTCCACGGCAAGCAGAGTGACGCAGTCCGGTGGAGCATGCATGTTAGTTTCTTATCTCCTATCTTTTAGTTAGATTAAACCTAGTTAGTAATTTCGTACTTAGTTTCTTTTAATCTGCTAAAATTCATTAGTAATCTCGTATTATTTTTTAAGTGTTTTTTCTGCTCATATAAAAAGAAAAATTTATTATTCGCAGTAATTTTTTATTCTAGTTTTTACATGCAATATTTTAGGTTTATTTTTGAATTAATTTTTAAATGATCCATACCTGATTCATTTGATTAGTATTTTATTTCTAGATTACAATATAAATATTTCGTGATATATCTAGGTGTTTTTATTTACTGCAGTATTTTTAGTTAGTTTATCTTCAATATCATTTTAATTAGGCCATTGGTCATTTTTAGGCTAGACAACTTAAATTCCTGTAATTTGCTTTGCTAATATTATTTGTCTGGTTAAGTTTGTTTTGGTGTTGCGATTAGGATATAGTTTAGCAAGAAATTTGTAGGCGCCCATTCACCCCCCTCTAGTCGCTACTTTCGGTCCTACAAGTGGTATCGGAGCAAGGTTAGGGTTTTTCCCATACCTTAACCGGTTCTAAACCCAGGTAGTGATCATGACGTCTTCTGGTAAAATCCCGTCCCTTGAAGCTTTTGGCTACACTTATTGGAAGACTCGCATGCAATCCTATCTTATGAGCCAGAGCTCGGACATTTGGGATATTTGTGTTCATCCTACTTTCACCATAGTGCCTATTGCTGAGGGTACTTCTGCTGATGTAATTGCCCAACATCAAAACAATAGTAAAGCGGTGAACATTTTATTCTCTGGTCTAGGTCCTAGTGAGTTTGAGCGTGTTAGCCATCTCACCACTGCACGAGAGATTTGGGATACCCTTTAGGCACACCATGAGGGGGACAGCTCAGGTCAAGGCTAGGCTCTATCAGACCTACTGGCAGGAGTATGAAAATTTCTCATAGAAGCCGGGTGAGACTATTGAGGCTTTGTTTGGTCGATTTCAATCGATCATTAACAAGCTTCGTGTCAACAAGGCCGAGCGTGATCAGCTAGTCTCAGATCATGAACATGCGCTTAAGGTTCTCCATAACTTTGACCCTTAGATCTGGGAGATCAAGGTTTCTTCTATTGTGGAGAAAGCTTCCAATGATATCTTGACTGTCGCACAACTTTTTAGTAAGCTCAAGGCCTCAGAGGTCGATATCCAGATGAGATCAAATCTCACTGGCTATCTTTTACATGCCTGGTAGCTAGATCCTTACTTAGATGCAGATATGCAACTTGGACATCTATATGCTTTAAACATTAAAAATGTGCTATAAAAATGATAAAAATTCAGAAAAATGAAAAATTCATGCATTTTTTTGATGATTAGAAAAGATCCAGGTGGGTTTGCTTTGTCGCATTGCATTGTTCTAAAATGCTTACCATAGCACTTTGGTATGAACTAGGACGGTGTAATGTATGCCAAGACTAATGTCTCAAGCTTCTGATGGTCCAGTTTCTGACCTAGGCTTGACTTGGTCGGTTAGCATAAGGTTTGACATGCAAATAACCCTTGGTAGAAATAAAAAATAAAAAGGAAAAAGAAAAAGTCTGAAAAATTTAAAAAGATGACAAGTTTGCTGAAGCACTTTGCTCTGGACAATGCTTATCTTGGTAGATACTAGTTAGCTTTTGCATCTCATGCTTTACTTTGCTTGTAAACTAGAAAATGTGGTGATGCTTTTGTTTGCAAAAATCGAAAAATGCGTGCTAATGACTCTCTTTAGATATCATCTGTTGCACTGATCATGTCATGTATCTTAGATAGTATATCTTTTGCTATACCTATTAGATGTTGTAATAGCAATCAATCATATGTAAGAAGCATGCTTTTCACACTCCACCTGCACCCCATCTGCATTCATGGCATATTTTGAGGGGGAGCTGCATTTCAGGGGGAGTTTGTGTCTATGTCTCTTTAGAGTGTATTTAGTCTAACTTGATGAGTTCAATTGTCAACAAGGGGGAGAAATTTTGGAGTTTAGGCGACATTTTTGCCTTTCTCTGGGATTTATTTCAGGGGGAGTATCAGTCTTTTGCCTTTACTCTGTATATCCTTGTTGGTAGTTCTCAAATTGCACTTGTTTTTGAGTCTTTATTTTTGGTTAACCATAATGACAATTTTCTTGCTTATGTTTGGCTTTTTGTCATTAGGGTTACACTTTTATTTTCTTCTTTCTATTTTCTTTTGTTTTTGTTTTCGTGTTTCCACATGTTTTTGCAGGTTCTGAAGAAGTGCTGAAGAGGGTGTTGACAATGCACTGATCAAGGGGGAGATTGAGAAACCATGTTGAAGAACATGGGTTTTATACTCCAGATGTGATGAGTGATTGTCAACGGAAGTCAAATAAGAGACATGTAGACCTACCGTGTCTGGGGCACGTGTGACTCAGGTACATGGGCAGCGAGCAACAGCCGGGCAGAGGAGCCGCGGAGTCGGGCTGGCCCAATCCGAGTACATGGGCTAGGAGCGGCAGAGGATCCACTGGTCTGTTGACCGGGTTTGACTTAGGTACAGGCGTTGAGCGATTGCCGGGCTGAGGAAGCTGCAGGGTCGAGTCGGTCCAATCCGGATACCCGGTGCGAAGACGGTGGACGCTTTGTCAGTTTCAGCGCAAAACTAACAACCGATGATTATTTTGTTTTAAGATATTAATATTTAGTTTTTAAGTCAAGAATATTTTTTATTTGAGTCAGTTGGTTTTCCTAAGGGTATTTTAGTAATTGCGAATTTTATTTTAGAGTCAGTGTAATTTACCCTAGGGGTAAATTAGTCTTTTTCATGTATTAGGAGTCGCCTATAAATAGGCCCCTACCCTCTAGGGATAGTGTGACTGTTTTTGAAGGAATTAATCTACAGTCCACGAATTTGGTTAGCCAGACAATTCACGTGGTGCACAGGCTCCCGAACGGCGCGTGGGGGAAAAAGCAAGGCGCGTCGGAGCATCGGAAGCAGCGGCGTCGTCGGTGTTTTTTCCACGGCAAGCAGAGCGACGCAGTCCGGTGGAGCATGCAGGTTAGTTTCTTATCTCCTATCTTTTAGTTAGATTAAACCTAGTTAGTAATTTCGTACTTAGTTTCTTTTAATCTGCTAAAATTTATTAGTAATCTCGTATTATTTTTTTAAGTGTTTTTTCTGCTCCTATAAAAAGAAAAATTTATTAGTCGTAGTAATTTTTTATTCTAGTTTTTACGTGCAATATTTTATGTTTATTTCTGAATTAATTTTGAATGATCCATACCTGATTCATTTGATTAGTATTTTATTTCTAGATTACAATATAAATATTTCATGATATGTCTAGGTGTTTTTATTTACTGCAGTATTTTTAGTTAGTTTATCTTCAATATCATTTTAATTAGGCCACTAGTCATTTTTAGGCTAGACAACTTAAATTCATGTAATTTGCTTTGCTAATATTATTTGTCTGGTTAAGTTTGTTTGGGTGTTGGGATTAGGATATAGTTTAGCAAGAAATTTTTAGGCGCCCATTCACCACCCCTTTGGTCGCTACTTTTGGTCCTAAAGTGGGTTCCGAGTCCAAGCTAGGACATTGGTTAGTCGCACCAGGGGCACTATAAGGACCGGTCTGCGGGATCTGTTGCAAAGCACTTCCGTACTAACCACAAGTCTAATGGGTAAGTCCTAATCGGAAGTATGGAACAAACCGACTCGATGCACCATAGTGGAGGGGGCAAGGGGCAACCTGCGGGTGACTTGTAATGACGTGGCTCAAGGAGGGGTATGGTGTTGGCTCGACGCGTCGTGACACCATATGAAACCCATAATAGGGTGCTTTCGGGTTGGAGCATTCCATATGGAAGGTTTTGGCACGAGTTCCCGTGGTATGGGTCATCTCGTTACAATTTGGTGTATGGGATGAGTGCGTGTCTTGTGGGTACAGTGGTACACCTCTGATCAGAGTTTTAAATCTTTTCGAAAAGTCGAGCCCACGGTCAAGGGCGGATTGTGTGACTTCTCGCAGTTAGTTTACTATTGTTTGAATTAAGGTGTTATTCATGGCATGTAAGGACTGTTGAGAGAGGGTGGGCTGACTGTACCCCTCGAGTTAGAAGATGATGCATACACATGTTTACCTTCTGTATAAATAACTTGATCACATTTAATTGCTTTACAAATATGTTTTTCCGCAAAATTAGCCACTACCTTCCTTGTTATTACTCTGCATTATATTTGCATTCGGTGGCTTGCTGAGTACAATTGTACTCACCCCCGTTGACTTACACCACCAGTGCCCGTCTACTACGAGGAGGATGAAGGTCTGGAGTAGCGACCCAGTCAAGGTGAGATTGGAAGGAGGCGTTCATCTAGGACCCTTGTTTTATTAGTTTCTCTTCACTTTATCAGTTTTGTATTAATATGGTCTACGAACCATGAATGCTTGTCGTATTTTGCGCAGTCGTGTGATGAACATCTTGGTTTATTGATTTTCTATGGAATTTCAATAAAGGTTCGGATTTATTAAATCTGGGCGTTACATCGTGGTCTTCTCGAAAACAATCTGGAGTTGTGCTTTCTACAACTGAGGCTGAGTATGTAGCTGCTGCTAGCTGCTGCTCACAATTGGTTTGGATGATTCCTACTTTGCGGGATTTTGGGTTGTTCTTTCCTTCCAGCGTTCCTTTGATTTGTGATAGCACTAGTGCGATTAGTGTAGGGAAAAACCCATGTTTTCATTCAAAACCAAACATATTGATGTGCGTTTTCATTTTCTAAGGTATCAATATGAGAAAGGGGTCATTGATCTTGTTCATGTTGATACCCATCAGCAGTTGGCTGACATTTTTACCAAACCCCTAGATCAGTCTACTTTTGAGCATTTGTGAGGGGATTTTGGAGTTGTGTATCCTTTTTAGGATACTTTGAGTCAGTTTTTTCCTTCTTCTTTATTTTCTTATTGAGTCATTTTGTGTGAGTTCATATCATGCATAATCATATATCACATTTTGAGCTTGCTTCTGTTATATGATTGATCTTCTTTATTTTCTCTAGCTAGTATATGCTTTTGATTACATGTCGATGATCATGTTCTGTTTCAGTTCACATGATATATCTGATATTTGTAATATGCATGGCTTTTATGCTTTAAAATTGAAAAATGATCACCATTGTTTCTGGTAACTAGCATGTGTAGGCTGAATGCTTTCGCTATCTTTGACATGCCTAGTAGCTAGATCCCTACTTAGAGGCAGATATGCAACTTGGATATCTATATGCTTTAAACATGAAAAATGTGCTAGAAAAATGATAAAAATTCAAAAAAAAATGAAAAAATCATGCCTTTTTATGGTTATTTGAAAAGATCCAGGTGGGTTTGCTTTGTCGCATTGCATTGTTCTGGACTGCTTACCATATCACTTTGGTATGAACTAGGACGGTGTAATGTATGACAAAATCAATGTCTTAAGCTTCTAATGGTCCAGTTCTAGCCTAGGCTTGACTTGGTCGGTTAGCATAAGGTTTGACATGCAAATAACCCCTAGCAGAAATGAAAAATAAAAAGGAAAAAAGAAAAAGTCTGAAAAATTTAAAAAGATGACAAGTTTGCTGAAGAACTTTGCTCTCGACAATGCTTATCTTGGTAGATATCAGTTAGATTTTGCATCTCATGCTTTACTTTGCTTGTAAACTAGAAAATGTGGTGATACTTTTGTTTGCAAAAATCGAAAAATGCGTGCTAATGACTATTTTTAGATATTATCTGTTGCACTGATCAAGTCATGTATCTTAGACAGTATATCGTTTGTTATACCTATTAGATGTTGTAATTGCAGTTAATCATATCTAAGAAGCATGCTTTTTACACTCCACCTGCACCCCATTTACATTCATGGCATATTTTGAGGGGGAGCTGTATTTCAGGGGGGAGTTTTTGTGTCTATGTCTCTTTAGAAGTGCATTTAGTCTCACTTGATGAGTTTAATTGTCAACAAGGGGGATAAATTTTGGAATTTAGGGGACATTTTTGGCTTTCTCTGGAATTTATTTCAGGGGGAGTTTTTCAGTCTCTTTTGCCTTTACTCTTCAGATATCCTTGTTGATTGTTCTGAGATTGCACTTGTTTTGAGTTTTTATTTTTTGGTTAACCATAATGACCGTTTTCTTGCTTCTATTTGGTTTTTGGTCATTAGGGTTAAACTTTTATTTTCTTCCCTCTATTTTCTTTTGTTTTTGTTTTCGTGTTTCCACATGTTTTGCAGGTTTTGAAGAATTGCTGAAGAGGGTGTTGACAATGCACTCATCAAGGAGGAGATTGAGAAACCATGTTGAAGAACATGGGTCTTATGCTCCAGATGTGATGAGTGATTGTCAACGGAAGTCAAATAAGAGACATGTAGACCTGCCGTGTCTGGGGCGCGTGTGACTCAGGTACACGGGCAGCGAGCGACAGTCGGGCAGAGGAGCCGCGGAGTCGGGCTGGCCCAATCCGAGTACATGGGCTAGGAGCGGCAGAGGATCCACTGGTCTGTTGACCGAGTTTGACTCAGGTACATGGGCGGCGAGTGATTGCCGGGCTGAGGAAGCTACGGGATCGGGTCGGCCATTTCCGGGTACCCGGTGCGAAGACGGCGGACGCTTTGTCAGTTTAGGGTATTAATATTCAGGATTTAAGTTCAAAATATTTGTTATTCGAGTCAGTTGATTTTTCTAAGGATATTTTAGTAATTTCAAATTTTATTTTAGAGTTAGTGTAATTTACCCTAGAGGTAAATTAGTCTTTTCCTGTATTAATGGGCTGCCTATAAAAGCCCCCAACCCCCTAGGGTTAGGGTGACTGTTTTGACAGATTAATCTACAGTCCACCGCCAGTTTTGATTTGTGATTCTTTCGCTGACTGGTTTTTCAATCTACACCGTCTTATTCCCTCTCTTTAGCCGCTGACGTCCTTTTCTCTCCACGGCGACCAAGGTGTTGCGCCGTGCAGCGCACAGCGCGCAGCGCGGCAGGCTCACGCGTCCGTCCAGTGCAGAGGCCTTCGTTGGCACGGGACTCAGTGGATGATCTGCATCATCACGTGCGTGGGTCCCACGGCCAGTTTTTTTGCCCAGGCTGAAGAAGCAAACGCGGCGCCAGGCTTCTGCTTCGCTTTCCCCTGCAGCAACTTTTTTGCATGGTGCGGCGTAAAGGCCAGCATTACTCGGCACACGATTTGATGCAGCAGGCTTTTGGCTCATCGTTTCGGTAGCGCAGCAGCAGAAATCGGCGTGGGACCCGCCAAGCTAAAGCACACGGCAGCAAGGAAAAAGGCTTCGGCAGCAGCTTTCGGCGGGGAGTCTCTAGGCGCACGCAGCGACATGGAGTCCAAGCCGGTGCAGGCGCGGCAGGGAAACGGAGTCAGGCGCCGGATCGTCTGTGGTAGAGCGGCAACTTGAATGGCGATGCATGTAAGTTTTTTTTATCTCCTATTTTTTAGTTAGATTAAATCTAGTTAGTAAATTTGTAGTTATTTTTTTATCTGCTAAAATTTTATTAGTAATCTCGTATTATATGTTTAAGTATTTTTAATCTGCTCATATAAAAAGAAAAAATTTCTTCTTAGTCTCAGTAATATTTTTATTCTAGATTCACATGAAATATTTTAGGTTTATCTTTGAATTAATTTCTGAATGATCCATATTTTATTCATTTGATTAGTATCGTATTTTTAGACTGCAATTCAAATTATCATAGATTTATTTAGGTATTTTGCCTACGTTATTAAATATTTTTAGTTCCCATTTTTATTCACTGAAGTCAATTTATTTAGTTTATTTTTTAAAAAAATATCATTTTATTTAGGATATCGGTCAGTTTTAGGCTAGACAACTTTAGTTCCTGTGATTTGCTTTACTAATATTATTTGTCTGGTTAAGTTCGTTTGGGTGTTGAGATTAGGTCATAAATTCGTAAGAAATTTTTAGACGTCCATTCACCCCCTCTGTTTGCTACTTTCGGTCCTACACTCTGAAAACTCGGATTAGGTTAGTAATGCACTTATGCACCGATCTGACTTGAACATCAGACAATCAAGAAGACCTAGATGCCATTCTTGAATCAGTCTAATAGTACGGATTTTTAAAAACACGTGATCTCTAAAAACCAACATGTTTTAATCAAATCTTTTGGGCGGCAAGGATAAGTCTGAACTCTGAAGGGATGTGAATAAGTGTGGTCGACGTTAGGTGTGCTGCGAGTTAGAAGGCCACTTCCAGAGTTTTTCGCTGCATTATTAAACAACGCGTCCATCCATCGATCGATTGAGAGCTTGGTACTTGATGCCGCAATGATTCGGTGAGATCTCTGCAGCGATGCGTTGGAGTTGGATTCGATCGATCGGTATTCGGAAGTGAGTGCGAGTGAATTCTCTCGTTTGTCTGATGGCTGAAGGCATCATGCAGGCATGCAGCAAGCATCTCCTTTGAAACGAGTTCTCTCGGTACTAGCAGAGCAGCAGAGCCATGGAATGATTGCATGCATGGTTACTCCAATACTCCAAGCTTGTCAGTGTCAGCTTAAACTAATTAACGCATTGGTTAACTGCGTTGGTTAACTACAGAAACGACTCATTAATTTCTTTTTTATGTCTAAGAAGCAGTTGATGATCAGCTATCAAATTTTAAATCGTGGTATGCGTATGCATGTAGTCTGTTGGGTTAATACAGGCTGTTGTGTACATTGGTAATCGATGCATTAGGTCGTCGTCGTTCAGAGATTCCAGGCTCTTGTCTCTTCCGTAGTGCAAGGGAAGTTAACCAGAAAATTAATAGTTAAAGTCTATTAGTAATTTAAAGTGTTTTTGGTTGGGCCGTGAAAAAGTTGTGAGACGTGGAAAAATTATTATGACTAAGATTGATTTGGTTTGAGTGGTTGTAAATTCATGACAGAGCAATTTCACAAAGCGCATTTATAGAAAACAACGATTCTATATTTCAATTAATAATAAATTTAATAAACATATGCGAATTGGTGAAAGGATCGGACGGTGCAAACATAAAGTTGTAAAATCTTGAAGATTAATAATTTTTACTTTATATTGACCAAAAATAATGTGGTTAAAAATCTAATTTCATCTTACATTTTTTAGTTTCAAATCGATAACAAACAAAACCAGAGTCATGTTACACATGCAGGCGACGTCCATTTGCCATTTGTCAATTCTTCCTACTCAGATTATATTACTGTATCAGTCTCAACCACTTAATTAGTTCAGAAAAACTAAAAGCGTATATATTAATTTTATACTGTATGATTGATCGATGTCTCTGCAGTTGATCAAATGGTTGTTGGCGGGTGAGATGTCGCAGCTGAATGCTGGGGCAATAAGAAAACTAACCAGCTCGATCGAGAGAGATCGGATCATTATATTCATAGCCTCATAAAAATCCGACACACTCAAACAAACTAATTTCTCGTGTTTGAGACCACTATTTGTAACGTGATTAACGCGAATATTCGGATAAAACAAGCATTGACCTGTTTGATTTAGCGGATTTTTATTTTTCTGGTCAGCGTGCCAAACTGCCAACCGTCAAATCATATGCCCCGTATATAAGCAGAAATGATTGCCTACTGACTAGTAATTTACCGTATACTTATTATATGCTTCCTCCGTCCGGTATTCCATATTATTACAATCTATCCATATTATTTGGATTTAGATTTAAAATCTTATAGTATAATAAATTTGAATAATGAAATTGTCTACATCCGTTGTATTATAAAATATAAAATTTACTTTTAATTACAACATTATGGGACAAAGAGTGTGAGCATATTTATTATAAAATTTTAGATATATAAGTTTTTATACTCTCTTTTAACATAAAGTATTGATGATGAGTTACATTCATTATATATTATTAATGACTATTAAAATAATGATATATAAAAAGTACTTTCTAATTAAATAATATGCATAACACCGAATTTAAATATTTTTAACTTAATTATTAGCCAAAATTATTAATATTGCCTTCATAAAATATTTTCTTATATTTTGCAATAAAAGTATATGATTTTAGAATCTAAGTAAGACATTGAGGTCAGTAATCAAGTCAAATTATTGCTCTCATCAATATCGAATCAGAGAAGTTAAGTAGGCCCTCTTTGGGACAGTTTCAGCTCCACGAATTTTTGGAGGTGGAGCCACAGATGGATTAATTAAAATCTTATTTGGATTGCACTCGCTTATTTTAGGTACTAAAACTTATTTATTTAATAGGGATTAAAGTTTAGTCTTTTTTTGGAAGTATAAACTAAAGTAATATACAATAACCACATTACCTCTAATCATTTTTACCTTGACCTTTTTTCATCTTCCTAAATAGCCATAAATGAGGGTAGATGATGTACATGACACCTAGTCCCAATAAGCAACTTCTTGGTGATTTATGGACTAAACTTTAGTTTTTAAAATTTAGTCCTCGTAAGCAAAGTTGTTTGGGACTTTAGGTACTAAATGAGACTAAACTTTAGTACTTAAAAATAAACAAGGGCCATCAAAACAAGCCCTAAAAGTATTTAGTTGAGTAATTTTATTTTTATTTTATAATAAAAATAAAAATTTAAACTATTTTATTATATTACACAAACTTTAAATTAAATTCAGTCTAAATTTTAGAGTTAGAATTATACCAAACATGCCCATAGTTAACCAGGAATCCATTGCTATCCCATGACATCAATGAATGATTATAGATCAGCCCTAGACTTGGAGCAAAGCCATGAAAAAGCAGGCGTATTTGAATCGAATTTTGAACTGTTTGAATTAACGAGCTTGCAGCTCAAGTTGAATTTTGGACGCGCTGTAAACGGTGAGCAATTACGAACCCCTTGGATTCAAAAGTTGGCCACTAGCATAGCAGAAAGAGAGAGGCACAGGTAACAAAAAGAGATGCGTCTTTTTGTAATCTGCTCAAAAATCAGAAGCCCTAATGCACTACTAGGGATGGATATGGATGTCAGAATATCCGAATTATCCGTATTCGTATTCGAATTACTGTAAATATGGATATCCGTATTAATATCTGAATTAAATATGGTTGACATTCGAAAATATCCGAATTCGTTTTACAAATGTGGATATGGAAACGGATATCTGAATTCTGCTGAATGTGGATATGAAAATGGATACATCCGTATTCATTTTAGGATTTCACACAGATTAAACTTAGACTCAAGATAATATATTATCACTATTGTTGGGGGAAAATATTCCATCTTCAGGGTTATTGCAGTGACGAGATAAAGACTGGTGATTAAGACGAAGTCTTCCAACATATAATTTCGGAGATGCATCAAGCCAAGTTCAAAGTATGATAACAGGCTTTAGTTCGAAGTATATCTTCGAACTTGGACTCTTCCGAGAACTTCTTTGCCAGCTAAGATGGAAGACTTATCTTTTTTCTCATTAGATTAGTCTTTTACCATTTTAGCCCTGTTAAGGGTACCGAATAGTTTCCACTATGTCGGTTGTAATAGAGGGGTAAAAATGTCTTTTCCTTAATGTTTGGGCCTATAAATACCCCCCATTTTACCCTGTAATAGGGACCGAATACAAGTTATTCAATACACACTTTCGAACTATTCTAAGTTATTATCCTTCCGGAGGCTTTGAATAGTTTCCTTCGCAAACACTTCGTTTGTTAGTTTCTAATCTTCAGAAACCTGTTAGCGTAATCTTTTACGCCAACAGTTGGCGCCGTCCGTGGGGATCTTAGTCCAAGAAACTTCATTCTCTACCAACTTCTTACACCATGCCTCCTAAGCGGAGCGCAACTGGTAACCCTGTTCGAAGGTCCCCTCGGACCTCCGGAGTGATGTCTCCAGACACGGTTGAGGTCGGAGGACCTTCGACATTTCCTCCACCTCAAACTCCGGAAGGGATTCCTATTCCTCGAGCATACGGAGTTCCTCCGCCAACTCCATCTATACTTTGACCACCCGGAGTTCCTCTTCCACCTCAAGTTCCACTCCGAACTGATCCTTACAGTTCTCAAGACCCGGAAGATCCTTCCAGAGGAGATGAAGACAATCTTGGTGATATGGCCGCTCGAATGGCCAGTCTCCAAGCTGAAGTAGCGAGATGGCGGCAAGAAGCTGCAAATAGGCTTCGCTCTCAAGCCATCCCAGTTATTCCGGAAGTCCCTAAAGACGACGAACCTATCTTTCCTGAAGCCCCAGAGAACGCCTCCTTTGATACCGAATCTCCGCTGCATCCTGAACTGCAAAAAGTTCGCTTTGACCCGAAGTTTAAGACTTCGAAGCTTTGCAAGTATGCCGGAGATGAAGATCCTGGAGAATTTTTCCGATCTTATGCTTTGGCGATTGAAGCTAGTGGAGGAGTGCGGGACACCATGGCAAAATGTTTCCCCCTAGCTCTTCAGGGAGTAGCTTTGCGATGGTTCTGGTCTTTAAAACCAGGATCAATCAGTTCATGGGGGCAATTGAAGAAAAAGTTCGTGAGTAACTTCCAAGGCACCTTCGTGCCTCCAATGTCGACGGGAAGTCTTTTCCAGGTGAAGCAGCTCCCTGGAGAAACCTTAAGACAATACTTCAAGCACTTCACTCATACGAAGTCGCAGATCCGAGGGTTAACTACGTCTTCAGTAGTTGACGCATCTCGGGAAGGAGTCATTCATCCAGGCCTTCTTGATAAACTCCACCGGAAAAGCATATCTTCTGTTTCTCAGCTGATGTCCTATTTTGAAGAATATGCAAGGTCAGAAGAGGGCTGGCTTTGGAGAACTACAGCTACTCCGTCCATACTGCAGGAAGTAAAATTGGAAGTGAAAACTTCGGCACAGCCACAGGAACCTGTTTTCGAAGTTCAGCATGATAAGAGAAGGGGGCAAAAGCATCCTCGTTCAGAAGTTCTGAACATTGCACCCCCGCAGAAATTTGCCCAAGGAGCTCCGCAACCTTCGGGAAACAAGGCCAGCGGCTGGAGGCCGCCAGGGAAACCGGCTGGCAAGGGCCAGAACCTTTTCTGCTGTGTTCATGGTGAAAACCTAAGTCACGCAACTGATGCGTGCAAAGCTATACTTGCCTTGAGAGGAGAATATCTAGAGAGAACTTCGGGTCGAGGTACTACTGACCGAGTTCTAGCTGAAGTGCGTCCAGAGCCTGTCCAGGCTGTGGCACGGATAGAAAACTTCGAAGCTGCAAGACGCCCTCCGGTGGTCAATATTATGCCACCTCCGAAGCAAGAAGAGGGTCAAGACCGAGGAAAAAGATTAGTCCTCCCTATCTCCGGAGGAGGTACTCTTGGAAGCATGTCAAAAAAGCAGAGAAGAGAGTATGTCAGAGAAGTGGGACACATTGGAACTTCGTCGTCTGCAGCTGCTATGCCTGAATGGTCCCATGTGCCAATATCTTTTTCTGCAGAGGATGCAGCTGGCATTAAATTTCCACATGCAGACCCACTTGTCATTACTGCCGACATTGCGGGAACTGAGGTTCGAAGAGTGCTAATTGACGGAGGGAGTTTGGCAGACATTATTTTTGTTCAAGCCTTCGATCAATTATGCATCTCCAGAAAGCACCTTCTTCCAGCGGCTTGTCCTTTGCAAGGCTTCGCAAGACCTCCGCTTGATGCACTCGACCAAATTGGCTTGGAAGTTACCTTCGGAGAAGGATTGTTAGCCAGGACAGAGGAAGTAATCTTCGACGTCGTGGATGCTCCATATGCCTACAACGTCATCTTCGGAAGAGGCATGCTAAATCAGTTTGGAGCTGTGGCACACCACAATTACTTGTGCATGAAGATGCCCACACTAGCGGGAGTGCTCACTATCTTCGGAGATCAAGCTACCGTCCGAAGAGCGGAATATGGTCACGGCCCCCCTCTTGATCCAAGACAAGTGAACAATGTGCAAGATAATCAAGAAAATTTTTCTGCTCCTTCTGAATCTTCGAAGAAATCCTTCCCAAGACCAAGTCCTGAAGGAGAGATTGCAACGAAGATTATTGTTAAAGATGGTAAAGAATATGCATTTCAATTTGGTAAAGATTTACCTCCAGAAGTTGCCACTTCCTTGGAAAAAGTAGTTGAGGAGAATTTAGATGTCTTTGCTTGGACTGACGAAGACATCACCGGAGTCAGTCGGGATATTATTGAACATAGTTTACTTGTAAACCCGAAGACCCAGCCTGTTCGGCAAGGACTCCGAAAAATGTCTGCAGAAAGAGCTGTTCTGGCAAAAGACGAAGTTGAAAAATTGTTGAAGGCTGGGATTATCAGAGAAGTGGCTCACACAGAATGGTTAGCCAACCTAGTCTTCGTCAAGAAGAAATCCTCCAGGAAGTGGCGCATGTGCATTGATTTCACATCCTTGAATAAAGCATGCCCTCGTGACCCCTACCCCATGCCCCGAATTGATCAATTGGTTGACTCCACCGCAGGTTCGGAGTTATTAAGCTTCCTTGACGCGTATTCCGGTTATCATCAAATATGGTTGAAACACGAAGATGAAATCAAGACAAGCTTCGTAACTCCTTCAGGAGTCTTCTGTTATGTAAGAATGCCCTTTGGCTTAAGAAATGCCGGGGCTACTTTTTCGAGGTTAGTTGCTAAGGCTCTGAGTCATCAATTAGGTCGCAATGTAGAGGCCTATATGGATGATATTGTAATAAAGAGTGCTTTAAAGCACCAGCATAGCCTAGACTTAGCAGAAACATTTAATAGCCTTCGGGCATGTGGAATCCGTCTTAACCCCGAGAAATGTATCTTCAGAGCTAAGGCTGGGAAGTTGTTAGGGTATTTAGTTTCAAGCAGAGGAATTGAAGCTAGCCCTACTCAGATAACTGCGCTACAGAAGATGGCTCCTCCAGAAAATTTAAAGCAAGTGCAAAAACTGACTGGTCGTCTGGCAGCACTTAGTAGGTTTTTAGCAAGGTCTGCGGAGAGAAGTTTGCCCATCTTTAAAGCATTGAAAGGGTCCGAAGATTTTGCATGGACACCGGAGTGTCAGAAAAGCTTCGAAGATATTAAAGAGTATCTCAGTAATCTTGCTACACTCACGGTGCCTACTACGGACGAGACCCTACTCCTTTACCTTGCAGCTACAGGCTCTGCTGTCAGTGCAGTCCTTGTCAGAGAAATGGATTTTAATGGGAAGTTGGTACAAAATCCAGTTTATTTTGTGTCCGAAGCATTATCAGGAGCGAACACAAGGTATTCCGAGCTCGAAAAGTTCACTTATGCTCTGATAATGGCTTCGAGGAAATTGAGACATTATTTTTTAGCTCATAATGTAATTGTACCAACTTCGTATCATTTGGGAGATATGCTCCGAAGTAAAGATTCCACTGGAAGAATTGGAAAGTGGGCAGTTGAACTAGCACCCTTCGACATATCCTTTCTGGCAAGAACAGCAATCAAATCGCAAGTTTTAGCAGATTTTGTAGCAGAATGGACTCCCCCTGCAACGTGGGTTCCGGAGAAGTCAAGTGAAGGAATTTGGACTGTTTTTTCTGATGGGGCTTTCCAAGCATCCGGAGCAGGTGTTGGAGCAGTTTTAATTTCGCCTTCAGGGCAAAGAGCAATGTACTCCGCAAGACTCAACTTTAAGTCTACCAACAATATAGCGGAGTATGAAGGGATTTTACTGGGACTTCGAAAAGCACGTGCTCTAGGGGCTACAAGAGTTGTTATAAAGACAGATTCTCAAATAGTAGCAGGGCATGTAGATAAAAGTTTTCAAGTTCGGCATCCACAGCTTGCAAAATACTTAGAAGAAATCCGTAAGATCGAAGCACAATTCAAGGGTATTTCCATTCGGAGTATACCAAGAGCAGAAAATATGCAAGCGGACATCTTAGCAAAAGCTACAGCCGGAGCTATAGATATACCAGAAGAGGCTTTTTATGAGGAGCTCAGTACACCTTCGGTGCCACAAATTCCCTCCGCAGAGATTCTTTGCATTCCAAGTACAGATTGGAGAAATTCGATCATGGAACTTTTGCAAGGAGGAGCAAATTCGTTTGAAGAGCCATAGTTTTCAAGATTGAAACTCAGGGCCAGGAATTATCAAATAATCAACGGTATTTTATACAAGGCCGGAGTATGTTCCCCTTTACTCCGATTTATATCCCAAACCGAAGGTCAAGATATTCTTCGAGATATTCATGAAGGGCTTTGTGGTAGCCATCTGGTCCCTCGAGCTTTGGCAGGAAAAACACTTCGCCAGGGGCTTTATTGGCCTACGATAGTAGCAGATGCGGAGAACTTAGTCCGCACATGCCAAGGATGTCAGTGGATGGGTCGACGGAGTCATCGCCCACCAACAGCTCTTCAAGTTATTGCTCCGGTATGGCCCATGGCCAGATGGGGTATGGATTTGATTGGTCCCTTTCCAGTAGCTAAGGGAAATTTAAAGTTCGCAGTGGTAGCTATTGAATATTTTTCTAAGCAGAGCCCTTAACAGCTATCACTTCGAACAATGTACAGAAATTCTTTTGGAAAAGTGTCATTTGCCGGTTCGGAGTGCCTAGACTACTCACAGTTGATAATGGAACACAGTTCGATGCAGAACCTTTCACAAAGTTCTGCGAAGATCTAGGCATCCAGTTATGTTTTGCTGCAGTGAGGCATCCTCAGTCTAATGGAGCTGTAGAAAGAGCCAATGGAAATATTTTGTCAGGGCTAAATAGAAGGATAGTAGGATTAGCAAAAGGACTGTGGACCGAAGAACTTCCAAAGATTTTATGGTCCATTCGGACTACGCAAACAAGGTCCACAGGTTTCACTCCATTCAGATTGCTATTCGGAGATGAAGCTATGACTCCAATGGAGCTCAAAGGAGGATCACTTCGCAGCATCGAACCGGAGATTGAAGAAGAAAGACAAGCTTCGCTGGATTTAACAGAAGAGACAAGACTTCGAGCTGTAGCCAATTTATCAAAGTATCATCAGCAGACGAAGGCTTGGTTTGACCCGAAGGTTAAGATCAATGAGCTTAGACCGGGTCATCTCGTTTTACGAAGCATCATAGCGCCAGGAAAATTAGGAAATAAATAGGAAGGTCCATACTTAATTGTTTGATCAGGACGTCCTGGCTCTTTTAAATTAGCTAATTTGGAAGGTGAAGAGTTAGCACATACTTGGCATGCGGAACACCTAAAGCGATACTTCGCATAGGGGCTCCTTGTAATCATTTGTAATCATCCTCCGAATTAATAAAGCATATGGTTCAGATAATGCCTACCCCTCATAAACTTCCAGCTTCCGAGTGGATGCACTGGAACCGCGGAGTTGATCGAGAGGGAAGTGTCATTAATTTGAATCATATTTTTCGAGGTGGTGGGCTGACATAATCCGGAGTCCAAGCCACCGGCTTGAAGACATCCGTAAAAGAGCCCGAAAACCACAGAATGTGGAGTCCAAGCCATCGGCTGGAAGACATCCATAAAAAGAGTACAAAGAGACCAAATGATGCGGAGCCCAAGCCACCAGCTTGTAGGTATCCGTAAAAAGAGTCCAAAGAGACCAAATGATGCGGAGCCCAAGCCACCAGCTTGTAGGTATCCGTAAAAAGAGTCCAAAGAGACCACTGCGAACTCCAAACCACTGGTTTGACAGAATTCGCAAAAAAGAGCCGAAGGAGGCCAAAACAAAACAGAGTTTGAGCCATGAGCTTTGAATGTCTGTTAAGAAAGTCCAAAGTGACAAATTATCTAAGACACTAAAGTGTCCGGAAAGTTATCTCAAGTGATTTCTTTTCAAAAACAGAAGGTACTAAGTTGCCATTATTCAGATTACAAATAGTCGAAGACATTTTATAAGATTTTAAAAGATCTTTAAATTACTGAGGGGCTCCGAACCCCCAAAATTGTACTCCTAAGTTTTCTTTGTGCATAACCATCTTTGAATACAATTTGAAGTTGCTTACGCCCAAAGAGGGGCTAATAAATAGGGAGACAATTTTAAATTGATATTTATTATTCGAGCAAATATGATTACATCATGAAAAATTGGTATCTATACCAAGAAGGAATCGAAGACCTCTTCGATCTCTAGAGCTAGGGTTGGAACGACTAGTTCCAGTGCCGGGAGTTCTAACAACTTTACGTTTAACTCTTCTACCTCCTTTCGATGCTCTAAAGTCTTTTTGTTCTTGTTGAAGCTCGGCCCAAGTTCGAAGCCTTTTGGGACTTCTTTCCCAGCTTCCAAGTTCTTCAGGCTTTTTACTTTTACATCATCTTCGTCTTCGGACCATATAATGTCTTCAGAAGATGAATTTTCCAAGTTAACTTTTTTTCTTCCTCTTTAATACAAGATAGTATATCTTTACTTATTTCGGACATAATTGCTCCGGAACTATCTCGAAGAATTAGAAATCGAGGACGCTTGTGAAGTTTTAAGATATCGAAGGTAGCCCATAATAAGCGAAGTTCGTCGTTAACATCTAACACTTCGACATCTTCCATATGAGGCAAAGCCTAAAAACATGATAAACAAATCTTCATTCATAAATATACATAAGCATAATGCTTTACATAGTTGAAGATCCTAAGGTAATTCTAAACATGTGGGTTTGGAGGAGGCTGACTGCTCGAAGCTTTGGACCGAGCCTGCTTCTGGTGTTGTCCTTCGTCAATCCAGGCCTTAATCGCAGAGCGACCTTCGGCTCTCCATGAAGTTTGAAAGGCTTGCCAAGCAGCGGCCACACCTTCGGAGGGAGTAAGAAGCTGGTCGTCATCGAAGGTAATAGGACCCTCTCCTGCGCTCGGAGCTATTGATCGACCCAGATCTTCGTAGTAACGAAGTAGACCAACGGCAGCCACTTGTCCGGAGATTTCTCTGTAACGGATGCCTGCTGTCTTCATTTGCTTCGCTACTCCTTGAATCCTTTTCAGCCGGCGCAGTAGGGATATGTTGTCATCCGAAGGAAGCGTCCCAGTAGTACCGAAGTACTCCAGAACGCCTAACATCTGGTCCATGACCTCCGCAGCTACCTTCTCAGACGTCAGCTTATCTTCAATTAACGCATCCTTCATCGAAGTTAGCTCTTCTATTACTCCAGAGAGCCCAGCCGCTTCCGTAGTTAAGGAATTTTTATGATTCAATAGCTGGCTAGCTTCTTCTCGGAGTCTAACAAGCTCGGCCCCCACAGTAGCGTGCTCCACCCGCATCTTTTCAATTTCTACTCGAAGTACAATTTTTTCTGCTTCGAGCTCCTTGTTCGCAACTTCCAAGCTTTGTCTGGTCCTGCGCTCCGTTGAAACCATGTTGTCCATGTGGACCACTCGACCTTCAGAGATAGTCAGATTCCGTTGAAGAGTTGCATTTTCTTCTCGAAGGCGAATGTTTCCACGTTCATTGGAGATGTTCGTAGCCCGGGCCAAGACTGTTTGCTGCGAAAAGAAAAAACCAAGGTGAGAAATTATTCGTATATAAATTTGACTCTATGTTGCAGATACTTCGTACCTAGTATGTTGCGCGTTCCATGGCAGCATTAAGCTCCGAACTCTCCGCCTCGCTCAAGATGGCCACCAAGTCCGTCTCCCCGACTTCGCGACTAGCTCGATCCAAAGGCTCGAGCAAAGTCCGAAGCCCAGTTCTTCGCTCAAAGAAAGGAGCTAGAAGGGGAACATACTTAAAGCTTGTTTGTCATCTTCATTTGGCGAAGGTCCAGAGTGTTGAGCTGTGGTCTTCGGAACCCCAGTAGACTGGCCCCCCTCAGTAGATTGGCTCTCGTCTGTTGACTTAGATGGAGTTGATCCTGAGCTCGGAGCAGGGAGGGGGTCCATCTTCCCTTTGCCTTTTCCAGGCCCCATTTGAGTGGCTTCTGGAATTGGCTCCGAAGTTGTCGAAGGTCCAGGAACTGCATCTTCAGGACTGACCTCTTCCATGGAAGTGGACTCTGTAAAAACAAAGGTATTATACATTGTATAATTTCGCAAAAAAATGATAAAAGAATTATTCGAATTTTACCTTCGACATTTTGGCGGCGGGTGAGCATTGGACTGCTTGGCAGATCGAAGGCGAGATCTTCGTCGGAATCAAGCGTCAAATCTTCGACTGTCGGAGCTTTTTCCTGAACAGTCGTTGTTACTTCATCCGGAATCGAAGTCACAGTGACTTCGACTCCACTCTCATCCACAGGAGCTCCGTCCTGAGGTAAATCTTCTTGAACAGCCGGAGTCCTCGCTTGCTCAAGATTCTCTTGAGACTCCGTCACGTTCGTAGTTTCGTCAATTCGTACAGCTCTTTGAGCTGCATCCTCGTCAATCAACCTCACGAGCAACCTACCTTCATCCTCCTGAGAATCGGAGATTGAAGTTCTTGGGCTTGAAGGCGTGGGAACTTTTGGCTTTCGAGCCACCTTTTTAACCGGAGTCTTGGCGGAGCTCGAAGTCCCAGCTTCGACTTTCCTTTTGTTGGGCCCTTTCTCCGAAGGTACCCAATCCATCAGAGGAGGCGGGGCAATTTCCAGCAGCCCCCATACTCTGTTGGATCGTTCCCAACTTCCAACTAGTTTGATTCTCCATTCTTTCTCGGTCGGAGTTGGAACGCCCAAAATCTTCTCCGAAGCCCGTACGATTTGTTTCGAAGTTATAGGGGCTGAAGAAGCTAAAAAACAAGTTTGTTAATTCTTCGGATAAATATACATAGAGTATGTTGTTCTCGAAGTTACCTGCAGGACTCGAAGTTGAGGAAATTTTTCGAAGACCGCCTTCCGAATCCTCTTCGAAGCTGATAGGCCAGTTGGTCATCAGGGGAGAAATTTGAAGCCCTAGGAATTCTTCGGCTAAGTCCCGCATGCTCAAACGGCGACTGATTTTTTGAAGCAAGCTCAAGCGAGCTTCGAGTTGGCCTAGATCCGGGTGCACTAAGGCTTCCTTTCGGAAGTGGATTTCTCGCAGAGGTCCAGCTAGGCGGCTGCTCGCCCCAACTTCGGCGTAAAACCATCTCAAGATCCAATCAGTATACCATCGAGCATTAATGGCCTTGGCAGGAAACCGGAGAGCATATTCGTCCCGGAGTCTGAAGTTGATACTCCCGAAGGCCACTACTATCTTTTCACCTCCAGAGCCTACGAAGGTCTTCGGTTGACATGATGTTCTGTGTAGCGCTGCGAAGATCTCCGCTCTTCCTTCACAACCTTCGGCTCGCAACGCCCATTCGAAGATGGCAAGGCGTGCTACCGCACTCGGAGAGAGTTGGGGGAGAGTGACATGGAACAAGTCCAATACTTCCGCCAAGAAATTAATCGCTGGAAGTCCCAAACCAGCTTCGAAAAAGGCTTCGAAGACAACCACTTCTTCGGGTCTCAGTGACGGAATGATTTCCTTCCCATGTTTGCGAATCATAACCCCCGAACTAATCTTGCCTTCTACTGCAGCCGCAAGCGATTCTCTTCTGCAGGTTGACGGCCCCAGTTGATAAGATTGATCCGTATACTTCGTTGACGCCGGAAAGAGGTCTTGAGGGCCGACATTTTGGGGATTTCCTCCACCCAGCACCATTACCGCCACTGAAGGATTTGGAGTTGCCGTCGCCGATGATGCTGCCGCTGCCGCTGCAGCCGCTTGCTGCCGGGCCAAGGCTGAAGTCGCTCCAGGACCCTTGAAACTAGTTTTCGCCATGGGATCTCACAGGTTGCTTCAGAAGGGAAAATGGATGCTAGGGCTTAACTGATGGTTTGTTTGCACGAAAGCGGTGGAAAGGTACTCGAGAAGGGTCTGGGCCCTCTATTTATAGCCCAGACCTCAATTTTTTACCGTTTGCTTATGCCGTTTCGCATTCTTGACCGTTACTTTGCTCCGGAATTAAAGCATTCCGTAACTTCCGTTAGAAGAAAGAAGCTAACAGCCATTTCTTCTAAGTCTATAAAGGCTTTCAGACTTTTCGAGTTAGTTCTAAGTTACTTCGAAAGTAATTTTATTAAAAACTGATTCGAAGTTTACATCTCCACGTAGTTCGGAGGTGGTTTAAATCTGCTAACCCCTACGCATGATTATTTTTCTTGCGTATACTGCTCTCCTAACATTACAGATTTAGCGAAGAAGCGTATTCGAGGGGCTACTGTTGGGGGAAAATATTCCATCTTCAGGGTTATTGCAGTGACGAGATAAAGACTGGTGATTAAGACGAAGTCTTCCAACATATAATTTAGGAGATGCATCAAGCCAAGTTCGAAGTATGATAACAGGCTTTAGTTCAAAGTATATCTTCGAACTTGGACTCTTCCGAGAACTTCTTTGCCAGCTAAGATGGAAGACTTATCTTTTTTCTCATTAGATTAGTCTTTTACCATTTTAGCCCTGTTAAGGGTACCGAATAGTTTCCACTATGTCGGTTGTAATAGAGGGGTAAAAAGGTCTTTTCCTTAATGTTTGGGCCTATAAATACCCCCCATTTTACCCTGTAATAGGGACCGGATACAAGTTATTCAATACACACTTTCGAACTATTCTAAGTTATTATCCTTCCGAAGGCTTTGAATAGTTTCCTTCGCAAACACTTCGTTTGTTAGTTTCTAATCTTCAGAAACCTGTTAGCGTAATCTTTTACGCCAACAACTATATTAATAGTTTATTTATTATTTATATAATTATGGAATACTTAATTTAGTGAATATTAATAAGTTATTATTTAAAATAAATTGATGGTTAAATATTTGTTTGAACTTTAATTTTTTTATAATCAAAATACAACATATCTCATTTCATATATTTTTTTGTATTTTTTAGATACATTTGCTATTTTAACTCATTAATTGTGTTTCTAGTATTTAAATTGAAATATGTGAAATTTGAAACGCAAGTACCTAAAATAATGCACTAAAATTTATAGAAAAATTGCATTCACTATTTTGTGTCCATTTTTAGTTCTTACCCATAAAATTTAAATAAATATTAAAAAATTTATGATACGACACTTCATTAGTAATGTGGAGCTTAAGTGTTTTTTAATTATAAAAAAATCAAATAAAGTCTGAAAAATACGAGACTTATCACAGTGTTATAATATTATACGTAGATACCATGATAAAATTTTGAAAATGTTTCGAGAAATTTATCATATAGAATGTTAAGAAATCTGAGATTCTCTTGAGAGGAAATAGAGTTTTGAGAAGGAATAGACTATGGTTTAAAGTAAATTGATGGTTAAATATTTGTTTGAACTTGAATTTTTTTATATAATCAAAATACAACATATCTCATACCATATAATTGTTTTGTATTTTTATAGATCCATTTGCTATTTTTAACTCATTAATTGTGTTTCTAGTATTTAAATTGGAATATGTGAAATTTGAACTACAAGTACTTTAAATAATGCACTAAAATTTATCGAAAAATCACATTCACTATTTTGTGTCCATTTTTAGTTCTTATCCACTAAATTTAAATAAATGTTAAAAAAATTATGTTACCACACTTCATCGGTAACCTGAAGCTTAAGGGTTTTTTAATTATAAAAAAATCAAATAAAGTCTGTAAAATACGAGACTTATCACGGTGTTATAATATTATACGTATATACCATGATAAAATTTTGAAAATGTTTCAAGAAATTTATCATATGGAATGTTAAGAAATCTCAGATTCTCTTGAGAGGAAATAAAGTTTTGAGAAGGAATAGGTTATAGTTTAAAGTAAATTGATGGTTAAATATTTGTTTGAACTTGAAATTTTTTATATAATAAAAATACAACATATCTCATACCATATAAATTGTTTCTATTTTTCTAGATCCATTTGCTATTTTTAAGTCATTAATTGTGTTTCTAGTATTTAAATTGGAATATGTGAAATTTGAACTGCAAGTACCTAAAATAATGCACTAAAATTTATAGAAAAATCACATTCACTATTTTGTGTCCATTTTTAGTTATTATCCACTAAATTTAAAGAAATGTTAAAAAATTTATGATACGACGCTTCATTAGTAACGTGGAGCTTAAAGGTTTTTTAATTATAAAAAATCAAATAAAGTCTGAAAAATACGAGACTTATCACAATGTTATAATATTATACGTATATACCATGATAAAATTTTGAAAATGTTTCGAGAAATTTATCATATAGAATGTTAAGAAATCTCAGATTCTCTTGAGAGGAAATAAAGTTTTGAGAAGGAATAGGCTATAGTTTAAAGTAAATTGATGGTTAAATATTTGTTTGAACTTGAATTTTTTATATAATCAAAATACAACATATCTCATACCATATAAATTGTTTCTATTTTTCTAGATCCATTTGCTATTTTTAAGTCATTAATTGTGTTTCTAGTATTTAAATTGGAATATGTGAAATTTGAACTGCAAGTACCTAAAATAATGCACTAAAATTTATAGAAAAATCACATTCACTATTTTGTGTCCATTGTTAGTTATTATCCACTAAATTTAAAGAAATGTTAAAAAATTTATGTTACGACGCTTCATTAGTAACGTGGAGTTTAAGGGTTTTTTAATTATAAAAAATCAAATAAAGTCTGAAAAATACGAGACTTATCACAATGTTATAATATTATACGTATATACCATGATAAAATTTTGAAAATGTTTCGAGAAATTTATCGTATAGAATGTTAAGAAATCTCAGATTCTCTTGAGAGGAAATAAAGTTTTGAGAAGGAATAGGCTATAGTTTAAAGTAAATTGATGGTTAAATATTTGTTTGAACTTGAATTTTTTTATATAATCAAAATACAACATATCTCATACCATATAAAATATTTGTATTTTTCTAGATCCATTTGCTATTTTTAACTCATTAATTGTGTTTCTAGTATTTAAATTGGAATATGTGAAATTTGAACTGCAAGTACCTAAAATAATACACTAAAATTTATAGAAAAATCACATTCACTATTTTGTGTCCATTTTTAGTTATTATCCACTAAATTTAAAGAAATGTTAAAAAATTTATGTTACAACACTTCATCAGTAACGTGGAGCTTAAGGGTTTTTTAATTATAAAAAATCAAATAAAGTCTGAAAAATTCGAGACTTATCACGGTGTTATAATATTATACGTATATACCATGATAAAATTTTGAAAATGTTTCGAGAAAATTATCAAATAGAATGTTAAAAAATCTGAGATTCTCTTGAGAGGAAATAGAGTTTTGAGAAGGAATAGGCTATGGTTTAAAGTAAATTGATGGTTAAATATTTGTTTGAACTTTAATTTTTTTATATAATCAAAATACACATTTCTCATACCATATAATATTTTTGTATTTTTCTAGGTCCATTTGCTATTTTTAAGTCATTAATTGTGTTTCTAATATTTAAATTGGAATATGTGAAATTTGAACTGCATGTACCTAAAATAATGCACTAAAATTTATAGAAAAATCATATTAACTATTTTATGTCCATTTTTAATTCTTATCCACTAAATGTAAAGAAATGTTAAAAAATTTATGTTACAACACTTCATCGGTAACGTAGAGCTTAAGGTTTTTTTAATTATAAAAAAAATACGAGACTTGTCACAGTGTTATAATATTATACGTAGATATCATAATAAATTTTTTAAAATATTTCTAAATTTTTATCGTATAAGATGTTAAGAAATCTGAGATTCTCTTAAGAGCAATTAGAGTTTTGAGAAGTAATAAGCTATGGTTTAAAGTAAATTTATGGTTAAATGTTTGTCTGAACTTTAATTTTTTTATATAATCAAAATACAACTTATATAATCCAATATAATTTTTGTATTTTTCTAGATCCATTTTATATTTTTAACTCATTAATTGTGTTTCTAGTATTTAAATTGGAATATGTGATATTTGAACTGCAAGTACCTAAAATAACGGACTAAAATTTATAGAAAAATTGCATTCACTATTTGTGTCTATTTTTAGTTCTTATCCACTAAATTTAATGAAATGTTAAAAAAATTATGTTATGACACTTCATCGTAATGTGGAGCTTAAAAGTTTTTTAATTATAAAAAATCAAATAAAGTGTGAAAAATACGATACTTGTCACGGTGTTATAATATTATATGTAGATACCATGATAAAATTTTTAAAATGTTTCGAGAAATTTATCATATAGGATGTTAATAAATTTTTGAAAATGTTTAATTTTTAAAATTAATAAAATTTAGCCAATTCTTTCTAAATTGCCGCCTATTTTTTCTGCATTGGCACGTTTGCACTTAATTTTTGTGTTCTTGTTGGTTGAAATGTATGATAAATTTCAGTTCAAGAATGTAGTTCTTGTTGGTTGTTGTGTATGATGAATTTTAGTTAGTGTTGTTTAAAAATTTAGTTTGTACATGTTTTATTGTGTATCATTGTTTCTTATTAATTATTATTCTAATTTGGTATATTGGACCCTTCGGGCTTTTGTAAAATTTGTGAAACAACGAACATTTTGAGTTAAACTGAGTAAACATCCGAATACATATTCGTATTCGAAACATCCGTTTTGTATTCGTATTCGAGAACATCCGAATCCGTATTCGTATTCAAATTAAAATACGGTAAATAGTGCTATCCGGATTCGTTTCGATCCGTATCCGATCCGAATCCATCCCTATGTACTACGAACGCGTCAACGCTTGCCTGGCCTGCTGCAAGCAAGCGATAAACTGGACTCCACAGCCACACACAGAGAAAGAAAGAGGGCACCGACCAGATGGCCACAGGGAGCTCTGAAGAAAAAGAAAAAGAAGGCTACACGAAAGAAGGAACCAAAAAAAACCAAGTAGAAAGAGACTGCAGCAGCATACGAGGAATGAAAGTGACTAGGAGAGTATCTAGAAAACGGATTTAGATTCGGAAATTTTTTATTTTGCATACAGATTTTTTGGATATGAATTTAAATTCAGATATTTTTGATACGAAAATAGATATGATATTATTAGTATCTGAAATAAAAAACCCATTAGGTCAAATTATTTATATCCGTTCGATACCTTGATGATATTCTGATTCAACACATCAATGGATTACTCTCTCTCCATCCATGCTCTGGCCATGCACTATGCTCGAGAATTTACCTGTATCGATGCGCCACTGTGCTCGGCCGATTGCTGACCACCATCGGCACGTCGCTCTTGCTCGCACACTGCCGAGGCCACCCGCCCCTCCCCAACGCGCCATGCCCAACACGCTGATTGTTAGCTACAAATCTCCCAGTAGGAGAGGGGGACTAAGTCCTTCTCCTCGCTGCATGCACAAACAGCCATGCACATGCGTCTAATCCCATCACGCTTTTATCGGGAACGCCAAAGCAGAATATCTGTTAAGGCCCCCTACTGCGCATCACTATAAAAGGGAGAGGCATGAGTTCATGTAAAAGGTTGATCACGTTCCTCTGCCTCCAACCCAACACCTAAGAAACAATTGATCTAAGTCTTAGTGCCGAAGCAACGCGAAGGTATCCTAACCTTCTCACAACCGTTTGCCGGATTAGACACCACAGCATCGTGCCACAGCGTCCTCATCTTCGAGCAAGCCCAAAGGTAATACTTAAGTGCCCTCGTATGGTTCTAACCCTAGCGATCCTAAGTTATAATCTATCAATGGTATCAAAGCTTTGTTATTCTAGGGTTTAGGCCTTGCTAAGGCATAAGGGTCGGATCTCCTTAATCCGATGCCACCATCTAAGTAAGAAAACCCTAAGTGAATCTCTATGAACAGAGAAGATGGGGCTATGGTTTTTTGGCACTCAGAAACTAGCTAAGAACCCTCTTTTCTACTTAGAAATTCCCATCAGAACCCCTGTTGAAGCCAAGATTTGGTAAAGGCCTAGGCCCATCAGGAGTGCCGCATGGTCAACAGAAATCAAAGGAGTCCGGTAAAAGATTGGTCAAAGAAGCCTGTCCGTGTTGTTACACGTGGCCGGATATGAAGGAGCCCATAGAGATGATGAAGATAAAGATAAATCCAGAATCAGTTATGATATAATCGTAACGGACAGTAAGTCTCTAAACATTAAATATGTACCTATTAGCTAGGTTAGGCATCAATCTACAAACATGACCACAAACTACTCTCGGCGCATCACCACCCTTGGCTTCCAAAGTTTATCCCAATAGGACTTGGCGCTCAGAGATGGGCTGTATTGCTTCGATCTCCAACGAAGAGGTGAGTCCCGCCACCCCAACGATCGTATCGGTCGGATTGGTGTCCTTCAAGGCTGTATCGTTTCGATCTTTTGGAGCATTGGTTCGATCAGTACAATCGCCAGTTTATCTTGGTGTATTTGCTAGGTCTAAGGTTGCATCACTACGATCTCTTAGATTGATGTGAGTTAGGTATCGTAGTGCAAGGCTTCATCGATTGAGTCCGATATCTTAATCTATTGTATCTGATTTATATTGTGCACCATTAAACTAAATAAAGCATGCCCAATGTGTTAAAATACTGTTAATTACTCGTGATTTAGCAATTTTCTCCAATCTTGCTATTATGGTTATTTGCTAGTATGGATGTATTCTCTAGTATATTAGATTTGATTTATATCAGAGTTCAAGCTGATAGGTTATCTTTAATTCCATATTACACATTATCAACGTCGGGGGATATTCATTGACCTTTGTGCGCGATGCATTGTCCGCACGTCCATCACTCTGATGGTGTGTTATATGCATCGGCCGATGGTGTAACCGATCCCAATGGTCTGACTTTTGCTATCGGCTTAGTAACTGATAATCGCCGATTTTCACAGTTATTTCTTATCACCACAGTCATCAGCTCGACAGCCAATCAGCGTTGCTACTAATGCTTTCATTTTCTCTTATAAGTTGCAGGGTCAAACTAATTGACATGCTCAGAACTTTCTAAGATTGTAGGACCTGTACTAGAGTTAAGTAGACTTGCCGAGCCACACGTGTGACCAAAAACAGCACCAACATGCTTTTTGGCACGCACAATGGGACTCCCTTCAGACGACTCATCCATGACGTGTGAAATCGACAATAGTAACATCATTCCAGTTTCCCTGAAAGCATTGACTGACGAACAAAGGGCGGAGGTATAGGAGCATGTAGAAAACTACCAGAAGTTATGCCTCGAATCCTTTGGCATGACCCAATCTGGCCCTATCCAGAGAAATCAATTGCCGAAGATGGTACTGACCGGGGAGATCATTCAACGGACTGAGAGCCCTCGAATTAGTTTTCAGGAAGCCATCGACAACGCTCTTCACCACACCCTCATCAATTAGTCCGAGGTATTGGTCAATACCTTCCATGGGCTGATCAAGAAAACAGTTGACGACACGATAGCTCATGAGCCAGCGTAAGTTTTGGTGTACTTCCCCATCAGCCATCCTCGTATACTACAAAATACTCAACACACTCGACCAGCGCCACCACCACAAGGGCTGATGAGGCAAGATCCACTGAACACTTCATTCGGTATTAAAGGGAGCATGATGGCCCAACTACCTACCCATGTGCTCCAATGGATAGGTAGGCATGACCCATCACAAAACACGTACGTCTTCAGGAGGGGCATGATGCCATCCTAGCCTTCAGCTGCTCCATAGGGGCCGATTAGGCAAGAAATATCCCAACCCAGTATAGAGTCGCAAGGAATATGCTGCCAGACCTCATGCCAACAAGGGGGGCACCTTGATGAGGACATCCCTACCAATGATACAACCATATATGAATACCAAGATCCAATTATTCAAGTTCGAGCACGACGATTAAATCTTTAGGTCAACTTGTTTCTAAGAATCTTAGTATATTATCTTCGGAATAAATTACTACCTAATATTATTATTATTGTTAGGAACCATGGAGATGATGAAAATAACTTGGATATAAACAAAGAGTTGGAGATGAACCAGGAAGGACGTCCAAGCCAATTTGAGAGTCCAACCAACTACAATTCATGTCCAACTCGGATTCCAGGAGTAGCGTGCACTACAATCATCGCCTAGGCCGCATACGGACTCCGTTTTTGAAGTTCCACCCAGCCACGGAAAGATAACTTCATAACCTTTCCAATGCCGCTGGTTTCATCTAAAAATTCATTCTAGATAAGTAGGAATCGTCAAAACAAGATAGAGTCCAGAATCTGTCAGCATGATGTTTTCTGCGTTATTGGGCCTTTTGGGCTGTGTATCCAGTTGAGCCCATTAGGGGCGCATCCCAAACTACTATATAAGGTGTTTCTACAGCCATCTAGGGTTTTGGGGTTTAGTTTACACGTTGCTTTGATAGCTGCCGCTTCGCCGGATTTGTAAGTGAACCCCAATTTGCAGATTCCAATATAATTTTCAATTCGATTGTGTTTTCTGCATTCTTGCTTGTGTTCTTCGATTCGCAGGCAAGGATTAGCCTTATTGGCGAGGTCAATCAGGTTGTGCTTGGTTGATAACCAACGGAGTAGTGGTGTAGCGATTGCAAGGGCCGATCTCGTGGATCGGAAGCCGGATCATCAACGTCGAGTTCTCCACAAATCGTTGTTTATCCCCCACTTGACGGAAGATCGGGCACCCCCTCCATCACACCTGATGGCATCCCTCAAGAGTACCATCAAACCACATACTACGGAGCACAACCCTATACTAATGAAGAGTAACAGAGATAAAATGCTATTCGACTGGACCAGTACCAACAGGTCCCAATGACCGACCAATATCCCATTTCGAACTAGAAGGAAGATGATTGGGTGAACCGGATCATTGAATTTTTTCGGGATCAATTTGTGCTCAATCCCAAGGACCAGGCATAGGTGTATCGGTGGCCATACCCAGAGTGGTTCGATCAGGTGCCACTGCCAAGCCGATGCAATCCCAATTTCACCAAGTTCTCGAGGCAAGATTTAGTCTCCACGATCGAGCACATCAGTCGTTTCCTCGCCCAATGCGGGGAGGCATTGTCCGATGAAGCACTCAAGGTCCTATTCTTCCTGCTATCACTATCGGGATCAGCCTTCGCATGGTTTTCATCGTTACTGGTGAATTCTATCAAAGGATGGGCAAATCTGGTGAAGAAGTTTCACAAGTATTTCTTTGCCGACATACATGAGATTAAACTCACCGACTTGACTGCAGTAAAGTAGAGGATGGATGAGTCGGTATTTGATTATGCACAAAGGGTCCACGATGTGAGAAGCAGATGCTACAGTCTGAACCTCAATAACTAGCAACTAGCTGAGTTGGTGTTCCAAGGACTCCTAAACCCGATAAAGGAGAGATTTTCATCACAAGAGTTTGAGAGTCTCTCATACTTCGTACAGAGGGTATCGACACATGAGAGCCGATTCCACAAAGCAAGAAGGGATAAATATCAAAATATGGTTGCATATTGTGAAACCAAGTGAGGTCGCACTGTGGTTTTTGTCTATATGATGAGTGATTGACAAGGTTGAGTGATCTGGAGTGATGAGTGAGTGAGTTGTGGCTTGATTGCATCGATGGGATCGATGTGTGGATATGGATTATGTCGAGGGGATCGGTGTGCGTTGTGTCATTTGTTTTGGCTTGTCTCATGTGTGCAGGGTGGAGATGCTAACCAACTATCAACGACGAGTGATCAAGGGTCGAGCAGGGAGCTCGATGCCAGAGGATCAAGGATGTCGGGTGAAGTTGGAGATGATCCCAGGAGTGCACGAGGAGATAGAGCAAAATATGAGCAGATGGATGGTCGAGACAGCATGATGATCAAGTCAGCGAAAGGGAGGCTAGTTGTAACACCCCAAATTTTCAAAGAAATAAAAATATTATTTAATTCAATTTCCTGGATTTTATTATTTTGAAAATACCCTTAATACCCTTCTTTCCCATTTTTAACTACAACATAGAGTAAATGGCCAAACTAGGAGGTGAAACTTTTTGTGTATTATCCTAAGACCAAAATATATTTTTGAGAATTTTTATAAATTTTTACCAACCTTGGAAGTAGCCCTAAGGTTTTAATATATTTCCTGGAATTATTTTTATTCAGAAATGTTTTTGGAACAGTCTTGGGCCTCCCTCCTCCCTTCTCTCTCTCCCGGCCGGCCCAGCCCGTCACCCTCGCCCGCCTCTGGCTGACAGCCCGACCCCGCCTGTCAGCGCCGATCGCCTCCCCTCGCGCGCGCGCCCGACACCACGGCCCCACCCGTCAGCACTCTCCCTCGCGTGCTCACGCCCGGTGGCCAGTGGCCCCCGCCTGTCAGTTCTGTCGTCAACCTCACGTCGCTGCCCCCAAATCACGCCAGCCGACGACCCCCACCTCGGATCCACCTCGCTGGCCCCTCCCGCATTAAATTGACGCCATTAATCGGTTCCCCGCGCCCGGCCGACCGTTTCCCCCCGTTAAACCACGCGTTTAAGCCCCCGGGAACGCAGCCCCATGCATGGCCGAGACCTCGCCGGTGAGTTAAGCCCCTCCCTCGACTTTCCTTGCATGCGAGCCGCGCCGGTACCCCTATTTAAACCATTCGGTGTGAGAACGAACAGAGCGCTCCCCTCTTCAATTTTAACACCTCACCGCCGCTCCTACTCCGGTCGCCGCTCGCCGTCGCCTCAGACCACCTCCGTCCACGCCCTCGCCACCATCGTGACTGCAAGGACGATACCAACCTCGGCCACCCCTCAGCCGACGTCGAACTCCGCCAGAACACCATCACTGACGAGGAGCCCGAACCACTCCGTCATCTACCCTCGCCGCCGACCGCGCTCCATCGACCTCTCGCCTCGCCTAAGGTACCATCGTGACTGCCGTAGCATCCTCTTTCCATTTCTAGGCTTAGCTAGGGCCGCCGTCGCTCGCCGTGGCCCCTGGCCCGCACACCGTCGTCGAAGAAGATGACCGGCACGGGTCGAGTACCCGTGCTGTGTCGGATTCAATACCGACCGCACGTTCGCGATCGAGCGTTGCTAGTTGCTCCACGTGCGCGATCTAATCCGCACCGTCGGATCTGGTCAAAGTGGTACATTTTAATCTTGCGCGTTCATTTCCATTTAAAACCCGCACTCGATCTCGTGCGTCCACGTGGTACCCTTTCGCGCATTTCAATCGTGGCCGTCCGTTATCACTTAAGCGCCCCGCCTCACCCTTGCGCGTTGGATCTAGATCCAACGGTCCAGATTGGGTCGGACCACGCGCACAGTGCGCGGGTTCACCGTGGGCCTGGCTCACCGTGGACCCGAGGGGATTTAAATTTAGAAATAAATTCCAGAAACTGTTTAAAACTTGTAAAATTCATATCTGGCGCATTTGAACTCTAAAAATTGTCATTTCAATTTCAGAAAATTTATAATTTTATTCTCTGCATGTTAATACAATAAAAACAGTATGTTTACTTTGGACATTTCATGATTATTTAATAAAGTTTTCAAATGCCCTTAGGGTAAAATACAATTTTTATTATTTAAATTTCAGACAAGTTTATATTTATTCATTCCCTGTTAAAAATGATCAAACCACTAAGTTTTCTATGGACCTTTCATTTTAAATTTATTAGGGAACTTAATAATGAGGACAATCACTTTTAAAACCCTTTTTCAAAGGACAACTTCATTTTAATTTCTTTTAAAATTATTTATATAATGAATTTCAGAACCTTAACAACTTGTTTTATTTTTAATCAAACCAATTTAAACCTATGTGCTTGTTGTGTGATTTTATATTGTTTAGATTGAATGTTATATGCATTTTATTTTACTATTTATATTGGGAAGACTACGACGCCGTCGAGGAGCCGGAATATTTCCCGGAAGTTCCTCCCTCACCCTTCGCTGAACAAGGCAAGTCACCAAACCAATCTTTTGAGCATATTGAACCCATGCTTTATTAAACTATCGCTAAAACACATAGGCTATACATGCATTAGTCCAATGAAAACCCTTACAATATATTTATTTAGGATCCCCCGACCTTGATGTGCAACCCAAGCCATGCTATCTCGCCTAACCTCCTTGTCACCATATGATTAATGATATTAGCTAGTGTCCAATGTATTGACACGATCGCTATAGGATAAAAATGAGTCGTAGAAAAATGGTTCTACTATATGATCCCCGTTACTTCTTATCCTTGGAATTCTGTTGGTGATGAGTTATGGTTGTGAGTGTATGCAAGGTGGGTTCCGGGTGCAAGCTAGGGCATTGGTCGGTAGCACCCGGGGCACTATCAGGACCGGTCTGCGGGATCCGTTGCAATACACTTCCGTACTAACCACAAGTCTAATGGGTAAGTCCTAACTAAGGTATGGAGTGTTCCAAACCGAGGCCACCATTTGGAGATGGGTCAAGCAGCACCTGCGGGTGGCTTGTACCAATGTGGCGCAAAAGGGGGTGCGACGTTAGCCGGGATGCGGCCCGGCGCGCCGGCGAAACCTAGAGCGGGTGGTTATCGCTTGGAATATTTCATGTTGAGGTTTTGGCACGAGTTCCCGTGGTATGGGTCATCTCGTCTGGGATGAGTGCGTGCCTTGTGGGTACAATAGTACATCTCTGATCAGAGTCTTAAATCTTTTCGAAAAGTCGAGCCCACGGTCAAGGGTGGGTTGCGTGACATCCCACAGTTAGATTACTTTGAATATGTATATGCATGATGGTTTGACATGTAAGGACCGTTGTGCGAGGAGGTAAAACGTACTCCTCGAGTTAGATGATGTTATTGATGTTCATGTTTACTTTTCCGCATGATTAAATTTGACTACACTAAATGCAATGACTAAAATGTACTTTTCCGCACTGTTAGCCATTACCCTTCCTTGTTTATTACCCTGCATTATTACTTGCATTTGCGGTGGCTTGTTGAGTACTTTTTGTACTCATACCCGTTGAACACCACAGAGGATGCTTACTATGAAGACGGTCTAGAGTAGCGACCCAGTCAAGCAAAGATCCTGAAGAAGACGTTCGTCATGCTGTTTACTTTTATTACTTTTATTTCAACTCTAATGTAATAATTATGGTCTGCGTACCATTAATACTGTCGTATGTACGATTGTCGCATGATGAACCTCTTGTATTATTTTTTTTCTATGGAAATTCAATAATGTTCCGATTTCGATAAATCGGGGCGCCACAAGATGGGATCAGAGCCGACTTGACTGTAGGGAGCCAAATAGACCCGCCTAGCCATTAGCTGCATAAAATTATTTCTCGAAAACTTACTTTATAAACTTTGCTCCTCCCCTCACTTTTATTCAACTTGTTGTTTTTGTAGATGCCAGTCTACCAAGTGCACAGCTACTGCCGCCACTTCGAGGGCTTCGTTCGGGAGCTCCGCATGATGCTCACATTCCTCGGGTTCCTCTTCGAGCCCGAATTCCAGGGCGTGTACCTGGAGGAGTTTGTCGGACCCTGCGACGTCTCCCTCACCGTCCACGGCTCCAGAGAGCATCTGCCATCCTACACCACTGCGCTTGGAGGCCCGACTTTCGACGTCGCGTGCCGACGAGTCGCTCTCCAGGCCCTTATGGAGCTGAGGATGATCTATGACGATCGTCTTCAGAACTCGTCCTTCCGGCTTGTGCCGAAGCGCACTCCCGGTGCCCACCGTAGCATCTACCTCGGAGTTCACTCCGTGCGTGATCCGGTCATGGCCCGACAGTCGCATCTTCTTCAGGCTATGGACGATCTCCATACTGAGGCGGTGCTCGACGCCGACGAGCACCATGAGGCGGTTGAGTTTCTCCGTGAGGAGACGGAGAACTTGATCTAGCAGAACGGCGAACTGCAGCGCAAGATTATGCAGTTGCAGAAGGATATCGCGGAGATGGTTCCCCTCCTCCATAGGAAGAGGAAGCCCATCCGCGAGCCCATCCCTCGCCCCAAGCGGATCCCGCCACACCCCTCCACTGCCAGACCGTCCACCGCCAGCGCCCCTGCACCACGCCCCGGCCTTGTCTCCGACTCCATTATCGAGAACTTTCTCGAACCCACCATCCCTCAGGAGCCGCGTACTCGTGGTTCCGAGAGCACAGAGACCACCTCCGGTGGCGAGTAGACGTTAGAAGCCGCTATTTTAATAAAGCAGAATTTTGTATGTGGTGCTATCCACAACGAGTGTGTTGTGGATAGAATAAAAGCTTGATTGTAATAGACAATTTTTACCACTGATTTATATGCATGAAATTTTTTCGAGCTATTTTCTTGTATTGTCATCATCTTTTTTTTTACTTTATGGCATGATATTCAGAAGATGACCGACCACCAGAACACCGGCTCCAACAACAGAGAAGGAGGAGGCCGTGATGCGCCCGAGGGTGTTGTACCCAACTGGGGTGCAACTGGCCCACATCAGTCTGGATCGCCATCCGCCAACCATCCTACCTTGGCGGAGATGATGGCGAATCAAAACCAGCTGATCACCGCCCTCCTCACTCAAATGTAGCACCAACAAGCTCAGTTGGACCGTCTGTAGAATGGGGAAACCGCCCCTCGCGCACCAGCACCCGCACCCGCTCCCCAACTTTCGGAGTTCCTGCTCGTGCGTCCCCCTATCTTCTCGAGCACCACCAACCCAATGAAGGCCGGAGATTGGAAAGAAGCTGGACCTCCTCCCCTGCACCGACCGAGAGCGAGTGGCCTTCGCCACTCATCAGCTCCAAGGTCCCACCACCGAGTGGTGGGACAACTACCGTGAGTCCCAGCTAGAGGACCACGTGGTGACATGGGCAGAGTTCACCATCGCCTTTCGCGCCGCCCACGTCCCCGCCGGTGTCATCGCGGTGAAGCAGCAGGAGTTCCGCGACCTGCACCAGGGTAGTCAGACTGTCATGCAGTACCTCCATGAGTTCAACCGCCTCGCCCGCTCCGCACCGGAAGAGGTGCGGACTGACGCCCTCCGCTAGGCCAAGTTCCTCCGGGGACTCAAGGATGAGCTGTCCATCCAGCTCGTCACCACCGACTACGCCGACTTCCAAAGGCTAGTCAATAAAGCGCTCATCCAAGAGACTGAGCAAAACAGGTTGGACCTCAAGAAGAGGAAAATGATCGCCTTGAAGCATCAACAGGCGAACTCTCAGAGGCCCCTCTTCGTCCCTCCGCCACCAGCACCCGCCTACCATCCTCGGCCCGCCTACAGGCCACCTCACGCCGCCAGTGGATCCAATGCTGGGCATCCTCGCCCCGCTCCACCAGCTTCGGCCGCTCAACCGACGTCAGCCGCCAAGGCCCCGATCTTGAAGGATCGCCAAGGGAGGCCGGTCGTCTGCTTCAACTGCTGAAAGGAAGGGCACTATTCGCACCAGTGTCCCCACCCCAAGCAGCCCCAAGGCGTGGCACCCAACTAGGCGGTTCATGCCCGCGTCAACCACATCAACGCAGAGGAAGCAAAGGAGGCTCCCGAAGTCATTCTCGGTACATTTACCGTGAATTCCGTACTAGCTACAATTTATTTGACTCTGGAGCGACACACTCCTTCATCTCAGAAGATTTTGTGAAAATCAACGAGTTGGACGTACTCCCTCTATCCGTCCCCATGATGATTGCCACCCCTGGCAATAAAACCTTAGCCCACTTATACAGCCCTAAGGTTCAGATAGAGATCCAAGGAGTAATATTTCAGGCCGAGCCAGTCCTCATAAAGTGCACCAGACTCGACCTCATCCTAGGGATGGATTGGTTGATGAACCACAAGGGAGTGATCAATTGTGCCAACAAGTCTGTCACAGTGACCAACCCTGAAGGCGCAGTCGTCACCTTTCGGATGACCAGTCACAAGCCACTTGAAGCGTCCCTCCACTTGCTAGCTCTTGAAGAAGTACCCATAGTCAAGGAGTTCTTAGACGTCTTCCCTGAAGACCTACCAGGAATGCCTCCCAAGCGGGACATCGAATTCAGAATCGAACTTGTCCTCGGGACCACTCCAATCTCCAAGCGCCCATATCGGATGGCCGCTAACAAATTAGCCGAGGTCAAGAGCAACATCGAAGACCTGGAGTAGAAAGGGTACATCCGACCGAGTACCTCACCTTGGGGTGCACCGGTTATCTTTGCCATGAAGAAAGATAAGACCAAGAGGATGTGCGTGGATTATAGAGCCTTGAACGACGTAACCATCAAGAACAAATACCCATTGCCTCGGATCGACGACCTGTTCGATCAACTGAAGGGATCCTCGGTGTTTTCCAAGATTGACCTCAGGTCAGGTTATCACCAATTGAGGATTAGAGAAGAGGACATACCCAAGACCGCCTTCACCTCCCGCTATGGACTCTACGAGTATACTGTGATGTCGTTCGGACTCACGAATGCCCCGGCCTTTTTCATGAACATGATGAACAATGCATTCATGGAGTTCTTGGACAAGTTCACCGTGGTATTCATCGACAATATCCTCGTTTATTCTAAGACCAAGGAAGAACACGAAACCCACCTCCGACTGACCCTCGGAAAGCTAAGGGAGCAGCAATTGTATGCCAAATACAGCAAGTGCGAATTTTGGTCATCTGAGGTGAAATTCCTAGGCCATGTCATATCTACCGGAGGAATAGCAGTGGACCCAACCACCGTGGAAGCAGTGACCAACTGGCTGCAGCCCATGACCGTGACTGAGATTCGGAGCTTTCTCGGATTGGCCGGATACTACCGCCGGTTCATCGAGAATTTTTCAAAGATCGCCAAGCCTATGACCAGACTTCTGCAGAAAGAAGTGAAGTTTGAATGGACCCCTGATTGTGAGGAAAGCTTCCAGACCCTCAAGAAGAAGCTCGTGTCAGCCCTATTCTGACTCTACCAGACATCCAGAAAGACTTCCACGTCTACTGTGATGCCTCTCGTCAAGGATTGGGATGCGTCTTAATGCAAGAAGGGAAGGTGATATCCTATGCCTCCCGACAACTGAGACCGCATGAGCTGAACTACCCCACCCATGACCTGGAATTAGCAGTCGTGGTTCATGCCTTGAAGATATGGAGACACTACCTTGTGGGAAAAAGGTGTGAAGTCTTCACCGACCACAAGAGCCTCAAGTACATATTCACCCAACCGGACCTGAATCTCAGGCAAAGGAGATGGTTGGAACTGATCAAGGATTATGACTTGGGCATCCATTATTATCCAGGCAAAGCAAATGTGGTGGCAGACGCCCTTAGTCGAAAAGGGTACTGCAACACCATCATGATTCAAGACCAGGCTCCCTTACTTTACAAGGAGATGGAAAGGCTGAATTTAGGGATCACCACCCGAGCATACCTCGCTGCCTTGGAGTCTCGGCCTATCTTGATAGACCAGATCCGAGAGAAGCAGAAGGAAGACTCGGACATCTTGGAGATCCAACAGAACATGCGGAAGGGTAAAGCCCCTGGATTCTCCAAGGACGAGCATGGTACCATCTGGTTCGGAAACCGGATATGTGTACCTGACCAACCTGAGTTGAAAACTCTCATCCTTCAAGAAGCCCACGATACTCTATACTCCATACACCCCGGGAGTACCAAGATGTACCAAGATCTGAAGGAAAAATATTGGTGGGTCAGCATGAAGAGAGAAAAAGCTGAGTATGTGGCCAAGTGCGACACATGCCGGCGAGTCAAGGCAGAGCATCAAAGACCTGCCGGACTTCTTCAACCCCTTAAAGTCCCTGAGTGGAAGTGGGAAGAGATAGGAATGGACTTCATCACGGGACTGCCTAGGACCCAAGCTGGTCATGATTCTATCTGGGTGATCGTCGACCGACTCACCAAGGTGGCTCACTTCATCCCGGTCAAGACGACCTACACTGTCGCCAAGTTGGCTGAGTTATATATGACCCAGATAGTATGCCTTCACGAAGTTCCTAAGAAGATTGTATTTGACCATGGGAGTCAGTTTACCTCCAAGTTTTGGAAGAACCTTCAAGAGGAACTCGGCACTCGGCTAAACTTTAGCACCGCCTATCATCCACAGACCGACGGTCAAACCGAAAGGGTCAACCAGATATTGGAAGATATGCTTAGAGCATGCGCTCTAGACTTTGGCAGAATGTGGGACAATAACTTACCCTATGCAGAGTTCTCCTACAACAACAACTATCAAGCCAGCCTGCAAATGTCCCCGTTCGAGGCACTCTACGGACGTAAGTGCAGAACGCCGTTACTCTGGGATCAAACCGGAGAATCACAACTGTTTGGGACTGATATCTTAAGAGAAGCCGAAGAGAAGGTCAAGATCATAAGGGACCGGTTAAAGATAGCCCAGTCCCGACAGAAGAGCTACGCCGATAACCGTCGAAGGGACCTAACCTTTGAGGAGGGCGATTATGTCTATCTCCGAGTCACTCCCCTCCGTGGAACTCAAAGGTTCAACATGAAAGGCAAGCTAGCACCCCGCTATGTCGGACCTTTTCAGATCCTTCGACAGCAAGGAGAAGTGGCATATCAACTGGAACTGCCTCCATCCTTGACAGGAGTTCACGAGGTGTTCCACGTCTCCCAGTTGAAGAAGTGTCTTCGTGTGCCCACCGAGCAAGCCGATCTTCAACAGCTCAACGTCCAAGAAGACTTGACCTACATAGAGAAACCCATCAAGATCTTGGAGACCAAAGAAAGGGTAACCAGGAGTCGTGTAGTCCGCTTCTGCAAGGTTCAGTGGGACAACCACCCCGCCGAAGAAGCTACATGGGAAAAGGAAGACGAACTGAAAGCCCAGTACCCCGAGTTATTCGAGTAGCATTCCAATCTCGAGGATGAGATTCTTTGTTAGGGGGATAGGTTTGTAACACCCCAAATTTTCAATGAAATAAAAATATTATTTAATTCAATTTCCTGGATTTTATTATTTTGAAAATACCCTTAATACCCTTCTTTCCCATTTTTAACTACAATATAGAGTAAATGGCCAAACTAGGAGGTGAAACTTTTTGTGTATGATCCTAAGACCAAAATATATTTTTGAGAATTTTTATAAATTTTTACCAACCTTGGAAGTAGCCCTAAGGTTTTAATCTATTTCCTGGAATTATTTTTATTCAGAAATGTTTTGGAACAGTATTGGGCCTCCCTCCTCCCTTCTCTCTCTCCCGGCCAGCCCAGTCCGTCACCCTCGCCCGCCTCTGGCTGACAGCCCGACCCCACCTGTCGGCACCGATCGCCTCCCCTCGCGCGCGTGCCCGACACGACGGCCCCACCCGTCAGCCCTCTCCCTCGCGCGCTCACGCCCGCTGGCCAGTGGCCCCCGCTTGTCAGTTCCATCGTCAACCTCGCGTCGCCGCCCCCAAATCACGCCGGCCGACGACCCCCGCCTCGGATTCGCCTCGCTGGCCCCTCCAGTATTCAATTGACACCATTAATCGGTTACCCGCGCCCGGCCGACCGTTTCCCCTGTTAAACCACGCGTTTAAGCCCCCGGAAACGCAGCCCCGTGCATGGCCGAGACCTCGCCGGTGAGTTAAGCCCCTCCCTCGACTTTCCTTGCATGCGAGCCCTGCCGGTACCCCTATTTAAACCACTGGCCTCCACCGCGTCCGATCCCCACGACCATTCGGTGTGAGAACAAACAGAGCGCTCCCCTCTTCAGTTTTTCACACCTCACCGCCGCTCCTACTCCGGTCGCCGCTTGCCGTCGCCTCGGACCACCTCCGTCCACGCCCTCGCCACCATCGTGACCGCAAGGACGACACCAACCTCGGCCACCCCTCTGCCGATGTCGAACTCTGCCGGAACACCATCACCGACGAGGAGCCCGAACCACTCCGTCATCTACCCTCGCCGCCGACCGCGCTCCATCGACCTCTCACCTCGCCTAAGGTACTATTGTGACCGCTGTAGCGTACTCTTTCCATTTCTAGGCTTAGCTAGGGCCGCCGTCGCTCGTCGTGGCCCCTGGCCCACACGCCGTCGTCGGAGAAGATGACCGGCACGGGTCGAGTACCGGTGCCATGTCGGATTCAATACCGACCGCACGATTGCGATCGAGCGGTGCTAGTTGCTCCACGTGCGCGATCTAATCTGCACCGTCGGATCTGGTCAAAGCGGTACATTTTAATCTTGCGCGTTCATTTCCATTTAAAACCCGCACTTGATCTCGTGCGTCCACGTGGTACACTTTCGCGCATTTTAATCATGGCCGTCCGTTATCACTTAAGCGCCTCGCCTCGCCCTCGCGCGTTGGATCTGGATCCAATGGTCCAGATTGGGCCGGACCACGCGCACAGTGCGCGGGTTCACCGTGGGCCTGGCTCACCGTGGACCCGAGGGGATTTAAATTTAGAAATAAATTCCAGAAACTATTTAAAACTTGTAAAATTCATAGCTGGCGCATTTGAACTCTAAAAATTGTCATTTCAATTTCAGAAAATTTATAATTTTATTCTCTGCATGTTAATGCAATAAAAACAGTATGTTTACTTTGGACATTTCATGATTATTTAATAAAGTTTTCAAATGCCCTTAGGGTAAAATACAATTTTTATTATTTAAATTTCAGACAAGTTTATATTTATTCATTCCCTGTTAAAAATGATCAAACCACTAAGTTTTTTATGGACCTTTCATTTTAAATTTATTAGGGAACTTAATAATGAGGACAATCACTTTTAAAACCCTTTTTCAAAGGACAACTTCATTTTAATTTCTTTTAAAATTATTTATATAATAAATTTCAAAACCTTAACAACTTGTTTTATTTTTAATCAAAGCAATTTAAACCTATGTGCTTGTTGTGTGATTTTATATTGTTTAGATTGAATGTTATATTCATTTTATTTTACTATTTATATTGGGAAGACTACGACGCCGTCGAGGAGCCGGAATATTTCCCGGAAGTTCCTCCCTCACCCTTCGCTGAACAAGGCAAGTCACCAAACCAATCTTTTGAGCATATTGAACCCATGCTTTATTAAACTATCGCTAAAACACATAGGCTATACATGCATTAGTCCAATGAAAACCCTTACAATATATTTATTTAGGATCCCCCGACCTTGATGTGCAACCCAAGCCATGCTATCTCGCCTAACCTCCTTGTCACCATATGATTAATGATATTAGCTAGTGTCCAATGTATTGACACGATCGCTATAGGATAAAAATGAGTCATAGCAAAATGGTTCTACTATATGATCCCCATTACTTCTTATCCTTGGAATTCTGTTTGTGATGAGTTATGGTTGTGAGTGTATGCATGGTGGGTTCCGGGTGCAAGCTAGGGCATTGGTCGGTAGCATCCGGGGCACTATCAGGACCGGTCTGCGGGATCCGTTGCAATACACTTCCGTACTAACCACAAGTCTAATGGGTAAGTCCTAACTAAGGTATGGAGTGTTCCAAACCGAGGCCACCATTTGGAGATGGGTCAAGCAGCACCTGCGGGTGGCTTGTACCAATGTGGCGCAAAAGGGGGTGCGACGTTAGCCGGGATGCGGCCCGGCGCGCCGGTGAAACCTAGAGCGGGTGGTTATCGCTTGGAACATTTCATGCTGAGGTTTTGGCACGAGTTCCCATGGTATGGGTCATCTCGTCTGGGATGAGTGCGTGCCTTGTGGGTACAGTAGTATATCTCTGATCAGAGTCTTAAATCTTTTCGAAAAGCCGAGCCCACGGTCAAGGGCGGGTTGCGTGACATCCCACAATTAGATTACTTTGAATATGTATGTGCATGATGGTTTGACATGTAAGGACCGTTGTGCGAGGAGGTAAAACGTACTCCTCGAGTTAGATGATGTTATTGATGTTCATGTTTACTTTTCTGCATGATTAAATTTGACTACACTAAATGCAATGACTAAAAATGTACTTTTCCGCACTGTTAGCCATTACCCTTCCTTGTTTATTACCCTGCATTATTACTTGCATTTGCGGTGGCTTGTTGAGTACTTTTTGTACTCATACCCGTTGAACACCACAGAGGATGCTTACTATGAAGATGGTCTGGAGTAGCGACCCAGTCAAGCAAAGATCTTGAAGAAGACGTTCGTCATGCTGTTTACTTTTATTTCAACTCTGATGTAATAATTATGGTCTGCGTACCATTAATACTATCGTATGTACGAATATCGCATGATGAACCTCTCGTATTATTGTTTTTCTCTGGAAATTCAATAATGTTCCGATTTCGGTAAATCGGGGCACCACACTAGTGCAAGTGATCAGGCGGCTCGAGGGCATCGAGAGTGGGAAAGACTTCCTGGCGGTCGAGTTCACGGATTCGCGACACATATCGGCGATCGAGGAGGATTTGTTGGTTTTTGCTGAAAACTATCGCACCGGAAAATGTTTTTAATTCCAGTAATTATGATTTTATTTTTTCTGTTTTGTGTCTAGATTAAGTGTGTTCTTTTAGTATTTTTTGGAATTATTAATTCTGAAAAAATATTAAAAGAATAGGGTCAATGATGTAATAAATTAGGAGTTTGCATTAATGGATTTTTCAATGGATTTTTCAGAATTTGTAATTCTAAAAATTAATTATGGTAATTAGGTAAATACCTAGAACTTTTACCCTAATGGCATTTTGGAGATTTCTTTAATGAGATTTCGTATATAAAGGACCCAAAGGCCTAGGGTTTAGGGGACTTTTTGGCTGTCATTTTGGGGGCTACCAACCCTAAAATTATATTAAGTATTCAGCCATTTTTGTTCTTCCTTTCAAAGCATGCACTGTTCATAATCTGTAGAATTTTTGCGTCCCAGTTAAGCTACAGCGCTGCCAAGATCTCCACCGCAGGTACTGTTCATCCTTTAGAGATTCACTTTTGGAGTTGAGATTTGAACTATTTTGATGCAGTTTTTGGGTATGAGTTCTACATAACTTTTGTTGTACAAGTTTCCAGGGTTCCATTTTTGAAGTTTGCAATAGTTTTCGACCACTTCTACATATATTTTTCTGTCCAACAAAGTTCCTGAAAAGTTTTGGAAACTTGTGATTTCTGCTGAGTGTTGAGTTCTGTTTTCAGTCTGGATTCAATCTTTGAGGCGATTTTTGATTTGTTTTGGTACTGTTTTTGGACCTGAGTTCTACATAACTTTTGTTTTCCAAGTTTCAAGGGTTCCATGTTTGAAATTTTCAAAAGGTTTTGACCACTGTTGCATATATTTTTCTGTCCAACAAAGTGCCTAAAAAGTTCAGAAAACTTTTGATTTCTGCCAAGTTTTGTGTTTTGTTTTCAGTCTGGATTCAATCCTTGAGACGATTTTTGATCTATTTTGGTTCTGTTTTTGCACCAGAGTTCTGCATAACTCTTGTTGTCCATGTTACAAGGGTTCAATGTTTAAAGTTTGCAAAAGGTTCTGAACCCAACTACATATAGTTTTTGGCTCATCTATATGCTATAAAAATTCTGGAAGATGGTCATTCGCTGAAAGTCTTGAAGTCTAAAAGTTGAATATAGAAACAATTTTCTCCCTTCTTTTTCTTTTCCAGCTTGCCGATCATGTGCTGCCGTATGCAATTATGTTTTCGCCATTAACAACTGAATGTACTACGGAGCACATGTTCCACCAAGCCCATTGTGACATTGTTTTTTTATGTGAGTCTTTTGTATAGAACAGAAATAGTTTCAGAGCTATTTTTAAAGTGCAGTATTTGTGTGTGTGCAAATTCAGTGCTGGTGATCCCTCAATCTATCATTTGACATAATATCAGATAGGAGGGTGATAGCATCTGTTTTTATCGAAGTCTTACTATGTCTGCTTCTGCTTGTTCATTTAGAGGTGCGTTGGGTGATTTGAAAAGGCCATCATATTCGCAAGAATTTGTCGAGACGCCTATTCACCCCCTCTAGTCGCCATTCCGATCCTACACATATACTTAGGTGTGCTCTTCAGAATGCGAGGAAGATAGCGAGTCTGATCCAGAAGTTGGGCTAGACGAATGGTCTAGAAGCAAGAAGCAGATTGCATGTCATTGGGTTAAAACATGAGATAAGAGGAGAAATAAGATCTTTACATCATTAAAGTCGATAGGATATTCAACTTACTGTTTGTTGGTGTAGTTTTTGGTCACACACTAAGCCAAGGAAGTGCAATTTGGGACATTGTTAATTCCCAATATGTGATCCCTGAAACTTGCAGCGCTGAGGCTCAAAAGGAACAATACGATTGTAACAACATGGTATAAAATATATTGTTCATGAGTCTCAGTCGAAAAGAGTTTGATAGGGTCTATATTCACTGCCTTGTTGTTCAGGTCATGCAGAGCGACAATCTCAAGGGTAGTACGCTCAGCAGCCGAAAGCACAGTGAAAGTAGCATGAACACACATATCACATATCCCTGAGCTCTGGCTCAATAGATATGCTAGTATATGAGTCTTCCAATAATTATAACAAAAGATCTCAAGAGACGGGATTTTTCCAGAACAAGTCATGATCGCTACTTTGGGTTAGAACAAGTTAAGGTATAGAAAAACCCTAACCTCGTTGTGATACCACTTGTAGGACCGAGAGTAACGACCAGAGAAGGGTGAATGAGCGCCTAAAAAATTCTTTCGAATTGATAACCTTCTCCCAACACCTGGGGCACCTCAAGAATTAACCAAAAACTCAGACCAAAAACACAGATGAAAATAGTGCTATCACTCTCCTATCAAATATGACATGATATACGACAGTCTAAGAGATCATAAACACTAAAAATATTCTAGCCTAAAAATGATTGGCGTCCTGATCAAGAAGATACCACCAAAGTGCTTAAAGTCTGATTTATAGAGAACAAAAAGACAGTCAAAATATGCTAATTAACCAGAAAAAAATCATCAAATATTTTGACATATTCTATTTTGGCACATCATCAAACAGTCATTTCATTAAGTACTTGAAGAATAAACAAATATCTGCCGCCCATGCATAAAATCTTTCTCAATTAACTCAAAGGGTTTCCTCAAATATTAGCCAGGTATTCCATTGAATCAAAATAAATGTGGTAAATGGAAGTAAGTTCTCACCTGTACTTACCAGCCCTGGAAATCAATAGAATGCTAGGCGGAAGAAACTTTCCTCGAGAAACGCGTCCAGAGCCTTCGGCGGATACAGCAAGTAGTTGTCTTTGCTTGATGACTGCTACTACGCACTTAACAGCACCTGCTAAGGGTCAAAGTTTGAGACTACTTCACTCTTTTAAAATTTGCTCTACTCCATGAAATTCACTTATAATCAGATCTAGAGTAGAGTTGTTGCTCCACTATAGAGTATTTGCACATGTTTGGCTTGCGGAGGGAATTCGGATTCAAGAATAGTAGAATTTGGTAGGAATGTATTAGTTTACCCCAGAGTTTATTCATAAATCTCCAATTATATTATTTTTCATGTCCATTATGTAAAACATATTAAATTAGTACTCCCTCCGTTAACTTTTAAATAACGTCGTTGACTTTTATCACAAACTTTGATCATTCATCTTATCAAAAAAATTATGTAAATATACAAAAATATAAGTTATAATCTAAGTACCTTCAATATTAAAACAAATTATAACAAAATAAATGATATTTCAATTTTTTTTGAATAAGACGAATAATCAAAATTTGTGATAAAAGTCAACAGTAACATTTAAAAAGTTAATATAGATAGTACTAAATGAAAAAGTAATAAATATCAACTAAAAAGTAAATCGATAAGTTTATAATAACATTGGTGGGTAAATTACCCCGAACTCTACGTTTTGTTTTAAAAACTGAATCCGCAGAGCACCTCCTGAGGTGCTCCACAAAAAACGTGGAGCAGAGTCGCGGATCTGCATTTTTCGCGGATCCAGAAACTAAGATCTGAACCTATTTAGTTAGATGTTTATGGAGCGGAGCTATAAAACGTGAAACAGATCAGTGCCAAACAGGACCTAAATCTTGAGCTTGACTAGAAACAGAGGCAGGCTCTCAAAGCCTCTCGGTGCTTTGAACCAGGTACAGCCAGACCACAAGATGAACGGAAGACGGCGAAAACAGAGTATACTTGTTTTACGCGCAAACCGGGGCAAAGCAAAATAAAACCACCAGTGTCGTGCCTTCGTAGGATGATGGCCGTGAGAAAAAATTCAGGCGGCCTTGGGCCGGCGACAACCTCCACGGCGCTGCCAGGAAGGAACACGTGCCCGCGCGTTGGAGAAAACCGGAATGGTTGTTTCAGCCACGGCAGCCGGATGTGAGTTGCGGCGGTGGAGAATAAAAAAAGGAAGGACAGAGAGAAATTTCTGGATACTCAAAAGAACTGATTTTTTCTATTTGATGAGTTGGTGAAACTAGGCTATACATGCTCTTTTATATGTTGTTCAAAAAATAGAAAATACACAATTATCTTAGGTAAAATACACACTGACAAAAAAATAAAATTGCGGGCCCAACATAAAAATAGTGAAATCCTATCTACGGATAACTTATCCTGACGCGGAACTTTCGTAGTAGTTATGGCTTCGCTTTAGGATTGTCGGATCTTCGATCGACGGTGCGTCGGTTTTATGATGAAACTGATAAAACATCCGATGTCTTCGCACTAGGTACCCCGATTAGGCTGGCCCTATACTGCGGCTCTCTCAGCCAAGCAATCACCCGCCGGCCATTTACCTGAGTCAAAACCGGTCAACAGATCAGCGGATCCCCTACCGTTTTAGGCCCATGTACCCGGATTAGGATGGCCTGACTCTACGGCCCTTCTGCCCGACAGTTGCTCGCCACCCGTGTACCTGAGTCACACGCAGCCAAAGACACGACAGGTCTCGTCTCCTCTCTCTCTTCAATTTGACTTTCGTTGACAATCACTCATCATTTCTGGAGCCATGAGGCCCATGATATTCAACATGGCTCTTCAAGGGGGAGGATGCTTTATGGTCGACATAAGCTTCTATCATATGAGTGATTGCATCTACATATTTGAGCTTATGTATGCTTTTGTATAATTAACATGATCATGTTAGCTCAATTCTTGTTAATATCTCGGTTTTCACAATTGAGCCTGATTTTAATTTGTAAAATTCAAAACATGATCACTGCTTAGTATGGCATCTAGCATGTGTAGGCTGATTGCTTTAGCTATCTTTTACAGACCTGGTAGCTGAAACCCTTTTATCTTGGACGCAAATATGCAACTTGATCATTTAAATGCTTTTTATGGAAATCTTATACTGAAAAATTGATGAACAATGTAAAAAATGATATCCGTGCTTTATGTGCTAATAATACAAAATATCCAGGAGGATTTGTCTTGTTGCACTATCTTTATTCTAGACGGTTTACCATAGCACTTTGGTATGAATTATGATATTGTAGTGTTTGCCAAAATCATTGCTTTAACCTTCTGATGGTCTTTTCTTGACCTAAACTTAGCTTGATTGGTTAGCATAAGGTTGGCAGGCAAATAACCTTGGCCCTAAAAGAAAAAGGAAACTAAAAGCATGAAATTAGTGCATATCAACTTTGCTGAAGCTCTATTTTTCTAGACATGCTTTCCAAGGTCGATATTTGATAGCTTGTGCAGTTCATGTCTTATCATGACTAGGTTACTAGTCTAAGTGGTGATGTTTTTATTTGCAAAAAATCAAAAGGGATGTGCTTCAAATGAAAATTGAATTATATTACCTTAAGCTAAGTACATTTTTAAAGCAATTATCATTAACATACATATGCACTGTATGCATTTGTACTCATTTGTATCAGAAGTTTTGTATCATTTATTGCTCCTTGATTCTTGCATTGCCAAAGGGTGAGAGACTGAGAAAGATCTAGTTGCATTTGCATTTGCCAAAGGGGGAGAAAAAGCTTTTGTGATGCTTACATGCTTTGTCGAAGGGGGATTTAATCTTCCAAGGGGGAGATTTGAAAAAGAGAAAATAACTTTTATCAAGTGACATGCTTTGGTTCCTTTCTGAGGTTTTTATGGTCACTTGTGTGCTAGAAATTTAATTTTTTTCTTGAATTTGGATTTGGATTGTCAATGCACTCATCAAAGGGATATTGAAAACCAAGTTGAGATGTGCCTTGGTTTCAATCTATGATAAGTGATTGAAAAGTGCCTTTCTGGACGAAGGGGTCCTCTCCAAATGGGTTCAGAGGTGTTTTACCGAAGGGGTTTGGTCGTTGTTAGCTGCACAAGTATGCAACGGAGTAAGTCTATCGAAGGGGTTCAACAGAATACATTTCGGAGGTTGTACCGTAGGGTTGGGTACTTTGGTGGTGCACCTTAGTGTGCACCTGAGGGTGTTTTACCAGGAGAGGCCATCTGGGTATGGGAAACACTTGGTTGCTGTCGACAATGTGAAGATAACTTTAGAGGCGATGGGACGGTCAGCACACCAGGTGCCTTAAGTCAAGAGGGGAGCTTGATGCCGGGCAAGATGGGGGGTTGGTGCCGAAGGGTCATGGAGGTTGTGTGATGTTGTAGGACCGAAAGTAGCGACCAGAGGGAGGTGAATGGGCGCCTAAAAAATGATCGATATCTTAATTTAGATGATATCTCTAGATAAACTAAATAAAAATACTACAATAAATAAAAACCACCTAGATATATTAAGAAATATTTATATTGCAGTCTATAAGTAAACTACCAATCAAATTAATAAAGCATGGATCATCCAAAAATTAATTCAGAAATAAATCTAGAATAAAAATATTACTAGGACTAATAATATTTTTTATTTTTATATGAACGAATTAAAAAACTTAAATAAAAATATGCGAACACTAAAATATTTTGACAGATAAAAGTTAACCCCGAATTTTTAAACAGATCCGCAGCTAATAAAAAACAGATAAAGATTGATTTAATTAAGCCTGCTGGAAAATAGTAGATCAGGAAAAACTAACATGTATTACTTCGACTACTCCGCCGCATGTGCGCCGTCTGCCGCTACAACGAAAGACGTGTCGTGCGCTGCAACTCCTCTCCGCCGCGTGCCAAGGAAAACAGCGGGCACCACAACTCACCGTTGGAAGCTTGTTGCCGCGCGTTGCATCGTCTCGGTAGCTGTGCGCAGGAACTTACACGCTGTAGCGAAACACGTCTATGCCCCTGCATGCCTGACGGTGGAGTAAATGCCATGGGGCACACCCGGATCTGGAGCAGCACGCCTTGGGACCCACTGCTTGGGGCTGCCGCCGCGATGTGTGGTCGTGCGTGAAAGCCAAATCCTGGCGCCTGTAGCCTACCGAAGCGCTTGGACATGGGGCCCTCACGCCGCAACTTCATATCGCGCAAGCCCGCGCCGAAGATTGTGCCTCCGCTCTGCTGCACCCACCAGCTGGAGAGAAAGAAAGCACAAAAGAAAAACTTTTTCGCCAGTGTCGAAGATCGAAATAATTGTAGATTAATGACTAATCGGTGGACTGTAGATATATCTTGAAAAATAACAGTCATCTATCCCCAGGGGGATAGGGGCTTATTTATAGGCGACTCCTAATAAATAAAAAGACTAATTTACCCCTAGGGTAAATTAACACTGACTCTAAAATAAATTCCGAAAATTACTAAAATATTCTTAGAAAAATCACCTACCTTAAATAAAATATTCTAAACTTAAAAACTAAATATTAATATCCTAAAAACAAAGTAATCATAGGTTGTCAGTTTTGCGCCGAAACTGACAAAGCGTCCACCGTGTTCGTACCGGGTACCCAGATTGGGCTGACCCGACCCCGCAGCTTCCTCAGCCCGACAATCGCTCGCCGCTCGTGTACCTGAGTCAAACCCAGTCAACAGACCAGTGGATCCTCTGCCGCTCCTAGCCATGTACTCGGATTAGGCCAGCCCGACTCCGCGGCTCCTCTGCCCGGCTGTCGCTCGCTGCCCGTGTACCTGAGTCACACGCGCCTCAGACTCGACAGGTCTTCATATCTTCCTTCCTTTGACTTCCGTTGACAATCACTCATCACATCTGGAATATCAAAACCATATTCTTCAACATGGTTTCTCAATCTCCCCCTTGATGAGTGCATTGTCAACACCCTCTTCAGCTCATCTTCAGAACCTGTAAAACATGTGGAAACAGGAAAACAAAGACAAAAGAAAATAGAAGAAAGAAAATAAAAGTTTAACCCTAATGACCAAAAGCCAAACAAAAGCAAGAAAATAGTCATTATGGTTAACCAAAAATAAAGACTCAAAAGCAAGCGCAAATCTCAGAATTACCAACAAGGAACTCCCCCTGAAATAAATTCCAGAGAAAGCTAAAAATTTCTCCCCCTTGTTGACAATTGGACTCATCAAGTGAGACTAAATGCACTCTAAAAAGACATAGACTCAAAACTCCCCCTGAAATGTAGCTCCCCCTCAAAATATGCCATGAATGCAGATGGGGTGCAGGTGGAGTGTGAAAAGCATGCTTCTTAGATATGATTAACTGCAATTACAACATCTAACAGGTATAACAAAAGATATATTGTCTAAGATACATGACATGATCAGTGCAACAGATGATATCTAAAGAGAGTCATTAGCACGCATTTTTTGATTTTTGCAAACAAAAGCATCACCACATTTTCTAGTTGACAAGCAGAGTAAAGCATGAGATGCAAAAGCTAACTGATATCTACCAAGATAAGCATTGTCCAAAACAAAGTGCTTCAGCAAACTTGTCATCTTTTTCAATTTTTTAGACTTTTTATTTTTCTTTTTTTTTTCATTTCTACCAGGGGTTATTCGCATGCCAAACCTTATGATGACCGACCAAGTCAAGCCTAGGCTAGAACTGGACCATTAGAAGCTTACGACATTGGTCTTGGCATACATTACATCGTCCTAGTTCATACCAAAGTGCTATGGTAAGCAGTCCAGAACAATGCAATGCGACAAAGCAAACCCACCTGGATCTTTCCTAATAATCATAAAAATGCATAAATTTTTTAGTTTTCTGAAGTTTTATCATTTTTATAGCACATTTTTCATATTTAAAGCATATAAATGTCCAAGTTGCATGTCTGCATCTAAGTAAGGATCTAGCTACAAAGCATGTAAAAGATAGCGAAAGCATTCAGCCTACACATGCTAGTTACCAGAAGCAATGGTGATCATTTTTCAATTTTAAAACATAAAAGCCATGCATATGACAAATATCAGATATATCATGTGAACTGAGACAGAACATGATCATCGACAGGTAATCCAAAAACATATACTAGCTAGAGAAAGTAAAGAAGATTAATCATATAACAGAAGCAAGCTCAGAATGTGATTGATGATTATGCATGATATGAACGCACACAAAAAGACTCAATAAAAAAATAAAGAATAAGGAAAAAAACTGACTCAAAATATCATAAAAACGATACACAACTCCCAAATCAAGATCAATAATCATGAGTGGGAGCAAACGGTCCACCACCAGGTTTAGCAAAAGTGCTAAACTAGTGTCGAGCCATCTGCTCGTATGTAGGAAAGCAGAAGGAATCATATGAGCTGGACAAAAACGCGGTTCAAAGCGCGGTCCTCTGTTCTGCCTAAAATCACGGCCACGAGATCCAAAGTCGTATCCATAACGATCTGGAACTCTGCCGGAATGAAAACCACCCTCCGGAGCACGATCATAAAAACCATCTCCTCTACCACCACCTACACGACGTGGCCTGGTCTCTAGCCTCTTTCTACGTTGAGGAACTCTCTGTCTACCACCCTGCTGGTAGAACTGCTCCTGCCCACCTCGAGCTTTCTCTGCTCGCTCAACCCGCTTCCTCCTGAAGCAAAACTCCTCAAGATGCCCGTCTCTCTGACAAAACTCACAGTGATAGGTAGGCTTCTTGGTATGTGGTCGAGGCTTGGGAATCTTAGGCTCGGTGGTGTTGAGTGTAGCATATTTGGTGTGAGAGGGTCCAGGTAAAAAATCAAGAGAAGTGTGGAGAGTTTTAGGCTTTGGGACCCAGATTTGCTTCTTAGGTGGAGCTTTAGGTTGTTCTTGGAACACTCCATCCTTGTGCTGACTATCCTTAAAGGACTCAGTGGAGTGAGTCTTGGGATACCTCTGTTCGGGAGTCATCTTACTCTACTCCACTGCTCGGCTAATGGTGCTCTCAAAATCAACCTTGGTATAGATGTAACCTACCCCAAACCCATCCTATCTCTTGAACTGCTGGATCATCATGCCGAGTTGTGGCTCTCTGGCACTAATCCAACTCAGGATCTGACTGAGGTAAAAGTTCTTGTTCTGAACATCAGCTAGCTCCTCTCTCAAAGAAGCTAACACCTCCACCTGAGACAAGCAGATCTCACACTTTTTATCAACTTCGACAGACTTCTTAGCTTTTAGCTTGATCAACTCCATTCTAATGGACAAACAGTTCTCACAAACAGTGGGTGGAACTGACAGGATCTCAAGCTCTAGCTTAGTCTGCTCCAACTCACCTCTCACTCTAGCTAACTCACTCAACTGCTCATCACTCTTGGCTCTCAGCTCAACTATACTAGCTACATGAGATGGGCAGTTTACACAAAGTACGACAACAGTGGCATGGGCATTTTTCAGCTCCTGCTGAGCGCTCTCAAGCTCAGTGGCCAAGGCATCTCTCTCATCTACTCTCTCTGTGTACCTGGACTTAAGAGTCGTCAGGTCACATAACAACACCTCACAGTTAGGGCACTCACCACTATCACCCAAGCAAGGGGAAGAAGACAAACTCTCAATCTTGCCATTCGCCATGGCAAGCTCACTCTCAAGCTCATCTATCCTCTTCTTAGCATCTCTAAGCAGTTTCTCCCGATACTTCAACTCCTAACGGTTCTATTCTAGTAATTAACAACTTCTTTTTCATAGGAAGATGCCTTCTCATCGTCGTCATCGTCGGAGTCATCGGAGGAGTCCTTTTTTTCTTCTCCCTAAGAGCCATTGAGCAGAAGCTCTTGTGGGATCTTCGGCTGTGACGTGAGCGACTCTTCGGCTTGTCCCCGAAGCCCATGAAACAGAGGCCCGCCGGATTGTCCCTGTCCTTCCCCTTCCTGATCATGATATCTTCATCACTTGAACTTGAAGACGAGGATCTCTTGGAGTATCTTTTCTCCATCTCGGTGAAGAAGGTATTGTCTCGCTTCTTGTTCTCACGCCTGTAATCCTTCAGAGCCTTTCGAAAGAATCTTGTCTTGGGCTTGCCCTTCGTGGAGTTGTCGTACTTGCCGGAGTTGTAGGAGTTGTCTCCGGTTCCCTTCTTGTAATTCTTCCGCTTGGGACAGTCGGCGATAAAATGACCTGGGTCACCACACTCAAAGCATCTAGATTTTGTGCCGTGTCTCTTAAACATTCGCTTATCATAAACACGTCGCACCCGGTTGTTAAACAAGCACAGATCATCATCTCCTAGTGAATCAAGTTGTTCCTCGAAGATAGACATCAAGGAAAAGGCAGTACAACTCATGGTATTAGGATCAGCAGACGGTGTCGCAAGAGACAGAGTCTTTGAGCCAAAACCAATGAGATTTGATCTCAACTAGATATCGACCTCTAAGGCCTTGAGCTTACTAAAAATCTCTGCGATGGTTAAGGTATCATAAGACGTGCTCTCAACAATAGAAGAGACCTTGATCTCCCAGATCTTAGGGTCCAAGGTATGGAGTACCTTAAGCGCCTGTTCATGATCCGAGACCAGCTGATCACCCTCGGCCTTGTTAACGTGAAGCTTGTTAATGATTGATTGAAAATGACCAAACAAAGCCTCAACAGTCTCACCCGGTTTCTGTGAGAAATTTTCATACTCACGCCGGTAGGTCTGGTAGAGCCTAGCCTTGACTTGAGCTGTCCCCTCATGGTGTGCCTGGAGGGTAGCCTAGATCTCTCGAGCAGTTGTGAGATGGCTAACACGCTCAAACTCACTAGGACCTAGACCAGAAAATAAAATGTTCACCGCTTTACTATTATTTTGATGTTGTGTAACTACATCTGCAGAAGTATCCGCAACAATAGTCCTTATGGTGAAGTAGGATGAACACCAATCTCCCATATGTCCGAGCTCTGGCTCATAAGGTATGCTCACATGCGAGTCTTCCAATAAGTGTAGCCAAAAGCTTCTAGGGATGGAATTTTGCCAGAAGACGTCATGGTCACTACCTAGGTTTAGAACCGGTTAAGATATTAGAAAACCCTAACCTCGCTCTGATACCACTTGTAGGACCGAAAGTAGCGACCAGAGGGGGGGTGAATGGGCGCCTAAAAAATGATCGGTATCTTAATTTAGATGATATCTCAAGATAAACTAAATAAAAATACTGCAGTAAATAAAAACCACCTAGATATATCAATAAATATTTATATTGCAGTCTAGAAGTAAACTACCAATCAAATTAATAAAGCATGGATCATCCAAAAATTAATTCAGAAATAAATCTAGAATAAAAATATTACTGGGACTAATAATATTTTTTTCTTTTTATATGAGCGAATTAAAAAACTTAAATAAAAATATGCGAACACTATAATATTTTGACAGATAAAAGTTAACCCCGAATTTTTAAACAGATCTGCAGCTAATAAAAAACAGATAAAGACTGATTTAATTAAGCCTGCTAGAAAATAGTAGATCGGGAAAAAACTAACATGTATCACTTCGACTACTCCGCCGCGCGTGCGCCGTTTGCCGCTACCACGAAAGACGCGTCGTGCGCTGCAACTCCTCTCCGCCGCGTGCCAAGGAAAACAGCGGGCGCCACAACTCACCGTTGGAAGCTTGTTGCCGCGCGTTGCATCGTCTCGGTAGCTGTGCGCAGGAACTTACACGCTGCAGTGAAACACATCTATGCCCCTGCATGCCTGACGGTGGAGTAAATGTCGTGGGGCCCACCTAGATCCGGAGCGACACGCCTTGGGACCCACTGCTTGGGGCTGCCGCCGCGATGTGTGGCCATGCGTGAAAGCCAAATCCTGGCGCCTGTAGCCTACCGAAGCGCCTAAACGTGGGGCCCTCACGCCGCAGCTCCCTTTTGCGTAAGCCCGCCCCGAAGATTGTGCCTCCGCTCTGCTACACCCGCCGGCTAGAGAGAAAGAAAGCACAAAAGAAAAACATTTTCGCCGGTGTCGAAGATCGAAATAATTGTAGATTAATGACTAATCGGTGGACTGTAGACAAATCTTGAAAAATAATAGTCATCTATCCCCAGGGGGGATAGGGGCCTATTTATAGACGACTCCTAATACATAAAAAGACTAATTTACCAGTAGGGTAAATTAACACTGATTCTAAAATAAATTCCGAAAATTACTAAAATATTCTTAGAAAAATCACCTAACTTAAATAAAAATATTCTAAACTTAAAAACTAAATATTAATATCCTAAAAACAAAGTAATCATAGGTTGTCAGTTTTGCGCCGAAACTAACAAAGCGTCCACCGTCTTCGCACCGGGTACCCGGATTGGGCCGACCCGACCCCGCAGCTTCCTCAGCCCGACAATCGCTCGCCGCCCGTGTACCTGAGTCAAACCCAGTCAATAGACCAGTGGATCCTCTGCCGCTCCTAGCCATGTACCCGGATTGGGCCAGCCCGACTCCGCGGCTCCTCTGCCCGACTGTCGCTCGCTGCCCGTGTACCTGACTCACACGCGTCTCAGACTCGACAGGTCTTCATATCTCCCTTCCTTTGACTTCCATTGACAATCACTCATCACATCTAGAATATCAAAATCATATTCTTCAACATGGTTTCTCAGATGTTAAGGTCGATCCTTGGGTCGAAGGTGTGCCAGTCACTGGCAGGAAGTGCGGAGGGGGACTCCATTTGAAGATACCTCGAGGTAAAGTCCTCGGAGGTGAGGCATTTTGTGGCGCCCCGATTTATCAAATCGAGACATTATTGAATTTCCATAGAAAAACAATAATACAAGAGGTTCATCATGCGACAATCGTACATACGACAGTATTCATGGTACGCAGACCATATTTATTACATCAAAGTCTTAGTAAAAAACCGTAATAAAATAATTAAACAACGGCATGACGAACATCTTCTTCAGGATCTTTCTTCTCGACTGGGTCGCTACTCCAGACCGTCTTCATAGTAAGCATCCTCTGTGGGGTCCAACGGGTATGAGTACAAAAAGTACTCAACAAGCCACCGCAAATGCAAGTAATAATGCAGGATAATAAACAAGGAAGGGTAATGGCTAACATGGCGGAAAAGTACAGTTTCAGTTATTGCATTTAGTGTAATCATATTTTAATCATGCGGAAAGTAAACATGAAAATCATCAACATCAACTAACTCGAGGGGTACAGTCAGCCCCACCTCGCTCAACAGTCCTTACATGTCAATCCATCATGCACATACATATTCAAAGTAAACTAACTGGGGAATGTCACGCAACCCGCCCTTGACCGTGGGCTCGGCTTTTCGAAAAGATTTAAGACTCTGATCAGAGATGTACTACTGTACCCACAAGGCACGCACTCATCCCAAACGAGATGACCCATACCATGGGAACTCGTGCCAAAACCTCGATATGAGATGTTCCAAGCGATAACCACCCGCTCTAGGTTTCGCCGGCGCGCCGGGCCGCATCCCGGCTAACGTCGCACCCCTTTTTGCGCCACATTGGTACAAGTCACCCGCAGGTGCAACTTGACCAATCTCCAAATGGTGGCCTCGGTTTGGAACAACCCATACCTTAGTTAGGACTTACCCACTAGACTTGTGGTTAGTACGTAAGTGTATTGCAACGGATCCCTCAGACCGGTCCTTATAGTGCCCCGGGTGCTACCGACCAATGCCCTAGCTTGCACCCGGAACCCACCATGCATACACTCGCAACCATGACTCATCACCAACAGAATTTCCAAGGATAAGAAGTAACGGGGATCATATAATAGAACCATTTTGCTACGACTCATTTTTATCCTATAGCGATCGTGTCAATACATTGGACACTAGCTAATATCATTGATCATATGGCGACAAGGAGGTTAGGCGAGATAGCATGGCTTGGGTTGCACATCAAGGTCGGGGGATCCTAAATAAATATAATGTAAGGGTTCATTTGACTAATGCATGTATAACCTATGTGTTTTAGCGATAGTTTAATCAAACATGGGTTCAATATGCTCAAAAGATTGGTTTGGTGACTTGCCTTGTTCAGCAAAGGGAGAGGGAGGGACTTCGGGGAAGTACTCCGGCTCCTCGGCGACGTCGTAGTCTTTTTAATATAATAAAGTAAAATAAAATGAATACAACATTTAACCAAACAATATAACATCATAACAATCACATAGGGTTAAGTTGGTTTGATTAAAAATAAATCAAGTTGTTAGGGTTCTGAAATTCAGTTTATAGATAATTTTAAAAGAAATTAAAATGAAGTGTTGTCCTTTGAAAAAGGGTTTTAAAAGTGGTTATTCTCATTTTTAAGTCCTCAAATAAATTTAAAATGAAAGTCCCAGGGAAAACTTAGGGGTTTCTTCATATCAACAGGAAATAAATAAACACAAACCTTACTGGATTTTAAATAATTTAAATTTACATTTTAACCTAAGGGTATTTGAATGTTCATTTAAATAAACATGAAATGTGTAAAGTAAACCTACTGTTTTTATTGCATAAACATGCAGAGAATAATATTATGAATTTTCTGAAATTGGAATGGCAATTTTTAGAGTTCAAATGCGCCAGATATGAATTTTACAAGTTTAAAAGCATTTCTGAAATTCATTTTCAATTTTTAAACCCCTTGGGTCCACGGTGAGCCAGGCCCACGGTGAACCCGCGCACTGTGCGCGTGCACCGGGTCGATCTGGACCGTTGGATCCAGATCCAACGTGCGCAGGCGAGGCGGGGCGCTTAAGTGACAACGGACGGCCAGGATTAAAACGTGCGAAAGGGTACTACGTGGACGCACGAGATCGAACGTGGGTTTTAAATGGAAATGGACGCGCGAGATTAAAACGTAACGCTTTGACCAGATCCGACGGTGCGGATTAGATCGCGTACGTGGGCTTACACGCGTCGTCCGATCGTGATCGCACGGTCGGGATCAGATCCGACACGGCACGGGTACTCGACCCGTGCCGGTCGTCTTCTCCAGCGACGGCGAGCGGGCCAGCGGCCACGGCGGGCGAAGGCGGTCGGGTCTAAGGCCTAAAATGGAAAGAGGGGTTCACGGGGATCACGAGGGTACCCTTGCGGTGGCGAGTGGTCGACAGAGTGAGGCCGGCGACGAGCGGAGGCGGTGGAGGCGTTCGGGTCCTTGGCGGCGACGGCGATCCGGCGGGGTTCATCGTCGACGGAGTGGTGGCCGAGGTCGGTGAGGTCCCGGCGGTCACGACAGTGTGGTCGGCGTGGACGGAGAGGGGCTCCGGCGACGGCGAGCGGTGGCTGGAGGACGGGCGGCGGTGGTGCTCTAAAATGTGGAATGCAGGAGCTCTGTTCGGTCTGGGTGCACTTGAACGCGTGAACCGAACGCGGTGGAGGGCAGGGGTTTAAATAGGGTCGTCGGCGAGGGCAGAGGGGGCGTGATTGGCGGTGGCCGGAGATAAATGCGATTTGACGCTGGCGAGCTCGGGTTGAACGCGGTTCAACGCACCTAGACGCGAATCAGGCGAAATTAATAGGGGGAAAAGGTCGGCGCGTTGAGGGGAATTCATTGCCGGCGACGAATTTAAGGGAGGGGCCCGGCGGGGGCGGATCCGAGGCGGGATTAGGGCTTCGGCCGGCGAGGGGGGGGATTTGGGGGCGGATCCCGCGGGGAAGACGGGTCCGACAGGTGGGCCGGGGTGGTCAGCGAGTGCGAGTGCGCGAGAGAGGGGGCTGACGGTTTGGCCGCGGTGTCGGGTGCGCGCGCGAGGGGAGGAATTCGGCGCCGACAGGTGGGGTCGGGGTGTCGGGTGCGCGCGAGAGAGGAGAGGGGGTCACTGACGGGTGGGCTCCACTGGTCAGAAGGCGCGCGCGGGTGGGATTGGGCTGGGCCGGCTGGGAGAGAGAAGGGAGGGGAGGAGCCCAATACTGTTTGAAACTATTTTCTGAATAAAAATAATTCTAGGGAATAGATTAAAATCTTAGGGCTACTTCCAAGGTTGGTAAAAATCTATAAAAATTCTCAAAAATATATTTTGGTCTTAGGGTCATATACAAAAAGTTTCACCTCCTAATTTGGCCATCTACTCTATGCTGTAGTTCAATTGGTATAAAAAGGGTATTTAATAGCATTTTCAGAAATTTATATTTCAGGAAATTGAATTTAATAATATTTTTATTGTTTTGAAAATTTGGGGTGTTACAAACCTATCCCCCTTACAAGAATCTCGTCCTCGAGATTGGAACGCTACTCGAATAACTCAGGATATTGGGCTTTCAGTTCGTCTTCCTTTTCCCAAGTGGCTTCTTCGGCGGGATGGTTGTTCCATTGAACCTTGCAGAAGCGAACTACATGACTCCTGGTTACTCTTTCTTTGGTTTCCAAGATCTTGATGGGTTTCTCTATGTAGGTCAAGTCTTCTTGGACATTGAGCTGCTGAAGGTCGGCTTGCTCGGTGGGTACACAGAGGCACTTCTTCAGCTGAGAGACATGGAACACATCATGAACTCCTGCCAAGGATGGAGGCAGTTCGAGTTGATATGCCACTTCTCCTTGTCGTCGGAGGATCTGGAAGGGTCCGACGTAGCGGGGTGCTAGTTTGCCTTTCATGTTGAACCTTTGAGTGCCACGGAGGGGAGTGACTCGGAGATAGACATAATCGCCCTCCTCAAAGGCTAGGTCTCTTCGACGGTTGTCGGCATAGCTCTTTTGCCGAGATTGGGCTGCCTTCAATCGGTCTCTTATGATCTTAACCTTCTCTTCAGCTTCTCTTAATAGATCAGTCCCAAACAGTTGCGACTCTCCGGTTTGATCCCAGAGCAACGGCGTTCTGCACTTACGTCCATAGAGTGCTTCGAACGGGGACATTTGCAGGCTGGCTTGATAGCTGTTGTTGTAGGAGAACTCTACATACGGTAAGTTCTTGTCCCACATTCCGCCAAAGTCTAGAGCACAAGCTCTAAGCATATCCTCCAATATCTGGTTGACCCTTTCGGTTTGACCGTCAGTCTGTGGATGATAGGCGGTACTAAAGTTCAGTCGGGTGCCGAGTTCCTCTTGAAGGTTCTTCCAAAACTTGGAGGTAAACTGACTCCCACGGTCAGATACAATCTTTTTAGGAACTCCGTGAAGGCACACGATCCGGGTCATATACAATTCGGCCAGCTTGGCGACGGTGTAAGTTGTCTTGACTGGAACGAAGTGAGGTACCTTGGTGAGTCGGTCGACGATCACCCAGATAGAATCATGGCCAGCTTGGGTCCTGGGCAGTCCCGTGATGAAGTCCATTCCTATTTCTTCCCACTTCCATTCAGGGACCTTGAGAGGTTGAAGAAGTCCGGCAGGCCTCTGATGCTCTGCCTTGACTCGTCGGCATGTGTCGCACTTGGCCACATACTCTGCTATTTCTCTCTTCATGCTGACCCACCAATATTTTTCCTTTAGGTCTTGATACATCTTCGTACTCCCGGGATGGATGGAGTATAATGTATCGTGGGCTTCTTGAAGGATGAGGGTCTTCAATCCAGGTAGGTTGGGTACGCAGATCCGGTTTCCGAACCAGATGGTACCATGCTCGTCCTCTGAAAATCTGGGGGCTTTACCCTTTCTCATGTTCTGCTGGATCTCCAGGATGTCCAGGTCTTCCTTCTGCTTTTCTCGGATCTGGTCTATTAAGATAGGCCGAGATTCCAAGGCAGCGAGGTACGCTCGGGTGGCGATCCCTAGGTTTAGCCTTTCCATCTCCTTGTAGAGTAAAGGAGCTTGGTCCTGAATCATGATGGCATTGCAGTACCCTTTTCGACTAAGGGCGTCTGCCACCACATTCGCTTTGCCCGGATGATAATGGATGCCCAAGTCGTAATCCTTTATCAGTTCCAACCATCTCCTTTGCCTGAGGTTCAGATCTGGTTGGGTGAATATGTACTTGAGGCTCTTGTGGTCGGTGAAGACCTCACACCGATTCCCCACAAGGTAATGTCTCCATATCTTCAAGGCATGAACCACGGCTGCTAAGTTCCAGGTCGTGGGTCGGGTAGTTCAGCTCATGCGGTCTCAGTTGCCGGGAGGCGTAGGATATCACTTTCCCTTCTTGCATTAAGACGCATCCCAATCCTTGACGAGAGGCATCACAGTAGACGTGGAAGTCTTTCCGGATGTCTGGCAGAGTCAGAATAGGAGCTGACACTAGCTTCTTCTTGAGGGTCTGGAAGCTTTCTTCGCAGTCGGGGGTCCATTCAAACTTCACTTCCTTCTGCAGAAGTCTGGTCATAGGCTTGGCGATCTTGGAAAAATTCTCGATGAACCGGCGATAGTATCCGGCCAATCCGAGAAAACTCCGGATCTCGGTCACCATTGTGGGCTGCAGCCAGTTGGTTACCGCTTCAACGGTGGTTGGGTCCACTGCTATTCCTCCGGCAGATATAACATGACCGATGAACTTCACCCCAGGCGACCAAAATTCGCATTTGCTGTATTTGGCGTACAGTTGCTGCTCCCTTAGCTTTCCGAGGGTCAGGCAGAGGTGAGTCTCGTGTTCTTCCTTGGTCTTGGAGTAAACGACGATATCGTCGATGAATACCATGATGAACTTGTCCAAGAACTCCATGAATACATTGTTCATCATATTCATGAAAAAGGCCGGGGCATTCGTGAGTCCGAACGACATCAAGGTGTACTCGTAGAGTCCATAGCGGGAGGTGAAGGCATTCTTGGGTATGTCTTCTTCCCTAATCCTCAATTGGTGATAACCTGACCTGAGGTCAATCTTGGAAAACACTAAGGATCCTTTCAGCTGATCGAATAGGTCGTCGATCCGAGGCAATGGGTACTTGTTCTTAATGGTTACGTCGTTCAAGGCTCTATAGTCCACGCACATCCTCTTGGTCTTGTCCTTCTTCATGGCAAATATAACCGGTGCACCCCAGGGTGAGGTACTCGGTCGAATATACCCTTTTTGCTCTAGGTCTTCGATGTTGCTCTTGACTTCAGCTAGTTCATTAGCGGCCATCTGGTACGGGCGCTTGGAGATTGGAGTGGTCCCGGGGACAAGTTCGATTCTGAATTCGATGTCCCGCTTGGGAGGCATTCCGGGTAGGTCTTCAGGGAAGACATCCGCAAACTCCTTGACTATAGGTACCTCTTCAAGAGCTATCGAGCGAAGGGATGCTCCGAGTGGCTTGCGACTGGTCATCCGAAAGGTGACGGCTGCGCCTTCAGGGTTGGTCACTGTGACGGATTTGTTGGCACAGTCGATCACTCCCTTGTGCTTCATCAACCAATCCATCCCTAGTATAAGGTCAAGTCCGGTGCATTGGATGAGAACTGGCTCGGCCCGAAACAGTACTCCTTGGATGTCAATTTGAACCTTAGGGCTGTATAAGCGGGCTAAGGTCCTATTGCCGGGAGTGGCAATCACCATGGGAATGGGTAGAGGGAGCACGTCGAATTCGTTTGTTTTCACAAAATCTTCCGAGACGAAGGAGTGTGTTGCTCCAGAGTCAAATAATATGACGGCCGGTACGGAATTCACAGTAAACAGTACCGAGCACGACTTCAGGAGCCTCCTGAGCTTCCTCCGCGCTGATGTGGTTGACGCGGGCACGAACCGCCTGGTTGGAGGCCACGCCTTGAGCTTGCTTGGGGTGGGGACACTGGTGTGCGTAGTGCCCTTCCTTGCGGCAGTTGAAGCAGACGACTGGCCTCCCTTGGCGATCCTTCAAGATCGGGGCCTTGGCGGCTGATGTCGGCTGAGTGGCCGGAGCTGGTGGAGCGAGGCGAGGATGCCCGACGTTGGATCCACCGGCGGCGTGAGTGGCCTGTAGGCAGGCCGAGGATGGTAGGCGGGCGCTGGTGGCGGAGGGACGAAGCGGGGCCTCTGAGAGTTCGCCTACTGATGCTTGAAGGCGATCATCTTCCTCTTCTTGAGGTCCAGCTTGTTCTGCTCAGTCTCTTGAATGAGCGCTTTGTTGACTAGCCGTTGGAAGTCGGCGTAGTCGGTGGCGACGAGCTGGATGGACAGCTCATCCTTAAGTCCCTGGAGGAACTTGGCTTGGCGGAGGGCATCGGTGCGCACTTCCTCCGGTGTGTAGCGGGCGAGGCGATTGAACTCATGGAGGTACTCCATGACGGTCCGGTTGCCTTGTTGCAGGTCGTGGAACTCCTGTTGTTTTACCGCAATGACACCGGCAGGGACGTGGGCGGCACGAAAGGCGATGGTGAACTCCGCCCAAGTCACCACGTGGTCCTCTGGCTGGGACTCACGGTAGTTGTCCCACCATTCAGCGGCGGGACCCTGGAGCTGGTAAGTGGCGAAAGGCCACTCGCTCCCGATCGGTGCAGGGGAGGAGGTCGAGCTTCTTTCCGATGGTGCGAAGCCAATCTCCGGCCTCCATCGGGTTGGTGGTGCTCGAGAAGATGGGCGGGCGCACGAGCAGGAACTCCGAGAGCTGTGGAGCGGGCACGGGTGCTGGTGCGCGAGGGGCGGGTTCCCCGTTCTGCAGACGGTCCAGCTGAACCTGTTGGTTCTGCATTTGGGTGAGGAGGGCGGTGATCAGATGGTTTTGATTCGCCATCATCTCCGCCAAGGTGGGGTGGTTGGCGGAGGGCGACCCAGACTGACGCGGGCCCGTTGCACCCCAGTTGGGCACAACACCCTCGGGCGCATCACGGCTTCCTCCTGCTCCATTGTTGGAGCCGGTGTTCTGGTGGTCGGCCATTTTCTGAATTCATGAGGTTATAAGGCAAAAGTTGACAACACAATTAACAAGAGTAGCTCATGCATAAAAATTAAGTGGTAGAAAAATGTTCATTACAACCAAGTTCTTATTCTACCCACAACACACTCGTCGTGGGTAGCACCACATACAAAATCATGCCTTTTATTAAATAGCGACTCCTAACGCCTACTCGCCACCGGAGGCGGTCTCCGTGCTCTCGGAACCACGAGTACGCGGCTCCAGAGGGATGGTGGGTTCGAGAAAATTCTCGATGATGGAGTCGGAGACGAGGCTGGGGCGTGGTGCAGGGGCGCTGGTAGAGGGTCTGGCGGGGGAGGGTCGTGGCGGAGTCCTCTTGGGGCGAGGGAGGGGCTCACAGATGGGCTTCTTCTTCCTGGGAAGAAGAGGAACCATCTTCGCAATATCCTTCTGCAGCTGCATGATCTTGCGTTGTAGCTCGCCGTTCTGCTGGATCAAGTTCTTCGTTTCTTCACGAAGGAACTCAACTGCCTCATGGTGCTCGTCAGCGTCGAGCACTGCCTCGGTGTGGAGGTCGTCCATGGCCTGTAGAAGACGCGACTACCGGGCCATGACCGGATCACGCACGGAGTGAACTCCGAGGTAGATCATCCTCAGCTCCGGGAGTACACTTCGGCACGAGCCGGAAGGACGAGTTCTGAAGACGATCGTCGTAGATCATCCTCAGCTCCATGAGGGCCTGGAGGGCGACTCGTTGGCACGCGACGTCGAAAGTCGGGCCTCCAAGTGCGGTGGTGTAGGGCGGCAGGTGTTCTCCGGAGCCGTGGACGGCGAGGGAGACGTCGCAAGGCCCGGCGAACTCGTCGGGATACACTCCTTGGAATTCGGGTTCGAAGAGGAACCCGAGGAAGGTGAGCATCATACGGAGCTCCCGGACGAAGCCCTCGTAGTGGCGGCAGTAGCTGTGGACTTGGTAGATAGGCATCTACAAAACAGCAAGTTGAATACAAGTGAGGAGAGGAACAAAGTTTATAAAGTAGATTTTCGAGAAATAATTTCCTGTGGCTAATGGCTAGGCGGGCCTGTTTGGCTTCCTACAGTCGAGTCGGCTCTGATACCATCTTGTGGCGCCCCGATTTATCAAATCGAGACATTATTGAATTTCCATAGAAAAACAATAATACAAGAGGTTCATCATGCGACAATCGTACATACGACAGTATTCATGGTACGCAGACCATATTTATTACATCAAAGTCTTAGTAAAAAAACCGTAATAAATAATTAAACAGCGGCATGACGAACATCTTCTTCAGGATCTTTCTTCTCGACTGGGTCGCTACTCCAGACCGTCTTCATAGTAAGCATCCTCTGTGGGGTCCAACGGGTATGAGTACAAAAAGTACTCAACAAGCCACCGCAAATGCAAGTAATAATGCAGGATAATAAACAAGGAAGGGTAATGGCTAACATGGCGGAAAAGTACAGTTTCAGTTATTGCATTTAGTGTAATCATATTTTAATCATGCGGAAAGTAAACATGAACATCATCAACATCAACTAACTCGAGGGGTACAGTCAGCCCCACCTCGCTCAACAGTCCTTACATGTCAATCCATCATGCACATACATATTCAAAGTAAACTAACTGGGGGATGTCACGCAACCCGCCCTTGACCGTGGGCTCGGCTTTTCGAAAAGATTTAAGACTCTGATCAGAGATGTACTACTGTACCCACAAGGCACGCACTCATCCCAAACGAGATGACCCATACCACGGGAACTCGTGCCAAAACCTCGATATGAGATGTTCCAAGCGATAACCACCCGCTCTAGGTTTCGCCGGCGCGCCGGGCCGCATCCCGGCTAACGTCGCACCCCCTTTTGCGCCACATTGGTACAAGTCACCTGCAGGTGCAACTTGACCCATCTCCAAATGGTGGCCTCGGTTTGGAACAACCCATACCTTAGTTAGGACTTACCCACTAGACTTGTGGTTAGTACGTAAGTGTATTGCAATGGATCCCTCAGACCGGTCCTTATAGTGCCCCGGGTGCTACCGACCAATGCCCTAGCTTGCACCCGGAACCCACCATGCATACACTCGCAACCATGACTCATCACCAACAGAATTTCCAAGGATAAGAAGTAACGGGGATCATATAATAGAACCATTTTGCTACGACTCATTTTTATCCTATAGCGATCGTGTCAATACATTGGACACTAGCTAATATCATTGATCATATGGCGACAAGGAGGTTAGGCGAGATAGCATGGCTTGGGTTGCACATCAAGGTCGGGGGATCCTAAATAAATATAATGTAAGGGTTCATTTGACTAATGCATGTATAACCTATGTGTTTTAGCGATAGTTTAATCAAACATGGGTTCAATATGCTCAAAAGATTGGTTTGGTGACTTGCCTTGTTCAGCAAAGGGAGAGGGAGGGACTTCGGGGAAGTACTCCGGCTCCTCGGCGACGTCGTAGTCTTTTTAATATAATAAAGTAAAATAAAATGAATACAACATTTAACCAAAAAATATAACATCATAATAATCACATAGGGTTAAGTTGGTTTGATTAAAAATAAATCAAGTTGTTAGGGTTCTGAAATTCAGTTTATAGATAATTTTAAAAGAAATTAAAATGAAGTGTTGTCCTTTGAAAAAGGGTTTTAAAAGTGGTTATTCTCATTTTTAAGTCCTCAAATAAATTTAAAATGAAAGTCCCAGGGAAAACTTAGGGGTTTCTTCATATCAACAGGAAATAAATAAACACAAACCTTACTGGATTTTAAATAATTTAAATTTACATTTTAACCTAAGGGTATTTGAATGTTCATTTAAATAAACATGAAATGTCTAAAGTAAACCTACTGTTTTTATTGCATAAACATGTAGAGAATAATATTATGAATTTTCTGAAATTGGAATGGCAATTTTTAGAGTTCAAATGCGCCAGATATGAATTTTACAAGTTTAAAAGCATTTCTGAAATTCATTTTCAATTTTTAAACCCCTTGGGTCCACGGTGAGCCAGGCCCACGGTGAACCCGCGCACTGTGCGCGTGCAGCGGGTCGATCTGGACCGTTGGATCCAGATCCAACATGCGCAGGCGAGGCGGGGCGCTTAAGTGACAACGGACGGCCAGGATTAAAACGTGCGAAAGGGTACTACGTGGACGCACGAGATCGAACGTGGGTTTTAAATGGAAATGGACGCGCGAGATTAAAACGTAACGCTTTGACCAGATCCGACGGTGCGGATTAGATCGTGTACGTGGGCTTACACGCGTCGTCCGATCGTGATCGCACGGTCGGAATCAGATCCGACACGGCACGGGTACTCGACCCGTGCCGGTCGTCTTCTCCGGCGACAGCGAGCGGGCCAGCGGCCACGGCGGGTGATGGCGGTCGGGTCTAAGGCCTAAAATGGAAAGAGGGGTTCACGGGGATCACGAGGGTACCCTTGCGGCGGCGAGTGGTCGATGGAGTGAGGCCGGCGACGAGCGGAGGCGGTGGAGGCGTTCGGGTCCTTGGCGACGACGGCGATCCAGCGGGGTTCGTCGTCGACGGAGTGGTGGCCGAGGTCGGTGAGGTCCCGGCGGTCACGACGGTGCGGTCGGCGTGGACAGAGAGGGGCTCCGGCGACGGCGAGCGGCGGCTGGAGGACGGGCGGCGGTGGTGCGCTAAAATGTGGAATGCAGGAGCTCTGTTCGGTCTGGGTGCACTTGAACGCGTGAACCGAACGCGGTGGAGGGCAGGGGTTTAAATAGGGTCATCGGCGAGGGCAGAGGGGGCGTGATTGGCGGTGGCCGGAGATAAATGCGATTTGACGCCGGCGAGCTCGGGTTGAACGCGGTTCAACGCACCTGGACGCGAATCGGGCGAAATTAATAGGGGGAAACGGTCGGCGCGTTGAGGGGAATTCATTGCCGGTGACGAATTTAAGGGAGGGGGCCGGCGGGGGCGGATCCGAGGCGGGATTAGGGCTTCGGCCGGCGAGGGGGGGATTTGGGGGCGGATCCCGCGGGGAAGACGGGTCCGACAGGTGGGCCGGGGTGGTCAGCGAGTGCGAGTGCGTGAGAGAGGGGGCTGATGGGTGGGGCCGCGGTGTCGGGTGCGCGCGCGAGGGGAGGAATTCGGCGCCGACAGGTGGGGTCGGGGTGTCGGGTGCGCGCGAGAGAGGAGAGGGGGTCACTGACGGGTGGGCTCCACTAGTCAGAAGGCGCGCGCGGGTGGGATTGGGCTGGGCCGGCCGGGAGAGAGAAGGGAGGGGAGGAGCCCAATACTGTTTGAAACTATTTTCTGAATAAAATAATTCCAGGGAATAGATTAAAATCTTAGGGCTACTTCCAAGGTTGGTAAAAATCTATAAAAATTCTCAAAATATATTTTGGTCTTAGGGTCATATACAAAAAGTTTCACCTCCTAATTTGGCCATCTACTCTATGTTGTAGTTCAATTGGTATAAAAAGGGTATTTAATAGCATTTTCAGAAATATATATTTCAGGAAATTGAATTTAATAATATTTTATTGTTTTGAAAATTTGGGGTGTTACACATTTCAATGTGGTGCTCCGAAAGGAGACACTTCGGAGGATGGTGGTCAAGTCCTCAGGAGTGAGGCAAGGCTGACAAGTGTGCTCCAGACGGAGGTACTTGGAAGGACACCTTACGAAGGTCTCATAAGTCAAGGATCATCAAAGGCATGGTCCGTAGAAGGCACTTTGGGAATGTGCTCTAGTTGGAGACATTACGAAGGTGTGATTATGGAGATGCTTCATGCGGAGGCCTTGGTAGAAGAAGGGACTTCGAAAGGTGGTGAACAAAACCCTCCAAAGAGAGGTACTTCGAAAGTGGGGCTTCGAAGTCAGGATGTCTTGACGTGCTTTGGCCATGCATGGCCTCAGTACACAGATGGGCGGAGTTCGAGCTTGAAGTAGCTGTGAAGTCGTGGTGGTCTAGTCCAGAGGTGATGGTGCGAATACTCAAGGGCTTTGACGGCTTCGGCTTAAAACTGTCACTGTATCGAAGACTGACTTTGGTGTAGCGAAGACCTACGGGTTCGAAGCCTGAAACCGAAGTCACTCCAACACTTCACATTGCAAAGGGGGCTCCGAAGGTTCCAGTCTGCAAAGCTGACACAAAAAGGAGCTTCCAATAAAGTAGGACTGCCAGTTGTACCCCTGTGACTACCTATCGCAGAAAACTTTTAAACCGTAGGGGTACTGTAGTCACTTCACATATCAGAGTTGTCCTATAGAAAGAGAGGCATGCTGAGGTCTAGGGTAACACTTTGAACACTATTCCCTAGGTTTAGAACCTTCTGTACTCCTTGTATCCTAGGTCCAACCGCCACAAACTTGTACTCAGATTTGTGAGCTTTTTGTGTTCCGTGTTTATGCAATGGATTTTCTGTTCTATCTCTGATTCATTTCTGCATGAACTTGTATTTGTGTTATTTATTTTTCCTGTGATGATTTTGGGTTGTGCACTTCGTTTTTTGCAAACCAGAGTGTTTACTTTGTGCTTTGCTAATGAAGGTGCATCTATCAATGTTTGTGCAAAGAAAGTTTCTGAGTGTTTTTGAAGTAGATTCATTTTGTGTGGACTGAGGTATATCCTCAAGATTTCACTAGCGAAGTGTAGATCAGCGTGCGAAGCATATTTTCCCTTAGAGTCTGTTGAAGCCACTGTGGTGGCACAATTTTGCTAAGTCCTATCCGGAGTACCGTTTCAGTGTGAAGGCTAGCACCAGTTGCTAGTGTGGAGCATCAGAACGAAGTCCTTTGAGGGGATTCTATCTGAAGCGAAGTGCTGTCGTGCGAAGTCTGACTCTGAGCACCTCCGTGTGCGTAGCCTACTCTTACGAACCCCTGCTTCATGCTTTTTGGGTGTCAGAGTGTGAGCGAAGTCTTCTGAGCTTCCAACTTTTTCCCTATGCGAAGTCTGTGTTCGGAGTGTAATCAATACCTCCGAACCAGACATTCCGAAGGGTGTGTTCTGAAGTCTGTTTTTTTCAGAAGAAGAATTTTTAAAAGATCCCATTCACCCCCGGACGCCTATTAGATCTATAGAGATAGGTAAAAAGGGATAATTGGATTAAACACGTACATTGAAAAGGTATTGTAGAAGTTAAATATGCATAATTCCAATAAAGGTTTTCTGCCAATGTCACATGGTGTCACACTCAACAAGAGTTAGTGTACTTTGACACCTGATGAGCTAGAGAAGATGAATGTGACTTTTTATGCTTCCGCAATCGGGTCCATTATGTATGTCATGCTATGTACACAACAAGATATCTCCTATGCTCTAAGTGTACGAGTAGATACCAATCAAACCCGGGTGAAGGTCATTGGGTGATAGTTAAGAGTATCCTTAAGTACTTGAAAAGAATTGAGGATATGTTCCTAGTCTATAGAGGTACAAAGGAGCTCGTTGTAAATTATTACATCGATGCTAGCTTCCAAACAAACTTACAAGGAAGGATTCAAGATCGCAATATAGATTTGTGTTTTGCCTCAATGGAGGAGCAGTAAGATGGAAGAGTTCCAAGCAATAAATGGTTACATATTCAACAACGGAGGCTGAGTACATTGCATCTTTTCAAGCTGCGAAAGAGGCTATTTGGATCAGAAAGATTGTTTCTAAGCTGAGTGTTATTCCTAGTGTGTCTAGTCTAGTGGATCTCTATTGTGATAATAGTGGTGCCATTGCACAAGCCAAGGAGCCTAGGCCACACCGAAAGTCCAAGTACATAATTCAGCACTATCACCTCATCCGAGAGATTATAGATATAAGTGATGTAAATATACGCAAGGTGCACATGGATTCAAACATTGCCAATCCATCGACGAAGCCTCTCTCATAGCCCAATCATGAGGCACACTTAAGCTCTATAGGTATTAGATACTTGCGTTGCGTGAATGAGTCCAACATATGTGAGAGAAGATGTCTCGTCTATGCTAATGTATTTTGGATAATTGGTTATCTTTTTCCTTGAATAACTATCTTTTACATTGATTGGCAAATATGTGACTTATTTGTGAAACTCATTGTTTTATAATTGTTGGGGGGAAATAATCCTGTCAGTAGTAAAAGCAGGATAACGAATCCCGAAGATGGCTACAAAGTCTGTGCATGCGGAGCCCACCTGGACTAGATGCCGAAGCACAGGGCGGTCACCCTGGACTACTAAAAGTGCCCCTCGTAGTAAGCCTCCATGAAGGTTTGATGCCTCCAAAGGCGTGCCAAAGGTAGCAGCGCCAGAAGGCCCGTGGAGGACCGAACGAAGACCCCCAAGAGATCCCAAAGTCTCCAAAAGGGTCCTCCGAAGACAATTTTGTTTGGAGGGTCAGGGCGGAGCTCTTCCTACTACGATGGCCTCCGGACGACAACCACTAAAGTAAAGATGTGACGGCTACAGTACTGGATGACTCCTGTTGAATGGGGCAAGAGGGCCCTGTAGCAATCAGGTCGTGACTAAGCTCATGTTAGGGCCATACATGCGCCGTCACTCCAATTAGACATTAGCCTTACTCGGGCAGATGTATAAAACTAGTACCAATGTATCCCTATAGGGGCTAGGGTATAGGGTTTGTAATGATGAATGTAACTCGGGGGTTAAAGGGTATTTTCCCCATGGTGTCCATTCCTATAAATGCCTTCCCCTCGTATTGTATAGACCCCTTCTCAAAAAAGGAAGAAATACAACCATACAACAGAGTTATTATTCCTCCTAGAGGCTCTTCTTAAGGAAAGTCCACTCACATAGTCTAAACCACTCAAACCTGTCGGTGTAATCCTTTATGCCAACAGTTGGCGTCGTCCATGGGGACCCTAGTTGCAAAAGCTAGCATCCCTTCCACTGTACACCCAGAAAAAACATGCCTCCCAAGAAGAGCGTGAGCGCATTCCTCTTCAAAGGTCTGCTCGGACTTTGCGGCAGGAACCCCTTCAAGTGAACACCATTGCGACGGTCGAAGCCGCCCCCGTTCGTACCCAAAGCATGGCACTGAGAACCGGAGACCCCTATAACTATGCGAATTTGTCTGCGGACTTCCAAGTCCACGTAGGTGAGGGCTCGTAGGCCTCCACTCATCGGGAGACCTCCCCACCACGGCCCTTCGGATGGACTTCGTCCGGTTGCAAGACCCGAAGACTCACGCTGGAGGGAGGGAGCGGCAGTCAGGTTGATGCGTTGGCTACCGAGAACGCCAAGCTCAAGGTCAAGCTCATGCGGTGGTGGCAGGCAGCCGCAAACCAGCTCCTTGACCAGCCCAGGGCGACGAGAGCACCAAAAGCTGAAGACATCATGATAAGCGATGCAAAAGACCAAGAAGCCCGTAGGGGGGAGCAGAACGCCTCCTTCGACGAAGAATCCCCAATACACCTAGAGTTGCAGAGGGTGATGTTTGATTCCATGTTCCGTGCGGCTAAGCTCCCTAAGTACTCTAGGGAATCCGACCTAGGGGAATTCTCCTGGTCGTACGCCCTAGTGATAGAAACCTACGGAGGGGAGCAGGATACGATGGAGAAATGTTTTCCCCTCACCCTCGAAGGGATTGCCCTACGGTGGTTTTGGTCGCTGAAGCAAGGGTCCATCAGGTCCTAGGAATAGTTCAAGAAGAAGTTCATCAACAACTTTTAGGGGACCTTTGTGGCCCCCATGTCCATAGGGAGCCTGTTTCAGGTGAAGCAACAACCCGGTGAAATGTTCTGCCAATAATCTTAGCTCTTCGCCCACACTAAAGCCTATATTAAGGGGATGTCAGCCTCCTCGGTCATTGACGCGGCCTGCGAGGGCGTCACCAACCCGGGCCTGCTCGATAAGCTCCCTCGGAAGCCAATCTCCTCGATGGACCAGCTAATGACGTACTTCGAAGAGTACTCCAGGTCCGAGGAAGGGCAGCACCAAAGGCAGGCAATGATCACCCCAGTACGGGCCTCGGAGGCCAAGATCCATGAAGCAAGAAGTCGTAGCCCCCTTCGCACCACGCCGACGGAGCCCCGACACCACGACTCCCGGAGTGGGCGGAAGCATTAATGGGAGAGGTGCTCAACATCGCCCTTTACCTTGAAGCCTCCAAAATTCTAGCACACTCAAGACGGGGGACGAGCCTCCAACTAAAAGCCATAGGCAAGGGCCCTAGGCGGGGGCACAGTCTTCCACTATAGCATCCATGGCGAGAATCAGATCCACGACACCAATTCCTGCAGGACCATCCTTGCCCTTCGGAATGACTACCTCGAGCGAATCTCTAGCTGAGGGTCTACCGACAGGGCGCCGCCCACCGCTCACTCCGAGTCGGTCCAAGTGGTCGGGCAAATCAAGGAGCGCGAAGCTCCTAGGCATTTCCTGGACCAAAGCAAGCTGCCAATCCTCAAGACCAAGGAAAACTCAGATCAGGGGAAGCCCATAGTGCTTCCCATCACCGGTGGGGGTGTCATGGGTGGCATGTCGAAGTAGTAGCGCCGAGAGTACATCCGTGAAGTAGGACACATCGGGACCTCAGCATTGACTCTAGCAATGCACGAATGGTCGCACGTGCCCATCTCCTTCATCGCCGCCGATGCCGACGGCATTAAGTTCTCGCATGCTGACCCCCTCGTCATCACCACCAACATCACCGGTGTCGAGGTTCGTCGGGTACTGATCGATGGAGGAAGCTCCACTGACATCATCTTTTTGCAAGCTTTCGATTAACTTTGCATCTCAAGAAGGCACCAGATCCCAGCCACTAGGCCGCTCTAGGGATTCACCGGCCCACCCCTCGACGCCCTCGGCTAGATAGGCCTCAAAGTAACCTTTAGTGAGCCCCCTCGCACGGACCGAGGAAGTCATCTTTGACATCGTTGATGCCCCCTACGCCTACAATGCCATCTTCAAAAGAGGCATGCTAAACCGGTCCGGAACCATCTCGTACCACAACTATATCTACATGAAGATGTTGACTCCAAGGGTGTCCTCACCATCCTCAATGACCAAGCTGCATCCCGAAGGGTGGAGTATGGCAGCTCTGCCCTGCTGGAGCCACGACAAGTCAACAGCGTGCGGGAGCACCTAGAAGACCAAGGCCTCTAGCCCCAGCCCCCTCCGAGCATGTGAGGGGCCCAGCCGCTAAGCCCCACCCTAAAGGTGAGGTAATCACCAAGATCATCCTCAAGGAGGGGCGAGAGTACCCCATCCAGTTTGGGGGAGGACACGCTCCCGAAGTCATGTCTAGGCTGGAGGGCGTGGTCCGGGACAATCTGGAAGTCTTCGCTTGGTCAGACGAGGACATCCCGGGGATGGACCGGAGCATCATCGAGCACTCCTTATTAGTAAATCTGAAGGCACGACCGGTGTGCAAGGGGCTCCGCAAGCTATCCACAGAGAGGGTCGAGCTTGCTAAGGAAGAGGTAGAAAAGCTGCTCTGAGCCGGAGTTATCAGGGAAATCAGCCATACGGAGTGGCTATCAAACCCCGTCTTTATAAAGAAGAAAAACTGCGCAAATGGCGCATGTGTATTTATTTCACCTCTTTAAATAAAGCATGCCCTCACGACCCGTACCCCATGCCTCGCATCTACCAACTGGTTGACTCCACAGCCGGCTCTGAGCTCCTTAGCTTTTTTTTCTGCCTACTCCAGTTACCAACAAATATGGTTAAAACGCGAAGATGAAGCTAAGACTAGTTTTATCACCCCCTCCGAAGTCTTGTTCTTTGTAAGAATGCTCTTCGGCTTGAGAAATGCCAGGGTAACTTTATCTAGGCTAATTGCTAAGGCTCTAGGTCATCAGATAGGTGGTAACATTGAAGCATACATGCATTACATTGTAATCAATAGTGCACAAAAGCACCAGCATAGCTTAGACATAGCAGAAACATTTGATAGCCTTCGAGTCTGCGGAGTCCGTCTGAACCCCGAAAAATGTGTCTTCGTGGCATGGGCTGGCAAGCTATTAGGGTACCTAGTTTTGAGCCGTGGCATCGAAGCTAGCCCCACTCAAATTAGTGCCCTACAGCAGATGGCCCCTCCGAAGAATCTAAAGCAAGTCCAGAAGCTGGTCGGCCACCTAGCCGCCCTCAGTCGCTTCCTCGCCAGATCTACTGAGCAAAGCTTTCTAATCTTCAAGGCACTAAAAGGATCAATAGACTTCGCCTGGACCCCCGAATGCTAGAAGTGCTTTGACGAAATCAAAGAATACCTTGCCAACCTGGCCACTCTCACCACCCCCCTCGACGGAGAGACCCTCCTCATGTACCTCACGGCTACAGGCTTCGTGGTAAGCATCGTGCTCGCGCGAGAAGAATAATCTGAAGGGAAGCTAACCCAAAGATTAGTGTACGTTGTGTCTAAAGAACTTTCGAGAGCCAAAACGAGGTACACCAAGCTTGAAAAATAGCTTATGCCCTCGTAATGGTTTCAAGAAAGTTGTGCCACTGCCTTTTATAGAAGCCTAAAAAAAGAATATGGTCAGAAGCGAGGGCTGGGAAGAGACAAGCGACTAGGATAAGAAGAAGCCAATGATAGGTAGAGGATTCAGTGACAACGGGGGACCACTGCCTTTTATAGAAGCCTGAAACTTAGGCGACAAGTCTCTATCACGTCGATTCACATCCCCCTAGGGCCGACAAGTGGGGCCACGGTGAGACACAAATGGAAGGGCATCCTAGGTACTAGATGGTACATGCGGGAAACCCAACTGACGAGGCGCCTCAACTCTAGATCTCGTTGGATCAAGTCCCCTGACTATTAAAGTTGACCCAAAACTAGACGAGAGGTTTGCTCGCCCTTTGAAATTTTGTTACGACATTATTTCTAGTGCATGCCCCCTTTCTCATTTGTATGTCAATCGAATGGATGCATGTGAGGGGCTACTATTGGGGGGAAATAATCCCATCAGTAGTAAAAGCGAGATCACGGATCCCAAAGATGGCTACAAAGTTTGTGCATGCGGAACCCACCGTGACTAGATGTCGAACCATAGGGCGGTCACCCTAGACTACTAAAAGTGCCCCTTGGAGTAGTCCTCCATGAAGGTCCGAGGCCTCCGAAGGTGTGCCGAAGATAGCAGTGCCAGAATCCCCGTCCGGGACTGAATGAAGAACCCCAAGAGGACCCAAAGTCTCCAAAAGGGTCCTCCAAAGATAGTCTCATTCGGAGGTCTAGGGCGGAGCTCTTCCTACTATGATGACCTCTGGATGACAACCACTAAAGTAAAGACGTGATGACTACACTGCTGGGTGACTCCTGTTGAATGGGACAAGAGGGCCCTTTAGCAATCTGGTCATGACTAAGCTCACGTCAGGGCCATACGTGGGACGTCACTCCAATTAGATGTTATCCTTACTCGGGTAGGTGTATAAAACTAGTACCAACGTATCCCTCCTAGAGGCTCTGCTTAAGGCAAGTCCACCCCACCTAGTCTAAACCACTCAAACCTGTCGGTGTAATCCTTTACGCCAACAATAATGATATTATTCTAAATGATCCATAATCTTATATCATTATTTGGGACAACGATGATTCATATATTAGCACATTTGACTGATTGTTGATCATGTTTTGCGGATCATAGATGTGAGGATATCAATTCAATGAAGTGTACATATGTTAGAGAACATGCTATTGGATAGACCCACCTTGAGATATTGCTAAGATTATGATTTTTATGTGGTATCAGTTGTTAACTCAAATGGTGTACCTACAAAATCCTTTGACCTGAGATCGTCATTTATTCTAGAATGTATAGTGACACACTTAGGGGCTTCATAATGCTATTCCGTAACTAGGTAGTTATAAAGGTTGCTTTCGAGTGTGTTATGAAACATGTCGTGGGATGTGAGCGGTCAAGATAGAATTTACCCTCCTAAATAACGAGAGAGATGTCTCTGGCCCCTAGAGATAGTTGGATTGGGAAAGTGTATGGCCATGCCACTATGATTAAAGAGTTAATCATGTTGAATCTACTATTTGATCGAGTGAAATGGCAATCTATCATATGGGTGTCATGAATCTCGTCTTGAGCTTGATTGATGTCATGTGGTAAAGGGATTGGTGTGTGTATATTAAGGTTTAGAAAATATGATTTTGATTTTTTATGCATTCAGGGGTTAGTATGTGCTGCTAAGTACCGCTAATGACTTGTGATCTAGAAAAGGTTTTCGAGTATTGGTCGTTTAGAAATAAATTCTAGAAGTTCTGGAAAGAAATAATTTTGATATAGAATGTTATTTTCAGAAATTTTAGGCCTGGAACAGAACTTCTGGGCTAGATGAGTAGATTAGATCTATTGGGCTTTAATACTGATTAAAGGCCCATTAGAGGGCTCTATAAAAGGAGAGGAAGGGCAAGAGTGCAAGGTGTTATTGTTGGGACATGGGGAAGCTACTCTAGCCATCAATTTCAAAAATATCGCACCTAAACCCTAGAGCCATGCGCGTGAGGAATAATGAATCATTACCTTCTACCACAAGACGTGTTAGTACAGCGGAAAAAGATGTTGGGGAATCACATCCTTGCCTATCCTCATCTCGCTCCGCCCATTCCACGACGATCCAATCGGCGAAGACCGGCAATGTCCACGTGAAGAAGCCCACGAGTGCCGCTATTTGAGCAACTCCTCTACGGAGTCCACACATACATGGATGAGATTGATCTCATGTCGGCATGCTAGTACTGCTCATGAGAACCGGGGAGAAATATCAATCTCAACTATTAAGATCAAGAAGGAAGAGAGAGGAGAGGTTCTTGGAGGCTATGGTTTAGATCTAATATAAACTACAATCAATCTCTTATCTATGACCTCCTCCTCTTCCCTTTATATAGAGCTAGGACCCTAGGCCCAAATCGAGATAAAATGCCCAATAGATCCAATCTATTAGCCCGTCTCAGAACTTCTGATCCTAGATCGGAACTTTCGATATGGACTCTCTATTTCTAATTCTGGAAATTATCAGAACTTTCGATTGGTCTAATTTCTAATTCTAAATCGGAACTTCCGGTTTGAACTATCTGTCTCTAAATAAGAAATAATAAGAACTTCCGATTCCAAATCGAAACTTCCAATTTGAGCTCTCATTTTCTCAAACCATAAATCATTAGAACTTCCGATACCATATCAGAAATTCCGATTTGAGCTCTCGTTTTCTAATTCAGAAAATAATTGGAACTTCTTATTCCAAATCAGAACATCTAACAGTCTGAGAACATATGACATGTTCAGAAAACAACGAAACGCTCCCGGTTTTTCCATGTTAGATTTTTCGATACAATTTCGGAACTTCTGACAAGTCCAAAATTAGCAGAACTTCTGAATCCAAATCAGAACTTCCGATCTGCCTAGAATTGTCTTTTCCACAATTCCTTCAGTTGTTGGGTTGTTGTTCCTCCTTAACCCTAGCCAAAACATGTTGTGGCCATGTCTCCCCTAACCTCACACGTGGTACTAGCATACCGACACGGGGTGATTCCATCCTTGTATGTGTAGATACCGCAGAGGCACTATTACGATTGTGATGCTGATCTTCTTGGCATGGAGATCGAGGTGTTACATCGTCTTCGCTGCTAATGACTAGAGGAAATTGGATGGAGTTGATCAAAGACACGCTTCTACAACTCTTCTTCTACTGCCCTAGCATGTCCAACAACTAGAGGTAATGATCCATGATCTCATTACTCGCATGGTTATGGATTGAACGGGTAGAAATAGTAAAGTTTTTTAGGCTAGCATAGCCTTCACATTCCCCAACAATCTGAAGGGGTCCTCATGGAGGTAGTTTAAGAATTGTTCCCATAAAAAATTTTCCATTGTTTTTACCTTTGGCCACGTATACTAGTTGATAACTAAACTAAAAATAGTTTTGTAAATAATGGTAGCAGCTAGGGAGCAACAAAAGTGCATGCAAATGACCGATGATATTCAATTTACTAAATCTGATAATGTTGGGGATACCCATGGGTAACCCACGATTAGGCTTATTAGACCAGACCAAGGGTATGCCAAGGCAAGGATTCATTGTCCAGTATGACCTATAGAGGGAGGTTCAACACCGATAAGGAAAGTTGAGTTATTATCAAGTAATCGAACTCTAGATATGGCATGAAGAGATATATTTGTACTAGAATACTTGTAATTAGGGATTTAGTAACAGAGTTTGGTAGGCAATCCTAGATCGATTCGAGATAGAGTCATGAGTTGTTTGGATCACCTTCTGAGCGTATAAAGGAGGTGAGGTACCTAGAGGCATCTAACTTCACCATATTTTTCTTACTTTCTATGGAACCAAGTGGGATCGCACTTTGGTTTTTATCTTAGTGATTAGTGATTGACAAGTTTGCTCGATCATGGTGATGAGTGATTTGTTGTTTGGTTGCACCGATGGGATCAGTGTGTGTGTGGAGTTTGTGTGCCGATGGGATCAGTGTGCGTCATGTTTCGTGTTTTGGCTTGTCTCATGTGTGCAAGATGGAGATGCTAGCCAACTGTCAATGACAGGTGATCAAGGGTCAAGAGGGGAGCTTGATGCCAAAGGATCAAGTAGGCCGGGTGAAGTTGGGGATGATCTCAGGAGTACACGTGAAGATAGAGCAAAACATGGACAAATGAATGATCGAGGTAGCGTGTCGACCAAGTCAATGAAAGGGATGCTAGTGCAAGTGATCAGGCGGCTTGAGAGGATCGAGAGCGGGAGATACTTGCTGGCAGTCAAGTTCATAGACGGGTGACACATGTTAAAGATCTAGAAGGCTTTGTCGGTTTCAGCTCAAAACCGTCGTATCAGAAAATGTGTATAAATTTCAATAAATAGGAGTTTATTTTTTTATTGAGTCGTCTAGATTAAATGTAATATTTTAGTATTTTTCTGAATTTTTAATTCTGAAAAATACTAAAATAATATGTTAAATGATGTAATAAAATAGGTGTAGACTTTTGGGTATTTTTCTAGAGTTTTAATTCTGAAAAATACTCAAGGGTAATTAGGTAATTACATTGTAATTAAACCCTAATGGTATTTTGGGAAATACCTTTATAGGCTTGTCTATATAAAGGTTCTCATGCCTAGCGGTTTAGGTGAACATTTTGGCTGGAATTTTGAGGGCTGATTTTTGGAGAGAGAACAACTCTACTCTGAATTTTCTTCTCTCTTCTCTCCTTTCCTTAGCAGCCAGGCAAGTGCTTCCCTGTTCAGTTTTTTGCATCGCTGGATTTCTTCAGTCCAAAGTGCTACTTCTCTCTGGCCAGGAGCTTTGAAGTGTTCTTCCCTGTCTTGATTAGCCTCAGTTCTGGTTCTATTTGAATCGATCGGAGTGCGTATTTCTTGTTTGGTTGTTCATCAAAAAGTATTGCATCTGGTTTATTCACTTTGTAAATTTTTGCTTCAGTCCTGTTGCATCGCCATTTCTGAATTAACTAGCTGCAATTTTTTTCAGCTGGTTGTGTTGTTCTGCTGATTTTGTTCGAGAAACAGCAATATTCTTGCATGCGAATATTTTACATCTGATTTGGGTATGCAGTTTGGTTTCTCTAGTTAGAAGCACTGCAATTGTGTGCAATTTAATTAGCAGCCACTGAACTGATTCTGAAATCTTCAAGCTATGAATATATGCACTTTGTCCTCCATTTTAATTGATCTTTTTCAGAGAACACACCTGAGGTTTCAATCTTAGCTGATAGTTTCTATCTGATCAATTGATTAATTTCAGTGCATGAAGTTTGATCTGGTATTCATTGATTTAATTCATTTTCTGGTTCAGAACAGCACAAGTTATCTAACAGCTTAGGCATTTCCTGTCTGTGTGGTGAGATTAAACCACTGCATAAGTTTCAATGTTGGCTGAATATCACTAATTGCTGCTGGATTGATCCCATGACCTTGGGTTTAACCTGAATTTTTGGCTAAGTATTTTGGGCTGAACAATTTGGCTGAAAACTTTGAGAGTGCATTATAATTCTAGAATCTTCTCTGTATTGGAAGCGTTGCACTGTTGCTCATCATTTTCAGTCATGAGTCCTGTTGCGCATCAAATGCCAAAGTCCCTTGTGCATATTCCTTTCAGTCAGTTTTGTATTGCTTTTGCCTGATTTGTTTTAATCAGTCAAGTACTACATCTTCCAAGTTTCTTCTGTGAGCTTTAATTGTCTAGGCCACCGCTGTTCATCATCAAATTACCGAATGTCTGGTTTTCAGTTAAGCGCTACAGAATTGCCAAGCGCCAGCATTAGGTGTTGTGCATACTGAATGCATTTTTCTTGCCACTGTCGTTTGATTTTTAATCTGAGTTTGTTGAAGTTTTTATGTGCATCAACTCTTCGGTTCTCTTTTGTTCTTGAGCTTGGTACTTCTGCTCTGATGTCTTCCGTAAGCTTTCTTCTTTGATTCGGCCCATGGTTTGTGTTTATAGGTGGTGTTTCATCCATTGAAAATTTGTTTTGCACTTGGTCAGTTTGTTGGATTTTAAATAGTGCTCCTGGATTATGCAGTAGACTTTAGCATCTTATGAGTTAGCAGTATGGGTAGCCATGGCATGAATCTGCACAGCCCAAACTGATTGCTGAAATTGTTCACTGATAATTTCAGCGTAGAAACGTGTGATTTTTGCTCTGAATGTATTACGTGTGAACGCTTCACTTGTGAAATTTTCCACGCCTGAACCTGTGATCAGTGCTGAAATCGTATTTGTTTCTGTATTCTGTCGGCAATTCAATGTCCGACTCAGACTAAAATGAGTCGGTGATTCAAATTCTGACTGAAAGAAGGTGTCGGTATCTTACAGTCCGACCAGAAGTAAAATTTGATTACATTTTTTGTTTGTCTTTTAATCACACCTGCTAGCCCTTGAAGTGTTTTGGTATATTGTTTCAACAAGCCTTTAAGTCATTTTTGCCTTCTAAGTACATTTGTTATTTTAGAGGAGCGTTGGGTGATTTGTAAATGTCATCATATTTGCAATAATTTGTTGAAATACCTATTCACCCCCCTCTAGTCGCATATTCCGATCCTACACTTTCGATGCCCTTAAGCCTCACTATCTTAATCACATCGTCTTGTAAGTTCCATCACCATATTATACACCAAAACATTAGGCACGTGGTATTATCCTCTGGAAGACCCAAACCAGTATAAACCTCGGCTCTTGTATTCTAGAGTTGATCATCGAGATCAAAGACACCATGCTTATATTACACACATCTAATCTCTACCTCGAATACAATTTGGGTCGACTACTCGATGATTTACTGACACATACTAGTAAAAACCCAAACATATTATTATGATAACTAATATAGAAACCATGGGTGTGAGGACGTGACCATCAAAATAAAAATGATCATTCACACTAGGGGTGAAAGTGGTTAGAATAGTTTCCGACCATATCGAGAAAAAACAAATTTACATTCGGATTTTTTTATTTGTATATGGATTCAGAATCAGATATTTTTTTAACTACAGAAATGAATATGATATCATTGGTATACGATGGATACAAATTTAGAACTAGTTATTTATAGCCATCGATTTACGTCTAGATGTGTGATAGAGCTACGGATACAGCAAAAGGAGGCCGGTAGGCCTAGTCCACAATGCCGCCGGTCCCCGCCGCCGTCAGCGGAATCTGCCGTCAGTCAACACCACCGATCCGCGCTCCGGCCGATCATCTCAATTATCCATCGCATGCTCCAGCCGCCAGCTCAACCGGAATGAGTGAATACTAAGGACAGAGAAAGGCTGAAAGGGAGATAGGAAAAAAGAAAGAAAAATAAATAAAAAAATAAAACATATTATGTTTATAAATAGGATAATTTAAGGTTAAAAATCTATCATTTTCTCAAGAATTCTAAATAGAAAATGTGATCTTTTAACAGAGAAAATAAAAAGAAAATTTTCGACTTCTTTCAATTTAAATTCTAGAAACATAATTGATTAACTAAAAATAGTTAACTGACATAGAAAAATATCAAAACATTTCATAGAATAAGATACGCTATATTTATTTATAGAAAAAAAATAAGTTGAAACAAAAATTTTACCATTGATTCGCCTTTAAACATAATCCACTTTTTCTTTAAATCATAATTTGTTCTATCATAATCTTATGCATTATTAACATTTTTAAATTTTTATCATAATATTTATGTATCATATCATGATACCATGATATGTCTCGTATTTTTTAGACTTTATTTGATATTTTAGAATTTAAAAACCATTAAGTTGTGCGTTGCTAATAGAGTGTCGCAACCTATATTTTTCAAATTTTCTTTACATTTAGTAGACAAGAACTAAAAATAGACTCATAATTATGAATATGATATTTCTTCAAATTTTGGTTCATTATTTGATGCACTTGCAGTTCAAATATGGCATATTTCAATATAAATCCTAGGAACACATTTAATGAATTAAAAATAGTAAATTTAACTATAAAAATACTAATTTTTAACATGAGATAATCTATGTTGTATTTAGATCATAGAAAAAGTTTCAAGTTTAAACAAAACATTTATCATCAATTTGATTTTAAACCTAGGACAATCTTGGTCTTTCTTAACATTGTATTTGTTTTTTTATAATTAAAAAACCATTAAGCTCGACGTTGCTATCAAGTGTCGCATCCTAGATTTTTCAAAATTTATTTACATTTATTGGATAAAAACTAAAAATGGACTCATAATTATTTTGAAATCACCTGTCTAGGAAGCACCAAATAAACAACAGGAAGCAACTTTTGAAGGTCACATGTCACAGAGAGTGAAGACAGCAGTGACACTCCTGTTGTTTAGACTTATAGGTATGATGAAACTGAAAGCTTGGAGAAATTTTAATCAGCAATTATAATGCATGAATATCCCTTTAATATTGTTGAGCATGAGTACTTTACTAATTTTATCAAGTCCTAGCATCCTACTTTTCCAATTAAGAGTCGTGTTATAGTTAGGAAAGACATATTGAATATCTTTATTGAGGAAAAGAAGAAATTGTATGAGTACTTTCAAACATTGTCATGTCATTTAAGTACTACTATGGACATACTATGGACATGTGGATATCAAATCAAAACAAATACTATATGTGCATTACCGTGCATTGGATAGATGATAATTGGTGTATGCAAAAAAGAATTATCAAGTTTGTGAATGTAGAGGGTCATCACTCAATAAAAAACTTGTGCAATATATTTTATGACAGTATAGTAGATTGGAATCTTGGTAGAAAATTGCTTGCACTTACTTTGGATAATGCATCTTCCAATGATGTATGTGCTAAGGGGTTAGTACTAAAGCTCAACAAGATATCTCCCTTGATATGTGATGGGATATTTTTTCATGTGAGATACTTAAATCATATTTTTCAACCTTGTTGCTCAAGATGGTTTAAAGCAACTTGTACTATATAATGCTAATATTAGAAACATAATTGGGATTGTGAAGAATTCCCCATTGCAATGGGAAGAAATTATTAAATGTGTGGGAGAATGTGAATTATATATGAAAAGTGGTCTCTATTTAGATGTGCCAACTAGGTGGAACTCTACATATATCATGTTGAGGCAAGCTATTTATTAAGGATCAGCTTTTGATAGACTTTTCCTTCGCCATAGAAGAAAATATGTGAGGTTTGCTCCAACAGAAAGTAATTGGACTATGACAAAATCAATGATTATATGTTTAAAGAGGTTTTATGATGCAACTTTGTTATTCTCTACTACATATCCAACAACAAATCTATTTTTTAATATGTTTTAAGAGGTTTTATGATCCAGTTACATCATTGTTGGCGTAAAAGATTATGTCAACAGGTTTAAGAGGTTTAGAATGAAAGAGCCAGTTTTCTATGGGACTGAGTCTCTGAATAGGATGACCTCTGCTGGAAAGTTGTATTTCTTACCTTCTTCCGATGATCCCTGTACAATACGGTAGGGAGGTATTTATAGAAGGAGCCCTTGCCGAACAAAATACCTTCCTACCCTCTACGTACGTATGTCATCACAGACTCTGTATCCTTAATTCGGCAGGGGTACGACGATATCGGTTCTGCATGTTTGACTGAACGGAACTATGTGTGGTAGGTGTGGTGACGCGCGCGGGCGGTCCCGTCGTACACAGCAGTCACGACGCGACTGCTACAGGCTCTTGTGTCCTATTCTATAGGAACTACTTGACATCATGGTCATCACGTCTTCACTTTATTGGTTGCCGCCCTCGGACTAGTGGAGTCTGGAGGGCCCCACTCTAGGCCCCCGTCGAAGGCATCTCGGGGACCATCTGCTAGAGGTCTTCAGCACCCCAGGGGGAAGAGGTTCCATCTGGTCTTAGGAAAGACCTCTCGCATCACATTTCCTGGTGTGCACGTGGGGACACCGAGCCCCTATGGGGCCCGTGTTCGGTCACAGGGCGCCTTCAGGTACTTCAGGGTAGGCCACCTCGCAGCTCCATGTCCTGTAATCGGGGCTTCACTTCGATAAGCTTTGTGGATGCATCGAAGTCCGTGACCTTGCCATTTAGTACCGTCGGGATTATTTCCCTCCAACAGTAGCCCCTTGCATGTGCTCGTTCGACTGCCCTGAATGCAAGAAAGGGGGCATGCACAAGAAATAATGCTGCAATAAAATTCTCGAAGAATGAACGAACCTCCGGTGTGACCTCAAGGTGGCTTGTCGGTGAAGAGGCTTGAACCAGTGGGGCTCAGGAGGCGAAACATATCGCTTCTTGGTTTCCGACCGCTGGCTCGGGCTTCTAGGATGCTTTCCCAGGAGCGCATGGTCATGACCCCACACGCTGGTCATAGGAGAATATGGACCAACGCGGCTGAAACGCGCCATGCAGCCCAAAAACCCTATATAAGGCCTCAGTCTCCTTGCTACTGTCGAGTACTCCTACTATTCCTAACCTTCCCGCACCTCGCCCGCATCTAGTGCTCGCTCCATCCGTCGGTTTCCTCTTCCTGCACAACCCTTCATCTCGGAAAATGACAAAGAAGAAGGGCGCCGCCTCTTTCGTCGACCACCACTTCATCCAACAGAAAGTGGCGGCCGTGGTGGCGGCAGTGGCGCCGAGTTCCTCGAAGGCTTGTGGTCCTTGGGACCTTCAATCGCCCTCAGAGAAGTTCACCGAGAAGACACTGGTTCTGGAGAAGACCATCTGCACGGTAGAGTCATTGAGGAGTGCGGTCCAGGATCATCTTTATTCTAGCATGGAGGCGAGGGTCCCCAGAGCAGAATTGACCTCGGACCCATGGTAAGGAGAGGGCGTCATCTTCGAAGCATTCTTCGAATACGACCTTGGGTTCCCTACTTCGGAGCTTCTGAGGGAGGTCCTCCGCTTCTTCAACCTGGACCTTCCGCACTTGTCTCTGAACGCCATCGCCCGCCTAGCCATCTTCGAGTGGGCCATGAGGACGGAGGGCTACGAAGGGAGGGACGAGGAATTCGCAAAGATGTGTGAGGCTTCCTGCCAGCCTAAGAAATGATATAAGCCAGATGACTCCGCCATGATTTTAGCCTATGGGAGCGTCAACTTTCAGCTTCGGAAGGAGTACTCCGATTGGATCCACCACTGGTTCTACGTGGCGATGGGGCTGGACTCCGAGCTAATGGGGCCCCTTCACTAGATCTGGTACCGAAGGGAGGCTAACATCGTAGCGGACGCTGGCTCGGTATTCGCTCATGTCCAGCTCTTGCAAATAGTGGCTCGGCGAATAAGCATGTGGAACCTGTCTGAGGAGTTTGTATTTCTCTAAATACCACCCTTGAAGGTGACATGGACCCTCGTCCTTCAGAGCACCAGGGACGGGGTGCCACTAGAGACGTCTTCTGGCCTGCTCGGTACACTCCGATTTCTTGCTCCTACAATGATTAGTGTTGCTCTCCTTATGTAATAGATATTGTACAAAGGGTACCTTCACGTCTAAAGGGTCACGTGTGGTTACGACTCTTAAACAAGTGATCCGGGTGGTCGAGAAGATCTTCGAGGCCCCCACTCCAGCGGAGAAGAGACGGAGTATAGACCTGGTGGGATCCTAGGAGCGATACAATCACGTATGGAGCGGCCTACAAATTAAGCCCCCGTCGCTCTCGGACATCGACCTCTCCAACCTGGCTCTGAAGAAGAGGAATGCGGACGTCGGCCCAGTCAGTCCTTCGAAGTGCCCTTCGAAGAATACTACGAGCAGGCCTAAATGCTTCTCCTTCTCCACTCCTTCCCTCGGTGACTCGGGAGAGAGGACACCACGTGGAGGACGGGCTTCCGAACCAAATCCACTGTGCTCGTCCCTGTCATGGGCGAGGATGCTGCCGGGGGCATGGTAGCCGGTGAAGCATCGTTCGTGCCTCTGGTGGAGTTGGCCATGGAAGGGGGAGACGAGGGGGTCCCTATTGACTCGCGGGCCACCACACCTCCGAGCAGGGTGGCCAAAGAGACATTGGACAATTCTCTAGGAAGTCCGGTGAGGGACAGCGTGGCCCCTAGGGGGCTAGCTGACCCACTAGTAGAAGTGGTTGGGAGCGCTAATGTCGCGGCCCAGCTGACCATCGTATGGCACGTATCTCCGGTGAATTCCCTAGGGGGTTCTTCTGGACGCTATATGTCATACGATCTCCAGTGGCCACGTGATCTTCGTACTCCTTCCCGCATCTTTGGACCCCGCCATCTACATTTTGCCTATGTTATTTTATAGATATTTGTTCACTTCATAGGTACCTTGGAAGGAGATGCCTCTTCGGGTCCTCCACTCCCTCAAGAGGGCGCCGAGGGGAGGGCAGAGGCCAGCATCGAGGTAGTCGAGGTGTTGGAGTCTAACGAGGAGGTCGACTCAGGGAGGGCTCCGAGAGGGGCCTCCCTGCGCTCTGAGGTTCCTCTGTAGGGGGGACCAGTTATGTGCACGGGGGTGTCCCCTACTGGCCCCTTTTATAAAATTGAAGCCAAACCTCACCACGAAGACGGAGCCTTTGCACCGAGATTGTCTGGGTATGAGGTGCACCGACCTAGTTTCCAAGGTCATTCAGTTGGATGGGTCCCACTTGAACTTCGCCATATAATGCGCGATCTGCCAAGTATGCTCTCTCAAGTGCCCCTGGTCACGCTTTCTTTTCTTCTTCTTCTGTCCACCTTATTTACTTTCTTCTTCCCTCTTTCTTTTTGGTAGCTCGTCGTCCTAGCCCAGGGGTCCTCTATGTCTCTTTTTGCGGAGCGCAGCCGACATGGTTGCGAAGTCGCAGGGCTCCATAAGTGCATCAAAGTTGCTGAGAGAGAGGTGCGAGGCCTTCAAGCTGACCAAGAAGGTTTGGCTGCCGAAGCTGTGAATCTTCACGAGTAGGTGGCCAAGTACGAAGGACTTCAAGCCTTGGAAGTGGAAGTCGACGGCCTCTGAAGTTGTCAGCGAACTCCGAGATCAGCAAACTCTGAGCTCGGGCGGCCGAAGTTGTCGAGCTCCGAGCGCGGGTGGCCAAGGTGGAGGAACTCCGAGTGCAGATAGCCGAAGTTGAGGCCATTAAGGCTCATAGGGTCAAGCTGGATAGGACGGTCTTGGACCACCTAGCTTCAAACGAGGAGCTGAAGGTGTCATTGGAAAAGGGCGAGGAGGCAATGGCTGACCCCATAGGCACTCTTCGAGACATCTTGGAGCGCTTTGGGATGTCTGGTGCAACTTTCGATGTTGCGCGGGAGCCCCTGAGCCATCAGCTGAAGTTCATCCAGGCCGCTGGTAGGAGCATGGATGTCACTACGGCCAAATACGGGGAAGTCTCGTGGTGAGTGGCCATCCTTGGCGTCCTCCACCACCTCGAAGCCATTGGAGGTGTCATCCTTATGGTTGTGGGGATGGTCCCCATCATCTTTGGGGGGAACCATCTTCTTGCTCCAACTCCACCTATGGTGAAGGTCTGGAAGGTATTTCAAGCACCTTGGAAGACCGAGGGCCCATCTGTGGTGAAAGCCTAGACAGACGAAGCCCATCGTTGGAGCCTGCCACGGACGTAGCCCCCTCCTAACCTTTCCTCTATCGTTTCACCCTCGGTCCCAAAGGTGTAGTCTCCTTAGGGCCTCCTCCTGTGAAGTTAATCTTGTAAGAAAAGGTCTATGACTTTATAAATGAAAATCTCTTTTGAAAATTGCTCAGGGTCCGGTCGATGCCTCGAACTTCGAGGTCGAGGTGCTTGATGTGATGGAATCTCTTTGTCATCGGTGGGCTATTTTCGAAGCCCTTAGGACTAGTAAATGCGCTCATTTTACCGTACCTTGTGAAAGTCAAGGACGAATTATCCTTGAAATTTTTCACGAAGTATTTGCTTTCATAAAAGAAGAAGAGATGGAGGTGAGGGCTTCGTCTTCATCGCCCAAGCCCATGGACTGGTCTGATGTGGAGCAGGACCATGATGAGTTAGAGCTCAGAGGTCAACCCCTTCAGATTTGGGCACAGCTATAGGAGGATTAGAGGTCCTGAAAGGCTTCGAAGAGGACAAAGAAGGTGCGAGCCAGATCCATGGGGAGGGCCCTCGCAGCCCCTAGGGCTCTAGGAGTGCTGGATGGAAAGGGTTCTCAGAACCGAGCTAGTCTATAGGATCAGAAGGGTTTCTAGTTTCTCCTTGGGTTCGATACTGATTTTTCGTAGGGCCCTGGGTGTTTCTCGAATCTTAGCCATGTTGTAATTGTAATCATAATTTAAATGATATCAGATCGATTATTTTGTTTTGAAGCTTATTATTGCCTTTTATGAAATTGGGTCATTTATTTTGCTTTGACGCTACGAACTCATTACCACCTCCTGCCCCTCTTTACAGGTAGGCAGCTTGCTAGCTTCGCGCAATGATCGTTGTTGAGATTCGAAGCATATTTTTCGTGGTGGCTTTGAGTTGTTAGGCTTAAGATGTAGAGTGCGGGTGTCCCGCCCTGATCGTGTGGGATCCTTTAGTATGGAGGCTTTGATCTGGGGGGGGTCAAAATTCGAATAGTGGATGCTTCGAGCCGGTGGCTTGAGATCCTTAGTTGGGATTCTTCGAGCCGGTGGCTCAGAATCCTTAGTTGGGATGCTTTGAGCCGGTGGCTCGGAATCCTTAGTTGGGATGCTTCGTGTCGGTGTCTCGGAATCCTTAGTTGGGATGCTTCGAGCCGGTGGCTCGGAATCCAAAGAGTGGATACTTTGAGCCAGTGGCTCAGAATCTGGAGCGGAGATGCTTCGAGCCGGTGGTCCGGAATCCGAAGAGTGGATGCTTCGAGTCGGTGGCTCAGAATCCGGAGCGGGGATGCTTCGAGCCGATGGCTCGGAATCTAGAGCGGGGATGCTTCAATTTGGTCCAAAACAAGTCTTGTACAATAGTGCGTCCACTTTGGCAAAGTTTGTTTCAGAGAAGCATTGCTTAAAAACAGGTGGACGAATTTTATTATAAAATAGTACACTGGTTAGGATTACATTGATTTCATGCGTAGTACCGCTTTAGGTGCTCCGCGTGCCAGGCATGTTTTAGCTCTTCACCTTCTAAGGTGGCCAACTTGAATGAACTGGGTCGACTAGAGCGGAGGATGATGAATGGTCCTTCCCATTTGTTACCAAGCTTCCTTGGGACGAGCACCCCTCATAGGACGAGATGCCCTAGATTTAACTCCTTTAGATTCACCTTGGGGTCGTACCATGCTTTTGTCTGGTTGTGATACTTGGTGAGGTTGGCGACGGCTTGGAGTCTTGTTTCTTTAGAGAGGTCGATCGAGACGCTTCGCTCTTGCTCATATTTGAGCTATGTTTCTCGTAAAGAGCCGCCCTTGAGCTCCGTCGGGGTCATTGCTTCATCCCCGAATAATAGCTAGAATGGTGTGAATCCGGTTGCCCAAGTCTGGGTGGTTCGTATGGACCACAGAATCTTTGGAGCTCCTCCTTCTAGAGCCCCTTGGTGAGGCCCACAATTCGGCGGTTGAGGCTAGACAGTATGTTTCTGTTGGCCCTCTCGACGGCTCTGTTAGACTATGGGTGTCGGACAGCGGTGAAGCATAGTTGGATTCCCAATTCTTTGTAGAATCGCCTGAATGCTTCAACATCGAACTGGGTACCGTTGTTGATTGTTAGTTGCCCGGGTACTTTGAAACGACAGATAATATTTTGCCAAAAGAACATCTAGACGCTCTTCGAGGTGATGGGGGTTAGTGGTTCGGCTTCAACCCATTTTGAGAAATATTCGATTGCGACCACAGCGAACCTGAAGTTCCCTTTGGCTCTTGGGAACAGACCTATGAGATCCATCCCCAATCGGGCAAAGGGCCAAACCAAGGTAATGATTTAGAACTAGGTGGGGGGTTGGTGGCTACACCGCCCCATCCATTGGCACCCCTGGCAGGTGCGCACCAAGGCTTCAGCATCGGCCATGATAGTGGTCTAGTATAGACCTTGGCAGAGTGTTTTTCTAGCTAGGGCCTGGGGCACCAGGTGGCTGCTACATAGGCCTTTGTGGATGTCTTGTAGCACTTGTTGCCCCTCGGGGCAAGAGATGGACTGGAGCAACGGTGAGCATATGACGGATTTGTATAACTCTCCATTGATGACGTGGTTGTGTCGCACCTTGTGCCGAAGCCTTGAAATCTCCGGCCCTGTGGGAAGCTCCCCTTTGCTTCACAGCAAGTTTAGAATCTGGTCTCACCAGTCTTCAGGGGTAGTACAGAGGACCTTGGCAGGCTCTGGGGAGGGCACCGAGGGTCTAGATGGTTCTTCAAAAAAAGCCCATGGGCTACATCTTGGCCCCCGATTGTTGCCTTGGTGAGGACGTCCGCTTGCTGGTTATCGGCCCGCGGAATTCTTCGGACGGAGATTCCCTTGAATGCTGCTTCAGTCTTAATGATTGCTTCTATAAAAGCGGCGAGATCCAGGTGCCGCACCTGGAAGATCTTATCTACATGCCCCACTACAATCTGGGAATCTATTTTTACCACAACCCAGGATCGCCTAGCACACATTTTTTGAAGGCCTAACAACAAGCCTTCGTATTCAGCTATATTATTTGTGACATTAAAATTTAATCTTATAGAATACAATGCTTTTTGCCCCGATGGTGAGATAATGACTGCCCCGACGCTTGCTCAATAGGCCTGGTACGCTCTGTTGGAGTAGACCGTCCATACTACTTCGCTGGCTTCTTCCGGAGTCCAGTTTGTTGGTGGAGTCCATTCTGCGATGAAGTTGGTGAGGATCTATTATTTAATGGTGGTCCTAGTGACGAACATGATGTCGAAGGGGGCGAGCTCCACTGCCCATTTTCCTATCCTTTAGGTGGCATTCCTGTTCCTGAACATATCTCTGAGAGGGTACGAAGTAGGGATGATGATATTGTGGGCCAATAAGTTGTGGCGCAACTTCCTCGAAGCCATTACGAGGGCGTAGGCTATCTTCTCGAGCTCGGTGTACCTCGTTTTGGCTCCCGAAAGGGCTTTGGACACGAAGTATACCGGCCTTTGGATCTTCTTCCCTTTGAGATCTTCTTCTTGAATTAACATGACGCTTGTCGTGAAGCCCGTTGCAGCAAGGTAAATGAAGAGGGTCTCGCCGTTGCGAGGAGTAGTGAGAGTATCCAGGTCAGCGAGGTATTCCTTGATTTCATCGAAGCACTTCTAGCATTTGAGGGTCCAAGCAAAGTCTATTGATTCTTTTAGCACTTTGAATATCGGGAGGCTTTGTTCGGTAGACCTGGCGAGGAAGCGGCTAAGAGCAGCGCGACGACCGACCACCTTTTGGACCTGCTTTAAATTATCTAGAGGGGTCATTTGTTGTAGTGCGCCAATCTGGGTTGGGCTGGCTTCGATGCCCCGACTTAAGACTAGGTATCCTAATAGCTTGCCGGCCCGGGCCCCAAAGACACATTTGTCAGGGTTCAGGCGGATCCCATTGGCTCGGAGGCTATTAAACATCTCTATTACATCTGGGCTATGCTGGTGCTTTTGTGCACTCTTAATTACAATGTCGTCCATGTATGCTTCAATGTTACGACCTATCTGGTGGCCCAAGGCCTTAGCATCTAACCTAGAAAATGTGGCCCCAACATTTCTCAGGCCGAAGGGAATCCTTACATAGTAGAAGACTCCGGAGGGAGTGATAAAACTAGTCTTGGCTTAATCTTCATGCTTCAACCATATCTGATGGTAACCGGAGTATGCGTCGAGAAAATTGAGGAGCTCAGAGCCGGCTGTGGAGTCGACTAGTTGGTCGATGCGAGGCATGGGATACAGGTCACATGGGCATGCTTTATTTAAAGAGGTGAAATCGATACACATGCGCCATTTTCTAGAGTTTTTCTTTTTTACGAAGACAGGGTTCGACAACCACTCTGTATGGCTGATTTCCCTAATGACTCTGGCTCGGAGAAGCTTCTACACCTCCTCCTTGGCAAGCTCGGCTCTCTCCATGGACATCTTGTGGAGCCCCCGATTCACGGGGCATGCCTTCGGGTTCACCGATAAGGAGTGCTCGATGATGCTCCGGTCCACTCCTGGGATGTCTTCGTCGGACCAAGCGAAGACATCCAGGTTGTCTCGGACCACATCCTCTAGCATGGCCATGACTTGGGGGTCGAGTCCTCCACCGAACTAAATGGGGTACTCTTGCCCCTCCTTGATGATGACCTTGGTGACTACTTCTCCTTCAGGGTGGGGTTTAGCGGCTGGTCCTCTCATGAGCTTGGGAGGAGGCTGGGGGTCTTGGTCGCCCGGGTTCTCCCGGACGCTGTTGACTTGGTCGGCATCTTCATTTAGAGGTAGTTGTGGTGCACGATGGCTCCAAACCGGTTCAGCATGCCCCTTCCGAAGATGTCATTGTAGGTGTAGGGGGCATCGATGACGTCGAACATGATCTCCTCGGTTCACGTGAGAGGGCCTTCACTAAAGGTCACTTTGAGGTCTATTTGACCGAGGGCATCGAGCGTTGGGCCTATGAAGCCCTAGATTGACCTGGTGGCTAGGAGCATGTGCCTTCTTATGATGCAGAGCTAATCGAAGGCCTACACAAAGATGAAGTCAGCGGAACTCCCTCCGTCAACAAGCACCCGACGGACCTCGATGCCGGCGATGTCGGCGATGAAGTCAAGGGGTCGGCGTCGCTGGCGGTGAATGAGATGGGCACGTGCGACCACTCGGGCATTGTAGCTGAAGCCGAGGTCCCTATGTGCCCTACTGCACGGACATACTCCCATCATTGTCTCTTCGACATACCGCCCATGGCTCCTCCTTCGGAGATGGGTAGTACTATGTGCTTCCCCCAATCGAAACTTTCCTCGACTTTCAGGGTTAGGATCTTGCTTGGCTCCGGGAAGTGCTTGGGATCCCCGTGCTGCTTGATCTGCCCTACCACTTGGACCAGATCGGCGCGGCGGGCGGGTGGGGCCCTATCAAAAGACCCCCGTCTGGAGATTCACTCGAGGTAGTTGTTTCGGAGGGCAAGGATGGTCCTGCAGGAATCCGTGTCATGGCTCCAATTCTCTCCATGAACGCTGCAGTGGAAGACTGCGTTCCTAGCTAGGGTCTTCGTTGGTGACTTCGAACTGGTGGACCGCCCTCCACCTTGGATGTGTTGGAACTTTAGGGGCTTCGATGTGGGGGAGGCGATGCTGAGTACCTCCTCCTATAATGCTTCCGGTCCTGCCGGGAGTCAAGGTGACATTGTTCCACTGGCGTGCCACACGGGGGGTTGTCGCTTCTCGCTTCGTAGACCTTGGCCTCTGTAGCCCGCACAGGGGCGATCATCACCTGCCTATGAATCTACCCCTCTTCGGACCTGACATACTCTTCGAAGTACATCATCAGCTAGGCCACCGAAGAAATTGACTTTTGGTGAAGCTTGTCGAGGAGGCTAGGGTGGGTGATGCCTTCGCGGGCCACATCGATGACCGAGGAGGCCGACAACCCCTTGATCTGGGCCTTGGTGTGGGTGAAGCACTGCGAATACTAGCGCAGCATCTCGCCGGATTGTTGCTTCACCTAGAAAAGGCTTCCGGTGGACATGGGGGCCCACGAAGGCCCCCTAGAAATTGTTGATGAACTTCTTTTTCAGCTGCTCCCACGACCTTATGGATCCCAGCCTTAATGACCAGAACCACCAGAGGGCGATTCCTTTGAGGGTGAAGGGAAGCACTTTGCCATCATGTCTCGTCACCCTCTGCATGCTTCTATCGCCAAGGCATCTCATCCCCCGTCGAAGGCATCTCGGGGACCATCTACTAGAGGTCTTTAGCCCCCCAGGTGGAAGCGGTCTCCGTCTAGTCTTCGGCAGGACCTCTCGCATCCCTTTTCCCGGTGTGCATGTGGGGACTCTGAGCCCCTGCGGGGCCCGTCTTCGGTCACAGGGTTCCTTTAGGTACTTCGGGGTAGACCGCCCCGCAACTCCATGTCCGGCAATTAGGGCTTCGCCGCGATAAGCTTCGTGGCCGCATCGGAGTCCGCGACCTTGCCATTTACTACCGTCGGGATTATTTCCTTCCAACAATCATCTATGGGCTTCTCAATGAGACATAAATATGATAAGTATTGGGAAAGTCCAACATGGCTCTTTCTGTAGCTTGTTTTCTTGATCCTAAGTTCAAGACAAATCTAGTACACTATTATGTAGAGAAGATTTATTATGCGAACCATCAATAACAAATTGATAATTTTTGGGTGTTCTTAATCAATTGTTTCAAGCATATGTGTCTAGTGTACAAAGTGCAAAGAATGTGTGTGCCACAAATGTAGCTTTGACTTGGTGGAAGCATAAGTGTTGGGGGAAAATACTTCATCCCCAAGATCTTCAAGATTACAAGACAAAGACAACTCATAAAGTTCTAAGTCCAAGATTTGTCTCCGTACTGACGAAGGGTTAAGGCCGGAGGGTCTATCCAGACTCCGGTCCGAAGGTACCCACCGAAGGCTCCACCTCCGCAGTGGAGAACAGCCGGACAGACGGGACGTCTGCCTTATCTACCTTCTTCGGACATACTTTACTATTTTATCACTATTAGGGGTACCGAAATAGTTTCCACTATGTCGGTTGTAATTGAGGGGTAAAAAGGTCTTTTTCTTAGAGTTTTTACCTATAAATACCCCCATTCTCACCCTGTAATAGGCATCGAATATTCAGATATTCAATACACAACTTCGAACTACTTCGAGCTATTATCCTATACGGAGGCTGGAGATAGTCCACTTCACAAACTCTTTGTTTGTTAGTTCTTAATCTTAGAGAACCTGTTAGTGTAATCTTTTACGCCAATAGTTGGTGCCATCAGTGGGGAACCTAATTCTAAATGTAGTTCTCAACACTACCTGCACTTCGAAGAGCACTTGCAGAGGGAGTTTCGGAGTCTAAAGATTATGCGCACCCTTCGGTAAGGGGCTTCAAAGCGCAGTTCGATCGCCTTCCCAAATCATTCTCAGTCTTCGGTCTTCGGACCCTAGCCTCGTAAGCCATGCCTCCTAAGTGGAGCCTAGCCACCGATCCTCCCTGAAGGTCCCCTCGAATCAACGGTGCAGGACCCTCAGCCATTCCACAAACTCCCGAAGTGGTCATCAGACCTCGAGCATCCAGAGTCCCTCGAGCAGTTCCCTCGGTGCTTCGAACTAATTATCATAGTTCCCAAGACCCAAAGGTTCCCTCTGGAGGAAGCGAAGACCTTCCTGAGGATGTGGCTGCCCAAGTAGCACAACTTTAGGAAGAAGTAGCAAGATGGAGGCAAGAGGTTGCAGATAGGCTTCGCCCTCAAGCCTTCCCTCTTGCTTCGGAGGTGCATCAAGACGGCAGTCCTGATGATTATCTCGAAGCTCCTCGAGTCCTAGAAGATGCCGAGAATGCATCCTTCGATGATGAATCCCCGCTGCATCCAGACTTGCAGAAAGTGCCCTTCGACCCCAGGTTCAAAGCCTCTAAGTTGCACAAATACTCTGGTGGGTCTGATCCCGGAGAGTTCTCTCGTTCTTATGCCCTGGCAATAGAAGCCAACGGAGGGGTGAGGAATACAATGGTAGAATTTTCCCCCTCACATTGGAAGGTGTGGCTCTCCGTTGGTTTTGGTCTCTAAAGCCAAGATCAAATAGGCCATGTGAGCAGCTGAAAAGGAAGTTCATGAGTAACTTCCAAGGGACGTTCGTAGCCCCGATGTCCACGGGAAGCTTGTTCCAGGTGAAGCAGCAAGCAGGAGAGACCCTTCGAGAGTATTTTACACGCTCCGCCCACACCAAGTCCGAGATAAAAGGCTTGTCTACCTCTTCGGTAGTGGACGCGGCACGCGAATGGGTGTTGAACCAAGACCTCCTTAGCAAACTTCACCGGAAGCCGGTGTCATCCATAGCATAGCTAATGGCATACTTCAAATATTATGCCAAGGCAGAAGAAGGCTGCCTCCAAATAATTGTGGTGCCTGCACCAGCCCTCCTTCGAGAAGTGAAGCCGGAGCCACAAGCCCCCTTCGACAATCGCCTTAATGATCATAGAAGGAGAAAGAAGCATTTCCATTCCGAGGTATTAAATATTGCCCCCTATGCCCCGAAGATGCCTGTCAACTATCAATAGGTGCAAGTTAACAAGGCTAGTACCTCGAAGCTACAAGAAAAGTCGGCTGGCAGGTGCCAGACCCTCTTTTGTTTCATCCATGGTGAGAACAGGAGCCATGAGACCAAAGATTGCAAGTCCATACTGGCCCTTCGGGGCGAGTATTTAGGAAGAAGCTTAGGGTGAGGTACTTCGGATTGGGCCCCTCTAGCAATACGTTCGGATCCTGTGCATGCTGTGGGCCGAGCCGGCAATCCTAAAGCACCGATGCAGCTCCCGGTGGCCAACATTATGCCACAACCGAAGCAAGAGGACCCACAAGATCGCGGAAAGTGGGTTGTCCTACCCATCTTTGGAGGGGGGACCCTCGGTAGTATGTCAAAGCGACATTGGAGGGACTATGTTTGCGAAGTAGGGCATATATGGACTTCGAGCTCGGTTGCAAAAATGCCCGAGTGGTCCCATGTACCTATTTCTTTTACTGCCCATGATGCTGTAGAGGTGAAATTCCCCCATGCTGACCCTCTTGTCATTTCAGCTGATATAGCGGGAGTTGAAGTCCGAAGGATATTGGTGGACGCTGGAAGCTCCGCTAATATACTCTTCGTCCAGGCCTTCGACCAGATGTGCATTCCCCGAAGACACTTACTTCCGACAGCCCGCCCACTCCAAGGCTTCACAGGTCCTCCTCTCGATGCCCTTGGATAGATAGGGCTCGAGGTTGCCTTCAAAGAGGGGCCCCTAGCTAGAGTTAAGGAGGTTATCTTCAGTGTCGTCGATGCCTCGTATGCCTATAACGCAATCTTCAGAAGGGGAATGATGACCAATTCAGAGCTGTAGCACATCATAACTATCTATGTCTCAAGATGCCCACACAAGGTGGAGTTCTCATGATTTCAGGAGACCAAGCTACAGCTCGGACAGTGGAGTATGGCCATGGTCCACCTCTGGACCCCTAGTAAGTGAATAGTGTACTGGTGCACTCAGAGGAAGCTTCGGGGTCCTCAAACCCCTCGAAGGGCCCTTCCCTAAAGCCAAGCCCAGAAGGTGATGTGATCAAAAAGATGATCCTTAAAGATGGCAAAGAATATCCAATCCAATTTGGCAAGGGGCTACCTTCGGAAATATCTACTTCGCTGGAGGAAGTAGTTAGAGAAAATTTGGATATCTTCGCGTGGTCCGACGAATATATCCCCGGAGTTGACCGGAGCATCATCGAGCACAGTTTACTCGTCAATCCAAAGGCTCGACCAATTTGCTAGGGGCTCCATAAGTTATCAACTGAAAGAGCAGACCTCGTCAAGGCGGAGGTGGAGAAAATTCTGAGGGCTGGAATCATCAGAGAGGTAGCCCACACAGAGTGGTTGGCTAACCCCGTTTTTGTCAAGAAAAAGGGCTCCGACAAGTGGCGCATGTGCATTGATTTCACTTCACTAAATAAAGCATGCCCGCAAGACCCCTACCCTATGCCCCATATCGATCAACTTGTGGATTCTATGGCTGGCTCTGAGCTTATAAGCTTCCTAGACGCATACTTCGGTTATCATCAAGTTTGGCTAAAGCGCGAAGATGAAGCCAAGATGAGTTTCATAACTCCTTTCGGACTATTTTGTTATGTCCGAATGCCTTTTAGCTTGCGGAATGCCGGGGCTACTTTCTCACGTCTTATTGCTAAGGCTCTAGGTCACCAGATAGGCTGAAATGTCGAAGACTATATGGATGACATTGTAATAAAGAGTGTTGTAAAGCACCATCATAATTTAGACCTAGCAGAAACTTTTGAGTGCCTCTGAGCATGTGGAGTTCGCCTCAACCCTAAAAAATGTATATTCGGGGCGCAAGCAGGAAAATTGCTAGGGTACTTAGTTTCGATCAGATGAATCGAAGCTAGCCCGACGCAGATAAGTGCACTGCAAAGAATGGCTCCACCAAAAAATCTGAAGCAAGTCTAGAAGCTGACAGGACGGCTCCCAGCCCTCAGCAGATTCCTAGCCAGATCAGCAGAGCGAAGCCTCCCAATATTTAAATCCCTAAAGGGGTCCAAGAGTTTAAAATGGACGTCGGAGTGCCAGAGAAGCTTCGATGATATTAAAGATTATCTCAGAAATTTATCAACGCTTACTGTGCCCCTCCCAGAAGAAACTCTCGTTCTTTATCTTGCAACAACAGGCTCCGCAATAAGTGCAGTGCTGGTCAGGGAAATAGAGCTTAAGGGAAAACTGGTGCAGAACCCAGTATACTTCGTCTCAGAAGCTTTGTTCGGAGCAAAGACAAGATACTTTGAGCTCACAAAATTTGTTTATGCTTTGGTAGTGGCCTCACGGAAGCTAAGGCATTACTTTTTAGCATATAATCTAATTGTCCCTACCTCATATCCCCTTGGTGATATGCTTCGGAGCAAAGACTCCATGGGTAGGATTGGAAAATGTGTTGTCGAACTAGCCCCCTTTGGTATTTCCTTCATGGCAAGAATAGCTATCAAGTCCCAAGTCATAGCTGACTTTGTGGCCGAGTGGTCTCCATCTGTAGTTTGGGCTCCAGAAGAAACCTCCGAAGGTCTGTGGACAATATTTTCTAACTGAGCCTATCAGGCATATGGTGCTGGAGCTGGAGCTGTGATAATATCGTCGTCAGGGCAGAAGGCCATGTATTTTGCAAGGCTCAACTTTAAGACCACTAACAATATTGCAGAATACGAAGGGATCCTACTAGGCCTTCCAATGGCAAAAGGCGGCTTGAAGTTTGCGGTGGTAGCAATCGAATATTTTTCTAAATGGGTCGAAGATGAACCCCTAACTGCTATCACTTCAAAAAATGTACAAAAATTCTTTTGGCAGAATATCATTTGCAGGTTTGGAGTGCCTAGGGAGTTAACTGTTGATAATGGCACTCAATTTGAAGCCGGGCCATTTAAATAGTTTTGCGAAGGCCTGGGCATCAAGTTATGCTTCGTAGCTGTTCGCCACCCCCAATCCAATGGAGCCGTCGAGCGGGCAAATGGAAATATTCTTTCCGGTTTGAATTGAAGAATTGTCGGGCTTGGAGAAACCAAGAGTGGTTTTGGTCTGGATGATGAGTGATTGACAAGGATGAGCGTTTGAGCGAATGAGTGGTCGAGAGTGTGTTGAGTGCATCGAGGGTTTCGATGTGAGATGGAGGTTTGGCTGTCGAGGGTTTCGGCAGTGTGTCGCATTCTTGTTTTGGCTTGTCTTGTTTGTGCAGGGTGGAGATGCTGACCGACTATCGACAGCGGGTGATCGAGGGTCGAGCGGGGAGCTTGATGCCGGAGGATCAGGGAGGCCGGGCGAAGTTTGGAAAGATCTCAAGAGTGCATGAAGAGACGGAGCAAGACTTGGACGGATGACTGACTGCGACGGCGTGACGACCGGGTTTGCGAGAGGGAGGCCAGGACAAGCATTCGCGTGGCTCGAGGGGATCGAGAGCGGAAGTGGCTTGCTGGCGCTCGGAGTCACGAAGCGGTGTCATGAGTCGAAGGGCTGAGAGGCTTTGTCGGTTTTTGCTGAAAACTGTCGAAACGTTTATTGTTTTTACTAATTCAATAAAATAGTGTCAAGTTTTTAGTTTAAATTTTTTAGTGTCTTAGTGTGTACTTTTTAGAGTGTTTTTGGAGTATATATATTCTGAAAATATTCTAAACAGAGGTCTATTGTAATAGGGTATTTTCAGTTTTATTTTTTTCAGAATTGTAATTTGAATATTCCTAGGGGGCTGATTGTAAAAGAGACCTTCTAGAATGGTGGGCAGGTGAGATAAATATCTCCCTGCTGGCCGAACAGACGGAGGATCACCCAGAACTTTCCAGCAGATCAAATCTAGTTTTCTCTCTTGCAAATTTTGATCAACCGAGAGTGTTCTTCCTGCGATGAAATATTACCGTGAATAATGTGCTGCTTCAATTGCCGGATTCGCTACAGACTTGTCGGCAAGGGTGTTCACCATCGAAAAATCTGATTTTCTAAGCAATTTGTCCAGGTAATTTTACCTTCGATTTTTCTGTGATTTTCTTGATGATCTGTGATGGTTTTTACGGTGATTATCTCTGGTTGTGAGTGATGTTTATACATAATAGTATTGATTCTTGAATCGGTTAAATACTCCATGAATTTCATGATCTAGTCTGTTTTTACTTGTAGTTCAGAGTTTGAATCCTGAATACTCTTGATCATATTAGGTTGTTTCCTTGTGTTCAGATATTGGTTCATATGTATGTGACTGAATGAAAATGTGTAGATAGTATCTGATCAAGTTTTGGCTGATTGAATGTTGAATTGAGAGTGTATCTAGATATAATCTGGTTGGTTTTGAATCATCCTTTTATCTCAATCTCTACTCATAGTTTGCTGATGTTGAATTGATTCAAGTCAGATGAACTGTTCGGTTGATGTGTTCAGCTTGTAATCTGTTGATTCTTGATCTGATTCAAAGAGTGTTTGAATAGAGTCTGAATTGAGAATAGTGGTGGTCTGTTTTAGCCGAGTTAATTCTCTACAACTCTGGATGCATGTGTTCCTGATTCAATTCTCCCTGAAATATTTGCTGAATTAATTTTAATTGAGTGTTCATGTTATGAGATAAGTTCTGAAAATTTTTTGGAAATGGACACTGAAAGTATACATCTGATTGATAGATCCACATGAGTTGTCTAAACTGAAGTGCTTTTCTGAACTGTTTTTAGTCTAAGGTTTTGCATTAGTTTCTGTTTTCAAGCAAATCCTGTTTACATCTTCTCTTGCTGATCTTACAAAGGTTCGAAAAGTAGAATATGAATTGAATGAACTGATGTTACTGATAAAGAGGTTGATCCAGATATTTAAACTTGTCTTTGATAATATTTTCTGTGGATTAACTCATTGCAATATTCAGCATTAGAACAAAGCTTTTAGTTCTGACTCAAATTTATGACATGTACTTCAATTGCATTTTCTGATTGGTCATGAAATTGCTATAATCATTGTTTGAATGTAGTTTTGAATCTAAATAACCTTGTCAAGTTGTTGTTCTACCTATTGGTACTGATTTGAAGAAGTTTATGAATATTGCTAATGTGCTGAAGTTACAAATGTTGAAATGTCTATTAGTGTTGTCGGATAATGAACAGTAATTGCTATATATTCCAATCTGTTTGCTTCAAGTTTGCTGAATTCAAATCATGAGTTGAGTTCATGTTATTGTTCCTGATCTTCTGATTAAATCTAATTGCCTGAAATGCTTAGATGAAGTATAGTTCTTGTTCTGATTTTGGTAGTTTCATGTTGTCGGTTCTGCTATAGTAAGCACTAGTGTGTTTTCTCTTCAAGTTTCTGATTCTAGTGCTCAACTTGTTGAACGTTCAGACTCTAACTTTGTTGACAGGTTTTGAGTTAGAGTTTGCTGATTTGAAACTTGTTTGAGGTTGTAAATTGCAATCTGAATCAGATTATGACAAATACACTTTGCTAAAGTTATATTTACTATTCACTGTCTGAAAAATTTCAGAAGTGTTTGAATCTTAATTGTGATTGAGTTAAAACATTTTGTTATCCTTTTTACACTTTAATTTGATCTCTGGAGTGAGTATTTTGATAAGTTGTTGTTTGAGAAGCTTGAATCAAAGTTGTTTTTAGGCAGTTGAATCTGTTTGAGCTCTAAATTGTGCTGATTGGTTTGAAACATGATTTTGAGTCCTTAGAGGTGCGGTGGGTGATTTGATTAGGCCATCACATTTGAAATAAAGTGTTGAGGCGCCTATTCCCCCCTCTAGTCACCATTCCGATCCCACAACTGGTATCAGAGCCGGTTTGATCACGAGTTGACCTTTACTAGTTGTGATCCTTTTGGCGACATGGTTAGGAACACAAAGATCCCAACGTTTGATGGTCGATACTATGCCTATTGGAAGGTGCGCATGGAGGCTTCCTTGCTTAGCCAAGGAAGTGTGATATGGGACATTGTTGCATCCTAGTACACGATTCCTGAAACTCGTACCTCAGAGACTGAGATGGCTCAATATGAATGTAATAGCAAGGCTAGAAACATTATTTTCATCAGTCTGAGTCGCAACGAGTTCGACAGGGTCCAGCACCTTCGTACTGCTTGAGAGATTTGGTCGACATTGAGTAGTTTTCATGAGGGCACATCATAGATTAAGGCTAGGAGGCAGAGCACGTATAATCAAGAATACCAAATGTTCGTGCAAGGCCCTACGAATCTGTTGATGCTTTGTTTGCGCGCTTTGATGGCATTGTTAGTAACTTGCGCTCCACTAGGACGCTAGCTTACTCAGATCATGACCGAGCGATCAAACTTCTCTATGCTCTGGATCGTAGCATATGGGAAGTTAAGATCTCAAGCATTGAAGAATCTGCGAGCTTTAATACTTTGACATGCGATGAACTTTTCAGTAAGCTTAAGTCCACCGAGATCGCCAAGGAATCTCGTTCTAGGATTGGGAGCTCTTTGCCACAATTCATGGCACTAGTTTCTGGTTCCGGCAGTGGTACCTCATCTGGAGGTATTTTGTCTGGCGTTTCTGGAGCTTGTGTTTTCTTTGATGCTTTTGACTTGTCCTCCCTTGTCTCTGTCACAAAAGAACAAGTGGATGCTCTAGATGATGAGGAGCTAGCTCTCATCATCAAGAAGTTCACTCGTTTTTACAATGATAGATGAGACCGAAGGAGAGGAGGGTCACAAGGGTGTTTTGAGTGTGGAGATACATCTCACATTAAAGCAAATTGCCCTAAACTGAAAATGAAAAATGAAAATGAGCACAAGCACCAAAAATGGAACAAGAAACCTTCTTTCAGAGGAAAGCGAGGAAAAATGGCTAAGAGAGTAGCCAGAGATTTTGTGGCCACTCTCAGTGACATTGACAGCACGTCAAGCGAGGAGCCAAGCTCGAAGGAAGAGGAGCCTCCCAAGAAAGAGAAGAAGGAGAAGAAGGAGAAGAAGATAGTGGACATCACCGACCTTTGCTTCGTGGTCAACGGTGACTACAGCAGTGACGAGCTTGACACTTTTGAGGTATATATCCCATGATCAGATTCTTGTTCAGAATGATGAATTGCATGATGCTATTTATTCTCAGGATAGATTGCTTAAACTTGCTACTACAGAACGTAAAGAACTAAAACTCAGACTTGAAGCTATCTCCACTGAACTTGCTATTTTGAAATCTAAGTCTGATGTTGCCGATTGTGAGTCATGTCTTACTGTTATGGATGAGCTTGCTCATCTGCATTTTATACATGCTCAAACTTTTGAAAAACTTGAATTAACTGAAAAGCAACTGTTGTTGGTGGAGTCTAGTCCTGTGGTCATTAACGAATGCTTGAACTGTCCTTTGCTTGTTGAGAGCATCAATTTGAGAGATAGGCATGTTGATGAACTTAAGGTTAGATTGGAGAGTGCTGAATGTTCTAAGGATGTGCAGCCGGCTTGTCCCACCTGCATCACCCTTAAGGACCAACTCAGTTTTGCTAGAGAGCAAGCGGAAAAATTGAAATGTGAAAATGACTACCTTCTCTCCGTTGTGGAAAAATGCACTGAAGGAAAGGGTAGGATGGACCTTCTTTTGGCTAAAACCAAAATGTGTGCTGACAGGGCAGGGTTAGCTCTCGGGTTGGGTTATGAGAGAACCACTCCAAACACTTTGAGCAAAACTGTGTTCACTCCTCCCACTACCCTTGAGAAAGAGAGAGCCCATTTAGACACCGATCAAAAAGCCAAGAATCCTACCCAACCGACAAAGAAAGCTCTTCGTGCTTCAGATGAACCTCCTCAGCCAAAACCCAAGAAAACTGTGAGATTTACACTCGAGATCCATACTCACGCACCCAAGAAATTGTATCACTATTCTTATTGTCATCGGTTGGGTCATTTGGTTGGGTTTTGCTTTCGTCGTATCAGGGATGAGCGTCGGTCTTTTTCTATGAGCTTTCAGGACATGCACTACTCATCTTTAGGTATGCATGAGTATGCTTTCCGCTCTTATCCTGATTTTGAGGCCACACATGGTTTTGAAAGTGATTTTGCCCCTCATGGTGTACACCATTCTTCATATGGTGATAGACCACGTGTAAGAGGCTTTGATGCTCGATAGGTTGGGAGACCTCATCGATTTCCAGGTTCATGCTTTATTGCTAGACCACACACTTTTTATCATGATTTATCTCCTGTGCATGGTCAGTGTTCTACTTTGCCTGGATCTTGAGTTTTGCGATACTGGATTCCAAAACAATTTTTATCTCACCCTTTCACCGAGCATCCCAGAGATACGAGCATGTTTTGAGGAGGAGCTGTGTAGCATTGCATGAGCTTCTGTCATATGATTAATTGCTTTTACTAGTACATGCTTTGTTATGCCTTTGATCTATTGTCTTTAATACTGTTGATTACTTGGCATGTCATCACTTGATAATTGTCATGAGCATGGCTTTTATTTGTGAAATTTTGAAAATGGTCACTGCTTAGTCTAGAAACTAGCTTGAATGGGTTGAGTGCTTTTGCTAGCTTTTACACACCTGATAGCTAGGTCCTTTCTATCTTGGTTGCTAATATGCAACTTGATTTCATCAAAATTGAATGAAAATGAAAATGAATGAAAATGAAAATGAAGATGGATGATATTCATGCTTTTGTGTGCTGAATTTTGAAAAGATCCAAGTGGGTTTGCTTTGTCGCACTACTTTGTTCTGGACAGCTTACCATAGCACTTTGGTAAGAACCGGGACATTGTAGTGTTTGACGAGACCATTTCTTTAAGCTTCTGATGGTTTCAACCTAAGCTTAGCATGGTCGGTTAGCATAAGGTTGACATGCAAATAACCACTGGCACAAAAATGAAAAATTTGAAATTCATTGCATATCATGTTTGTTGAAGCACCTTGAAGTGGGATACGCTTTTCGAGTGTATGCTTGTTTAGCTTTTGCATCTCATGCCTTGACATGTCTAGTATGCTAGTCTGAGTGGTGATGCTTTTATTTGCTAAAATCTGAAAATGCTTGCTCATGCCTTTTGTTTAGATGGTATTCATTTGAGGATGTCATACAATACTTTTAGATGATATTCAAGGCGAATACTTGTTTGTACTGTAATTGCAGCTGCTCATGTCTCAGAAGCTCACATATCTGCTTTACCCTCTTTTTGCCCTCTTTGCATCTTTTTATCTCCTTGATGACTGCATTGTCAAAGGGGGAGAAATGATCTACATGATGCTTTTGTTGGATTGCTTGGTTAAGGGGGAGTTGGCTTTTATGTTGAAATGCGGTTTTGATGCGATGCGATGCACTTTTGATGGTTTGATGCTGTTGGGGGAAAATATCCCATCTTCGGGGTTATTGCCAAAGCAACATGAAGACAGTCAACCAGTTCGAAGATAGTCCGAAGGTCATCTTCGAAGGCAGCTTGGAACCTCGTCAGGAGTCCGAAGACTGGCATTGGTTCGAAGTATATCTTCGAACCAAAGCCTTCCAGGATCTTTTCTGCCAGCTAAGATGGAAGACTTATCTTCTATCCTATTAGATTAGTCTTTTACCATTTTAGCCCTATTAAGGAAATCAAATAGTTTCCTTAATGTCGGTTGTAATAAAGGGGTAAATAGGTCTTTTCCTTAATGTTTGGGCCTATAAATACCCCCCATTTCACCCTGTAATAGGGACAGATTTACAAGTGAATCAATACACACTTTCGAACTATTCTAAGCTATTATCCTTTCGGAGGCTTAGAACAGTTTGCTTCGCAAACACTTCGTTTGTTAGTTTCTTTTCTACAGAAACCTGTTAGCGTAATCTTTTACGCCAACAGTTGGCGCCGTCCGTGGGGAACTTAGTCCAAAAAACTTCGTTCTCTACCAACTTCTTGCATCATGCCTCCTAAGCGGAGCGCACCTCGCAATCCCACTCGGAGGTCCTCTCGGATCTCCGGAGAGATACCCTTCGACACAGTCGAAGTCGGAGGGTCTTCGACTATCCCTCCACCGCAAACTCCGCAAGGGGCTTTTATCCCTCGAGGATACGAAGCCTCTCCACCAACCCCTTCTACACTCCGACCGCCCGGAGCCACTCTGCCACCCTCTATTCCGATCGGAACTGATCATACCAGTTCTCAAGACCCGGAAGGTCCTTCCGGAGGAGATGAAGATAGCCTTGGAGACATGGCCACTCAAATGGCCAATCTTCAAGCCGAGGTAGCAAGGTGGCGGCAAGAGGCTGCGAACAGGCTTCGTCCTCAAGCCACCCCAGCTATCCCCGAAGTGCATGAAGACGACGATCTTGACTATCCCGAAGCCCCGGAGAACGCCTCTTACGACGATGAATCTCCGTTGCATCCCGAGCTTCAGAAGGTTCGCTTCGATCCGAGGTTCAAAGCTTCGAAGCTTAGCAAGTATGCCGGAGATGAAGATCCCAGTGAGTTTGCGCGTTCTTATGCCCTAGCAATCGAGGCTAGTGGCGGGGACAGAGAAACTATGGCGAAGTGCTTCCCGTTAGCCCTCGAAGGAGTGGCGTTGAGATGGTTCTGGTCTTTAAAACCAGGATCAATCACGTCATGGGTACAGTTAAAGAAGAAGTTCATAAGTAACTTCCAGGGTACCTTCGTGCCCCCCATGTCGACAGGAAGCCTTTTCCAAGTGAAACAGCTCCCCGGAGAAACATTGAGGCAGTACTTCAAGCGCTTCGCTCACACGAAGTCGCAAATTCGGGGGCTGTCCACATCCTCGGTGGTTGATGCGGCTCGGGAAGGCGTCAGTCATAAAGGCCTTCTGGATAAATTGCATCGGAAGAGCATCACCACGGTATCACAGTTGATGTCGTACTTCGAGGAGTACTCGAAGTCAGAAGAAGGTTGGCTTCGGAGGGCTACTGCTACTTCGACAGTGTTGACAGAAGTTAAAGCAGAGGTGAAGACTTCAGCCCCGCCGCAAGAGCCAGTCCCCGAAGTACAACATGATAGAAGAAGAGGGCAAAAGCACCCTCGTTCTGAGGTCTTAAACATTGCACCCCCGCAGAGGTTTGCACCAAGAGCTCCACAGCCTGCAGGGAACAAGTCCGGCGGTTGGAGGCCGCCAGGGAAAACGGCTGGCAAAGGCCAGACCCTTTTTTGCTGTATTCATGGAGAGAATCGAAGCCATGCAACTGACACCTGCAAGGCTATTCTTACCCTTCGGGGAGAATACTTGGAGAGAACTTCGGGTCGAGGTAGTACCGACCGAAGTCCAGCAGCAGCAGTGCGCTCGGAGCCGGTCCAGGCTGTAGCGCGGATAGAAAATCTTGATGCTGCAAGGAATCCTCCGGTGGCCAATGTTATGCCACCTCCGAAGCAAGAAGAAGGGCAAGATAGAGGGAAGAGAGTAGTTCTCCCTATCTCCGGAGGAGGTACCCTCGGAAGCATGTCCAAGAGACAGCGAAGAGAGTACGTCCGAGAAGTAGGCCACATTGGGACTTCGTCATCTGCAGCTGCAATGCCGGAGTGGTCTCATGTTCCAATATCTTTCTCTGCGGAGGATGCAGCTGGTATCAAGTTCCCGCATGCAGATCCATTGGTTATCACTGCTGATATTGCCGGAACTGAAGTCCGAAGGGTGCTAATCGACGGAGGTAGCTCGGCAGATATCATATTTGTACAAGCCTTCGATCAGTTATGCATTTCCCGAAAGCATCTTCTCCCAGCGGCTCGTCCTCTGCAAGGCTTTGCAGGACCTCCGCTAGATGCACTTGGCCAGATAGGCCTGGAAGTAACCTTCGGAGAAGGTTTACTAGCCCGAACTGAAGAAGTTATCTTTGATGTGGTGGATGCCCCGTATGCTTATAATGTTATCTTTGGCCGAGGCATGTTGAATCAGTTCGGAGCTGTGGCGCATCACAATTACTTGTGCATGAAGATGCCCACACAATCAGGAGTTCTGACAGTCTTCGGAGATCAGGCCATAGCTCGGAGAGCAGAATATGGTCATGGTCCTCCTCTAGATCCGAGGCAAGTAAACAGTGTCCAAGAAAATGGAGAAATTTTTTCAGCCTCCTCCGAAGCTTCGAAGAAATCGTTTCCAAGACCAAGTCCCGAAGGAGAGATTGCAACGAAGATCATTGTCAAAGATGGTAAAGAATACACTTTTCAGTTTGGTAAAGATTTACCTCCCGAAGTTGCAACTTCCTTGGAAAAGGTTGTAGGAGAAAATTTGGATGTCTTCGCCTGGTCTGACGAAGATATCACCGGAGTTGATCGGGATATTATTGAGCACAGCTTGCTTGTAAACCCGAAGGCCCGGCCTGTTCGACAAGGGCTCCGGAAGATGTCCGCAGAGAGAGCTGCTCTAGCTAAGGACGAAGTTGAAAAACTGTTGAAGGCTGGGATTATCAGAGAAGTGGCCCATACGGAATGGCTAGCCAACCCAGTCTTCGTCAGGAAGAAGTCTTCCGGAAAGTGGCGCATGTGCATTGATTTCACATCTTTGAATAAAGCGTGCCCACGTGACCCCTACCCCATGCCCCGAATTGATCAACTAGTTGACTCCACTGCAGGTTCGGAGTTACTAAGCTTCCTCGACGCGTATTCCGGATATCATCAAATATGGTTGAAGCGCGAAGATGAAATCAAGACGAGCTTTGTAACTCCTTCGGGAGTCTTCTGCTATGTAAGAATGCCCTTTGGCCTAAGAAATGCCGGGGCTACTTTTTCAAGATTAGTTGCTAAGGCTCTAGGTCATCAACTAGGTCGCAATGTGGAGGCCTATATGGATGATATTGTAATAAAGAGTGCTTTAAAGCACCAGCATAGCCTAGACTTAGCAGAAACATTCAATAGCCTTCGGGCATGTGGCATCCGCCTTAACCCCGAAAAATGTATATTCGGAGCTAAGGCTGGAAAGTTGTTAGGGTACTTAGTTTCAAGCAGGGGAATTGAAGCTAGCCCTACTCAAATAACTGCGCTGCAAAAGATGGCTCCTCCGGAGAATATAAAGCAAGTGCAAAAGCTGACCGGACGTCTGGCCGCACTTAGCAGGTTTTTATCAAGGTCTGCGGAGAGAAGCTTGCCAATCTTTAAAGCTTTGAAAGGGTCCGAAGATTTTGCATGGACACCGGAGTGTCAGAAAAGCTTCGAAGATATTAAAGATTATCTCAGCAATCTTGCTACACTTACGGTGCCTATTGCGGACGAAACCCTACTTCTATATCTTGCAGCCACAGGCTCAGCAGTCAGCGCAGTCCTTGTCAGAGAAGCTGATATCAATGGGAAGTTGGTTCAAAATCCTGTCTATTTTGTATCCGAAGCATTGTCAGGAGCGAAGACAAGATACTCCGAACTTGAGAAGTTCGTTTATGCTCTGATAATGGCTTCGAGGAAGCTAAGACATTATTTTTTGGCTCACAATGTAATTGTACCAACTTCGTATCCTTTAGGAGATATGCTCCGAAGCAAAGATTCCACTGGAAGAATTGGAAAGTGGGCAGTAGAACTAGCACCCTTCGGCATATCTTTCCTGGCAAGGACAGCTATCAAATCTCAAGTCCTGGCAGACTTCGTAGCAGAGTGGACTCCACCTGCGAAGTTGACTCCGGAGAAATCAGATGACGGAGTCTGGACTGTTTACTCCGACGGAGCTTTCCAAGCATCCGGAGCAGGCATTGGGGCAGTATTAATTTCTCCATCAGGACAAAGAGCAATGTACTCCGCAAGACTCAACTTTAAGTCTACCAATAATATAGCGGAGTACGAAGGAATATTATTGGGACTCCGGAAAGCACGTGCTCTAGGGGCTACAAGGATAATTATAAAAACAGATTCTCAGATAGTAGCAGGGCACGTAGACAAGAGTTTTCAAGTCCGACATCCACAGCTCGCAAAGTACTTAGAAGAAATTCGCAAGATCGAAGCACATTTCAAGGGTATTTCCATTCGGAGTATACCAAGAGCTGAAAACGTGCAAGCGGACATTTTAGCGAAGGCTGCTGCCGGAGCTGTGGATGTGCCTGACGAAGCTTTCTATGAGGAGCTCAATATGCCTTCGGTGCCACAAGTTGCTTCTGCAGAGATTCTCTGCATTCCTAGTGCAGATTGGAAAGATTCAATCATAGAACTCTTGCAAGGAGGAACGAATTTGCCCGAAGAGCCCCAATTGTCAAGGTTAAAGCTCAGAGCAAGAAACTATCAGTTAATCAACGGTATATTATACAAGGCCGGAGTATGTTCCCCTCTACTCCGATGTATATCTCAAGCCGAAGGCCAAGAAATTCTTCGAGAAATTCACGAAGGCCTTTGTGGAAGCCATTTAGCCCCTAGAGCTCTGGCAGGAAAAACACTTCGCCAGGGGCTTTATTGGCCCACAATAACAGCTGATGCGGAGAGCTTGGTCCGCACTTGCCAAGGATGTCAGTGGATGGGTCGACGGAGTCATCGCCCACCAACAGCTCTTCAAGTCATTGCTCCGGTATGGCCTATGGCCAGATGGGGTATGGATCTAATTGGTCCCTTTCCGTTAGCAAAGGGAAATCTGAAGTTCGCAGTGGTAGCCATTGAATATTTTTCTAAGTGGGTCGAAGCAGAGCCCTTAACAGCTATCACTTCGAATAATGTACAGAAATTCTTCTGGAAAAACATTATTTGCCGGTTCGGAGTGCCTAGATATCTCACAGTTGATAATGGAACACAGTTCGACGCAGAACCCTTCAGGAAGTTTTGCGAAGACCTAGGTATTCAACTATGTTTTGCTGCAGTGAGACATCCTCAGTCAAATGGAGCAGTTGAGCGAGCCAATGGAAATATCTTATCAGGGCTAAATCGAAGAATAGTAGGGTTGTCAAAGGGACTGTGGACCGAAGAGCTTCCGAAGATTCTGTGGTCCATTCGGACTACGCAAACAAGGTCCACAGGTTTTACTCCGTTCAGACTACTATTCGGAGATGAAGCTATGACTCCAACGGAGCTCAAAGGGGGCTCACTTCGCAGCACCGAACCAGACATCGAAGAAGAAAGACAAGCTTCGTTAGATTTGTCAGAAGAAACAAGGCTTCGAGCTGTAGCCAATTTATCTAAGTATCATCAGCAGACGAAGACTTGGTATGACCCGAAGGTTAAGCTCAGCGAGTTAAGACCGGGTCATCTTGTTCTACGAAGCACTATAGCACCAGGGAAGTTAGGCAATAAATGGGAAGGTCCATATCTAATCGTCCGCTCGGGGCGCCCTGGTTCATTTAAATTAGCTAATTTAGAAGGTGAAGAGTTAGCACATACTTGGCATGCGGAGCACCTAAAGCGATACTTCGCATAAGGGCTCCTTGTAATTCGCTTGTAATCACCTCTAAATTAATAAAGCATACACCCTGATGGTTGCCTTCCCCTTGACACTCCTAGTTTCTCGAGCGGACGCGCTGGGACAGAAGTCGATCGAGAGGGAAGTGTCATTAAGCTGGGTTGTATTTCCGGACTTCGAACCCTTAAAGTCGAAGCCTCCGGTGTGGTGGCTGAAATCCATCCGGAGCCCAAGCTGATACCTTGTAGGCATCCGTAAAAGAGCCAATACCACATTCTACGGAGTCCAAGCTTCGGCTGGTAGACTTCCGTAAAAAGAGCCGAAGGTGGCCAAAATCTGCGGAGTCCAAGCTGCAGCTTGTCAGACTTCCGTAAAAAGAGCCGAAGGTGGCCAAATTCTGCGAAGTCCAAGCTCCGGCTGGTAGACTTCTGCAAAAAAGAGCCCAAGTGGCCAAATTCTGCGAAGTCCAAGCTCCGGCTGGTAGACTTCTGCAAAAAAGAGCCCAAGTGGCCAAATTCTGCGAAGTCCAAGCTCCGGCTGGTAGACTTCTGCAAAAATAGCCGAAGGTGGCTACAATTTCTGCGAAATCCAAGCTCCGGCTGGTAGATTTCTGCACAAAACAGCCGAAGGTGGCTAAAGCAAAACAGCATTTAAGCCATGAGCTTCGAATGACTGTTCATATGCGTCCAAAGTGACAAAAATTTTTTAAGACATTAAAGTGTCATGGAAGTTATCTCAATTGATTTCTTTCATGAAATAAACAAAGGTACCAAGTTACCATTTTTCTGACTACAAATAGTCGAAGACATTTCATAAGATTTTAAAAGATCTTTAAATGACAGAGGGGCTCCGAACCCCCAAAAAATTGTACTCCGAAGTTTTTTCTTTGCGCATAACCATCTTCGAATACAGTTCGAAGTTGCTTATACCCAAAGAGGGGCTAGTAAATATGGAGACAATTTTAAATTGGTATTCATTATCAAAACAAATGTATTTACAAATTACATCATGAAAAATTGGTATCTATACCAAGAAGGAATCGGAGACCTCTTCGGTCCCGAGAGCTAGGGGTGGAACGACTAGTTCCAACATCGGAAGTTCTAAGAACTTTGCGTTTAACTCTCTTCCTCCCCTTCGAAGCTCTAAAATCCTTCTGTTCTTGTTGAAGCTCGGCCCAACTTCGAAGCCGCTCAGGGCTTCTCTCCCAGCTTCTAAGATCTTCAGATCTTTTATTTTGGGCTTCACCTTCGTCTTCGGACCAATTAGTGTCTTCAGAAGACGAGGTGTTTGCGTCGCTCTCTTTATCTTCCTCTTTAATATAAGACAATATGTCTTTGATTACTTCGGGCGCAATAGCGCCGGAGTCATCTCGAGGGATAAGAAATCGAGGACGCTTATAACTCTTTAGAAGTTCGAAGGTGTTCCACAGTGAGCGAAGTTCGCTGTTAAGCTCTAACACTTCGATATCTTCCATAAGAGGCAAAGCCTAAAAATATGACAAACAAGATTTTCATTGATAAATATTTACAAGCATCAACTTTACATAATCAAAAATCCTAAAAAAATCCTAAACCTGCGGATTCGGAGGAGGCTGACTGCTCGAAGCTTGGCTCCGAACTTGCTTTTGGCGTTGGCCTTCGTCAATCCAAGCCTTGATCGCACTTCGACCTTCGGCTCTCCATGAAGTCTGGAAGGCTCGCCAAGCAACAGCTACACCTTCGGAAGGTTTTAAAAGTCGGTCGTCGTCGAAGATGATGGAGCCCTGTGCGCTCGGAGTGATTGATCGGCCCAAATCCTCGTAGTAGCGAAGTATTCCAAGGGCAGACACTTGTCCGGAGAGTTCTCCATAACGTATGCCTGCCGTCTTCATTTGCTTCGCTGCTCCTTGGATCCTCTTTAGCCGGCGCAGCAGAGTTACATTGTCATCCGAAGGTAGTGATCCAGTAGTACCGAAGTACTCCAAGACACCTAACATTTGTTCAATGACCTCCGAAGCCACCTTCTCCGACTTAACCTTTTCTTCAACAAGCATATCCTTGGCCGAAGTTGTTTCAGTTAAAATTCCGGAGATTCTAGCGTTCTCCGTAGCCAAAGCATTCTTTTGAGTTAGGAGCTGGCTAGCCTCTTCTTGCAGCCTTACAAGTGCGGAGTCCTTCGCAGCATCCTCCGTCCGCAGTCTTTCAATCTCCGCTCGAAGCACAACTCTTTCTGCTTCGAGCTCTTTTCTTGCAGCTTCCAAACTTTGCCTAGCCCTTCGCTCTGCTATTATCACATTGTCCATTTGAGATACTCGACCTTCGGAGAAGTTAAGATTCCTTTGAAGAGTTTCGTTCTCTTCCCGAAGTTGAGCAATTTCGTTTTCATTCGACAAAGCTGCAGCGCGGGCTAAGACTGCTTGCTAAGAAAAAGAAAAACGAGAATAAGAAATTATTCATATATAATTCATTATTTGGTTCGAAGATGCTTTATACCTGATAAGCTGCTCTTTCCACAGCAAGGCTAAGCTCCGAACCCTTCACTCTACTCAAGCGGGCTACCAGTTCTGTTTCCCCGACTTGGCGACTGGCTTCACCCAAAGGTTTAACCAAAGTCCCAAGTCCGGTTTTCTCCTCCAAAAAAGGAGTTATGAGAGGAATCAGTTTCGAAGCTTTCTGGTCAGCCCTGCTTAGCGAAGGTCCGGAGGTCTCTTCCGAGGCCCTTGGAACTTCAGAAGATGGCCCCCCCTCAGTCGATTCACTTTCGTCCGTTGACTCAGATGAAGTCGATCCTTGAGCTGGGAGGGGCTCGATGTGTCTTTTTCCTCTTCCAGACCCCGGTAGAGCAACTCCCGGTTGCGGCCCCGAAGTTGTCGAAGGTCTTAGAGTTGTATCTTCGAGGGATACTTCGACAACGGGAGGCTCTGAAAAAACCAAAAATATTACACATTGTATAATTTTGCAAAAATTGATAATAATTAAGCAAAATTTACCTTCGATATTCTCTGGAATATCAAGCACCGGGCTGATCGGAGGATCATAAGTGTAGTCCTCATCCGAATCAGCCGTTAAATCTTGGGCTACAGGAGCATCGTCCTGAAGAGCCCTTGTTACTTCTTCGAGAATCGAAGCCATAGTGACTTCGACTCCCTCTTCATCCACTGGAACTCCGGCTTGAGTTGTGTCTTCCTGAACTACCGAAGTCATTGGTTGATCAACATTGTCTCCTGACTCCGGTATGTTCGCAGGCACTTCGGCCTCATTCACACCCATAGGGGCTTCGATTTGTTCTCCCTGGGTATCCGGAGCTCTTGTTTCTTCGATGTTGGCTTGAGGCTCCGGAATACCTGCAATATCTTCAATGAGAATACTTCGTTGAGCTGCATCTTCGTCAATTAATCTTACTAGTAAAATACCTTCGTCTTCTTTAGAGCTAGAAGCCGAAGCTCTTGAGCTCGAAGGCGCGAGGTTTTTCGGCTTCCGAGCCACCTTCTTCGTCGGAGTCTTTGCGGAGCTGGATGCTCCAGCTTCGGCTACTCTCTTCTTGGGTCCTTTCTCTTGAGGCACCCAGTCCATCAGAGGGGGCGGAGTTAACTCCAACATTCCCCATACTCTGTTGAAACGCTCCCAACTTCCGACTAATTTGATTCGCCATTCCTTTTCTGACGGAGTTGGAGCACCCAAGATCTTCTCCGAAGCCCTTATAATTTGCTCTGAAGTAATAGGGGCTGAAGAAGCTAAAAAATAACTCAAGTTAAGTTTTCTTCGAAGTAAATATGTATTATACATGTTGGTTTCGAAGTTACCTGCAGGGCTCGAAGTATAGTTTATCTTGCGAAGACCGCCTTCCGAGTCATCTTCGAAGACGATAGGCCAGTTGGCCATCAACGGAGAAATCTGAAGTCCGATGAACTCTTCGGCTAAGTCCCGCATGCTCAACCTTTTGCTGATTTTCTGAAGTAAGTTGAGGCGAGCTTCGAGTTGACCTTCGTCAGGTTGCACTAAGGCTTCCTTCCGGAACTGGATTTCCTTGAGAGGACCAGCCAGAGGACTACCCACTCCAACTTCAGCATAAAACCACCTCAGAACCCAATCGGTGTACCATCTAGCATTGATGGCCTTGGCAGGGAATTGTAGTGCATATTCATCACGAAGCCTAAAATTGATGCTTCCAAAGGAGACTACTACCTTCTCACCTCCGGAGCCTACGAAGGTCTTTGGCTGACAAGTCGCTCTATGCAACGCAGCGAAGATTTCAGCCCTCCCCTCACAACCTTCGGCTCTCAGTGCCCATTCGAAGATGGCCAGTCTAGCTACAGCATTCGGAGACAGTTGGGGAAGGGTTACATGAAACAAGTCAAGGACTTCGGCTAAGAAATCTACAGCAGGGAGGCCCAAGCCTGCTTCGAAAAAAGCTTCGAACACTACGACCTCTCCGGGTCTTGGTGATGGGATTGCTTCTTTGCCTGGCTTTCGAACCATTACCCCATTGCTAATCTTACCCCCTGCTGTGATTGCCAAGGACTCTCTTTTGCAGGTCGAAGGTCCCAATTCAAAGGACTGATCCAAATATTTGGTCGATGGGGGGCACAGACCTTGGTCATCGGGGATTTGGGGATTTCTCCCCCCTGCCGCCATGGACATTGTCGCCTGCATCGAGGGTGCCGCCGCCAATGTTGCCGCCGCTGCTGCTGCGGCTGCCTGCTGCCGAGCCAAGGTCGAAGGCGGCGCAGATCCTTTGGTCTTCACCATCGCGATTGCCGGATCAACTTGAGAGAAACAGGAACTAGGGCTCAAGAACTCAAGAACTCAAGAACTCAAAAGACTTTTGACTGGGAGCGAGCGGTGAAAAGGTAATCGAGTAAGTTCCAGAGTTCTTTATTTATAACCCAAAACTTTCCGTTTGTTACCGTTTGGGCTCTGCCCTTTCGCATTCCCGCCTGTTATTTTCCTCCGAAAATAACGCCTCATATAACTCCGTTAGAACAGGAACTAACGGTTATATTTTCTAAGTCTAAAAAGACTTTCGAACTTCCTGAGTCAGTTCTAAGATAGTTCGAAAAGTAATTACTTTATGACTGATTCGAAGTTCATATCTTCATGTATTTCGGAGATAAAACAAAAATTAATAACCCCTATGATTGGTTATCTTTTCTTTCCGTATACTGCTCTCCTAACGTTACAGGCTAAACGGAGAAGCGTATTCGAGGGGCTACTGTTGGGGGAAAATATCCCATCTTCGGGGTTATTGCCAAAGCAACATGAAGACAGTCAACCAGTTCGAAGATAGTCCGAAGGTCATCTTCGAAGGCAGCTTGGAACCTCGTCAGGAGTCCGAAGACTGGCATTGGTTCGAAGTATATCTTCGAACCAAAGCCTTCCAGGATCTTTTCTGCCAGCTAAGATGGAAGACTTATCTTCTATCCTATTAGATTAGTCTTTTACCATTTTAGCCCTATTAAGGAAATCAAATAGTTTCCTTAATGTCGGTTGTAATAAAGGGGTAAATAGGTCTTTTCCTTAATGTTTGGGCCTATAAATACCCCCCATTTCACCCTGTAATAGGGACAGATTTACAAGTGAATCAATACACACTTTCGAACTATTCTAAGCTATTATCCTTTCGGAGGCTTAGAACAGTTTGCTTCGCAAACACTTCGTTTGTTAGTTTCTTTTCTACAGAAACCTGTTAGCGTAATCTTTTACGCCAACAGATGCGATGCGCTTTTGATGTTTTGATGTGATGCGCTTTTGATGCTTTTGCTTTTGCTTTGCTTTGCATAAGGTTTTTGCCCAAGCAGGGAGATCTTTTACCAAGTGACATGTTTTGCTCTTTTGTGAGTTTTTATGGTCACTTGTGCGCGTAACTTGCTATCTCATCATGTCTTTGCTTTGGGGTTGTCAATGCACTCATCAAGGGGGAGATTTAGAAACCAAGGGTGGTTTCAGTCTGGATGATGAGTGATTGACAAGGATGAGCGTTTGAGCGAATGAGTGGTCGAGAGTGTGTTGAGTGCATCGAGGGTTTCGATGTGAGGTGGAGGTTTGGCTGCCGAGGGTTTTGGCAGTGCGTCGTGTTCTTGTTTTGGCTTGTCTTGTTTGTGCAGGGTGGAGATGCTGACCGACTATCGACGGCAGGTGATCGACGGTTGAGCGGGGAGCTTGATGCCGGAGGATCAGGGAGGCCGGGCGAAGTTTGGGATGATCTCAAGAGTGCATGAAGAGACGGAGGAAGACTTGGACGGATGACTGACTGCGACGACGTGACGACCGGGTTTGTGAGAGGGAGGCCAGGACAAGCATTCGCGTGGCTCGAGGGGATCGAGAGCGGAAGTGGCTTGCTGGCGCTCGGAGTCGCGAAGCGGTGTCACGAGTCGAAGGGCTGAGAGGCTTTGTTGGTTTTTGCTGAAAACCGTCAAAATGTTTATTGTTTTTACTAATTCAATAAAATAGTGTCAAGTTTTTAGTTTAAATTTTTTTAGTGTCTTAGTGTGTATTTTTTAGAGTATTTTTGGAGTATATATTTTCTGAAAATATTCTAAAGAGAGGTCTATTGTAATAGGGTATTTTCAGTTTAATTTTTTTCAGAATTGTAATTTGAATATTCCTAGGGCGCTGATTGTAAAAGAGACCTTCTAGAATGGTGGGCAGGTGAGATAAATATCTCCCTGCTGGCCGAACAGATGGAGGATCACCCAGAACATTCCAGCAGATCAAATCTAGTTTTCTCTCTTGCAAATTGTGATCAACCGAGAGTGTTCTTCCTGCAATGAAATATTATTGTGAATAATGTGCTGCTTCAATTGCCGGATTCGCTACAGACTTGTCGGCAAGGGTGTTCACCATCCAAAAATCTGATTTTCTCAGCAATTTGTCCAGGTAAGTTTACCTTCGATTTTTCTGTGATTTTCTTTATGATCTGTGATGGTTTTTACGGTGATTATCTCTGGTTGTGAGTGATGTTTACACATAATAGTATTGATGCTTGAATCGGTTAAATACTCCATGAATTTCATGATCTAGTCTGTTTTTACTTGTAGTTCAGAGTTTGAATCCTGAATACTCTTGATCAGATTAGGTTGTTTCCTTGTGTTCAGATATTGGTTCATATGTATGTGACTGAATGAAAATGTGTAGATAGTATCTGATCAAGTTTTGGCTGATTGAATGTTGAATTGAAAGTGTATCTAGATATAATTTGGTTGGTTTTGAATCATCCTTTTATCTCAATCTGAATTCATAGTTTGCTGATGTTGAATTGATTCAAGTCTGATGAACATTTCGGTTGATGTGTTCAGCTTGCAACCTGTTGATTCTTGATCAGATTCAAAGAGTGCTTGAATAGAGTCTGAATTCAGAATAGTGATGGTCTGTTTTAGCCGAGTTAATTCTCTACAACTCTGGATGCATGTGTTCCTGATTCAATTCTCCCTGAAATATTTGCTGAATTAATTTGAATTGAGTGTTCATGTTATGAGATAAGTTCTGAAAAATTGTTGGAAATGGACACTGAAAGTATACATCTGATTGATAGATCCACATGAGTTGTCTAAACTGAAGTGCTTTTCTGAACTGTTTTTAGTCTCAGGTTTTGCATTAGTTTCTGTTTTCAAGCAAACCCTGTTTACATCTTCTCTTGCTGATCTTACAAAGGTTTTAAAAGTAGAATATGAATTGAATGAACTGATGTTACTGATAAAGAGGTTGATCCAGAGATTTAAACTTGTCTTTGATAATATTTTCTGTGGATTAACTCATTGCAATATTCAGGATTAGAACAAAGCTTTCAGTTCTGACTCAAATTTATGACATGTACTTCAATTGCATTTTCTGATTGGTCATGAAATTGCTATAATCATTGTTTGAATGCAGTTTTGAATCTAAATAACCTTGTCAAGTTGCTGTTCTACCTATTGGTACTAATTTGAAGAAGTTTATGAATATTGCTAATGTGCTAAAGTTACAAATGTTGAAATGTCTATTAGTGTTGTCGGATAATGAACAGTAATTGCTGTATATTCCAATCTGTTTGCTTCAAGTTTGCTGAATTCAAATCATGAGTTGAGTTCAAGTTATGGTTCCTGATCTTTTGATTAAATCTAATTGCCTGAAATGCTTAGATGAAGTATAGTTCTTGTTCTGATTTTGGTAGCTTCAGGTTGTCGGTTCTGCTACAGTAAGCACTAGTGTGTTTTCTCTTCAAGTTTCTGATTCTAGTGCTCAACTTGTTGAATGTTCAGACTCTAACTTTGTTGACAGGTTTTGAGTTAGAGTTTGCTGATTTGAAACTTGTTTGAGGTTGTAAATTGCAATCTGAATTAGATTATGACAAATACACTTTGCTAAAGTTATATTTACTATTCACTGTCCGAAAAATTTCAGAAGTGTTTCAATCTTAATTGTGATTGAGTTAAAACATTCTGTTATCCTTTTTACACTTGAATTTGATCTCTAGAGTGAGTATTTTGCTAAGTTGTTGTTTGAGATGCTTGAATCAAAGCTGTTTTTAGGCGGTTGAATCTGTTTGAGCT